>CM024520.1:4501157-5168937 GCA_014182375.1 Eucalyptus virginea | reverse complement strand
TGCTTTTTCATGCCCCTTATTTTTGCACTTACTTTCTTTGGACTCACGCAACCATCTTTCATCAGCATTCTAAGCCATGCTATTTGAATTTTTTTTCTTTTCCTTGCCCCAGTGTGGGGGATGATCACCAACTGAATTTAAAGAAATGAAATTATAGGCTCAACTGGGCTATGCAAGGAATATAAGCCGTATAGGATAGCAAAAAAAAATTATCTTCATCATCCTAAGGCACTTGAATTACCACATAAATTCAATGTAATAGCACAACTTGAAGATTGATGCAAGTGAGAGCAAGAAAATTTCTATCAATTTCCCTCTCCTTCAATGTCAACTTACCTCCATTTGCCCCGATGTGGGGTGGTCCTTGGCAGGGTAGTATGAAAGAAATTCTTCAAGTATTTGGGCTCAAAGAAGGGATAAATAAGGGTTCACTGTAGAGAAATGAATTGCTCCTTGTCATTTTAGTTGTCGCACTTCATGCAAGAAAACTCTTCACCTTGAAACACAAGACGTTTTCATATTCACCTCACAATGTATAGACAAAGGACTGTGTATGGGATAATGCTTGCCTTTCACACCTCATTTAGCATGTTCAAGTAATTCGACATCCTTCAATCAATCATCCATTTTGATAAAATTCAAGTGGAATTGGTGAATTACACATCATGTGAAAACATTCGAAATGATAAAAAGGCCATGCTCTATCAAATCATAAAGTCAAATATGTTAAGTGTGCGTGTCTTGCCCCTCTTTGCAAGGGAGCTCATAGAGTTCCTTAAATGTGCGCAGGCTGCAAAACATAAAGCAAATAATTAAAAGAAACAAACAAGGTAAATTAGATGCATGCTGGAAAATTATTTTATTTTGAAAAAAATTTCAAGGGAACATAAAGAAGCCCAACCTTCAAAATTAGCTCCTTGCCGTTTTTCTTTTGGTAGGATTTCATCACAGGGCTAGTTTGGTGTACTTCAACATGCCCTTAAAACATGAAAATCTCAATGTATTTTATTGGATGAAAAGCAAATTACATTATTGAAATGAGGGAAATCCTAGAATTGAAAATGCAAATATGCAAATACGGAAAGTGATAAAGACTCTACGCGAGAGGAGTGTGCAAATAATTAAAATTTTCCTACTCTCGAGTTTTGTCGATGGCAAACACTAAATTATCTTCAAACAATTCAGTCATTCCTTGAGTGCGTCATCGGAGCTCTCAACCTTTGGAGGTGCGGGATCATCTATGCCACCCCATCCATCGGGATGATATCCCGTGGGTCAAAGTAGAAGCGGGAGGAGCAGAATACTTTACATAGTAATCGAATTTGCCACTTGGTTGCCCCAGGGTGTCCATCACTTCTGCTTCCTCATGCATCATCGAAACATGGTGGGCTCAACATCAAAACTGAAAATGACATTCACAGCTTCGGGTGGTCGGGAGTGGGTTATTCGAATGTTCGGCTGTGCATTGCGGAATGAGACCACCTTGGCATCCAAAAGATTTTGGATTTTGTGTTGCAACGTATTGCAATCGTCAACAGAATGCCCTACCTCCCCCATATGATAAGCACATGTCTTGGATGGATCATAGTTGGAGAAACGCTTGGGATTAGATCGCTTGGGCTCCTTAGCGAGTAATCCTTTCTTACGAAGGGTCGGCAAGATCTTAGACAAGGGCTTAGGAAGTGGCGTAAATTGACGCTTGGAAAAGTTTTCTGCTGGCCAAAGAATGGTCGTGCTCCTCCCTGTTGGGTGTTCGGGGTAGGACGAGGTGGTTAAACATAAGCTGCATTAACCTCCGCTACAAGTTCCTTATCCTTCTTGGTTGAAACTCTCCCATACGAGTTGGTTTGATCGACGCCCATCCATCCCGAATGCTTTCAATTCACTGATGTGGATTAGCTGATTGAATGACTCGGCAGTTGAACCCAGCATTCGATTTCAATACTCAGGTGGGAGTGTCTTCATGAACAAATCCATCAGCTCTTTCTCTGTCGGCTCTGGAGTTATCTGAGCGGTTACAGTCCTCCATCTCGTGACATATGACTTGAAAGATTCCTTCCTCTTCTTCTCGGTGCAAAGTAAATCTTCTCTGATAGAGTGACATCAATATTATACTTATATTGCTTGGAAGAAGGCATCCGTCAAATCCTTCCAAAGTCTCCAAAGATTAATCTTCTTCATGATGTACCATTGCGGCGCCGGTCTTGTCGAGGCTTGCTTAAAATTGTTGAATCATCAAAGGGGATGTTATCAACATATTGGGTCATCCCGACCGCATAAGTCCGCAAATGGATCTTCGGGCAAGAGGTGCCATCATACTTTTCAAAGTCCGGCATTTTGGAACTTCTTTTGGTATCTTGATCTTGCATAATGGGACAGATCAGTTGGGTCTTGGCTAAATGAACCCTACAACTGGCTGGTTTCTCCTCATTTTTATCAGCGTTTTCCTGCTCGTTTTTGGTATGTCCAAATGTATCACTTGTACCTCCTCAATAACAATTTGAGGCGCGTCGGTAATTTTCTCCCTGGAGGCATCATTGGAGTTTGATGGGCCACTTGTGAATATATTCTTGCCTTTATCTCTTGGATCAGCCATGGTAGCCTGTTGTGGTAACACCACTTCAACTTGCGGAGCTGGTGGAGCAATGTTTGCTTGGAGAGAATCGATTTGCTTAGAAAGCTGCTCAAGAACATTCAGGACTTGCTTCATCTCCGTTTCGAGGGCGGCGATGCGAGTTTGTTCAGCAACACGTGTTTGTTCGGTGTTATCAGCCATTGTTGCCCTAGAACGAGTACGGATTGGCGATCTTGGTGAGCCGTGTTGTTACCTAGCAATGTGAAATAATATAGTAAGCATTATAACAAATGAGATTGGTCCATGACAACGGTCAATCGTTTTTATTTTATTAAGTGAAATCAAATTCCCAAGACATCAACTTAAAACGTTAAAATAACTCCCTAGGAAATTAAATTCTAAACATCAATCTAAGAAATTGAAATAACACCCTAAAGCCAGAATTAAACTCCTAAATCTAGCGACTCTTTTTCCATATACAATTGAGAGATCACAGTCTTTCGAAGCTTCTTGTTCTCGCCGAACCAACTCGAGATTCGAGCCTCCTTCCTTTCCACCGTTTCTTCAAGATGTTCAATTTGTGCTTTACGAGTGGGCTTCATGGTCACTTCGGGTATCACGGGACGTAAGGCCTGGTTGCCTTGATCCTAATTGGTCCAACCACATTTTGAGCTCTTTTTGGGAAAGGAAATGAATTGTACATCAGTTTTTTCCCCATTGCACATAAAACAAGACTAACCACGAAACCTATTGTCATGGACCGAAAGAAAGTGCAATAAAGTAATAAATTGCATATTATAAAGGTAAGAATATTTACTTCACAAAAAATGGCAACCACATTGACAGGCGCATGAGATGTGAGGCTTAACACCTAAACTACAAGGCTTAGCAAGTTAGAGCTAAGAGGATGGGCCG
The DNA here is from genome assembly GCA_014182375.1 of Eucalyptus virginea. Lineage (NCBI taxonomy): Eukaryota > Viridiplantae > Streptophyta > Magnoliopsida > Myrtales > Myrtaceae > Eucalyptus > Eucalyptus virginea. The sequence goes on along the minus strand of CM024520.1, from coordinate 5,165,447 downwards.
ACTAGTCGCCTCGCGTACAAATGTCGGGTCCTCTTAACTCGGCTCGATCAAAAGAAAAATCCCATGGTCACGCAGTTTCGTGAACAAGGATAAACGTTTTGACACCAAGAAAATTTTCGGGATTGAGAAAAGCAACCTCTACATCGCGGTCTTCACGTTCAAGGTTGATCCATTTCTCAACACCATCCTAGAATCCTTAAATGCGGTCCAGGTCCGACGGCAGGTGTGTGTGCAATGTGTAGTGCTAAAACAATTTGAAAATCATGCACAACAATTTATAATGCAAGCAACACTTCAATATATAAGAAAAACATTCAATCTTAACACCTTCCTACAAAACAAAGAGTCAACAAGCACTACTCCCCTTATACCTCCTTTCTGTAAAAACATTTAACACTTCATGTTAGGAGGGTACCTTGTTTTTATGCTGCCAAACAAAATATTTTTTAAAAAGAAACAGGCCTATGTCCACTATGAGTTTTAACTCTGTCCCCAAATAGAATCGCCCAGCTGCCGCGACCTTCCCGAGGGTGAATTATTGAAAGAAGCACGGATTTTTCAAGTCAAGACTTGGCGCGGACCCTCCTAAGTCCTACCAATCGCGACTTGATACTAAGAAATTAAATCATTTAAACATAATTATTCAATTTGGAGCTGCCACTAACAAATTAGGGTTGGTTAGAAACCCAAGTAAAGTATGAGAAAATGCTTTACTACAAAGATTGCAGAGTGAGGCCCCATTAGTTACGCTAGATTAGTCTAGATTAGTCTAACGCTCTTTCGATACCTTTTATTTTAATTTTAAAAATATTTTACGGGCAATGTTGATTAACTTAAGCTTAAGCTACTAACATGCAAATGGTGGTCATGCGGGTGCACAATCAATAAAATAACATTCAATAAAAAATGCTTATAAAAATGCATGCCCTAAACATGATTTCTAAATGACATGACTCCTAATTTTTCTTTTTATGCAATCTTAATCTAAACTTAATATGCATAGATTTTACTTTAATGATATATGAAATGCGATTTATATGACATAATTTGATCACCATATGTGTGTAATCTAATTTATATAATCCTAAATATGCATGTACTACATGATATGGGATGAATGGCATAATAATTCTATATGCATGTTCTTTTTATGATTTTTTTTTTTATGATTCTTTTTAATGTATGCAACCTACACTAACAATGATGACATGAAATGGGATGAACTAACCTATTAACTAACCAAATAAATGACCTTTTTGTGTTTTCTTTTTGTTTCTTTTTTAAATTACTTAATAATTCTTATTTAAAAATAACATAATAATGCAATAATAATCCTTGGCTTTTTTTTATATATTAAAAAACACACGACGCAGAATATTAAAGCATTAGTGTATGACCCACTAATTAAAAGCGCAACATGTAGTGTGCATATTATGAAATCTATATGGCCTAAATAACATTTTTTATTAAATTTTTTATTAATGGAAAATTATCTTAATTCTATATGAATCTTAAAAATTAAAATACATTGCTTTAAACATAGTAATATGCGGACCTAAATACCTAAATCCTAGATATGACATGTAATGCATGATATGTGATGAACAAAAAACACACCAAAATACGTCCTATTGAAAATTCGTCAATATAAATCGATGACGTATTATTTGATGATCTTGAAAGCCAATCATGAATTTTGTTATGAAAAGTTGAAATGTCAATCTAGCCCACGGCGTCTGCGAGCAATATTTTTTATTATCGTGACTTGTATGACAAATTTTCTAATTGGATAATGATAAAATAAATCAAAACATATCAAGTTAGAATAAAATAAAATAAAAAACTATGAATCAGATTCTAAAAAAGCACATCCTAATATTCTGAACTAAACAATAATAAAAATAAATAAAATAATATAATATAAAATTAGTGAAAAGTAAGAGAAACAAACTACCTAGGGGTGGACAAAAGTGTCGACAGAGGTAGGCACGGGTGAGATGGCTGGCGTCAGAGCTCCGGTGAGATCAGGCGATGTCCGACGACGGTGGTTCGTGATGGGTCGTGGTGGCCGGAGTAGGGGCTGTCCGTTGGAGGTCCGGCGAGGTCAGCTGTAACCATACCTGCAGCAAAATAGAGGAGGGCAGCAAAACTGAGGAGACAGCAGATGGTTCTGTTCGGGCGTGCAGCAGCAAGCAGAGCAGCAAGGGCGAAGCAAGAACGGCGTCGTGGCCGGGTCACAGCAAAGAGATCAGAGCGGCAGAAACAGGGCAGGAGCAATGTCAGGCTGTCGAAGCAGAAGTGGAGGCACGCGAGTGTGAGCGGGAGCAGCGACGGCAAACGGAACCAGCTTCTGTGACGGAGGTGGCCGGGAAAGGAGCTCACAGGTTCGGAATTTCGGGAGGCGCAATGCGGGCGGCGAAGAGATCGGGCAATAGGGAGCCCGGAATAGATCAGGGAGCAGCAGCGGCTTCGTTGGTCTCGTGGGTTGCAGGTGAGGCGAGCAGGGACGTCGTTTGCTGGTCTTCGACTCCGGGCAGCATCGGCACGTCGGGCGCTGGGTTGAGCGAGGCAGTGAAACAGAAGCGGAACCGGTGGCTAGGGAGGAGCAGGGCCGGCGGTGCGGAGCTTCGGTCATCGGAGGCAACAGGCGAAGGCGTCGGAACAGGGGGTGCGGTGGTGCGGCTGGGTGAACGCAATGGCACAGGTGCGGGCACGGTGGTGCATCGGTGAGGAGGAGTCGTCGATCTGCGGGGCAAATTCCGGCAAGTGCAAAGGGAAGAGGATGAACAGTAAACGTCAATGCCCCCTGCCAATTAAACTTTTGCTTCTGCTTTTTCCTTTTTTTTAGTACTCTCTCTCCTCCCTACCCATCTCTTCGTACACACTCTCTCTCTACCTTCTTTTGACTTTTTTCCTCTTTTCCTCTCCCACAAACCGAAGCTCCCTTCTCTCCTTTTTCTCCTTTCTCTTCAATTTTCTTTCCACGAAGAGAAACCCCCACACTTTTTTTTCTTTCTCTTCAGTTTTCTATTTTTTTCTTCGACGAAGAAGCACCACCCCGCGCTGCTCGGTTCTGAAGCCTCGCATTTTATAGTCAAAACGCTCAAAGTTGTCGAAGATTTGCAAATATTCACTCAACCATCCAACAGTAAAAAGGCTCCAAAATCACACAACCGAATTTTTTTTTTTGACATGAAGATATGTGTTCAACCAGAAAAACACTTCATTATTCAATTTTTTTTTTTGAAATCTCCCTCCACAAACCCAAATGTTTTATTTTATTTATTTATCCTCTATTCTATTTAAAAGAAAAAAATTGATCCTAAATTAGGTGTCAACAGCGAACAATAAGGTCTACTTTATGTATTGTTTGTTTCATAAAGATGAGTGAAGGTGCATCGGTTGCTTAAAAAATCAATGAATTCAATACAATTGTTAGTCAATTGAGTTTAATCTTTGATTTTATCATGTTCATTGCTTGATAGTTGGATTACTATATTATTGTTATTAGTAATTCCATTGGGTTAGTAAGTTTGCGTTTGATGAAATTCATTACTTGATTCTAAGTGAAGACACCCATAGAAGAGATTCTAGTGAATTTATGCAAGCTGTTTCAGAAGGTGAAGGAAGAGGAGATAATAATAGTGTTAGTAGGAGTAGTGCAAATTTGAACAGGTGTAGTTAGTTTTAGGATTTGTGGTGTTGTCTATTGGAGTCAGGGCAAGGGGGATTATCTTAAAATGGATTGCCTTAAGCTAAATAACAAGAAGGATAAGAGAAATGGAGTTGAGTCTAATGATGATATTGTTGTAGTTGCTAACCATGCCTTAGATAGTGCTCATTATGTATTTTTGTCACTAAGAATTCATCATTTGACGAATAGGTTATGATTTTGTTGCTTATTTCCCGCTACACCAAACATGGAACTAGTTTCTATTTATCAATGCATGGAGAATGGTAAAATGTGGTTAGGGAGCAATGCCGAGTGCAATGTTGGCATTGTTAGAATTAGAATGCATGATGGTGATGTGAGAATATTGATTGAAGTGAGACATATTCCAAAATTGAAAAAAATGTAATTTTACTAAGTGTCATAGATTTAGCTGAGCATTGGTAAACCTAAAAAAGTATATATATTCAAGTTGACCTAACTCACTGGTTTAAATTTTTGAATCAATGTGGATCCAATTAGATATATTTATTGGTTCAGATTTGGACTCCTCTTAGTAATTTTCCCAAGTGAAGGTATGAGTTTCTGCTGCACTCTTGTTACGGCTAAATTCTCCTCTACCCTTCATCTATGTCTCAATTTCCTCCGAACAAAGAAGGAGGAGAACATGGTCTTAATCAAAGCGGAGGACTACCATCAGTTCGGCATTAACCTTTGCTTATTGCAAACGTACATGTAATACGTGACTAACTCCAGGCCATTCCTTATTTTAGACAAAAAGCAAGAATATCAACGGATTCTCTCAATTCATGTTGCCATGAATAGGACTTGTACCATAACATAGTCGATAGATATGCATATATCTTTACTGAAAACCGAGGCTAGAAACATACAAAGAAAAGGAGTTTGGAAGCTTCAACTCCGAAAGACCTATATCTGCATGTAGAGCTCTGTCTGGACAATTTTGGTTTGGGAATGGCGACTAGTGGATTCATTTTCTTGACCACAATCCCGAACTTGTCTGACAATTTCAAGTCCGTCCCTTGTGGTAATTCCCACTCGAACGAATGCAAAGGGAAGCTGAAACACACGTGAGCATTCTCTCTGCCAAGGAAGCCCTTCACACATCCTATGACCAGAACCAAATGGCATGTATCCGAAGTTGTTGCCAGATTATACATGCTAGGATCTTCCAAGAATCTTTCGGTCTAAACTCTAATGGTTTGTCCCAAATCTTAGGGTCCCTGTGGATATACGATACGTTTAGGAATATGTTACCGCCCTTTGGTATCATGTAACCCCTGACGACACAGGAAGAATGCTCGGTCTGAGGCACCAATAAGGGCAGTGCCAGGTGCAAGCGCAACACCTCTTTGATGACAGCATCGAGGTATTTTTAATTTGGGCAAACACTGCTCTTCGACCATCTCATCTACTCCCAAAACTTCTGTCAATTTCTCCACTACTTTGTCCATCAATTCCGGTTCCGCAGCAACTCTGCCATCACTTATTCGGTCATTGTCGATGTATCGGTCCCGCCAATCACGATGTCCTATTCGTCATTCGAAGGTTCATCAGTAAGAGCAGAATTCCGTGACCGTCCATTAAGTTGCCATGTTAATGACGCACTGTATCAGAGAAGAACTAACCTGAAAGTCAAGATATGGACTGTTCTACGGAGTTGGACACGGCCCAGTAAGATGATAAGACGTGAAACAAGAAGAGCATGGAAAGAGATCAATTCGGACAAGATATGACAAACGTCCCCGGAGATTTGGCACAAGATGATTGACATATTTTGGGTATTATCAACTTTTCCTATTGTGTACATGATGTGGGTTGAAATTATGATAACGTAATGCTAATAGAGATTCTAAAGGAAGCACAGTACCCTATAAATAATCGTTAAACAACTAACTTAGGATTATATGTGGCACTTGGCAGCCATTATATGGAATGAGATCTAAAAATTAGGAACGGAGTTGTAGATCGAGGATTCCACTATGTTTTTATGGTGCATCAGGCTGTCAAATGCATGTATATGTTAGAAATTAAATCAAATTCATCGGTGTTGATAACTGTCAGTATCAGCATTAAAGAAGATTATAATTGATGCATTATATATAATTAGTCTGTGCGTATTTTAGGTGTAGTGATTGTTTTTAGAGATAATGATTGTTTATAGAGATATCTTGACATATGATGAGATAAGGTGATATATGGTGATTGTTTTGTTATAATCTGGGCCTTATCCAGAACATTAGCTTTATATATTGGGAAGAGCGAATTTCATGTAATAAGTCTATAAATAGGGAAGTCTTGCAATTGTTTTTGTTAAGGTGAAATAAATTTACAAGCCTATCTATCTTTTTCTCTTCCTTGTGTGAATTGTAAGTGTTTCATCTTCAAATTACTTTCATTAAAATGGTATCGGAGCTTACGGTTTGTGATCATGACCTAAACAAATAATCAGCTTCTTCTTCAATACTCTCGTCTTACCAAAGAAAATTCTAGTAACTGGGCCATTAAAATGAAAGCTATACTCAACGCTTACGATGTATAGGAACTCGTTAACACTGGCTATGATGAGCCAGAGGATGAAGCTACCTTGAACCAAAACTTGAGGAATGCCTTGGAGAAGGTTCGTTTGAAAGATCAATATGCCTTGTCAATCATCTATTAAGCTTTAGATGATTTTATGTTCAAAAAAGCGTTGAACACTACTACTGCTAAGGAGGCATAGGAGATTCTTCATGACACACATCTAAGAGTATAGAAAGTTCAGAAGATTCGCTTTCAAACCTTGAAAGGCGAATTTGAGGTAATTCATGTGAAAGTATCTGAATCAATTGCCAATTATTTCATAAGAGTTTTGGCAATTGTCAATAAGATGAAAAGAAATGGAGAAGACATTTCAAATATTTGTATTATTGAGAAAATACTTCGGTCCTTAGACAAGAAGTATGACTACATTGCTGTTGCAATTGAAGAATCTCTTAACTTGGATGCCATGACGATCGATCAACTTATGGGCTTCATTACAAGCCTATGAAGGAAGTTTCAGAAGAAAAAAGATTGAACCAGTGGAGGATCTTTTAATTGTTTTTCGTTAAGATAAATAAATCTAAAAACCTATCAGCAATATTCGCCTCCCGATTGGCGAACACCATGTCCTGGTCTCGCACGATTTCTTTGGCTAGCGATGGGAGCTAACCACGACATACAGCTTGCTTCCAAGCCAGAGTTTGTAGACAGGGCCATAGGTCTCGGCCAATTCGGTGAACTTCCAGTGAAGATCGGTACCCGAGGAAAGCTAAGAGTTGCGATTGCTACGACAAGCAGTGTCGTAGTAGCTCTTGGAATTGCATCGCTCGCTTCTTTAGCATGCCACGACCCCGGCCAGGGACGTTCGGAGTCTCCGTTCGGCATTTCAGCTCGGGAGAACGGTCTGAGGAGTCGTCGAGCAAGAATGAGGATGTCTGTAGGGACGCTACATGAGGAAGTTCTTCCGATGGGCGGTTTTCATCGGAAAAGTCAGTTGTTCACGTGACACTCAGACAGTGACTGCCACTGATACACGAACAATTATTGATCAAACGAAAATGACCCCAGGGGTCCAGTTTTGACATGCTATAAGTGGGGGTTTGTCTTCTATTTAGTTTTGTGGGATGCCACCGACGTCCAGATCTCTCAAAGTCTAAGATGATCACGATCTTATCCTTTTCAAGCTCAGGGGAGCCACACGTAGAGAAAGGATGAGCTTTAAAGGTCGCATACCTGCATAGATTGTATGACTGATTTGATATTTTGAAATATCTACTAGCAAGATGCTCGTGCATTGCATAGCTCTGACGTAGCATTTGTTATATCATTCTCGATTTTGATATCCGCGTGAGCTTTGCAAGCGAAATAATATGCATAAAATTATAACATCATAAATATTCACATCAATCGAATTATCAGCAAAAGTTTTCATGAAATTTTTGTATAGAGTACGTGTACCCCAATATGTACTTTAGTGTGAGGGGAAAGTACTAAAAATGTTTTAAATTTATTGTATTGGTATTAATTCGGTAAAGCATTTTTAATTAGGTCGATTCGGTTTTAAATATTTTCGCATTGACGTTAATTCAGTCCATCCGATTTAAATTGGCTCGATATCGATGATATGAATCTTTGATTATCCTACGTTGCGTGGCTGATCTGTGAAGACACATGATGGCTTCTTGATTATCAATTTAAAAGAATCGAATGATCGATATATCATTCAATTCTTTTAAATTTAAAGAGGCATTTTTTTGCACCAAAAATGATCAACTTTTGGTTATTATTGACATATGATGGACTTAGTTGATGAGAATAGAATTTGATTATGTATGAATAGAATTATTAGTAACTTCAAAAGAATCGATAGCGTGCTAGTGAAGTCATTGACGACATACAAAGTGAAGTTATTGAGGAGATCCTTAAAACATTGATGTTGACATCAAGCAGTCGACAAGAGGATAATCCTGGTTGATTATTTTGCCGCTATTTCTTTTTGGTAACCACTTGAAAGTTTTTTTTTTTTTTCGTAACCATTTGTAACCTCCATCAATAACCATTGATTGTTGTTTTTAAATAGTTGTATCTTACTCTTTGGAGGATCCACACAAATCAAACAAATTTATTATCTTTAAAATTTCCTATCTTGCATTTTATTTTCCTTAATTGTAGCTTTCAGATTTGCATTATCGATTAAATTTCTTAATGTATCTTTAGTTGATTAAATTTCTTCATGCATCTCTATTCTAGGTATTGTGCCGTCAATTAAATTCTAGCATAATACTTCTATGTTCTCAAGTTATGTTGTCAATTGAACTCCGGCATGTTTATGTCTGGTTGCTTTATTTGGTTTGCTTGAATGATTAATCATCACCATCTAAAATGGATTGTAATTATCATTAGAGTAGTGTCACCACGCTCGTTAACCAAACTTTATAAAGAAAGACTTTCATTTTCAATGAACTTAATGTGTATATGACACAAAATAAAATAATAATAATAATAATAATAATAATAATAATAATAATAATAATAATAATAATAATAATAATAATAGTAATAATAATAATGTTTTGAAAATGAAAAAATAAAATTCTTGATTTAGATATTTAGAGTCCGTGAATGCTCGTTTACAAAATCTTCGTAATTAGGTGCGCAACACCTCTCAAACTTATGGCTGAGTATTGCCCTCATACATTGACAAGCTTAGGGCACACTTGTGTATAGACAAATTTTCCTTCTATCATACAGAAGCTTCATTATTTTCCTACTATTTGTTGGAAATATTTTATTTTATACATCCAACTAGTGTTAACCAATCGAACACTCATCTTGCTTACTCATAGAGTGCGGGATCAGACAACCTCGGCGTAGGTATCGCGACAAGAGGTTCCTTCTTCTTCAGAACGATGCCAAACCGCTCCGAAACATCCAGCTTCTCCGCACTGCCGCTCAGCAGTTTCCATTCGAAGGAGTGCGCAAGCGTAGCCAGCGAGCACAGCACCATCCTCTCCCCCATCGCTGTCCCGGGGCAAATCCTGCGGCCCGACCCGAACGGTATGTAATTCAGGTCATTCCCGTTGAAGTCCCACTTGCTGTCCGCGTCCGCGAACCTCTCCGGGTCAAAAGTCGACGGGTTTTTCCAAACGGATGGGTTGCGATGGATGGCCCACGTGTTGATCAAGACTTGAGAGCCCTTCGAGACCATGTAGCCCGCGATGATGCAGGTCTCCCTAGGGCAATGAGGCACCAACATTGGAAGGCCGGGGTGTAACCTTAGAGTCTCCTTCATGACTGCTTTTAAGTAGGAGAGGTGGTGTAAGTGCGACTCTTCCACTCTGTTGTCTTCACCTACTACTTGCTCAAGCTCTTGTCGGGCTTTCGACATCACTTCCAGGTTCTTGATCATCTTGGCCATGGCGAAATGAAATGTTTAGGACTCGATTAGAAAAATTGAAATGTTTAGACTAAATTGGCGAAAATGTAGTAGGTTTAGAACTTTTGGAGAATTTTCCTGTCCTTTTTATAAGTACATAGAGGAGTTTTCGGTCACAACAATTTATTATACAGCGTGCTCGTGAATTACATCAAGTGCTTGGGGGCCAATAATTTTTCTAATAATATTTGTGAATTTCTTTATGAGATTGGGAGATCATTTTGTTAGAAATTGTAAGAGTTAAAAACGTCGTATGAGTTTGTGGATGTAATTGTGGATTGAGATAACAACAAAATTATTTTAATGACTCGACTGTGATTGAATCTCTATTGCATCACTTGATCGATAGTGTAATCTCGTGTTGTACTCCTCATCAAATAGAGTCACACCAACCGAATCATATAAATTCAGTGTTTCCTTATTATATTTTATTCTTCGCACTATGCTGCAAGCGAACTGCCTCTTGATAACCCGTAATCAAATATATATGCAAGACCCCAAATGTTTTGCGCTTAATCACATGACTTCATCTTCGAGTTGAACTAATCTGAAGAACCAATAGACAACAGGAATCCTTTCTCCTATATCTAACATACTGGCAGGATGCTTTTATTTCGTAGAATTGAAATGAGGAGTTTTGAGACTCTAATGAAATATCTATCTCAACATGTAGAGCTTTGGAGTGGACAAACTCGGCCTGGGAATGGCCACCAGGGGATTCAATTTCTTGACCACAATCCTGAACTTGTCCAATAGTTCCAGCTCCACCCCTTGCGGTAATTCCCACTCGAATGAATGCAAAAAGAGGCCAAAGAAAACGTTAGCATCCTCTCTGCCAGTGCAAGCCCTACACATATCCTTTGACCAAAACCGAAAGGCATGTATGTGAAGTCGTTGCCCGAGAGGTCATACTTGCTAGGATCTTCCAAGAATCTCTCCGGTCTAAACTCCAATGGTCTGTCCCAAATCGCGGGGTCCCTGTGGATGTAACCCACGTTCAGGAATACGTTACTGCCCTTGGGTATCGTGTAACCCCCCACGACACAAGAATCATGAGGGGTCCGAGGCACCAATAAGGGCAGCGCTGGGTGCAAGCGAAATGCTTCCTTGATGACAGCATCGAGGTACTTTAATTTGGGCAAGTGGTGCTCTTCGACCATCTTGTCGTCCCCACGACTTCTGTCAGCTCGTGGACTACTTTGTCCATCATATTTCGGTTCCGCAGCAACTCTGCCATCACCCACTCGACCATTGTTGAAGTCGTATCGGTCCCGCCAATCACGATGTCCTACTCCACACAGTCGAAATTTCATTAGGAAGAGTAAAATGCTATTATGTTTGATAAAGCTGAATACTTGATGAAGCACTGTAATAGAGAAGAATCGATGTTCGAGTCAAGAATATGGAGCTTTTGTGATGCAGAAGACAAGATTGGATACAACCAAAGTAAGACAGCAGGATGCGAAACAAGATACGTGTAAAGAGATTAAATTACTATATTTGTTTCACTATTGTATAGGACGCTGGTTGAAAATTATGGTACTTTAGGGTTGACATAGATCGGAAAATGAGAACGATACTCTTCTAATAATCGCTCAACATTAATTCATGATTATGCAGGATATGAAATGAAAACTACCAAGAGCAGAATTGCCGAAGATGATTAACCATATTTTCTGGTGCACCAGGGCGAAAAATAATCACGTATATTCATATAAGAACTAGTCACCTAGCCGTATAGACTTACTTTAAGAATGGCTTTGAGAGCTCTATTCTTGTCCATTGGTGAATGGTTATCTTCAAGATCCATCTCCACGTCCAGGAAAATCTGCAAAAAGTCCCTTTTTTCTTCATTTCTTGCAGATTCTCCTTCCTTCTTCTTGAACAGTTCATTTGTTCTTCCTCCGGTTGCGCAATCGATAACAGACTGAAAAAAATCATCAAACCACTGATTCACCCTTTTCATGTCCCTTTCCACTCCTTGCAGGTCAAGCCAAGCGAGCGCTGGGAAGAAGTCCGAAACATTCGGAATACCTAAGAGCACCATGAGTTCTTCCACCACCTTTCGAAACTCGGCACCCGCGGCTTCGCGCTTCTCTCCCTTAAGCGTCCCTCCCCACAGCATCGCCATCATCGCGTTAATCAAGATCAGAATGGTCAACTCCCCGATATCTACCGGCACCCCGGATTTTCTATACAGATCCCTCAGAACTTTCCTGACCTCCTGTCTTCTCAAGTCGTAACAGGCATCGAGGCTTGCATTGCTCATTAAATGCCGTACAAACAGTTTGCGGAGATTCCTCCAATAAGGCCCCTGGCTTGCGAAGGCAATATTCCTTCCGCCGTATGACGAGATGGTGGCGGCGATGTTCGGGTCGCGATTGGCAAAAGTCATGTCCTGGTCCCGAGCAATTTCTTTGGCCAGTGACGGGGAGTTGACCACGACATATAACTTGCTTCCGAGTTGGAGTTTGTAGATGGGGCCGTACGTCTCGGCCAATTCGGTGAACTTCCGGTGGAGATTGCTTCCTAGGAATGGGAGGTACCCGAGGAATGCTACGCCTCGGGGCCCTGGGGGCAATGGAGCCTTCGAGTTGTTTCGCTTCCGGAACACGGAAAAACCAAAAAAGTAAGTGTTGCAATTGCTATGATAAGAAATGTTGTGATAGCTCTACGAATTGCATCATACTCTTCTTTAGCATGCCACAAACACAGCCAGGCACGTCCAGCGTATCCGTTTGACATTTTGGCTCGCGACCACGGGAAGAGAAGTAGCCAAGCAAGAATAAGAAATTCTTTTATTACACTAAGTATATACGGTCTTCCTATGGATGAGTGGTCTCTTGTAGATGATAAACGAGAAGTTGATAAGGGAATCCAGTGGTTCTGGTTTGCCCCCACCGACACAAGAACAAAAATGAGAACTGCAGAAAACTGTCAAAATGAGTACAATGATTGAACAAGCGTAATGCTACGGTGTATATATTGCCGGAAGTAATATATGTTATCGGGAAGCTGTGCGATGAGGGTTAAAGGTCGACTTTAACGGTATATAACTAATCATAATTTTGACAAATTAATTTAGCAAAATTGTCAAGAGGCGGTTTGCTTGCAGCATAGTGCGAAGAATAAATATAATAAGGAAACACTGAATTTATATGATTCGGTTGGTGTGACCTATTTGATGAGGAGTACAACACGAGATTATACTATCGATCAAGTGATGCAATAGAAATTACAATCACAGTGGAAATATTAAAATAATTTTGTTGTTTATCCCAATCCACAATTACATCCACAAACTCATACAACGTTTTTAACTCTTACAATTTCTCACAAAATAATCTCCCAATCTCATAAAGAATTTCACAAATATTATTACAAAAATTATTGGCCCCCAAGCACTTGATGTAATTCACGAGCGCACTGTATAATAAATTTTTGTGACTGAAAACTCCTCTATGTACTTTTAAAAAAAGACGGGAAAATTCTTCAAAAAGTTCTAAACCTACTACATTTTTGCCAATTTAGTCCTAAATATTTCAATTTTGCTAATTGAGTCCTAAACTTTTTTTATGTTTTGCTAATTGAGTCCATTAGGCCAATTTTAACTAAAAATCATTAACGTAGACGCCGATGTTCCACGTGGCATGACCAACACTAACGTTGGCATTTTCGAATAGTATTTTTAATATTTTTTGTTTTTTGTTTTTTTTCTTACTTTTCCTAACCCTAAACCAATGAGGGCCAGCAACCCACGCTTGGTTTGGGTAAGGGCGTGATTACCCATGTGGCATGACCATCGCCGCCGATTGCCACCGCATGACCGCCGCCCAAAGCTCACCGGCCACCGCCCCCTCCTACGGCCCGTGGGCTATGGGCGGCAATCTTGCGGCGGCGGTCGGCGGCGACGGTTGGCGGTCGTGCGGCAATCGTGCAGTGGTCGTGCGATGGTCATGCGGCAACGAGCGGCGATCGGCGGTCCGTGAGTAAGAAGATAAAAAAAATAAATACAAAAATTTATAAATTTTTACCAAACGCATTTCTATTCTTTTTCTATTCCAAGAATAGAAATTTTGTATAATTACCAAACACCTTATTTTACTCAGAAATTGTTCCTAGAGTAGAAATAGAAAAAAACTATTTCTGAAAAGAAATAGTTCCCCGGAATATAAATGATGCCATGCGCACCCTAAGCGTGCATGGGCCTTTCTAATCCTATTGAGAGAGTGTTTCTTTCTTCTTCTTCTCTTTGGTCGGAAGAGAGAGAGAGGGGGGTTGGGTTGCCCCCTTTTTAACTCCTTCTAAAAAAAATTTCAAAAGAATTGTTTAGTTTTCAATGACAACTCACAACTTTATCTTTAAAAATATCATTTATGACTTCTAAGAAAACTCTGACCTTGAAAAGACCAAATGGCCCCTCATATTTTAGCATATTGTCGGTCTTTGTATGACCTTAGGCCATTCTCATCGTCGGTCACATTCGAGTTTCCCGGCGATGTCATGCGAGGTGGAAAATTGCAAGGGCATTTTTGAGTTTCTGAAAATTTAATGAGGGTAAAGTTGGAAGAAAAAAATGAATTAGTATTCTTGAATGCTAAAGCCCAAAGTTGGGTAATATTTTAGAGAACTTCAGAAGTATGATGTATTTTTCCGAAGTTCTAAAAAAGAAAAAAATTGCCAACCGACTTGCTTTTGTCGAAGGCATTTACCAAACCAACTCAAGTCATGCGATGCTTTCAAATCAATTGACCGGTGGTTGCATCAATTAATAAATTCTGACTAGAACTGATCGGTTCCTGGTCCGGTCTAGTTTCAAGGTGGAACTAGGAACCAGACTGGGAGGATCGGTTCCAAAATTCCGAGACTAGAAAAACCGACCGACCGGTCCGATAGAACTGGTAAATTAACTGGTTCGGTTCACACCTTGGAACTAGGAACCGGACTGCCCAAAATCGCCGCCAAGGTGGTCCTCGATTTGGGCAGTTCTGGTGCACACCCCTAATTCTAACCACCCATAACAGGTTAACATCCAATGGACGAGTCCTTCAATTATGTGCCGTTGTATGAGGCACGCCTTTTTTTTTTGGCCAAGCTACTTAGTAAGCTTTTTTTCTTTTTTTCTTTTTTTAAACTTTCCTAAGTAGGCATCTAACTTCATAAGAAGGTGCTGTATATACTAATTAACTTATTTGTGGATTTCATCTATTGAAAAAAAAAATTCCGATTAAAAAAACAACACGTCACCTGTAAGTTTTTTTTTTAAAACAAAGATTTCTCGAGATCTCCAAATCAATGAAAACAATGCAAAATCGGCCGGTCCAGGTGGTCCTCGATTTTTTTTTAATCGACTGCCAAAAATCGGCCATTCCAAGTGGTTCCCAGTTTGGGCGATTCCTGGTGCACACCCCTAATTCTGACCACCCATGACACGTTAGCATCCAATGGACGAGTCCTTCAATTATGTGCCGTTGTATGAGGTATGCCTTTTTTTTTTGGCCAAGCTACTTAGTAAGCTTTTTTTTTAAAAAAAAAAAAATCCTAAGTAGGCATCTAACTTCAGAAGAAGGTGTTGTATATACTAATTAACTTATTTTTCGATTTCATCCATTGTAAAAAAAAAAAAAACAAAGAAATTCCGATTAAAAAAAAACAACACGTCACCTGTAAGTTTTTTTTAAAAAAGATTTCTTGAGATCTCCAAATCAATGAAAGCAATGCAAAATTGGCTGGTCCAGGTGGTCCCAGGTTTGGGCGATTCCTAGTGCACACCCCTAATTCTGACCACCCACAACACGTTAACATCCAATGGACGAGTCCTTTAATTATGTGCCGTTGTATGAGGCACGCCTTTTTTTTTTTTGCTAAGCTACTTAGTAAGCTTTTTTTTTTTTTAAATTGTCCTAAGTAGGCATCTAACTTCATAAGAAGGTGTTGTATATACTAATTAACTTATTTGTGGATTTCATCTATTGAAAAAAAAAAAAAAACAAAGAAATTTCGATTAAAAAGACAACACGTCACCTGTAAGTTTTTTTTAAAAAAGATTTCTCGAGATCTCTAAATCAATAAAAACAATGCAAAATTGGCCGATCCAGGTTGTCCCCAATTTTTTTTTAATCGACCGCCCAAAATTGGCCGGTCCAGGTGGTCCTTGGTTTGGGCGATTCCTGGTGCACACCCCTAATTCTACCACCCATGACACATTAACATCCAATGGATGAGTCCTTCAATTATGTGCCATTGTATGAGGCATGCCTCTTTTTTTTTGGCCAAGTTACTTAGTAAGCTTTTTTTTTTAAACTGTCCTAAGTAGGCATCTAACTTCAGAAGAAGGTGTTGTATATACTAATTAACTTATTTGTCGATTTCATCTATTGAAAAAAAAAACAAAGAAATTCCAATTAGAAAAACAACACGTCACCTGTAAGTTTTTAAAAAAAAAAATATTTCTCGAGATCTTCAAATCAAACACCTTATTTTACTCAGAAATTATTCCCGGAGTAGAAATAGAAAAAAACTATTTCTGAAAAGAAATAGTTCCCCGGAATAGAAACATTGCCATGCGCACCCTAAGCGTGCATGGGCCTTTCTAATCCTATTGAGAGAGTGTTTTTTTTTTTTTTTTTTTTTTTTTTTTTTTTTCGGTAGGAGGAGAGAGAGGGGTTGGGTTGCCCCCTTTTTAACTACTTCTAAATTTATTTTCAAAAGAATTATTTAGTTTTCAATGACCACTCACAACTTTATCTTTAAAAATATCATTTATGACTTCTAAGAAAACTCCAACCTTGAAAAGACCAAATGGCCCCTCATATTTTAGCATATTGTTGGTCTTTGTATGACCTTAGGCCGTTCTCATCGTCGATCACATTCGACTTTCCTGGCGATGTCATGCGAGGTGGAAAATCGCGAGGGCATTTTTGAGTTTTTGAAAATTTAATGAGGGTAAAGTTGGAAGAAAAAAATGCATTAGTATTCTTGAATGCTAAAGCCCAAAGCTGGGTAATATTTTAGAAGACTTCAAAAGTATGATGTATTTTTCCGAAGTTCCAAAAAAGAAAAAAAATTACCAACCGACTTGCTTTTGTCGAAGGCATTTACCAAATCAACTCAAGTCATGCGGTGCTTTCAAATCAATTGACCGGTGGTTGCATCAATTAATAAATTCCGACTAGAACCGATCGGTTCTTGGTCCGGTCCGGTTCCGAGGTGGAACTGGGAACCGGACTGGGAGGATCGGTTCCCAAATTCCGGGACTGGAAAAATCGACCGACCGGTCCAGTAGAACTAGTAAATTTACTATTTTTGGTCAAAATTAAAATGAAAAATGTGAGAAATTTGGAGGAATTAGGGTTTTTTCTTAAGAAATTTTGAAAAAAAAATATATATATATATATATATATATATATAATTAACCAGTCCGGTTCCCACCTTGGAACTAGGAACCGGACCACCCAAAATCGGCCAGTCCAGGTGGTCCCCGGTTTAGGCAGTTCCCGGTGCACACCCCTAATTCTGACCACCCATGACACGTTAACATCCAATGGACGAGTCCTTCAATTATGTGCTGTTGTATGAGGCACGCCTTTTTATTTGGCCAAGCTACTTAGTAAGCTTTTTTTTTTAAACTGTCCTAAGTAGGCATCTAACTTCAGAAGAAGGTGCTATATATACTAATTAACTTATTTGTCGATTTCATCTATTGAAAAAAAAAAGAAAAAAAGAAATTATGATTTGAAAAACAACATGTCACCTGTAAGTTTTTTTTAAAAAAGATTTCTCGAGACCTCCAAATCAATGAAAACAATGTAAAATCGGCCGGTCCAGGTGGTCCCTGATTTTTTTTTAATCGACTGCCCAAAATTGGCCGGTCCAGGTGGTCCTCGATTTGGGCGATTCCCGGTGCACACCCCTAATTCTGACCATTCATGACACGTTAACATCCAATGGATGAGTCCTTCAATTATGTTCCGTTGTATGAGGTACGCCTTCAATCAATTTGGATCGGCTGATTTTGCATTGTTTTCATTGATTTGGAGATCTCGAGAAATCTTTTTTTAAAAAAACTTACAGGTGACGTGTTGTTTTTTTAATTGGAATTTCTTTTTTTTTTTTAATAGATGAAATCGACAAATAAGTTAATTAGTATATACAGCACCTTCTTCTGAAGTTAGATGCCTACTTAGGACAATTTACAAAAAAAAAAAAAAAAAAAAAAGCTTACTAAGTAGCTTTGCCAAAAAAAAAAAAGGCGTGCCTCATACAACGGCACATAATTGAAGGACTCATCCATTGGATGTTAACGTGTCATGGGTGGTCAGAATTAGGGAAGTGCACCAAGAATCGCACAAACCGTGGTCAGAATTAGGGGTGTGCATCGGGAATCGCCCAAACCAGGGACCACTTGGACCGGCCGATTTTGCATTGTTTTTGTTGATTTGGAGATCTCGAGAAATCTTTTTAAAAAAAAAAACTTACATGTGACATTTTTTTTTAATCAAAATTTCTTTGTTTCTTTTTTTCAATAGATGAAATCGAAAAATAAGTTAATTAGTATATACAACACCTTCTTCTGAAGTTAGATGCCTACTTAGGACAGTTAAAAAAAAAAAAAAAAACTTACGAAGTAGCTTGGCCAAAAAAAAAAAAGGCGTGCCTCATACAACGGCACATAATTGAAGGACTCGTCCATTAGATGTTAACGTGTCATGGGTGGTCAGAATTTGGGGTGTGCACTAAGAACCGCCCAAACCAGGCCGTAAGTCCTTGAGTGGCTGTTAGACCGTTGGTTTAACTCTGTAATGGTTCTGAAGAAGGAATAGTTCCGATCTTAAGTATGAGCTTACATAAAAGATCTATATCTTTCTTCAGTTCTTTATCACAAATGGACTCAGATCCAAGTCCTATACATAAAGAAGAAGTAAGGATAGAAGATTTCAACAAATCTATAGAAAATTGGGAAATTCCTAAAATACAGCTTAAGGAAGTATACAAACAATCAAAATTAAATTTTTTCAAAAAATCAGACTATGTATAGCCACTGAAGAAAGAGATGTTCATCTTTCCAATTCCTATGAAAAAATACATCTTTTAAATAAAGCGTCCATCCAAAAGCATAAACAAAAATACAATTACATTCATATAGGACTAGTAAACCTCTTACAAAAGAAGGTCTTAATACATCCATTCTCTTAGTTTTACGAGATTCTCGTCTCTTGAACTATTATGAATCCATCCTTGGTACAGTATAGACAAGTCTCTGCAAAGCACAAATACATTTTGACTGTTACCCAAATTTCTTAGTTTCTTTTAAGAATAAAAATATTTTAAAGCCCTCACACTCCAAATCAAAACCCATAATTATAAAGTAGCAGATGGATTTATTCCTTTAGCTCTTGTCTATAGGATCCATTACAAAGCCATGGCCTCTGCCTTTGGAGAAAATGCTTTCAAGCATAGTCCACAAGGAGAAACACTTCTCCTCCAGACTGACATTTCTAGAGCAAATACAACTATTCCTAGGTCTATTAATTGGAATCAAGTCACTTTACCAAAACAATGGGAATTAGAAAACCAAATCCCTCAACAAGTTGTTCAAAATACTAGTCCGACCAATGTTATTCAACATCCAGAAAGAAGAGTTACCATTAGATTTCCTAGAAGATCTTTCGATTTAAGATCTAGTCCTTCTTTTTATACTTCTTATACAAGGTCGGTAGATCTTAATCCCAATCTTTCGCCTATAATCACCATTCCTCCAAGTACACATAGAGATACTCCCACACGTGATACGACACTTTTACCTCCTAATACCACTGGAAATAATCCTGAGATACCACCTGAACCTGAAATTAGTGGTTTAGACAATAGATCAGGAATTTCCAAGCCTGTTTACCAACAAAATCAGCCTGAACCTGTCTTGGAAAACACAAATTCTCCTCATCATTCTCCTACTTATTCACAGATGATAGATGCTGAGCTTAATGTTTTAGAAAAACATTTTGAACTAAACAAGACATTCCTTAATAAAGAATTTAATTCTGAAAACAACAGACAAATCAGGGAATGGTTCTTCAAAACCTTTGCTAATAAAGCAAAAGACATTAAGCAAAAATATTACGACTACATATATGAATATGAAGTCCATATATTTTTCTTTGATTGGTTAGAAGAACAATTCCTAGAACCAAAAGAAATAATTGTTTTAGATCATCATTATAAGTGGAAACTTGATAATGGTGAAACCATAGAATCCAATCATCCACCTCTTAGGAGAATAAAAATAC
The DNA here is from genome assembly GCA_014182375.1 of Eucalyptus virginea. Taxonomy (NCBI): domain Eukaryota; kingdom Viridiplantae; phylum Streptophyta; class Magnoliopsida; order Myrtales; family Myrtaceae; genus Eucalyptus; species Eucalyptus virginea. The sequence goes on along the minus strand of CM024520.1, from coordinate 5,145,511 downwards.
AACACGGCGATAGTGAGGTAATAGCTACTCCTTTTAGGCTTCCAAACAAAGGAGACTCTCTTTACACTCACAAAGGCATTGAACAAAACAATTATACAAATCAACATTTGGTGACCATAGGAAAATAGTTGAATATGATAGAATCCACCATCCAAAATCCTACTCAACTCATTACACCACAAGTTGACACACTCAAAAAGCCCATTTTTAAGGCCTTTGAATTCCCCAAAAATCTTAGCCCGGAGTTTGCCAAAGTCATAGAACAAAAGAAAAAGATCCTAGGGAAATCAAAGATAGAGCCTGCTCCTATACTAGACACTCCTAAATTCCAAGGACTAATTATTAACGACACCCCAGACCAACCTACCATTAGTACCTTGACTAAACCCTCTAGTGACTCTAATAATAAATTAGTCGCTGAGGTAAACAAACTTAATTGGAGACAACCTCAAAAACTCTATTATAGTAGAGCTACCCCACCTAATATCACCCAAGAAGAATCATTGCAAAAAAACAGAATAAATACTCTCTAGATGCCATTTATGAATGGAATATAGATGGTGTGGCCGAAAACAATATCATGAATATTTTAAATAACATGGTAATGCTTGCCAATACCTACAAAACACAGTAAGATGTTTCTAATCATGCTGTTGCTAATCTTTTAGTAGCTGGATTTACTGGACAACTAAAATGTTGGTGGGATGATTATTTGACTGATGAACAAAGAATACAAATTTTAACTGCCTATAAAATCGATGACTTTGGCTAACACATGGATGATGATCAAGGACATCACATCCAAGATGCGGTGAATACTCTTATCTATTCCATTTCACAACACTTCATATGAGACCCTTCATATATTAGAGATAGAAACCAAGATCTCTTATCTAATATGTGCTGTAAATCCTTAGGGAAATTTAGAGAATACAAAGAACTCTTCCTTCAAAGGATTCTTATTAGACCTGACTGCAATCAATTATTTTGGAAAGAAAAATTCTTAGCTGGTTTACCCCAAATAATAGGTGACCAGGTTAGAGATAGAATTAGAGAATAATACAGTGGCCAAATTCCTTATGATCTACTTTCTTATGGAGAAATAGTCTCTTACGTTTATAGGCAATGAACACAAATGTGTAATACAATCAAGGGATAAGTGTTCCAGAAGTCCTAAAACTTGTCACGAAAATGCATTTCAGTCCTAAAACTTGCAAAAAGTGCAAATAAGTCCTAAAACTTGTCAAAATAGTTCAATTGAGTCCTAAAGCTAATGCCGTCGTATTTTCCGTTAAAATACCGACGTGGCATTTTAAATTAATTTTTATTTTCCAGCTGGCTTTTTAAATTATTTTTTATTTTCCAGCTGGCTTTAAATTATTTTTTATTCAATTTTTAAAAAAATATATATTTAAAAACTAAAATTCATTTTTTTAAAACTATTAAAAAAAAAAAAAAGAAAAGAAAAGGGCAGAGGAGGCGGCCGTCCATCGTCGGAGGGGCCGGCGACGGTCGCCGGCCGCCACCCAACCGGGCGAGGCCTCGCCGCCCCCTAGGCGAGGGCCGGCGACCCTCGCCCGACGCGCGGCGAGGCTCGCCCGGATCCGGCCGGGCACGAGATGCGGAATTCGCTTGGTCGCGGGCGGAGGTCGCCGACGAGGGGACTCGGAACAGCGGTGACTGGCGGCCCGGCAACTAGCTCGGATCTACGGCGTCGAGCACGGGAAGCACGGAACGGGCCACTCACGCGGCCCTCACGCTTGTTGGCAACGCCCGGATCCGGGCGAGCCCCACCGGCCCCCCCCCGGGGCCGCCGAGGCCTCGCCCGGGGCTGGGGCGACGGTCGCCGGCCCCCATGCGAGGGCCGGCGTGCCCAGATCGGGGCGCCCTCGCCCGCATCGGGCGAGGGTCGCCGGCCCTCGCCTGGGGCCGGCGAGCCCTCGCCCGCACCGGGCGAGGGTCGCCGCCCTCGCCAGGGCCGGCGACGGCGCCGGCCCCTCCGGCGATGGGCGGCTGCCTCTTCTTCCCTTTTTTTTTTAAAACAATTTTTAAAAATTAAATTTTAGTTTTTAAATATAATTTTTTTAAAAATTTGAATAAAAATTTATTAAAAAACCAGCTAGAAAATAAAAAATTATTTAAAATACTACGTCAGCGCCACGTCAGCATTTTCCGTCAATAAAACTGACGGCGTCAATTTTAGGACTCAATTGAACTATTTTGACAAGTTTGAGGACTTATTTGCACTTTTTGCAAGTTTTAGGACTGAAATGCATTTTCGTGACAAGTTTTAGGACTTCTGGAACACTTATCCCTACAATCAAATTACAAAGACAACTCAAGGAAGAACAATCTCTTACCAATAGAAGTTTAGGAGATTTTTGTGTTCAATATAATCCCTTTTATAATGAAAAAACAAAACCAAAATGTAAAGGAACTTGACCTTCTGAAAAAGAAACAAAGAAGCATCGCAACAAACCTCAACCTCGTAGGAATAAACAAAGGAATCAGAATAACCAAAATAGACCTCACACTGATAGGAAAAATTTTAAAGACATTAAATGTTACTCTTGTGGTAGAAAATGTCATATTTCAAAATACTGTAGGATTAATAAAAAATTGAATTAACTTTCTTTAAATGACAATATTTTATACTAGTTAAACAACATCCTTATAGATAATAGTGACACTTCTTCTGATGAACTTCTTAAAGAGGATGGTCTTTAGGTTAATGAAATAGAATTCTCTTGATTCGATTATGAAGACACCTCTCCGAAAAACCCATTCTGAAGTAAACGTCTTAACAAAAGAAGAAGAATTCCTTCTCAGCATTGCTGATAAAATAACCGACCCTAAAGCCAAAAAAAGAATATTTAGATAGACTTCAGTTTTCTATGAATATTATCACTAAGCCCAATACTTCTTATAATCTTAAAGACATTCTGAATAGAAACAAAAAACCTCAGTCCAGACCTATAAATATTAATGATCTCCAAAACGAAATAAAACAACAAAAATTAGAAATACAAGCCTTAAAAGAGACTCAATTAGAAATGAAACGAGAAATTTCTGATATGAAGTCTCTTGTCATAAAAAGGAAAGACGAAATTAGAAAATCAAAATGAAATCATCAATACTTCTAATACTTCTGACCTAGCCTTCCTTATGTTATTAATAGAAATAACATCTAGGAAATGGATAATAAATATAACAATAAATATTAATAATGAGTACATTATTGAAACAACAATACTTTTTGATACAGGGGCTGATCTCAATTGTATCAAAGAAGACCTTGTTCCAACAAAATACTTCAATAAAACCTCCGAATCCTTAAAATTAGCCTTAAGAGACAAATTAAATATCCAATACAAATTACCAAAAGCCTTAATAGTTAAAGACCAAATGTCTTACAAAACATCTTTTCTTTTAGTTAGAAATATGAGGCAACAAATAATCCTTGGAATATCTTTCATACAATTAATTCAACCTTTTACAGTTACTAATGAAGGTATTGAAACTCATACTCTAAACAGAAGAATCACCTTTAACTTCATAACAAAACCACAAAAAAGGAGCTTAAATATTTTACAAGAACACTATTTTAGAAATAAATTGCCTAATAAAAGACAAAGAAAACCAGCTTGAATTCTTAAAAGAAGATTTAGAATTCAAAAGAAAAGAAGATCTTATAAAACCAAACACCATAGAAAAGATAGCTTCCCTACAAAAACACATAGAAAAAACTATATGCTCTACTTTACCAATGCTTTTGGGAAAGAAAAAAGCATATAGTTGATTTACCTTATGAACAAGATTTTTCTGAAAACAAAATACCTACAAAAGCCTGCCCGACACAAATGAATCAAGAAGTTTTGAAATTTTGCCAAATAGAAATGCAAGATCTCTTGAATAAAAAACTCATAAGAAAGAGCCAATCACCATAGAGCTGTTATGTTTTCTATGTCGATAAAAATGCTGAATTAGAAAGTGGAGTTCCTAGATTAGTTATTAATTATAAACCTCTAAACACAGCCCTTAGATGGATAAGATATCCAATACCTAATAAAAAGATTTGCTAAACAGATTATGTAGATCAAAAATATTTTCAAAATTTGACATGAAGTCAGGATTTTGGCAAATACAAATCAGTGAAAAGATAAATACAAGACAGCTTTTACGGTCCCTTTTGGTCAATACGAATGGAATGTTATGCCATTCGGCCTTAAAAATGCCCTTTCGTAATTCCAGAGAATCATGAATGAAATATTTAATCCTTATTCAGAATACATTATTGTTTACATAAATGATGTTCTAGTTTTCTCCTCTAATATAGAACAACATTTTAAACATCTTTCTACTTTCATAAAAATAATCATACAACATGGTTTAGTAGTATCTCCTACTAAAGTTGCACTCTTCCAGACTAGGATTAGATTTCTAGGTCATTATATCCATTTGGGCACCATAACTCTCATAGAAAGATCAATCTCTTTTACTGACAAATTTCCGAATGAGACTAAAGACAAAACTTAACTACAAAGGTTTTTAGGTAGCCTTAATTATATTATAGATTTCTTTCCCAATATAAATATTCTTTGCAAACCTTTACACCAAAGGTTATGCAAGGATCCTCCGCCATGGACTTCAGTCCATATAGACATCGTCAAACAAATAAAGATCCATGTGAAAGAAATATCATGCTTACACCTAGCCGACCAATTTCCTTTCAAAATAGTAGGAATAGATGCTTTAGAATTAAGATATGGTGGCATTCTCAAACAAGTCAATAATAACAAAGAACAAGTTGTTCAATTTATCTTAAAACATTGAAATTCCACTCAACAAAACTATTCGACAATCAAAAAGAAATACTTGCTATAGTTTTGTCCATATTAAAATTCCAAGGAGATTTATTGAATCAAAAATTTCTCTTGAGAATTGATTGCAAATCAGCCAAAGACATTTTACAAAAAGACGTACTAAACATTGCATCAAAACAGATTTTTGGCAGATGACAAGCCATACTTTCAGTATTTGACTTTGACATTGAATTTATAAATGGTTCTTCAAATTTATTACCTAATTTTCTCACAAGAGAATTTTTACAGGGGATACCATCATGCTAAGACCCAAAAAGATAAAGGCAAAACCATTGCCGAAACCTCCAATACACCACCAAAGCCAACAGGCTTGACACCTATCAAGTCATGGCTCCAAATGGCAGAAAACAATTAGTCATTCCTACAACAACATCAAATACCAAATACACCTTCAAAAGAAGAATCCATACCAGCCCTAGCCCAGCTAGCTGCCATACTATCTAAAGAAACACTAGAGTTACTTGCCCAATCTTTACAAAAAAAAAAAAAAGTAATGAAAGAGCCATCTAATGCCATTGCGGCAAGCAACAATCCTTCCCGCTTGCTACAAAAAAAAAAAATGGAATATAAAAGAATTTTGAATGAGATGGTCATTAGACCACAGGCAACCCCTCATTCTCAAAAATCAAAGTTTTTCCCCAAAACATCTTTTCAAAAGATACTGATTGTGGAGGATGGATTCTTCGATGAAAATCCAATCAAATTTGCAAAAAACATCTTTAAAAAAAAATTGGCTTTTCAAACCACACAATATAAATAAAACCCTTGCTTATTATGAGCAAATTCTGGTGGAGACAGAATCAGCAAAGTTCACTTACTTTGCTAACAAAAATAATATAGAAAACATCTTATACTCCACTATATCCATTAGTAAAGTCATACACCCCTCACACTATGGAGCTTTACTTCATACACCCAGAAAATTCCAAACGAGACTTACCCAAAGCCTACCATACTCCTCATCATATACCTACTGGAACTACCAACAAGCTTGGTGGAATGTTTTCTTCAGAAAAAATACAAATTTCCAACACACTTGGCTAGTATTCTTCAAAGACAACTTCCCAAGACAAAGCCTACCAAACTGGTTTGACTCGATGGGATCTCTTTGGTCCTTTGGAAGTACTACTACACTTACATCGATCAAGGGTACCAAATATTTCGTAAATACTTTGTACCAACACCACATGATATAAGGTTCTCATGCCTTATGCATTTTTTCATAATATTCAAAATCTCATGGGCAACAACTTGGAAATTTGAATACAATACATCTACTAAACCGGGTGTACCAATACTTATACGAAAAAACAAAACAAAATGGTGGGATTGATTCAAATACCATGAACAAGGGTCCGAAACTGCAGTTAAAACTTGGCTAAATAGTTAGAAAACCCAACTAACTATAGTCTCGTCAAATGCATCATTTTTACAAGAAAAATCCATAGCAAGTGCAGCATTTGTTGTAGTTCGGAGCAGTGAGGAATACCGCAATATCCTTAGAACAATGCTCTCGAAGCGGAAGAATCACAATGTAGATCTTCCAAATCACAAGATAGTCAAGACGGATCCTCACAATCACATCACAGTGGAAATACCATGAAGACGACTACTACGGGATCAGCCTAGATGGAAATTAAAGACAGAAGATCACATGGCAACACTATTGCAGAGGCGCAAAAGCTATACACTTTAGCAAGATAGGTATACAACGTTCACTATTCACTATTCACACAGTACTATTCACTCAATACTGTTCATTTTATACTGTTCAACACTGTAGCACCTCCTATAAATACACTCTCTCAACACAGAAGAAGGGGACTCGAATTTTTCTCAGATTTCACTTTTCTCTTCTTCCTCCTCACCCTCTTGTAAACCCTCATCCTTTCAAGCTTCAAGCTTTCTTACCTTGTACCCCTGGCTACGAAGTAAGTTTGTTTTCAAATACATTTAGCATAGTTTATACAGGTTACCAACTTACATGATAGTTGGTTAACCATTTCTTGTAATATAAACATTAATACTCCCTGGAGTGCGGATTACCGCCCTAGTGGATGACTTGATACTTTAGTTACTTTGTACTTTTTAATACATGTAATTTTCATTTCATATAATACAAGTTTATACAACCTTCATGGTTGGTTTTTGTTTATGCATACTCTTACTTTATATTTTATATATTGCTTTTGCTCTTTACATTATTTTTAATTCTCAAGATTTCATTTAGTTTTTTTACTGTTCTTATATTTCTCTTATAGATCTGTTAGTCTCTTATACTTCTTTTTTCTCTCATATAGTATATGTATTTGTGTGTGTAAATATATATATATTTTTTTTTATATAGAGAAAACCTTAAAATAAACAGCATCAACAACATTAAACAGTTTTTTAGTGAGGAGTTCAAATAATTTTACATTGTTCTTTGTCATAATTTACGAAGAAGGAAAATATTTTTGTAAGGAGTCCTCACGACATCCAAAAATGCACCTTGTGACATCCTCTTCTAGTATTCGTTCTGTTCTGTCTTATTTGTCCTTTTAGTCTTCAATTTGCTAAAATCGAAAAAAACAACTTCTCCGTTTGCCACTCGACACTCGCCTTGCTCCCTTTGGGTCACTCATGCCGCTCGCCGCTCAATACTCGCTTGGCTTGTTACTCCCCGCTTGACATTTGATGCTCATTCTATTCAATGCTCGCCTTACTTGACCCTCATCACTTGCCTTTCTTAGCTGACCTCGCTCATCATCAAATCCATTGGATCAGTACAATCCCCGGTTGCTCTTTCAAGAGGTACAAAAAATGAAATAAACAATTATTGGTTGGTTCTGGGTTGACTTTGAAACAGGACCGAACCCATTGGGTCAATCCGGTCCTCAATCGCTTTTTAAAAGAGTACAAAAAATGAAATAAAAAAATTATCGGTTGGTCCCAGGTTGACCCTGGAACTGGATCGAACCCATTGGGTCGGTCCAGTTCTCGGTCCCAAGCTCAATAGGATCGGTCCTTAGTTTCAAAAATTGAGGACCAGCATTATGCAGGTTGGTCCTAGGGTTAGGCAATGAATCGATCCAACCCGGACCATGCTCTCCCCTACTCAAAACACGCCAGCCATGACTGAATATCGAGCATCGAATCCCGTAGATATACAAAGACCTAATCTGTTATGCATAAACCAAATCTATGGTGCATGGATTTGCACGTAGGAAGTGATGACGATGGTCCCCTATCTTTTTAAACTCCAACTGATAATCAGATTATTTCTTTCTTTCGCCCCCCTTGATCTTTTCTAATCCAATCTCCTGCTTGCAAAATTTCCTTTCAAAACCCTAAGGCCATTCTCTATATCAATCTATTGCTTCATCTCTAATTTCACTCCGTCCATTTCTTCTCTTTTCAAACTTCACGCTAAATCATATATCCGCTTATGATTGTGTTCGAAAAATAATGAACAAATTGAATCAATCTTGAATTGTTCTTGAATTCTAATTTTATTTGAACTCGTCTTGACCCAAATCTTGACCAATTTAGAATCAACAAAACAAATAAGGAAACGAGAATTAATTGTCGGACTCTACATATTTGGACGAGGTAATTAGCGCCTTTGTGCATTTTTGAGTTGGTGACACAAGAACGTGTTCTCTGTATAAGAAACGTGCTCTTGGCTGACATTGCGTCCCGCGATCTGTAAAGCAATTTTATTAAATTATTGCTAGTTTATAACTGGATTAGTAAATTTATACGAGAACATTAAACCAATACCAGGTTAATTTAAAACTCCCTCAAGCTTTAATATTACAACAATACCCGCATTTGTCTCAAACTTGCTATAAAATAAGTAAACAATAAAAGATTACGTTGCGATTTAGTTTTAAAAAATAGTTAATTTGTAATTTTCCTAATATGTATATAGATATGCCCGATGACGTTGAGGCCATTTAAGGGAACAATATCGTCTGCATTTGATACCATGTTATTTTTTACCCGTAAATTACTATCAGAAGTCAGTTTTGCGATGTTAGATACTGTGATGTTTTTGAGACAAATAGGTTGGGAAAGTTTGCTTAAACCCTTTTTCAAAAAATCTTAAATCTTTATGACATTTTGAGACAAATAGGTCTAGCATTCGAAAGAGCCAAAAATTTGCTAAGTGGGTCGGCATACCCGGCCCACACGACTTGTTATTTTTATACAATTTCGTTCATTTTCAATTTTTATTTACCTTTTTTAATAAATTTTTATATTTTCTCAAAGTAAATGAATATTTAAAACATCGACAAAAATTCGGATGTCAACAAACACTGACTTTTGAAAAATCATTAATCGAAAACAAAAGACAATTGAATAGTATACATGTCGATTGTCATTAATAATAAAATACTTTTCACGAAATTAACACCACGCAGCTACAGAGATTTGCGATTTGGTGAAAAAGGTGGAGGGAGAGGAGATGATGAAGACAAGTCCGAGTCAAAAAGCCTTCTTGATAAATTTATATTCTGCCATCCTCATGTACTTAAAATTGCCGTCCTTGTTTCAAAATGAGATGAACCCAAAAAAAGATTCGATTCAATTGGAGGACTCCACGAAGGTCTTATAATTGAAGAATTGTTCCCATTTCTCCTCCTCCTCCTCCTCCTCCTCCTTTTAATTTTTTGGGGTCTTCTGGTTTCCTAGAAATATTCAATTTTAGGGTTCTTTTCAGATGATTAAAGATCCAATCGGAAACGATCATGTTTTGTGCTCAAATCGACATTAGTTTTTGGTACTTTAGTGTCAAAAGAGGGAAATATGTCGCCGAAGCCATCTACTCCTGAGGAGAAAGAGGCAGAAAACATATTAAGATCGGTTATCCTTAGTGAGGTCAAGAATCACTTACTTCCATGGTTCAAGAAATGGTGCATCTACATTTTTCCTTTCTAAACAGGACTTTGTTAGCCAACTCTTTTCATGCATCTTTCCCCTAAACCTGCATCTGTAGGTATGCCAAATTCCTCGCGATGAGCTCAATGACAAGAGATCATCCAACTCACAACAGAGCTTTATTCGAACAGGTGTGGAACCACAACCCCTGGTGTCCCAATTGGCATCTCTCGTCAATTCCCGAACATTGTCATCGACCATCACATGTAATGACAAGAGTGCAGAAAGTTAGCTCAAACTGTAAAGACTCTTGAGCTTATAGCATGCATGAAATCTACATATCATCTGAGCTTTTGATACTTTTGCAGTTAATAATCAATTAGAGAGGTTGTGCTACACCTTGAAAGTGCTCGTTGGAGTAGCGAAGCAATCCCGATCCTTCATTGACCCGAGTTCCCATATATTTGCTGCTCTTCCACAAATTGCTTCACAAGACAACCCCAACAAAATCTCTCCGAGAAATATCGCTTCAGAGGACACCGTATTACCCTGAGGTACTGGTTTACAATCAGGAAAATTCCTTGGAAAGATATGGATTAAGCGAAGGTAAGTGATAAGGTTGATAATATTATTGGTGAAACATCAAAAGATTAGATTAGAGTATGAGATGTGATTTGATTCTGCCATTGAAAGATTAGATTAGAGTATGATCTGATTATGATCTGGTTCTGCCATTGGAAGATTAGATTAGAGTATGATTTGATTGTGATTTGATTCTACTATCAAAAGATTAGATTAGAGTGGGACATATAATTTGATTCCGATTATTCTAATCGTAGATTAATTGATTCGGTCAATCCATAAGATTAGATATTCGGAATATAGAATAGGAAATCTAGGTGTCTTCTTAATATAAATAGCATTAGGTATTGTAGAAGAAGAGTGTGTATTATGACTTTGAGTGAAGAACATTATTCTCTTGGGAAATCTACCTTTGAATCGATGTTTTCTTGATTTCTCTGATTTTCTTCAGTAAGAAGCATGCTTACTGAAGTAAATGTGCAGTTGGAAATGGCAAACTCAATACAAGGTCAATTGACACACAGCATCATAAGCAAACCCAAAATAGAAGCCCGACGCATTGTACTTCCATCAGTGAAACTTCTGAACTAAACAATGTAGACATAAGTGACAAGGGCACAACCATGGAACAAATGGAAGAGAATCAAAATTGCCAAGGGAAAGAATCTCAAAAGGAGCCTAAGTTGGCTCGACTCAATGACCTTGAAGAAATATGGATGGATATTGTGGAAAAGGTAGAAAGCACAAATATTAGGCAATTCTTCTGCTAGCAAGTGAAGCTCGCATCATTCACCATGGCAAGCAATAATGTGTTTCGTCCAATACCCAACTTAATGACATTTATCAACTACCTATCATTCACGTGATATTCAATTTCACTCCAACAGCCAATGCCATTGTGTATTTGATCTTACCTGAAGACCAGACAACTGCTGAGATGTGTGAAGAAATCATATCTAAGGCCCTACAAAATGCATTGGGGTGCCTCGTCGTAGTAACTGTAAGTCTGGAGCCACCATGACTTGAGGATGATCGAATCTAATAAAGTCAGAACCATGAAAGTACAAGCTACCGAATCCAGTCATTTCAAAAAGCAACAGAGAACATTATCTCCTATGAAGACCAATAATTACTGCACCAGTTCTAATTACGCCAAAAAACAAAATACAGGCAAGGGTTTGCCTAGAGGCCCTCCAGAACCACAGAAAAAACTAAAAGACAGCAACACTAATGCTCCATAAGGAGAACAAAAGGCAACCACACATGCATCCAACATAATCTATATATAGAGAGACTTTCATCACCGGAGAACAAAGCAGACACATTCCCAGATGTAGATGCAAACTATCCACTGTCACCAGCTGATGCACAACAAGGAAAACAATAAAGCATCAGTGGCTGTCAGCATCAGTGGCTGTCAGTATCTTCCATTCAGCACAGTGATGCAACTGTTGAACCATAAGTCAAGACAATGTTCAAAAATGCAAATATGGACAATGAGGGTAGAGTAAAAGGAAATTTGAAGCTCAAACAGAGCTTATCATAGGATAGGGAAGATCATCATTCCCACATGATACGAGAAGCAGGTAAGTACATCCGATGCTCAATCAAACAAATAACCTAGCTTTTGCTGCCAAGGAAATAAGGTGCTTCTGTTCTCTATCTCGGCGACCTAATCTTTCTTGGAGGTGCAAGGACATTTTTGTCTGTAGAGAAAAGCAAGAAACAACGGATTGTGATGTTAGGAGCATGTTTATGCTTTCTCATAACATCGTCACAAAAAGTTGGGAGCTGAAGCTTCCGAGAATACAAAATCAATGCCACCCATCAGCATCATTAGATGCGTGCATCTTATGTGCTAAATGAAGAATACTCTATGTTCTTCTGAGACAACTTGGGAAGCTAACTATATAAGTAAGATTTTCCTTTATTGAAAGTTTTGACAAGTTTTTGCTCTTGAAGTTTCTTAAAATTTCTCACTCAATGAATGCAAGAAAAGCAGCATTGTCATAGATTCTTGAGTGAAAGATAGTCATCAACAATGTATCCTCCAAAAACCTTCTCATTGATCATGATCATATGCATAAATCAAAAGTGCCAAAATTCAAAATGGATCCCTTGGGTCTTGGAACAAAATTTACCAATAGAAGTTCGAGTAATCAAATGCAAACCTTCTTAGTGGCAAAACAAGATGATTTGAATGAAACGGGGAAACCCAATATCCAGCATAGTATTATTGAGACAAAACAAGAGTAAGGTGGGCCTTTCGCCAACAACTTGCTTATTGCAGAAGAATTAGAGCAAAAACAAAGGTGGCTACACTTCTTTTCTTCACGTTGTTATTCCCAATCAATCACTTAAGATCTTTGATGTTGATCCAGACTAGTGAAAATATATCAAGTAGGTCTAGCTAGTACTAAACTTCTGATTAGACATGCATCAACACCCACCTGATGTGCCTAAAAGACAAGCAGGCTGATGAAGCTTCATCGCCCAAATTATGAGCTAAACAGTTTCGCCAAGTCTAAGCATGGTTAAGAAATTTTTCAAATCTATGGAGAAAATCCTTGGCTTCCAAACTCTAACAATAAAATTGTTCCCATTGTGCATGGTCTTGTTTGATTAATTCAAGAGATATGTAAATTGTTAAGAATCATATGATAAGTACACATTATGTTACTAAAGAATCTGGTGCTGCCAAAAACAGAGAAAGTATAATGCGAAAGCATGTCGATGGAGTTACTATTGGTGCTGCCAAGAACAGAGAAAGAAAAGCTACTGAAGAAGTCAACAACGAAGATTGTAGCACGTGTAGCATGTTTGGCACGTGTAGCATGTTTACATTGCGGAATCAATATTCAGTTTTAAGCGTGTAAAGCTGAAACATTATGTTTTGCTTTCTGTTAGTTAGTTTTTCCAGTCAGTTGATAATTTCAGCTGATATATAAACTGATCTGAAGAGGGCAAACTAGTTATCGAGCTCTCAGATGTAAAAATACTTCTCATTGAATAAAAGTTCATCATCTCTGTTTTTCTTCTCTCTCTCTTTCTCTCTCTGTTCATAAATTTCTTCATAAACAACAAAAAAAAAAAAAAAAAAAAAAAGAGCTCCGTTTGATAGTTCAAACTTTGAGAGCCCAAGCAAGCATCAATGTAGGTAAATCAATTTATATCTTCAATAAAGCAAAAGACAAGACATTCAAAGTAAACAGTAGGAGGTTACCGAAGTTGAACCTGGCATTCATGTTCCTTTTCTTAGAACCCACTCTACTGCATAATGCCAAAAAGGGATGGCACATGAAAGTACAGACATGCAAGAAAACTAACTGGGTGCTGCAATAGAACCAAACTATCTAAAAATTTGCTCAAAGTATATCGCACATACGCGCACATACTTTGCACGTGTATTGCACATACGTTGCACATGTATCGCACGTACATTACACATGTATTTGGTTTGAATTTTAAAAATTTGCTATCCCAACATTTTTTTTGAAAATCAAAACCACGAACATGTAGCACGTGTAGCATGTTTACATTGTGGATCAACATTCGGTTTTAAGCATGTAAAGCTGAAACTTTCTGTTTTGCGTTCTGTTAGTTAGTTTTTCCAGTCGGTTGATAATTTCAGCTGATATATAAACTGATCTGAAGAGAGCAAACTAGTTATCCAGCTCTCAGATGTAAAAATACTTCTCATTGAATAAAATTTCATCATCTCTGTTTTTCTTCTCTCTTTCTCTCTCTGTTCATAAATTTCTTCATGGTATCAGAGCTCTATGAGTTTATATGGCTTCTCCGATGCAGATTGGGCTGGTTGTGTTGAAACCAGATGATCCACCACTGGTTTCTGTACCTATCTTGGTTCTAATATCATTTCATGGGCAGCAAAGAAGCCAACCTACAGTCTCTCACTCTTCCACTGAAGTAGAATACCGGGCACTTGCTTCTGCTACCGCTGATCTTACTTGGATTAGCTTTGTTCTTCGAGACATTGGTCTATCTCTCGAACTCTCCAACACTTTTATTTTGTGATAATCAATCTGCCATCTCACTTACTGCCAATCCTATTCTTCATGCTCGAACTAAACACATTGAAGTCGATTTTCACTTCGTTCGTGAGAAAGTTTCTTGCGGCTCTCTGCGTGTACAGTATATTCCGAGCACTCATCAACTTGCTGACATTTTTACTAAAGCCTTGTCACGGCTGACACATTTCACTCGTCGAATCAAATTGGGCATGGGATTTTCACCCCTTCCCAATTTGCGAGGGATGTTAAGAATCATATGATAAGTACACATTATGTTACTAAAGAATCTAGTGCTGCCAAAAACAGAGAAAGTATAATGCGAAAGCATGTCGATGGAGTTACTACTGGTGCTGCCAAGAACAGAGGAAGAAAAGCTACTGAAGAAGTCAACAACGAAGATTGTAGCACGTGTAGCATGTTTGGCACGTGTAGCATGTTTACATTGCAGAATCAATATTCGGTTTTAAGCGTGTAAAGCTGAAACATTATGTTTTGCTTTCTGTTAGTTAGTTTTTCCAGTCAGTTGATAATTTCAGCTGATATATAAACTGATCTGAAGAGAGCAAACTAGTTATCGAGCTCTCAGATGTAAAAATACTTCTCATTGAATAAAAGTTCATCATCTCTGTTTTTCTTCTCTTTTTCTCTCTCTGTTCATAAATTTCTTCATAAACAACCAAAAAAAAAAAGAGCTCCGTTTGATAGTTCAAACTTTGAAAGCCCAAGCAAGCGTAGGTAAATCAATTTATATCTTCAATAAAGCAAAAGACAAGACATTCAAAGTAAACAGTAGGAGGTTACTGAAGTTGAACCTGGCATTCATGTTCCTTTTCTTAGAGCCCACTCTACCGCATAATGCCAAAAAGGGATGGCACATGAAAGTACAGACGTGCAAGAAAACTAACTGGGTGCTGCAATAGAACCAAACTATCTAAAAATTTGCTCGAAGTATATCGCACATACGCACACATACTTTGCACGTGTATTGCACATACGTTGCATGTGTATCGCACGTGCATTACACGTGTATTTCGTTTGAATTTTAAAAATTTGCTATCCCAGCATTTTTTTTTTTTTTTTTTTTTTTGAAAATCAAAACCATGAACATGTAAAAGTGATCCTTACAAAAAAAAAAAAAACATGTAAAAGTGATGGAGAGGCCAAGAGAATGAAGGTTTGGGGGGGAAGGGAAGGGGGCGAACGATACAACCTACCTTGTCCTAGTATAATGCGGAAGAAAGAGCAGGGGCATGGTACAATATATATTTGAATAGAATAAACAAATCAATTGCAAAAGCAACAATAGATTAGCGAGCTTGCGCTATATATCAACACGAACCTAATCTGGGCTACTTCCATCTTGAGCTTATGATCGCCATCCTCGGCGTGTTCACATTGCTCAAGTTGGTGCTGGTGAGATTGATTTCTAATCAATTCGGTCGCCGTTGGGCAATTGTGATGGCGGGTGCCATATTTTTCGTCGGGCCCCTCATTATGGGCTTCGTCTTCCAATTGGCCACTCCATGGCCAACCTCGGCACCAACTTTGCCCTTACGATTGCCCCATTCTATGCCACCGACATCTCTGCGGCCTTCTCCTGTGACATCTTGATCTCTATACCTAAGGTAGTCATTTATTTTCGTTTCTTTTTTTTTCCCCCAATTTTGTGGTATCTTTTTCATTTTTTGTTTACATGGTTTAGGTGTGTATCAACATTGGCACCCTATTCGGCAATCTATCCAATTATATTCTCTCCTATCTTCACCTCAACCATGCATGGTGTTGGATGCTTATTGCGGAAGCAATCCTCTCGATTGTACTTGTGCCCACTTTCATATTTCTCCCATGCTAGAATTGCTTGAGTGGCTCATCATGCGGGGCCGCCTAGGCCTTGCCTAGCCCATCCTCACCAAGACCTCCAAATTTGAGGAGCAAGCTTGCCCAAATCAAGAAGGATGTTGGCGTACCCGAGGACTGCAATGATGACATTATGAACACCAACCGGAACATCGGCGCATGGCGGGACATCTTCCACCCAATTCAATGCGTCCGTCATAGACACCATGATACTCTTCGCCCCTCGCTTTTTTGAGAAGTATAGATACAACGACTTTTCCAACGTAGACCTTCGAATTAGATTTTGCATAAGGTGGGTCTATCTATTCAAGCATTCGATTCTGGCATCTCTTTGCCTTTTTCCAACCCATTTTATTGACTGCTCCATATACATCTTCCCCATCATTTTCTTTGAGAAAGTATATTGCACGTATATTGCACGTGTATTCGGTTTGATTTTTAAAAATTTGCTATCCCAACATTTTTTTTGAAAATCGAAACCAATAACGTGCAAAAGTGATCATGGCAGGAGAGGGCGGGAGAATGAAGGTTTGCCATTAAACTAAATGTAAGGAGCACCTCGGGAGTTCAATCGGCACTCATCTCATTCGTGGTAATAGAAGGCACAACGAGATTTGCCATTAAACTACCAAATCTTGGTTTTAATCGTGGTATGCAAAAAAAATGAAAAAACAAAAATAACACGCCTCATGCTATGATTGTTTTATTAGGCATCTACAATCATTCGATCCTAAGCTCGAGCCTCATATTCACCTACCTGTTAATTTGGACTTTTCAGATTTGACATTTCTAAAATTTTAATGTGTCGGAAGGAAAAAAGAAAAGGCTATGCAAGAAAAGAAAGGGAAAATTTCAAGAGATCAATGCAAGGATAAAAGGGTCATTTTAGTGAGAAGCCACTCTTGAGGCCTCTGCTTTCGCCATTGGTCGTACCAAATGTAGACAACCAGATAAGACAAGTAGGAGCATGCGTTGACTCCTAATGTTGACTCTACGGGCTAGTTGAGATTTTGCTGCTATTTGTCTTAACACGCAGCCCTTTGTTCATTTCATGTGAAGAAAGGTGAAGTGTGTTCTTCTAGTGCATTGCTTCCGCTCAAAGCGACCTCGTTTTCGATAGGAGCACGCCCTCACGTGCCCGAGTTTTGCAGGAACCCAAGGGTGTGGGAAGGAGTAGAGGGGAGCGTGAAGTCCTGTTTAATCCGAACATCGAATGGACAGGTGATCAGTGGGCTCTCGAACAAATTAGTTTGCCTATTTGTCTGGTGAAATTAAGTCAACGAAAGTTCGGTTTGGCTCTCTAGCCGGACTGGTTTAAAATCTCTTTTTCAGGAGTGGGAAAAAAAAAATTGGACCTATAAAGATTTGATTCATGGTCTATAACATCAACAAACAACATAACCACCTAATTGGCGGATGTTTTTGTAGTGAAGTGGTGCAGTTTTTTTTAATGTAAGCATTTTTTTTTTGTCCAAAGACGTAAACGATCAGATCCCACCAATTAGATTACTAATTATGATCTTCTGGAATCAGGAGTTCCAAGGTAAGTTTCGTAATTTTAGATCCGTGATCAATTACTCCTGAAATCGATTGGCTCCATGAAGGGAAAAATAGCGTAATACCTTTTGGTATGATTTTTCACTCGGCATCTCTTAGCTGCCATATAAGACATATATTACGTGAAATAATCTTCTCTCCCCGTTGAGAGTATAAGGAATTCAATTGGCATTCATCTCATTTGTGGTAATAAAAGGCACAACGAGATTTGCCATTAAACTACCAAATCTTGGTTTTAATCGTCATATGCAAAAAAAATAATAATATAAAAAATAAAAGACACGCCTCATGCTATGATTGTTTTATTAGGCATCTACAATCATTCGATCCTAAAATCTTCCCACAACGCATGTTTGTGTGATGCTGAATTTTTTTATAACCGTAGAGATCTACAAAGCACGATCCTGACTCAATGGTTGTGGTGGCAATTGAATTGATTTACAATCCTGAACTACGCCCACGACGAAATCGCCCTCATCCTCTTCTGTGGAACGCTCGCCTTACGCCCCTCAGCCTCCCAGCACCGCCTGCGTCCTTCTCACCGAGCTCGACGCCCTCACTCCCACGGCTACGACCTCACTGACTTGTCGCCGGAGGCTCCGCCGTACACAACACCAAAGATTCAACCCTCGTCGGTCCCTTTGCCCGCCCCAGTAGAGATCCAGCGGCGACGGGTACCTCTGGGTTTTGTCAATTTTGGGCCGCGAGCCTTGCACTTAGATTTGATCTTTTCTGGTCCAAATTTTTTGGGCCTTCTTTTCACGATTACGTTTTCTAAAATTCCATGTTTGATTTTACATACATAAATCATTCGGGAGAGAGATGAGGGTGTCTATCGGATCTTCTCCTGTGATACTTTTCATAACAATAGCCAGAGGAAGGCTGTTCTTCATGTAAAGCTTCATCGTCGAGAGAGACTGCTAATAGATTTAACCCCCAATATCAAGAGTATGGTGCCGTTCACATTGAGACGCAAAAGACGGCTTTGGAAAATTATCTATGCAGCACTCCGATCTCACACCAATACTTGATCTTCATCTCACATGGGATAGGCAAACATAATTCATATCCATGGGAAACTAAAAAGCAAAAAATGGAGCAACTATACAAACACTCCCTGCGACAGAAGTAGCTAAATAACCAGCGACAGCCATGATGAAAGGGAATTACTTGGATGGGAAACAGCACGGGAAGACGCTGACTTCATTAGCTAGTGACTGGTATTATCGGGTTGTCGAGTGGTAAGACCTGCTTCAGCCTTGGATATTTCGTCACCTCTGCAGTAGTTCTCGTCGACATCCAGCACATCATCCGTCAGGTCTTCCTCTCCAACGTTAATGTCATCTTCAACGTCCTCTTGGAGAGGGAATTATTAGGATTTTCTCCTGTTCTTGTAAACACCGACAAAATGATGAACCTATTTCCTTTGCGCTATATATGAGTGCACACATTCAGATCAAAATACCTGTATATCTCTATACATGCACATGTGCCTCCACTTTCCTTGAGAATAACAGCAGAAAGAAACAACCAACCTGATCCTTTTGCCGCTCAATCAAGGTTGCATCTTTCTCCAATTGTTTTAGTCCTGCAACATGTGCATAGCACCACCCATTAAGCATGTCAAAAACAGTAAGCAAATAAGAGTTATTCTACCCACCGCAATGAAAGCAGAAATTCAGCATCCAGTTGCTGTATCACGGCCACCAGGTGAACAGAAACTTATCTTCGGCTCAATAAAATTGTGAATAGGGACCCTTTGGACCAAAAGGAAAAATAACCTGCAGCAGGGGAAATAATTAGAAACCATGGATATGACACTTAGTAAGAGATGTGGAAGGATGATTGAAGTACCTGCAAACAAGATGACCTGCACAAGTTACTCATATGAGCGAACATAATTATGGACCTATGGTATTCCAGGAGAGTGAGAAACCGAACTTATAAAATCGCTAAATTTTCTGTGATGCTCAGTCCAGTGGAAAAACAGCAACTCCAACTTCTTTTCTTCTGCCTTGGCAGCATTTCGTGCCCTAAGAGTCTGGTGCAAGTAGCTGTTGTAAACAAAAGAGAGTAAATGTCAACTGCTTCAGTTTCTTCCTCCATGCCTCGTTCCTCTGCTTTCTCCCTTTTTCTCTCCTTCGCCGCTTGGCTTAACATTGGACGACGGGCCTCGAAGAATTGGGCCTCTCCCAATCCGTACCCGCACCCGTTTACAATTCCAACAAAATTATTGTCGGAGCGGGTGGAGACGGGCCTGAGCTGCCCTGCCAAGACACTGCAAAAGAGATGGACTGAAAAAGAAATACAGAGATGGGCTAAAGGGAAAAAAAGATGGGCCCAAGGAATTAAAAAATGGACTTGACACACCGGCCTGCTCGATTTTTTTCATTTTCATCATTTCTTTTTATATATATCACTTTCATTCATTTTTATTTCCTTTTCATTTGGTCCATTTTTTAAGTTTTTTTTTTTTTTTTTTTGGCTTTTTATCTTTTATCCTTTTTTTTATAATTTTTATATTTTATAAAATAAATGGATACATAAAACGTTGACAAAAATTTATGTGTCAACAAGCAATTGAACATAAATTTGTTGTGGCAACCATCTGTTTTGCATATTTGTAGTAGCTGAAGAAACAAATCTAATGATATCCAAGAAAGAGAAATTCATGAGGAATTGACTACCAATTTTAGACTTGGAAATTGGTCCAAAATTAAAATATTGACACCATGTAATCAAATGTTGGAAATTTACATATTGTAAATAAAAATAAAGTTTTTTAATTATACCATAAATGGGAAATCCTTCGTGCACTATCATAACCATGATATTAAAAAAAATTCAATGATGTACTTGGTTACGATAAAACTTTGTCCACCGTCTTCACAAATTACTTGAAAGTTTTGAAAATATTGAAATATCAAATAACATAGTTTACAATTGGTCCGTTTATGTAATCTTGAAGGGTACAATTCATTCATTTTTTACTCACTTTAAATTTTACGAGATTATCTCTTTGACTTTTATTTATTACAAAATATTTGGAAATCTTCTAAATAGTGAATATCAAATACTAAACTGTGTTGCCATTTTTTTTTCACCAAAAAAAAAATACTGAACCGTGCAATTGATTTATTTTCAGAACTTAGAGAAATTAAGTCTTTACTATATATAGAAAATTTTTATCCCAAATGAGTATATCATCATCATCATCATCCATCCTCGTCGTCGTCGTCGTCGTCGTCGTCGTCATCATCATCATCATCATCATCATCATCATCATCATCATTACTACTACTACTATTTTAGCAGCAACAGCAGCAGTAATGGTAGTATTTCACATTTTCTTAACATTGTTTTTAAATTGCATCTAAAATTAAAGGAAAATATTGCAGGAATTTAAGACAAGTGGACCTACCTATACGTGCTTGCAATGTCCAAGCCATTCATGCAAAATTGTTGTGACATTTACATTCTTCGTGGAAATCGGAAAGTTTTTAGAGATCCTACTTGCCACCTATATTAAGGGTATATCAAGTGAGATGTTCATCTATTACAAGGGCCATTAAGGGTAATATTGCGTTTTTCTAATTTCAAAAATAAAATGCATTATTTTGTTAGTTAGATTGACTACAATAATTAATTAAAGATAGTTTCTTTTTTCATTTAGCCAATAAGTGATTTATCAAGCATCGAAATTCAAGCTCATTAGCAGATAACTTAATTTTTTTAGATGAAATATGTAAATTGATTTACAATTAGAGAATACATATATTTTTTTATTTAGTTAAAATAAATGATCGATTATAACAGGCTACACATATTCATTACTTAAAACTCGAGCATTGAGAATGCCGAATAATAATCATCATTTTCAAGTTTATTTGCAAAAGCAAACCATCACTTCTAAGTCTTGGTAATTTGTATACATGGATATAATATCGTTAAGGAATTCTTGTTGCCTGGCCAAATGTGAAATCAAACTTTTAATTTTAGTCTGAAAATTCACAAAAAGAACAATAGCAAGATTTATATTTTCTACTTTTATAAAGATATTTAAAAATAGAATTAGTCTTAAAGATCGCCTATCAACTCTAATACTAAAAAATAAAAGGCAAAGATATAAGTATAAAGAATAACTTACTTACAAAATCTCCTCCTCAATGAAAACATGGAATGAACATTTGCGGACTATATTCACCCTTTTACTAATGTCAATTTAATCAGTCAAGCATTACATTGGGGCAAAGACATTATAATCCCGAGTGACTCTAAATAAGATGATGATCCGTCTAAAATAATTATTCGTTTTCCTATCATAGTGAACTTCGGAATAGACAGTAGTTGCGGGAAGGGAGCAAAATATCCACCGTATGAAATAGGAGTCAATTCCTCATGAATTTCTCTTTCTTGGACATCATTAGATTTGTTTCTTCAAATATTGCACACATGCAAAAACAGAATCGTTTTCCACAGCAAATTTATGTCCACTTGCCCATTATACAAAAATGGATGGCCCAGGTCATGCTAGCATAGTCCAAAAAATAAAAATAAAAATCCATACATTAGTCGTAATGACAAGAGAATTAATAAAAACCAGGTAGGACTTTTTACTAGTGAGGCTAAAGAAAAATAAGGGTTATTTCAAATTTACAATATGGAGGAAATTGCGACCACTGTTAACATATTAAATTTCAATTGACTTTGTTGAAACCCTGTGATATGCGAAGGGTGGCACTAGGCTGGCTCACGCATTTGCAAAGAGCCCATACGTTAACTTATTTATGCATTCCTTGCCTTTAGCCAATCAACAATATGTATATATTGTTTTATGGGTAAATGACAAGAAAAATAAATAAATTGGAGAGAGTTGCATGAATAAATGGTTGATTGTATTACGTCTCCGGTTCAAAATAATTTTGAATCGGAGGTTACGTCGACTACTCTTTTAGAGTCTTATTCGATCTATATGAATGCATTGATTTGTATGCATATATTGAGAAATCAGTGTTAAGAACTTAAAGAGCTCATTTGAAGTGTTAAACATGAAAGAAATAGTTTTTTGACTATCACTATATATCTATAATTTCTTTCCAAACATAAAATCATGATTTGTAGATAAGATTTTAATTATCATTAATTTATTTTTCCTACTAAATGAATTAAGTGAACCCCCCCTTAACGTATTAAATAAGTCAATTTTTATCTTAATTAAATCTTGTAAGTCTAAACTAATTAGAGTTATCTAACAAGCTTAATTGCATTTTAATTGCTTAAATTTTCAGCGTGTGTTCTATCTGCCGGTTGACAAGTCAAACTTTTGAAAAACGCACACTAATTTGGTACGTGGTTTCTTAGAGAAGGCTTTTGCATCGATTGTTTTACGAGAAAATCTCGGGTAGGCCTCCATGACGTGGGGGCGACCCATTTAATGACGACACGTGGCGCCACGTGTCGTCCGGGTCCCACCACACTCCTTCTCTGACCTCTCACCTCTTCTCTCCACTGCGCTTCCGTTTCTTCTCTTTTCACCTTGCGCCTTAGGGACTGGTGCCGGCCGTTGTCGGACATGGACGAGAGGGAGTTCCCGCCGGCGGACCCCCTCCGCCGCTGCTGGTAGAACCTGGAGGGGGCGGTGGCGGCGGCGCCCGTGGGGCGGTGGAGGCGTAGCTGGAGGCCATGGAGAGAAGGGTCCTGACGGCGGCGGCCTTCTCGCCGTCGAAGGGGAAGGAGATGAGGAGATTCGCCATCGTGTCTTCGTGGGCGGCGCCGTCTTTGGGAGATGAAGGCGGCGGATGCCGGCGAGGGAGCGAGGGAGGAGGCATGGAGCTGAGCAGTAAATGCGCAGAAGCGGAGGGGAGAGAGAGAAGGTGGAAGAGAGAGATGATCGCAGAGAGAGAAACCAATGGGGGGTGGGATCGAAAGTGTTTCCAAGTAAAAAAACCAAATAGTCGAGAGAAAAATAGATCATTAATATTAGACTTCGAAAAGGGGAAGGTTGATGCGATTAAATTCTTGCATAATCAAATTGAATATCTTATAAATGAAAAGCAGGCACGAACGTATCTGATTCATAACAAATTTCAGGACTAGAATTGGCTGAGCTGGCGCGTGGGAGAGCGACGCATAACCGAAAAAGATTCGGTTGGAGATTTGTGACGGAGAGAGTAAAGATAAAAAGGAGACTTTTCACTCCACCCCCCACATCCCGCCGGACATTGGAGCCGCTCGTTGAAACCTCAGGTAGGAGCTCTTTCTCTCGACACACCCCCGATCTCAAAATTCATTTTTTTTTCTCGAAGATCGTAGCCATCTTGCATAGAAATATTGGTTGATCTGTGACTAATA
Source organism: Eucalyptus virginea (assembly GCA_014182375.1). Classification (NCBI taxonomy): domain Eukaryota; kingdom Viridiplantae; phylum Streptophyta; class Magnoliopsida; order Myrtales; family Myrtaceae; genus Eucalyptus; species Eucalyptus virginea. The sequence goes on along the minus strand of CM024520.1, from coordinate 5,121,387 downwards.
ATGTCGATTCAATCCTTCATGTGTCGAGACTAAGCCTCAAGCTTGCTGTCCGAAATGCGTATCGTGCGTTTGCTAAAATGCCTGAAGGAAGGCCGAGGAATTTTCACGCATAAACTCGAAGCCGATTCAGGTTTGCGTTTACATTCGTCAAATCTTGCTCGATTTCTTCGTATTTGTTGTGTCTTCGTGTGACTTTGCGATATATTCTCCACGGTCCGAGTTGGTGTGTGTGGACTCAAGTATTTTTTTTTTTTTGGGAATGAATGCTTGTGGAGTTACTGGTAGAGGTGTTAAAATGGGTCATGGACCCATTTTTGAACTCATATTTTATTTATACTGGTCTTTCTACATGGAATGCCAAATATTTCATGCTGATGGTGCTTTCAATAAAGCTTTTTCAATTCCCTAAGATTTTTCTTTTTTTATTTAATTTCCTCAAAAAATCTTGTAGTTGGGAGAGCACACCCCATCATTATTCGACATTTTATACCAAGTTTCTCACTTTCGGCCTCTTTCCTCTTTCCATGGCTCCTCCGCATTCCGCCTCGACAACAGCGGCCATGGCCTACCCTGCCTCTCATCCTCTGCCGAGCAGACATCAGCCGGATGAATGCGGCGCATCCGACCTTCCTCACCGTCCGGACCGGCCTCAGCCACACGCCCCCCTTTCAAATCCGATGCAACGATGTAAATGTTCCGTTCACTGTATGGTGCTGACTGGTGTGATGAGTTTTTTGATGGTGGTGCCGGCTTTTTTCCTGTTCATTTGCATTGTGAGCGGACCTCAATACCCCACATTGAGAGTTGCTGTGCTGATCGTGTCCAATCTCACGATCGCTGCACCCAACAGGGCTACTTGGAAAGCCACCTTCTTGGCGGAGAAAGAAGGGAAATGCGGGAAGTTCTTCTTCCGTGAGGTCAAGTGCTTTGTCTACTACCATTGGGACGTAGCGCATACCTTGGCAGTGGCATCGGCAGAGCCATTCGAGCTGCGGGGTGGCGCGAGGGCAGTGATAAATGCGCAGATGACGACGACAGAGAGGCTGGAGGAGGAGGAGGAGGAGGAGGAGGCGGTCGAGGATATGGATCGAGAGCGGAGGTCCGTGGGTACGGTGGCCGTCGGGCTGGGCTTGAGGATGCAGGGCACGTACGTGTTCGGGCCTTGGTGGAAGACAAGCCACGACCGCATCGAAGCTCGCTGCGACAACCTGAGGATTGCATTCGCGAATTCCACAACGGAGGGGAGCCTAGTCATCGAAGCTAATTCAGTAACCAGCGATAGTTCCCCATCCGATAGTTCCCCATCCGATAGTCTTCCATCGTGCTCCTACGGTGGTGACTGAATCTAGTTTACGATTTTTTATTTTTTATTTTTAAGTTTTTAGTGATCCAGGATTTAGTAATCATTTCTACCACTCTATTGTTAATATATTTATTGTCTGTGAAGAAGATTATTGCCCGCAAACGAAATTTGCAAGCACACGCCTTGTCGTTTGATGGGCATATAATATTTGAATTAAAATAGACAATGTTGATCAAAGATGTCCTCGATATATTCACTTATGTTATAACAAAGACAATATAGAGTTAATAGATTAATTTGGAAGCCAAAATTGTGTACAAAATAAAACCCGAAACCGCTTCAATAAAAATGAAAAATGAAAACTTGCGAGGACAAGGATGCCTTCACAAGCATGACAATATGAAGTATGGGCATATCCAAATTAACATTTTGGTCGTTGTCAAAAGCCTACGCACAGTTCTCATTAATGGCGTTCGTTTTATTACGTGCTAACGCATTTCTGGCCTCTTATTTCTACTTGCCATATTTGTTTTGGATGAAAAAATAAATCCCAAATAAATTCATTGTTCCCCTGAAGCCATCATGGTCAAAGGTAGTTTGGCTAAAAACTGACACCAACTTTCGGAAAATGACTCTGGAAATTAGCAGGCAGGACAAGAATATTGAAGGATCTTTTCTTGCAGAAATGAATTTTACGCTTATGCAAAGGAAAGCTCTCTGAAACAGATCATTATGCCCTACTATTAAAAACAAGCAATTTACTTAAAAACATTTCACGTAGAAGAAAATAAAACAGAGGATGAGCATTGTGGTCATGACAATTTGTATGCACATTCTTTAGGTGAATATGATTCCAAACCCTACCATCCTTTGGAAAGGCATCGATAATATGGACAAATAAGATTCTTTTTTACCTAAACACTATCATCCAGATGCTATTAGCTATCTACTAGTTTTCTTGGGCGGCAAGGGGAATTTACCAAAAGAAAGTCAAATATATTATACGAATGTCAATTCAGTCTTAAACATTTCAATTTTATCAATCTAGCCTTAAATTTTTTAACAATTCACCAATTGAGTTATTTCATCCAAATTTGACTACGTAGTATGATCGGTGTTAACGTGGACAATATTTGCAATTTTCTAGTTTTCTAATATTTTTATTTTCCCCTTCTCTTTTTTTTTTTTTTTTTTTCATTGTGGCCAATGAGGGTTGTGGCATTGCCGCAAGGTAATGAATTTACCTGATCTCTTATGTAGACTAAAATAATTCTATGCAATCAATCAACCCCTCAACGAACTTCACCACTATCAGCTCCAATTCATCACTAGTTACGAAAAATCAAAATTAGATCCTAAGGACATATCAAAACCAAAATGGCGCACAACATACATCAATTAAAATTACCAATTGACAATGAACATGATTTTATGAGTTGAATTTCAAAATTGATTAATCCTATAATTAAATGCAACCTATTTGAGATGCTAATCTATATTTTTAAGTTTTTCTTCACGAAAGAGCGATTCCTAATACTCAAAACATGCCATGACTGAAGATCGAGCATCGAATCCCGTAGAAATACAAAGACCTAATCTGTTATGCATAAACCAAATCTATGGTGCATGGATTTGCACGCAGGAAGTGATGACGATGGTCCCCTTTCTTTTTAAACTCCAACTGATGATCACATTATTTCTTTCTTTCGCCCTCCTTGATCTTTTCTATTCCAATCTTCTGCTCGCAAAATTTCCTTTCAAAACCCTAAGGCCATTCTCTATATCAGTCTATTGCTTCATCTCTAATTTCACTCCGTCCATCTCTTCTCTTTTCAAACTTCACGCTAAATCATATATCCGCTTATGATTGTGTTTGAAAAATAATGAACAAATCGAATCAATCTTGAATTGTTCTTGAATTCTAATTTTATTTGAACCCATCTTGACCCAAATCTTGACCAATTTAGAATCAACAAAACAAATAAGGAAACGAGAATTCATTGTCGGACTCTACATATTTGGACGAGAAAATTAGCGCCTTTGTGCATTTGAGTTGGTGACACAAGAACGTGTTCTCCGTATAAAAAACGTGTTCTTGGTTGACATTGCGTCCCAGGTTAGTTTATAAATGGATTAGTAAATTTATACGAGAACATTAAACCAATACCAGGTTAGTTTAAAACTCCCTCTAGCTTTAATATTACAACAATACCCGCTTTTGTCTCAAACTTGCTATAAAATAAGTAAACAAGAAAAGATTAGTTGCGATTTAGTTAAAAAAATAGTTAATTTGTAATTTTCCTAATATGTATAAAGATATGCCCAATGATGTTGAGGCCATTTAAGGGAATAATATCGTCTGCATTTGATACCATGTTATTTTTTACCCGTAAATTACTATTAGAAGTCAGTTTTGCGATGCTAGATACTGTGATGTTTTTGAGACTAATAGGTTGGGAAAGTTTGCGCAAACCTTTTTTTCGAAAAATCTTAAATCTTTATAACATTTTAAAATATGGAAAAAATTACAAAAACCCCTAAACTTTACTCATTGTAACACATTTATCATAACTTTTTTTTTTTTTGTGATACCAAAAACTCCAAACTTGTACCCATGCATTACATTTACCCCCAACTTTTTTCTATAACGCCAAAAACCTCAAATTCATACATATATAACACATTTACCTTAAAACTCCAAAATTTTTCTGTAACACCAAATTTATCGGGTAAATGTGACACACGGATACAAGTTTGGGATATTTGGTGTCACAAGAATAAGTTTAGGATAAATATATCACTGTACAAATTTAAAGTAAATGTGCCATACAGATACAAGTTTGGGATTTTTGATGTCATAAAAAAACTTGAAATAAATAGTCACGGTGGATATAATTTAGGATTTTCGGTGGCTTTTATAATAATATAAGAGGCATTATCTACTCATTTCATTTTTCATATTGCTTGCTTGCAAGTATAAATAACATAAAATTAAGAAAAGGGGGAATGAAAAAATTTTCTCCCTTACACTAAAGACAAATGAAAAATTTTCCACACCCAAAAAAAAATTGTAAAATTCTGCTCAGTTTTTCTAAAAGTGGTGGTCTCATTTTGAAAGAAAATCACTTTTACCGGCAAAAAGAAACCAACAGAAAATATTTTTGAGGTCGGCAGCAAAATAGAAAACAAAAATACGGAAAAAGTATGCGGCTGCTCACGCAATTTCGACGAATCCGCGGGGTTGAAATTGCAATAATTTTGTGTTTTCGTACTAAACTTTGAAGATATTTTTTATGCTTTTCATTTTATCCCTGAATTATTATTTTTTTCTTGGATCGTACTCTCCAGTTCTCTCAATCTCCGCTCGCAAGGGAGACCATCACCACGAGTATTCTCTGAGACGTCTGAAATCTTTTGAGCAGTTGTAAGGACTTTGGCCTCTTCTCAACCTCCACGAGAGATCTATCTTGTTTTGTAATGATATGAGGCAACATGTAGCCCTTCTCAATCTGGCAGACAAGAAAAGAAAAGAAAAACTTACGAAATATTATAAAGGGGAGTTTTTTTTATTGAAAGATAGGTACGTAGTCAATAAGCTCAGGGTGTAGATGCATTCGATGGAAGATTTTATTCCTCTAGGAGACAGACTTAGAGATATAGAAAGCTTGCGAAAGAGTTCTTTCCACATTTGAAAGAGACAATCATCCAACTCCATATTATCTCAAACCTAAAGCAAAATTCACGACCTTCATTCCCTCTCGAACTAGAACAGAGGTTTCAGAAGATGAGAATGACTCGATATTAGCTTACTCTATCATGTCCGATCCTTTTCTATAGCATCAACGACTGTTCTTCCAACAAAGTCATTGTTTCTTGCATGGAATGATAATACAGTGGCAAAATGCTGAAAAAATTTCAGAATTTCGTCATGAATAGCTCATCTCTAGGACAAAGTGCAAAAAAGAAAAATCAATCCATAGCCTCGAATATCATCGTTTGCTCTTTCATGGAAAGCTCTTTTCCTTCAAAATACTGACCCATTCTTTTACGGTCTTATCCATTCCTTTTTAATAAAGATTGGATTAGCCCCATATGAAACTGCCAACATGCCAGACTTGATCATTGCTCGAGCCAATATGGTTGCAGAGGTTGTGCCATCACCAGCCAAGTTATTCATGCCAGGAAGTATATACATTTGATTGAAAAAATAAAATTTTTAAGAGTATAAGCAAGAGAGCGAGCTTCTGGGATAAATCACCTCTTGGACTAGCATAGCCCCACCATTCTTGATTGCATAGCAATCATGACACCATCACTTATGACTTCATATTTTTGGACTCGAGAGGACATGTTACATCCCGAAGTGAACCTACGTAAATAATTATGTCATAACGTAAAATCGATACACTCTAAATACAACCATATAAATCGTAAATCTGCACTACGGTTAGTTGAGGAATAACTAATTAGTCTTTTATGTTCTTCGTGAGGAATTTTTTTTTTTTTTTGAAGGGCAACTCTCGCACCACTCTACATATACAATAACATAAAAAAAAAAAAAAAAATCCGCAAGAATAGTATTGATATTCTCAAAAATCCTAACATATATTATTGACAAGAAATTTCAGAAATCATCCAACTCCAAGTGTAACCTTGGTTGTCCCGCAGAAAGATTAACATCAGAGTTTTAGTTTTCAGCATCCCTTGTCTCTCTTCCTTTTGTACTCTCTCCTCCTTTCTACGAATTGTTTCCGACATATGAAGTGAAATAGGTTTGCATACGCTTAAGCATGCATGTCAGAAATGGGTCAACCGATTTAAACACATCTGGGTATGTTAGTGGAAAAAAGTCAATGTGACCTTGATATCAATACAACATAATTCGCATTAGCGAAACCTTGTCATGCCTCTCGATTAGCGTACCCTAAACAAAATTCTCATGGATCTTATGTCTGCTATTGTAAAACGTTAATATACTAAAGAAATTTCTTTAGTAGGGCAGCAGTGGCAAGAGTGGACACGAATGATCATCGGGAAGAGTAGGGCAGTGGCGAAGGTGGAAACTAGAGAGAGAGAAAGGGATCTACGGAGAGTCAAGTGAAAGCAAACTCATTCTAATAGCGACTGTTGGATTTCTTTGTGATCTAACGGCAATGAATCTGAGTCCTCGTCTAATCGATTTAATGGTAAAGGTCCACTTGATACAACGGTAATAGATATTGGCCCTCATCATTTTCTTTAATAGAGGAGATTGGGTCTATCTAACAGTTGAGGTCATCAATCCCCGTCAAACAAATTTGACGTTGAAGATTGAATTACCTTGTTGATCTAATGATTCTAAAGAACTCCTTTGGAATCATGACGTGGCGAATTTTTATCCTAGACACGTCGTTACAAACCAAATAGAGGAAGTCACAAAAACCATACTCACTATTACCCGGCATTCAGTTTTCATCATTTACAACATTTCATTACAATTTACTCCACAAGTTAGTCTCCCAATGACAACAATTTTTCATTCAAAAGTGAATGAAATATGCTCAATCAACACCAACAATCGACACATGGACCTATTCCTACAAGTTTCTAAAACAATTACACTAAAAATCCTCGTACTCTTAGGAATTTTTGAGTTTGATTCCTATATTTTGTTTCTGCAATAGTTTAAGGCCTCATATCGATATTTTTAAATGTCCTTCCGCAACATTGATTATTACAATTTTAAGTATAATTTTCATATTTTTATTTCACATGAAATTTTAGTGACGCTGGCCATAGTTTAAATATATTGTAAATTGATGGTTTTGTTAACAATATTAAATGATTTTTTTTAAATTACTTAATAAAGAGATTTGAGATTAGTATTCGATACTAACAGCCTCCCAATAACTTTAGTGGGTAATACAATCAATTATATGTGGACTTGTAAATAATGCTGTAATTCAAAGAATCTTCATATTTTGTCTTTTATATTTAGAGTATAAACTAGAAAATATTTGGTCGTAAACAGAACTATACCCCTTAAAGCAGCAGAAAGGAGATTATTGCGAAAGAACTATTTTCAGCTAGGGCTTTATTCATTTCGCAAAAATAATTTCTAGGAAAACGTTTTTCGAATTTTTCGGCGTTCATTTCACAGAAAATGAATTGCTTAGGGAAAACATTTTTCATAAAGGAAAAAAAGTCTTCTGAGCTAAGGGAACATGTTTTCCACTTTTCAAAAGTGAAAAACATTGTGGAAAACATGTTCCTCACTTAGTCTAACTTATCTCACGTCCCTATAAACCCTTGCTTCCTCCCTCCTTTTCTTCTCCTTCTTTTAATTCAATTTTTTTTTCTTTTTCTTTTCTTCGTTTTCCTCTTCTTCTTTCTTTTTAATATATATTTTTTTTGGTAAACCCTCTTCTTCTATCTTGGCTGGTTGCCGGCCACGGTCAGCGACCGGCCACGGGCGAACCTCAAGCTTGCCCACCTCTGGCAAAGCTGCATATGGTTCTCTCTACAAGTTAAGATAATGTTGAATATGGGGCAATCAGCATGAAATGCTAACAAGAAAACAACCCACTTTTGCCACAAAAGGACTCAACTGATATGAATTGATTACACCCTTCACGTCACATGGAATTCCATCAAAATCGACATTTTCAGGAGCCAGACATAAGATCAGTGATAGCTGAGTTTTTTCCTGTCAAAGCCATTACAACAACCAGACAGCTCAAGAAATCCATAAAGAATCAGTTAAAGAATCGTTCAAAAGCTGGTAGGAAAAAGATGATTTGTTGATGAAAAAAATATAGACGCCTACCCGGGTTTTCCATCAATTGGACCTTGCATAGGAAACAATTAGAAGATTCTTCGAGAGAATTACCAGTTCATCCTCAAAAGCATATTAACGCATATTGAGTGGGCCGCTGTCTTTCTTCAGTTTCTTGTTTTCTCAATTTTCTGATCTTTCATTTCCTATTTACTTCCTGCTGATGTTCCTTTTCTGCACATCATGTGCACACAAGAGGCCTTGTAATCCTATTCAATCAATTTTCACGATTGTAAGGGAAAAACAACAAACTGCGCACTTAAATAAACAAGCAATACAAGTTTTCATAATTGTTCATTAGGTTTTTCGACGCCTTGCACAGCTAATACATATTAGAAAACAAGCTAAAGACCAGAAACCAACGATAGCATTTGAGTTTCAGCAGAAAACATTCTTCCTGAATCAGGCATTTTGTTTGTCATATAGTCCCTCAAAAGAATTTCCAGCAGTATATGCATGCGGGATGGAGGAGGCGAGGGGTGTTCACCCCACAATGTAAGCAAACCATCCACCGAAAACCACAGCTTCATCACTCTAGAGTGTGGCTTAGGACAAAGTGTCTTGTCGAGGAATTACACCTATGGTGTGAATATGACTTTAAATATCTAATGCTAATTAACTTGCTATTCTCAAGTTAATGACTTACGTTGCTTCCATTGCAGAAAAAGCTTTTTTAAGGCTAAAAAGTTAAGATATAATTTCTTCGATCCAATGAAAATTTGACATGCATCAGGTCAGACAATTTTGTTCTCTCTATTCTGTTACTTCAAGAGCAGTAAATATGCAGAACTGATGTTTGATCCAGAATTACACACATGAATATGAACCACGGACATTCAATTATTTTCACGAAATTGTTCCTGTTACACGACCTCCGCACGATGACAACGGCATTGTTGATTTTTTAAACTCTTAAAGGGTAAACCCATGAACAAAAGGCAATAAAAAGACCTAGTTAAGCAACTACCCTCATGCTCACTTAATGAGTAAAGCTCCAATACTGATCAGTAAAGCTCCAATCAGAGATAACACTGGGCCTGAGCAGGCCCAATCACTTTCAAGCCCGTCCACTAAGACGAGCCCACAAACTATGTTGTGGTGGCTCTTAATTCATCTTCTTTGAAAGATACTCCTCGGTCGTGCCGACATCTTGGTCGACTTTCGCTCTCTCATCGCTCTTTTGCTCGGTTAGGTTTTGTTTAGCTGGCGTCGTCGATCGGCATGAAGCTCTCGTGCGAGCAGATCGCCCAATTCGATTCACTCCGAAGAAACCTGCTGCTTATTATGCCGAAGCCCAACGAGTAAAAGTCCCCCCAAGAGGATGAAGAACCTTGTCTCCGCCTCAGACGATCTGTTCTGGTTCCAGTGCCAGTGCAAGTCCCTCGACGATGAGGCCAATGCCGGTGCCGTGTCGTACGACCTCACTGTCCGTCGGAGAGAGAATGGCAACGAGCCGTATGGGGAAGATGAGGTCAATCCAGAAGCGTCCGGAAAAATCGGGTAGCGTAGATGATTCCCGGCTAAAAACTGAGGGAGGAGGTGGCGAAGTTGGGGGATGATCAGGGGCACAAGGGCATGCCCGTGGAGGAATTTGTGGCGGCGACGTATATTAGAGGGGTGTTATGGATGGAAAGAGGGGAAAGGGATGGGGGAAGAATGCCAAGGAGGATGTTTCCTGTTTGACAGATTTTTTTTGGTCGGTCTTATTTTATTTCTACTTTAATTCTCACTTTCGAATTTTTGTTCTGCCTCTTTGCAAGCGTGGGAGTCTAAACTCACACTTGAAATTAAATCGTCCTCATTTCAATCTCTTGAATAGATGAGACCCCACCTCCCCCACGTGATTCCTGTTTGGCAGATTGAAAGGTGAGAAATTATATCTGAAGAGGGGCGGTTCATGTCATTGGACTGAAGATTTATGATATACTTATGGGTGGGAGCAAAGCACTTATTTAAGGTGTAGATCAAGAATATCTTGAGATTGCATTACGCAAGCGTGGGCATCTGGTTTGCATTTTGTCTGGCGGTTATAAGCGTGTCCATGGGAGTCTAGTGGACAGGGATATTGACTGAGATACTGGTGTAGTCCGCGATGCTGATAGTCAGGAGTTGTTCAACGTGCGGCTTGGTCAAATTGCTGAGTATGTTGGAGATCCAAGCTTAATTGGGGTTTTGCTCGGTGCCTCAACAGTGTCAGAAAGATGGTAGGCATTCCTGTTTAACATGACTCTTATTTAGTATTTGGGCAGATTGAGGTCGTACTTGATTCATGCATTCAGTGTTGGCAGTTGCTTGAGGTGATCGTGATGATGTCAAGTAAACTTTTCAGTTGTCGTTTAAATTCATATTATGTCCATGTTGAGTTATTAAGTAAGTTCTACTTGCTGAAGCTATTCCCTTGTCAAATAAAGATATTGTGGTTTTGTTTTATAATTTATCTCTCTTTGTCTATCTATGTTATTGCAAAGTTGAATTAAGTCGATGAGAATAAAAAAAGAAGAGGGTGGAGAAGTAACGGAGAGATCAAAAGAGAAGATAGAGCACGGAGAAAACATTTTTTGGGTACTTTTTTTGTTATACTTGAAATGTACCAAATAATTGAATGCTCATGTAGTGAGCTGTAACGGCAGTAGGAACAGACCGCATGCTTGACTAGTTAGATCTCAATCTCATAACAGAAACTTATTCCGTTGATACTCCAAAACCTCCTTGTAAGCATTTTGCTTTAAATGATTTTGATTTTTAGTTGTTTCGAAAATAGCTGTATGGCTGTTCCCTTTGAAAGTGGATCAAGATTGGTGACAGCAGTTTCAAAATGTTGTGCGTGGTGGAAGTAGAGAATGGATATCTAAAGATGGTGCAGGTTTTTCTGGTCAGGTTGACTCATAAAGGTGCTGCAGTTTGACTTTTGATAGTTTGTACCTGGCCTTCCAATTGTCAACATACAAATATATGGACCGAAAAACATTGAAGTTTCTTAACATGGCAAATCTTAGATGCCAGTCTCTTGGTCATGATACTACTTATTTGAGTCAAAAGGTAGACGAATGGTTCATCTCATCTTGAGTTGAGTCGAGAGGAGCTCCTTATGTAGTCGGACAATGCTGAATTGTTCATCATTTTTGTTCTTTGCTAGGGATTTCGGTGCAATCAATTAGTGTCTCTGGATTGAATCAATCAACCAATCAATTAGTTTGTCTTGGTGCTTGATGCCTGGCAAATTATTCGTAGATGGGCAATTCAATAAGTTTGTTGCTTCAGGTTAATGTAGTTCTTTTGCATAGTTGATGAGCCGTAGTGGTGGTAAAAGTTTTAAAAATTGATGACTTTTATCTGATAAGGCTGATTTGATAATTTGGTCTCGGGTTGTAGAGAAGTTTCCTGTTAAACTTATTTGTTCGGTTCCCTTAATTGTGTTAACTTGATAAACCTAACCAAATCGATATTATATGTTAAGGCAATAATTTTGTTGTCAACAATAAGGCTATGATCCTTCTTGCAGCTAATAAAAAATGTTGTAGCTGATAGTCGTTCAATGTCTTTGCAATTTGCAATTTTCCCTCTAACGAAATAATTTTCTTGCTTGATGTTAACGATTAAAGTGCTAAGTTACTCCTTAACTTCTTCTATGTTATTGGCTTAGAGCCGAATCTAACTCAACAGTTTGGTTTGACTTTTACCCTTATTAGATTGATTTTGGTGAAATAAATCATTTTTTTCTTTTTGTATACAGTATACAACAAACAGAACCAAGAACCACAAATGTCCTAGTCAACATTAAATGAAATTGACTTCTATTAAGTATAGTTGAAACAAATTTATATTGGCACGGTTCAATTGTACTTTTAGTTCCCACTTTTTCTTGCTTGTCAACTCACTTATAAGTATTTGTGATTTACTCTAACTCTTATCTTGGATGGAAAATATTGAAAGGGGTAAAAAGAGAACCCACCTGCAATGATTCTATTATTTGGGTTACTACACGGGAAGGGAATGGAATAGAAATTTAGTTACTTCATTTTGGACTGAAAGAAGTTTCTCCAAAGTCGGAGATGAATAATGGAAGTTATCGTTTGCTGAGTAGGAAACAAGAGTATTCTTCGTGAGGAGTAGGAAACAAGAGAAAGAGCAAGGCTACGTCAGTCTATCAAATATATTTCATTTTCCTCCACATAGTTTTCTCTCCGGTATGCATTTAAGTCAAGATTTCACCTTCCTATCTTCTTTTTTTTTTTTTTTTTTTTTTTTTTCAAATAGAGTGAGTGACCAAGCTTTTGACTCTCATTGTGGTGTACTTTTGATTACTTGCGAGAGAGAACGTGATGTGATTTTCAGTGAAGTCGAGAGGATTGCATGCTCTGTGCTACTTTTTTGGAGAAGCTATACTTTTTTTTTTTCCTTAATCTAAAGTTGCGATGAAATTAAACAAGTAATGTGATTGTAATATGAAAATCTCCTTGTGATCACAACCATGTGCTCGAAATTTGAGTTAAGGCAAGATGAATCTGTGTGTAATTGGAGTCATAAGGGCTGAAGAAAGAAGGTAAGTGTGCGAGTCAACAAGCTGGATTGCCGGATTGGCTTTCTACTGCATCATCCTTTTTTGAATGTTAAATTGTTATGCAGCAGCAGGTTTTCATTTGTAACATGCACAATGTTTCTCTGATGTGGAACTGCATGTCAAAAGCTCTCCTGTCATTTTTACTTTTCGTACATTTTCCTACTCTGGAGCTTGCCTTTTTTTTTTTTTTTCCCCTTTTTGGAGTGGGGTGGAGAGATGATGAGGTTATTAATCTTGTTTCTTAGGCTATACTCTAATCAATGCTCTCCAATGGGGTTAGCATTTTTTTATCTGCTAGCATGTGGAAAAATAATAAATAGGTGTACATCAGAGCTCTATCGGTGCGAATTGGTGCATGCATAGATGGCACAACAAAGAGTAAGGGATCGAGATTGAAATTGGAAATGACTGTTCAAGAAGGTCAGGTGGTGGCTGCGCATGTCACCACAGGGGATATGATTTTTAAGCCTATTTTGGAGGAAGGAGTTTTCCGCTTCGATTGTCGCGGCAATTACTAATCTTTCTTTTGGCAACAACAAGGATAGGGACACACCTATACAGAGTCATCATGTCCCTTCTTATATCCCTTTTGGGCAGCAGATCGTCAAACTTGAGGTCAATCTTCGCATGCTCTTATTTCTTTCCCATGAATCAGTTGAATCTTTTCTTGGTTGATTTGTTGTGCTCTTCGGACTGTGACATTTCCAATATATTTAGGAACTCACTTTGCTTGATTTATGTTTTCCAAGTGAGTATGTATTTCTGGAGTTCTTAATAACATTGTATTACATATGATTTAGCTACCTACTAGGACGAGTTTTTAAGGGATTGGTGAAGTCAGTGGACAGCTTGAGTGTATGGGAAAATGAGTTAGTCCCTCATTCCCCAACTTTCCATACTAGCATTTGCTTTATCTTTCCTTGAATGCTCAGTGATCTCTCCGGTTTTAGCTGTTTACATGGAACACTGACGCATAGGGTTATGGCCCTGGTACTCGAGGTGGCAAAATGGGTTATATATGGGTCACTTTTTTTTTTAAGACACTAGTTAAATAGGTTTAACAATTAAAGACTTAAGATATGTGGGTCTTAAGTGGGTTGGATTTAAACTCATTTTCAACCAAAACCTCACAATCTCTCTCTTCCCATTTTAACTTTACAATTTTTTTAATAAAAATCGAAATTATAATTATTTTTTATTTTAATTTTCTTTTTTTTTTCTTTTTCTTTTTTTTTTTTTTTTCCTTTCTTCTTCCTCCTTCCGGTGGCCGGCACAACGATGGCTAGCGACTGGCCAGGTGAGCCTCGAGCTCACCGAATCGGGCGAGGCAATTATTCAATTTAACATTATTTTTCTTGTCTAATGTGACGCAATTATTCAATTCAACGTTTTTTTTTCTTGTTCTTTCTTTCTTCCAAGTACCGTCTAATATTTATATATATCTTAAATATATGTTTTTCACTTTGACAAGTAATAGAACACGCCGGCCAAATAGTTTGCCTCCATATAGGTGCTCACGAGGTTAACTTTTAAATGGACACAAAAATGATAGAATATTTAAATATTAAATCAAGAAAACTATTTTGAAAGCTAAAATTATTAAGTAAATGTGTGATTTATTATTTAAATATTTTAACATGATTTAATATTTACATATTCTATCATGAACACAATGGCATGACTAAAAACAACCTAACCTAGCATTAATTGAAAGCTTGAAATATATAAATTGTTCAACAAATAGATGAGGTGGATCAGACGTGGATACTCAAAAAAATTATTTTGCAATTTTGGGAGTTCGTCAATAATAATGTCAATATCTCTAGTTAGGCAATCAAAGAAGACACTCAAACGGGTTGCAATAGATCGAACGAAGGCAAATAAACACAACCCACCAGGCTCAAGAGCTCTTCTCGCTCGAATGAAGGCTCAAAATCTTTTCCACCACGTCTCTCTTCCGCCACCCACGTCCTTTGCCCAAACTGCCCCCTCCCTCTCCTCTCTCTCTCTCTCTCTGTTGACGTGGGTGGTGGAATAGAGAGAGAGAGAGAGGGAGGGGGCAGTTTTGGTAGAGGACGTGGGTGGCGGAAGAGAGACGTGGCGGAAAAGCTTTTGAGCCTTCGTTCGAGCGGGAAGAGCTCTTGAGCCTGGTGGGTTGTGTTTATTTGCCTTCGTTCAATCTATTGCAACCGTTTGAGTGTCTTCTTTGATTGCTTAACTAGAGATCTTGACGTTATTATTGACGAACTCCCCAAAATTGCAAAATAATTTTTTTTGAGTATCTACGTTTGATCCACCATTGTCTATTTGTTGAACAATTTATATATTTCAAGCTTTCAATTAATGCTAGGTTAAGTTGTTTTTAGTCATGCCTTAGTGTTGATGATAGAATATTTAAATATTAAATCATGTTAAAATATTTAAATAATAAATCACATATTTACTTAATAATTTTAGCCTTCAAAACAGTTTGCCAGACTTAATATGTAAATATTTTATTATTTTCGTGTCCATTTAAAAGTTAACCCTCGTGAGCATCTATATGGAGGTAAACTATTTGGCCAGCGTGTTCTATTACTGGTCAAAGTGAAAAACATATATTTAAGATATATATAAATATTAGACGGTACTTGGAAGAAAGAATGAGCAAGAAAAAAGTAATGTTAAATTGAATAATTGAATAATATAAGTTCCTGTTTTTATTGACTTGTTGCACCCCGTGTGTCTTGCCACGGTCACCCTGTACCCTCCCGAGCTTTCTCCTTCCCATGTTTTGGGAAGCATGGAGGTTGGCGGGTGAAGATAATTCTGCAACATGCTGGCTGGCCGGTACATGAACTTTGAAAACTTGGCGTGAATTTGCTGGAAATAATATTAAGCACTGAGCGACGGGCTGCTGTGGTGGGAAGGGCGACGGGCCCGCCGGCCCCCACGGTGGCTTTAGCCCTTTCTCCAGGAAATAAAGGAAAGGTGTAGGGTAGGAGTAGGGGCCCTAAGCACAGTGGCTTCCGCGCTTCTGGTAAAAAAGAGAGTTGTTGACATTCCTTCGTTCTGATTGCTATGTGAAGGACTTTTGGCACTAGTTGGATATATGAAGTGATGGGCTTTCGAGTGCTTCTTAGTTTCTTAAGAAATGATGCTGTAATTGTGATTGATGGTACTTGAAGATGAAATTGAGTGTTTGAATTGGTTTCAAGGCAAAAAAGCACTTTCAAGCCTTATCAAGTGATGACTTCAATTTTCCAACATGTCACGTCAAATGATGTATTATAAATTAACATCACGTCAACTTGTCGATGAGGTAAATCATTGATGACACTCAAATGAACGATTTTTTTAAAATTTGTGGCACAAATAAATGAAGAAAAAAATAAGTTATGACACTCGGGTGAGCATAGTACGAAAGTTATGACACTCCTAACATACTAATTCCTTTTTCAGTAATTTCTTATTTGCTAATTGATTTTCATATTTTGGTTCTATTTGTTTCACGAAAAGAAATAATTTGAGAAATATTTTCCTAAAAATGACTGCTTGTATTACTTATAAAGATGAATCGATAAAAAATGTTATCATCATCCACGAAAATGTTTATACATAAATTGTTTTGATAATAAAAATATTTTTTGTTGATTAATTATTTCAAGTGATATAAGCGATCATTTTTGGAAAAATGTTTTGCAAATCATTCATACTCCGAGAAATAAACGCATCCTTAATTTATTTTTAATTGATTGGTTTTTTTAATATGGTTAAAATTGGACCCAACTCGGGTCCAGATCAAGTCGAGTAAGATGGGAGTCGCTAATTGTGTTACTTGCTAACTATTGAGAACACATGCTTAAAGTTCTGCCTGCATATTTCTTACAGTGAATTATTTAATCAGAAAATTAAATGGAGAAATCATCAGAGAATTGCTTTTTATGCTTTTCGTTTCTTTTCTGACTTTCAGATTGTCAATATTGTCAATAATCACCTGTAATGGTGTTTTGTTTGTATTGTGCTGTAGGTTGGTCTGCTTGAGAGGACACCCTCACTTTCACCCTGTTGCACCCTAGAGAATCTTTTATCTCATTTACAGCCGTTGATGGTTCTAAGCATGAACTTTGGCCCGATTCTGGTGAGCAAACCTTCGAAGGGAATCTTCTAGCTAATGTAATCTTTTGTTCTTACCTTTTCTTTTGGTGCTGCGAAGGCCTAGGTAACTGGAGAGCTATACTCCCTAGTAAACCAAGAGGCGATTGCATCATGCCACTTTTTGAAACTCTTACATTTGTTTGCCAAAATTTGCATTTGGTTATCTGCTGGAAGACCAGGGTAACAGGGTCACAAATTCCTTGTTTAACCAAGATCCAAGTGCATTGTTCAAGATTTAGGCAAGCTTCTAGCATCTTCGATCACCAAAATTTGGTTAGGATTGAATTTTTAGCACTCTGGTATCATTTTAGCAGAAATATTCCTGAAACTATAGGTGCTTTAAGTGATTAACGAGAAATAAAGGAGTAGAGATAACAAAATTGAGGTAAAGTATAGGAGAGGTTCAGCCTTCCACCTTTCTCCTCTCTTTTCATGTACTACCAGCCCAGCCTCCAATCACGGCTGAATCCACCGCTTCCACCCAATATATTACAACTCATACCATCTGTTCCACATAACTTCAGCATCAGTTGCTTCTGTGTTAAACCCTTGTACAGCACCAGCAGTCTTTGAACAATGATCTCCTGTCAATGCTCCCATTTAGTTAAGCCTCTCCCTCTCATATAAATTTATAAGCCCACTCCGCAGTGCTTACTAGAGAGGAGGCAATACAAGAATTGTTCAAAATACATTCAAGGTCTTGCTAAGTTTGGCACAAATGGAAGTATAAGAACCAAGGTGTAGGCTCTTCATATTGGTGGTATTCTCGTTATACCTCATTCTTGTCCCCTGCTCTGAATTCCAATACTCAGTTCTCTTTGATCGAAATGTCGGAGGTCCCTTAGCCAGCCATCATTGTCTTCCACTCTTCCATCCTTGTGTGAATCTTCATATGGCCTTGTATTAATCAAAGTCAATTCATAGGTTCATGAGATTTCGTTCCATGAAATTACCAATCAATTGAGGTTGTTCCATATCCGATTTCATCATTTAGCTTCTACATATCCTAAAGTTCCATCTAATCAATAGGTTGAGCATGGCGATAATCTTCACTTTCTTCGGATGGTTGTATATGCATATGGTTAAAATCTTCAATACATATGCTTCAGCTAATGTTCAATCTGCTCAATCTTTTCCATGATATATGGATATCTAGCTTTTAGTTAGGTTCAAATAGATTGTGACCAAACATAATTTCATCAACTGTGAGGTCTTCAGATTGAATCATTCAAAATTCAATTCGAATTTTGAAGTTGCAGATTCCATTCACCATATTTTCCTCCTGTGATGGAACATTTTGCTTCTACTGTCAGAGCACTTCTTGCATATGTTTAAAACGCTTCCAGCTTCTATTTTCCTGTCTTTGGCTTAATCTTCTCTTCTTTGATTACGTAACCTAAATGATCTTTTATTCGCATCCCCATTCATGAGATTCCTTAAAATGATAAAAACTTTTGGATAGGACGACCATGAATTGGTCATCCAATCAGCAGCCACTCACTTCAGACGCTTTTGTTCCAACAAATGAGGATATCTCAGTGCCTTTACCGTCCACTTTTTTCAGGTGAATGGTCGCTCTGGGATAAATGCCTTGGTGTGGGACTAGTCGATCAGTTCGGCCTCAGTGAGGTCTTCAAAAGTATGGTCCACTAGGGAACCGGAACAGTTAATATGGAGCTGTGGTTAGAGGAGAGGCCAGTTTCGAAAGAGTCCCCCCCTGAAGATTTCTCATGAATAAAAGGCTGTGAGAACTTTCTGAATTGTCCATATAATACTGTGAAAATTATGTCGTTGCAGTGTTTATAGTGAATAACGGGGGCATTATCGCAAAGAAGAAAGTGAACCTATGTGCAAAGAACTATCATGCATTGACTCATAAATGATATGCCGACAGCATACAATGAAAGTTGGACAATTAGACAAAATTTAGAGCTAAAGAACTATCATGCATTGACTCATAAATGATATACCAACAGCATACAGTGAAAGTTGGACATTGTTATTTAATTAGGTAGAAGGAAATGCTGGTTGAGCAGGAAAGACTATCAAATCAAGCAAGATGCATCGAAAGGGCCAACCTCTCAAACTCTGTTATCATAGTGATAGCTCCAACGGCATTGAAGATAGCCTAAGGACCACTTTGGTGGCATAAAACATAGTTCCTGACAATATATGTAAGCTGTATCATTAATTCAAGCGATAAAGGCAATTAACAGACTATCAAGAACATTGTACAGTCATTCTGGTGGTCCTATAAAGTCTATTTAGTACTAAACTAGAATCCACGTATGAATGTTTCTTAAGAAAAGAAAAGTCATACAAAGACAGAAATATTTATTTTGACAACGTCATTCATTAAGCATGAAGTGTTTTCTTCATTTAAAATTGGAAAGACAGAGAGTTCATCGTAACAAGAATTATGCATGATATCCTAATAAAATGAATACATTCAACTTTTTTGTGTCTGTAAATCAGCTTATCATGGATACTCCTTAGGAAAACCACTTAAGTGAAGCCTTTACATGTTATAAAAAGCAAATGGTGGGAAAAAGCAGTAAACATGCCTCGAATGTTTTGGCATCAAATGTAGAAATCAAGATCGCAAAGTTTCGAGAGCTTCCGTCGAAAAGACTCTTAAGGATTTGAACTATCACTCATTAACAAAACAAAAAAGACTAGATAAAAAGAAGTGGCAAAATGTGTAATACAGAAAGCATAGAAGCCTTGCATCTAACTAGAACATCCTCCTTGGCTTTCTTTTCCACCTCTTTCCACTCTCGTCATCCAAAACCCCTCTAAGATAGGCCGCTGCAAATTCCTCGAGGGGCATGTCGTCGTACCCCGGATCATCCCCCAACTTCGCCAGCTTCTCCCTCAGTTTTAGCCGGGAATCATCCAGACTGCCCAATAGTCTGGGGTGCTTCGGGCTTGACTAATCAAAAACACCTTTTCATTATCAAGACAGTAAGGCAAAGGCTGGTTTTGGAGGGAAGAGAAGCAAGCGGTTCTCTTCTCAGGGGCGGTAACTGTCGTTTGAAAATCATAAAAAAAGAAAATGCCAGTGATTTGTGGTACGTGGTTTCTTAGAGAAGGTTTTGTATGGATTGTCCAGGGATAATGTGCTGTTTTACGAGAAAATCACGGGTAAGTCTCCACGTCGGGGTCGGCCCATTTAATGGACGACACGTCGCACCACTTGTCGTCTGGGTCCCACCACTCTCTCTCTCTCTTCCTGGGATCTCTCCTCCCTACTTCTTCTCTTTTTCTTGCGGCTACCATGGCCTCTCTCCTCTGCGTGCTTGCTTTTCTTCTTGCGGCCGCCATGGCCGGGAGCTCGAGCTCGAGTAACCCTGGTCGCGAGCTCGTGCTCAAGCGACTATGGCTGCTTTGACCTCGAGCTATAGGCTCAAGACTGAGCTCCACAGTCATAGCAACCGCGAGACTATGGGTCGACCTTGACCTTGAGGACAGATGCTTTGACCTCGAGCTTGTGCTCAGGAGAACGGCCATGTCTGTGTGCTCGAAACTCTCGAGAGGCACTTTTGAAAAAATAAAAAATAAAAAAGGGAAGAGAGATAGGATGCAGACGAGGTCGAGCTCCGTGGCCATAGAAACGCAAGCACAAAGGAGAGAGATCACAGGAAGGAAGAGCGAAGGGGGTGGTGGGACCCGGCTGACACGTGGTGCCGCGTGTCGAACAACATCAAGCCTTCACCGAAGGCTCGTTAACGTAGGTTCAGAGCAGAGCGTGTGTAGAGAGGTGGGCCACGGCCAGGTCCTCCCGCGCTTCATTTGAAGTGGAAGTGGAGAAGTGAGCCAACGTGGACAGACATGAGACACGTGGCACGCTTTGAATGGTTCAGAGTAAAAATTGCGTGGCACTTTTAATGTACCTAATATTAGATCCATTAAACTGATGGATCGGGTCATAAATGGTCTGACCCAAATTGACCCATTTAACCCGTTTATGACCATTTATTGCAATGCAAATTTTTTACCCATACCCGACCCATACCCAACCCGTTTAACTAAACTTAAGAAAATTTATTTATTTTTTATATATATAAATGGTATTGCTAAAATAGTTTTATACAACACAAATTTAATGGATAATTTTTATAAATTTTAAAATAATTATTTTTAAAAATCGAATTTTAATTATTTTTATTTTTTAAAAATTAAAATTTAATTATTTTTTATTTTTAAAATATAATTTTCTTTTTTTTTTTCCTTTTTGTTCTTCTTCTTCTTTGGCCGGCCGCTGCCACAATGATGGCCCGCGGCCGGCCACAGGCGAGCCTCGAGCTTGCCTCGGCTCACCGACGCCGGCGAGCTCAAGCTCGCCCGACGCCGGTGAGCTCAAGCCTCGCCAGATCGGCGAGCCTCAAGGCCTCCCAGATCTTGCGAGGCTCGAGCCTCGCCGGACGTCGACGAGGTCTCCACCTCGCCAAATCTGGCGAGCTCGAGGCTCACCGGCGTCGGGTGAGTTTGAGCTCGCCCCTAGCCCGACACCGGCGAGTTTAAGTCTCACCGGATCGGCGAGGCTCGAGCCTCGCCGGGCGTTGGCCAAGCTCGAGGCTCGCTGGGCGTCGACGAGGCCTCGCCTCGCCGGATCCGACGAGCTCAAGGCTCGCCTGGCTGGTCGTTGGCCATCGCCATGCCGGCAACCGAAGGAAGAAGAAAAAAAAGAAAAAAAAAGAAGAAATAAAAATAAAAAATAAAAAAAATAAAAAAATAATTATTTCGGTTTTTATAAAAAAAAAAAAAATTGTAAAGTAAAGAGAGAAGAGAGAGATTGTGAGGTTTTGGGTGAAAATGGGTTTTAAACCCAACCTATTTAAGACTCACTTAAGGCCCATTTAAGACCAACCTATCTTAAATCTTTAGTTGTTAAATCCATTTAACTAACTTCTTCAAGAAACAAGTGATCCATATATAACCCATTTATGATTTAAATGGGTCATATATGGGATCTATGACCCATTTTGCCACCTCTACCTAATATTTTCTCAGGTTTTCACTCCTTAAAATTTGAGAGTGAGAAGCCTGGATATGATGTGGCCAAAAAGTCTAATCCGATGTAATGGACAAGCCCTCCTATGTACTTTACTTGTTTGCATTCCTTTATTATCTTAGCTATTAAATTAAATAATGTTTGAGCATTTAAAAAAATTAATTTTATATTAGCTATTACACTGAGTTATGTTATTTGGACACAAATCATAATATTTAGGTATACACAGAATTAAATGGTACGAATGGATCTAATTGTCAAAATTCATCCATGAAATATGTGCTCGCTCCACGTAAATTTGGATACTCTATACTTGCAAATCTAAACAATGGATTCAATGCTAAAGAAATTCAATAACTTCTTTTGGGTACACTCGACGTCAAAGTAAAGGGGACAATGGGACCACAACTTGATAGCGCATTTTTGTATTTCAAAATATGGCAAAACTAACTAGTCACGTGGTGATATGAAAAAGATTATCGAAATATGAGGAATAAAAGAAAAAAAGGTTTAGTAACGATCAATAGAGAGAAATGCTGAGTAAAGAAAGTTCCGATCATTGATCAAGCTAGGCTCGGTTGCAAATAAGGTCGCATGCATGCTAGCAACAAACCAAGGCACGTCTCGATCATGTAGTAGGTCCCGTCCTGGTTAATGTGGTCATGAATCAAGCTCCGTCCAATTGGGGCCGGATTAATTCTTTCCCTTTGTCACTTTCGGCATCCCCATCTTCCTCAAATAAGCATTGATTCGAACTTTTGCTTAAGGTCTTCCAAATGTGGCAAGCAATCATGCCCGAGGATGGCATAATTTCCATGCCATTATGGTTGGATGGAGGGAGGGGTCAGGCTATACAAAGGGCTTTCAAACGTGACCTTCAAAAATCGAAATGCGCCGAGGCCTAGAGTGCATGCTAGCGGGGGCTTATCAAAAAGCCATGTTAATTTGTACCGCGAGGACTATAAATACAAATTTTGAGTTAGATGGCATATCGATATAGTTAACAAAATTTCGTGGTTGTATTTTTAAAAAATTCCCTAATTCCTAAATCTGGAAGAATACTTATAAAGAATGAGAACATGAGAATCTTCAAGTTCGATGTTTTTGTTTATTCATTACATTTTTGTTTTGTTAACATGAGAATCTTCAAGTTTGATGAGAATCTTCAAGTTTGATGTTTTTGTTATTCATTACATTTTTGTTTTGTTAGAGCGTAGTCATAACCATTATTTTTATTTTTTAGTATTATAGTTGGTAGGTGATCTTAAGACTAATTTTGTTTTAAATATCTGTATCAAATCGGAAAATAAAGTCATGCCATTTTTCTTTTTGTCAATTTTCAAACTAAAATTAAAAGTTCAATTTCACATTTGGCTGTGTAACAAGAATTCTTTAACGATAATACGTTCATGTATACACATTACCAAGTCTTGGAAGTGATGATTTGCTTTTTCAAATAAACTTGAAGATTATGATTATTATTCGGCACTCTCAACGCTCTGAGTCTTATGTAATGAGTATGTGTAACACATTAAAATTGATCATTTATTTTAACTAAATACGAAAAATATACATACCATATAATTATAAATCAATTTACACATTTCATTTGAAAAAATTGAGAATTCTGCTAACGAGTTTGCATTTCGATGTAAAGTGTTTGATAAACCACTTATTGGCCAATCAAAAAAGAAAGTATCTCTAATTAATTATTGTAGTCAATCTAACTAACAAGTTAATGTTTTATTTTCAAATTTAAAAAACGCGATATTACCTTTAATGACCCTCGTAATCGATGAACATCTCATTTTATATATTCTTAATACAGATGCTAAATAGGATCTCTGAAAACTTTCCGATTTCCACAAAGAATGTAAAATGTCTCGGCAATTTTGCATGCATGGCTTGGACTTTGCAAGCATGTATAGGTGGGTCCACCTGTCCAAAGATCGTGCAACATTGTCCTTTAATTTCAGACGCGATTTAAGAAATAATGCAAAGAAAGTGTAAAACACTACTGCTACTAATAATAACAACAGCAACAATAATAATAAGATACTTGTTAGGGATAAAATTTTTCTATTTATAGTAAAGACTTACTACTTAGACTTCTTATCTAATTCTAAAAATGGATCAATTGTATAATTCGGTATTTTATATTGAATATTTTTGAAAATTTCCAAATGTTTCGTACAAATAAAAGTCAAAGAGATAATGTTGTAAAATTTAAAGAAGGGAAGAAAGAAAGAAAGAAAAAGAACCATTTGTACCCTTCAGGATTTCATAAATGCACCAAAAGTACACTATAGTATTTGATATTTCAATATTTTCAAAACTTAATGCTGACGTTCGACAAACTTTTATCGTAACAAAGTGCAACAATGATTTTTTTTTTTAATATTATGGTAATAATAGTATATGAAGAATTTCCGATTTTATGTTATAAGTGCAAAACTTTATGAATTATGAATATTTTTATTTATAATATTTAAATTTTCAACGTTTGTTTTTTGGTAAGAGTAAATTTTTAACGTTTGACTTAAGTGATATCAATTTTTTTGATTTTGGACCAATATCCACCATATGAAATAGGGAGTCAATTCCTCATGAATTTCTCTTTCTTGGACATCATTAGATTTGTTTCTTCAAATATTGCATATTGCACACATGGCAAATTTATGTCCACTTGCCCATTATACAAAAATGGATGGCCCAAGGTCATGCTAGCATAGTCCAAAAAATAAAAATAAAAATCCATGCATTAATCGTAATGACAAGAGAATTAATAAAAACCAGATTCATGATTACCGCATGGACGTAGGACTTTTTACTAGTGATGCGAAAGAAAAATATGGGTCATTTCAAATTTACAATATGGAGGAAATTGTGACCACAGTTACCATGTTAAATTTCAATTGATTTTGTTGAAACCCTGTGATATGCGAAGGGTGACGCTAGGCCAGGCCCACGCATTTGCAAAGAACCCATACGTTAACGTTTTTATGCATTCCTTGCCTTTAGCCAATCAACAATATGTATATATTGTTTTATGGGTAAATGACAAAAAAAATAAAATAAAATTGGGGAGAGTTGCATGAAGAAACGCTTGATTGTATTATGTCCCCCAGTTCAAAGTAATTTCGAATCGAAGATTACGTCGACCAAATCTTTTAGACTCTTGTTCAATCTATATAGATGTATTGTTAAGAACTTAAAGAGCTCATTTGAAGTGTTAATAATCTTCAAGTGTTAAACATGAAAGAAATCGTTTTTTGACTATCATTATATATTTATAATTTTTTTTTCCAAATATAGAATCATGATTGGTAGATAAGATATTAATCATCATCAATTACTTTTTCTTACTAAATGAATTAAGTGAACCCCTTTTTTACGTATTAAATAAGTCAATTTCTAGCTTAATTAAACCTTTCTCGATCTCAAAATTCATTTTTCTCGAAAATCATAGGCATCTTGCATAGAAATATTGGTTGATTTGTGCCTAATAATGTCGATTCAAACCTTTACATGTCGAGACTAAGTATCAAGCTTGCTGTCCGAAGTGCATGTCATGCGTTAGCTCGAAGCCGATTCACGTTTGCGTTTATATTCGTCGAACCTTGCTCGATTTCTTTGTATTTTGCTGTGTTTTCGTGTGACTTTGTGTTATATTCTCCACCGTCCGAGTTGGTGTGTGTGGATTAAACTTTTTTTTTTTTTTGAATGCTTGTGGAATTCTGGTGGTTGTCCAGCGTTAGTGAAAGTTGCAGAAGAAGAAGGAGGAATGATGAGTTTATTAGAGTCAACCCCAAACGTAAAATGGGGTAATGAAAGGGGTAATGGGTTTACACCCCTAATCCCCCACTTGATCCTCGCGATGCCTTCCCCAAGGTTGCTTGGGCGTGGTACAAAGAAATGATGGCAGCCGTGTTGGTCCAACTCATGACCTTAAACTGAGTTGTTTATTGGAGTCAACCTCAAACGTAAAATGGGGTAATGATAACACTAGGGGGATCTAACGGGTTTACACCCCTAATCCCCCCGCCTGATCCTTGCGATGCTTTCCCCAGGGTTGTCGAGGCGTGAGGTTGAAGATCCAGTAGAAAAAAACAAAATAGTTAAAGGCAAAAACAATTAAAAAAAAAGAGAGAGAGAGAAAAAAGTAAAATAAAAAAAGGGTTTCGACCAAAAAAAAAAAAAAAAAAAAAAGGGCCATAGTAGAAAGATAGAGAATTAAAATGGGCTTCGGACTTTTAACTGTGGGCTGGTCGTCCGTTAAAAAAAAAAAGGTGGTGGGTTGCTTGTTTTGTGTTTTGGGGTAAACTGGGCTGAGAATTAGAAAACGAAAGTGGGCTGGAGTTATGACACCTTTCTTTTTGAAAAATGTATGTGGGCCTCTTTGAGTAATTCTAAGTGGGCCGGAATTAAGACAGTCTAGTTTTTCAGTCCAACCCGGACCGATTGAGTCCGGGTCAGTTTAGTCGGGCCGAGTCTCCTGACCCGGTTCGAATTCTTTTTTAATATCAAAAATCGTAAATAAGGAATAATAATAATAATAAAATTAACAAACTTTGAAAATAAAAAATTTAGAACTTCAGAAAAATGATCAAAAAGTTTAAAACTTTAGGAAATAATAAAAATATTTAGAAAATTTGAAAATCAATAAAAAAATTAGAGTTTTAGAAAATCATTAGAAAATAAAAAAAAAAATTGGAAAACCCTAAGAGAGTAAATCCTAAAATTGGACAAGCCTTTAGCGCTTTACAATAGGCTTCTCCTTTTTTCTCTTTTAGGGACAATTTTAGGATGGTTGCATGCCTCCTATTATGATATAATTGATTGTGTTTTTCAATTTGGATGTTACTTTCCTATTTTAGAATGGTTATGATGCTATTAAAACTCTTGGATAGGCTGCTATGGCGTTAGCTGGCATGTGATCAGGTTAGATACTGAAAGAATGTGAGCCTCAGTGCTAACATAATCAAGTTCCTAAGTTTAGAAGATATGATTGCATAGATAGTAAGATATTCTCATGTATCTTTTTGGGTTTCTAGTCGATCCCAAAAGGGCTAGTAGTGACTTTTTAGTCAAAATTCGCACAGGCTTAAATGATTAAACATGTGAACATATGATGTCATGTGAGGTATTGGTTTGGGAAAACCCGAGTCAATAGAAGGCCATAGGCTCGAAATTGATAATACTCCCAAACTCTCTTTCTCTCGAAATCTTGCAAAGGCTCAATAAAGAAATCTTGATTGAGTCTGAAGAAGAGAACGAAGCTGAAGTGGAAATAGGAACAAAAGTGGCTGTAGAACAGATTGAGGATAATACTACTGCAGAACAACAGCAAAAGGATGCTAAGGATCCACTAAGACGAACTGATGATCAGGATAGCATGGTGGATGTTGATCTTACTCATCATCTAGAAAGTGGCAACAATACTAATGAACATTAGGAGCTTGCTTTGGACAAAACTATCATTGAGCATTAGGAACCAGTTCAAGAACAAATCACTGTTGGAGAACAGGATGTTGCCTCGCACATAGGTGCTGTTCCAGCTGATTCCTCTAGAGTTATGGTACCTACTGAGGGGAGCTTGGTCATGCTGAGGACTTAGTGGAAAATATTCCCATTGAATTTTCTGATGAGGTTGACAAAGAAGAAATTGTTAGTGTTGAAAAGGCTCAAGGAAGTCAAGAAGTACTTGACTATCAAGACATATTGTTGTGGACCCTATTTCCATTCCTTCTGAAATTGCTGACATGATTGGAGTTTTTCATGATGTCCTAGAAACTTAGGAAGTTCAAGTGATGACTCTTCCATTTGCAAAATCTACTTTTGAAGAAGTCCCTACTATGGCAACTCATGGCATCATGGGTGAGCACATTACTAACCTTGCTCATACTTATGATCCAGTTGTGTAGGATAAAAGGCAAGGAATTGCAAATGTTGAGAGATAGTCTAATGCTAATAAGCAGAGGCAACATGACATCAATGCAAACATTCTTATAGTTTAACCATGCCTCATTTTAAAACCAGCATTTTCAAGAGCTATTTAAATTTAATAATATTTTTTAAAGTTCCACTTGTGTAAGTTTTGTCATCATAAAAAATGGGGGAGATTGTTGAGAAAACATTCCCTAAGTCGTTTTGATGATGGACAAAACTTAGAGACTTTGTTTCTGATAAAAAAATTTGAAGTCGTCTCATTGCGGGAGAGTAGACGAAAGCTTGCAAAAGCCGAACCACTATAAACTTTTGTGTGCAATTCTCTATCCATTACTCTCTTTATTGATTATGATAGAATTATACATTGGTAAGATCTAACCACTTCATTAGAAGTCTTCTCATTGCAATATTTATTTAAATTCTTTAATTTCTGCAAAATCACCTATTCACCCGCTCTAGATGATAGTTATAATCATAACAATTTTGACTAATATTTGCTTGATTATTCTCATTGTTGTGACTTTCACTAGAAGAACAGACCTTTGCATAATTCTTACGAGGGATTGATTACTCTGACTGGTATTATTGGCACCAACAACAGAGGAGGGATTATGAACATACTCTATTACCATTGGATTGGATAATGATGGTTGATTAGACAATCTTAGTCTTGAGAAAACATCACTCATAGCGTTGATGACGATCAGCTTGATCACGTCTGACATGTGACTCATAATATTGCTCTTTGAACAATCTCTTCACAATGGGCAACGTTTGAGGGGTTGGTGCAACTTCTCTTAATTGTTCTTTAGTGAGATGTTGGGAAAGGTCTGTCCCCTCATGTTTCAACACCCCATCTTAATTGCAAGTATAATTACGAGCAGCACATGACATTTTGACCATGGCACGTGAAATTTGACCGATGAGGGTGGATGCATAATCACGAAAGGGATTGCACTAGCTTTGATATCATGTTAGATTTTGTAAAATCACTATCAACTGTTCTAAAAGGTTAAATTATTACATAAATATGTGGTTTAATATTTAAGTATTCTAAACATATGATGATATCCATAATTTAGGAAAAATCACAAAATCTCCTCTCCCATCAATTCTCACAAAAACAAAGGGAAAAATGTTGAGGGCCAAGCAAGATCGTTGCTTTGACTCTTGATATGCTTTTGAGCCTTCTTGTTGCTCCAGACGATTGAAGCTGGAGCTCAACTGCAGTCTTCTTCTTCGGCTCCTTCTCCTTGTTTGGCTTCATATACTCACAAGTGCAATGTCCTCTCGTCCTTTGTCCAGACTTCGATTTTTTTTTTTTTTAAATGGCATATCAAATTTAAAAATTCATTGAAAAGCCATGTAAGACCAATCACCAAAATATCTCACCGAAGGCACTGTGGTGATCAATTTTCACTCATGTGGTACTCAAATGATTGAAAAGGTCATATGGCACTTGTGATATCCTTTTCTCCACACCTAGAGAAGACATATGCAAAAGAGGGAATTGTATAATTTCTATATATCTCATAATGAAAAGTATATGAACCAAACAAAATTATTCAATTGGAGAATTTTAAGGTCAAAGGAGATATATGTACAATCCTGAGTGATATGAAAAATTAAGGAAATATCCTGATCATCTCTAACTATGCATGTTCCAACTTCAATTTTTACTAAAAAAAGTCAATAAAATATGTTGTCTCCTTTAAGATAGATTAATAAAAGTAAATTAGCAATGGTAGAGAAAACAGAAACAATTTGAAGGCCAAATATCACGAAAAGCCTAGGATCTCTCACTTTTCTTTTCTTTCTTTTTTTTTTTTTTTTTTTTAATCAAAATCAGCATCTAAAATTATAAAACAAATCTTCCGGAGACCAACGAATATAAACAGGAAAAAAAAAAAGCAAAATATAGGAGAGAAAACAAGTGGACTCACCAAAGTTTTCAAGAAGGAACAATAAAAAAAAAAACACACACACACACACAATAGAACATCTCCGCTACGTTAGGTTAGAAACAAATGCGAAGCACTGTATAACAAATAAGCCAGACGTCGTATGAAATCTTGAACTCAAAGATCTCCGCTCTCAAAGCCGAAGGTCGTTTGCCGTGGATTGCAAACATCATAAAATCACCCTAAAGAAACGAAAATTAATGCCCCCAAAATTCAGCTACTCCTAGTTAATAAGGCATCCCAGTACAAAATCAATGTAAGTGTGGTTACAGTAGCTTTGAATTATAGGAAATGTCTCCCATTCAAATTGAGACCCCCACCAAATTCCCTTTCCCTTTTACGAGGTGCCGTATAACACCCCCAAGATATAAAGTCGACTATTTATATAAAATTTTATGTTGACATGCAACTTTTGATAGTTGTTGTTTATTAAGATCGAGAAAAAACGCAGAGTTGTTATCCATGAAGGAGCTCCGATTGAACTTCAACAAAGGGGTCCCATACCTAAATCACAATCTTAATGGGGCGAAATTACCATTGTTATAGTCAATTCCGTGAAATTACATCTATTAATGGTAAAGTCGGATTATATTCAAATTTTCAAATATCTCACAAAAGAACACATAGTTTGGTTTCCAACCCAAAAAACCCCCCTTTAAGCATCCATCTATGGTAGTTGTTAGGCATTCAAATTTAAGTGACGTGGATTGAAGGAAGACAAAAAAACGCCATGTCACTCCATAAATTATTTTATAAAAATGAGAAAACATTGGTTAGTTGTGATTTTTCACACTAACTCCACTCGTTAATCACGTGCCCAAATGGTTCCTATTCATTTAAGTTTTCAAAATTGCCCCTCTTCTCTCTTTGGTATCTCTTCCTTCGTTTAGAAAATAATAGGTGGGGCGGCCATAACACAACAGCATGCACCCTAGCCAATCAGGAAGCTCCACGTGGCTTCACATCAACGAGTTGTCCCCACTGCTCTCTGCGCATAGAAAATATTAATTTCCTCTTTCTTATTTAGAAATTTCCCTTGATAGTAGGCCTGCGCATATTGATGGCCGCACTAGACCTACACTAGACTTGCTGCGGGGAGTTATTTCACTTTCTCTCTCCTCCTTTTTCTCCTTATGAAGGAGGAAGACAATGCTCTCTCACCACCGGCCATGATGGCTCCGCTGGGTAAGCTTCAAACTTTTGAGGGAAGGTTAGGAGTTCGAAACTCCTGTAACGCAAGTTGTAGGAAGGTTGGCGGGCTATTAGGTGATTTACGCGTGGCGCCGAGGTGGTGGGTCCCCTGCTAGCGACACCTGAGGATTTACGTGGCGGTTGTCGGCTAAAGCGGTGGTCCCCCGCTAGCGACACCTGGGGTTTACGTGGCGGCTATCGGCCAAAGTGATTCCTCCGGCACCGAAAAAAAAAAAAAAAAAAAAAAAAAACACGACTCTCTCTCCCTTCCTCTCATGAATTCAAAATTTCAGTTCCCTTGTCTTCACTCCTTCTGGTGCTCGCTCCCTCTCTGCTCTCGCTCTCGCTCGGTGCTCATTGGGCGTCACTTCTTCACTCTTTGCTCCAGCGCTTGTGTTCACTGGTCTTGCTTTTTCATGCTCTGCTCTAGCGCTTGCTCGGCTTGTTTGCTCTCTGCTTTGATGCTCCCTCGGGACTTGTTGGGTCTCTACTGCTAGCTTGGAGTTGGAGCACACCTTGGTCAGCTCAAGGTCGCAGATGTCATAGCCAAGGAAATTGGCCATGGCGGCAATATTTGCTTTTTTTCGTCCCGGGCTGGCCATAGAGTAGGTAGCCTTGCTTCCAGGCCCGCCCGTCTACTGATAGAAGTCCTTCCCGGCCGTGAAGTCACGGAGGTTCTCCATGATGTCCCTCTTCCTCTATGGGTCCATGGCCAATGTGTCAAAGGTGCTCGGGTGCTTCAACCGCACCGATTTCCACCCGCCGCACGAATTAATGTTAAGGAGGGGTTCTTGGTTCTTACGGCGGATGTTGTTGGCCTTGTCCATGATGTAGTCGAGGTAGGAGTCGAGGATGAGCTCATTGTCGCACTTCCTGATCCGGAGCGTGAAGCCACACTTCTGGTTGGGGAGGGGCCCCCACGAGGAAGGCTGGGACCGCCACTGCCTCACCAAGTGCTCCCACTAGACGGCAACGCCGTCAAAGATGTCAATGATGCCATCATTGTTTGAGTGGCCACAGGTGGTGAGCTGGAGTTGCGATCGCGACCGAGGGAGAGGCAGCTACAGGAGGCGGAGACAAAGGAGCTGAATAGAGTTGGATGATGTTGACGCAGTTGTTCTCGTTGATTTCAAAGTAGCAGTAGAATAGTTAAAGCCGAAGGCTCGTTTTAGGAATCTGAGGGTGGTGAAGTAAAGCTCCGGCGGGAGTGCCGCCTAGAGGAGGGTCTGGCAGAAGGCAAGGGTGCCAGCAGTCTGGTTCTCCAGATTCTTCGTTAGATATTGAGGATTTATTTTTTAGTCATAGCCATCCATTTTCTTTGTCAATTTCATCGAGACTAGTTTGTGTTTTGCAGGTTTTGTGCCTGCTATCGAGGAACCTATAGTAATCTTAATATTTTACCGGCTGTTCTTGTGGTTGAGTTAATTGGGGGGCTAATACTGTCACGACGGTGCAGTCTAAACTGCACCATGTATTGTGTCAAGGCCACCGGATGGCTAGCTTGTCCGGTCTACTAAAATATCAACAAGGATACCCTTCGGTGAAAAAGATATTGGGTACTTGAGGCCCCACATCTTGACTTTTCTCATGCTACTCTCTCTCTCTCAATGGTAATGTAAAAAATAAATGAATGTAAGAACAGATACTTCACCTTCCCTCTGAAGTGAAGTGAAGAAAGACGACGAGCCATTTGCCGATTCTCTCGTCGAGCTTTATACTTGCAAGAACATCCACCGTGAACCTCTCTTCATCGCTGGTGCACACATGTCCGAGTCAAGAGCCAGCTCACCGCCGCCATCGCCATCTACTAAAACCTCGCTGAAGCCCTCGCTCTCAGTCACTCTCCTATCACTATCAGTCTTGGCTTCAATTCTTGCGATCACGATCCTGTACCAACACGAGCCCTTCGACTGGCACTACACTACTTTGCTCACAAGGAGAGGGCAGCAGCGAAGTTAAAGTTAGAGGGAGAATAGCAAGTGATGATTATGGGGTTATGGGTAGAAGGGACTGCAGCAAGAACCTATGCTCAAAAGCTTGAGTTGCGAGGAGATGAGGTGCTCTGATGGAGGGAGAGAGAGGGGGGGGTGGTGGTGGGGTGGTTGGGGAGGGCCCTTGGGGATGCGGCAGCCTTGCTCAATGATTCCATACTTGCTCAATACCTCGTATTTTGTCACTTTCGGTTGTCAATTGCATCTCCATTTAGTGTGCGGTCAAAATGGCATTGTTATTCCCAAGAAATAATGGTACCGTCACCTCAGTAGCGTACTTTTTTTTTTTTTAATTTTATTTATCTTGTACTAGATTTAGCTCATCAATGATGAAATTAAGTTTTGTTTGCCCCAATACTGCCATCCAGTGGAATCTCTTGATTTTAAGGAGTATAAAATCTAGACGAGAATTTCGCTTGAATTGTTTTTGGCAAGAACGGAATTGTCAATCAAAGCAAAATCAGATTTTTGTTTTTGGCTTTGATAAAAAAATTAAATTTTTAATTGTAACTATTAATTATTATTAGGAATTGGTAAAAAGGAGTGAAAAATGTGAAACCAAAACATGGAGCTCTAAAAACAAAGGCAAAGCCAATTGGAACAAGCAAAACAAGGACGCGATTCTCCTGCAATTTCAATCCCGACCAAGAAAACATCCCTAAAGCAATCAAACAAGACTTGAAAGTCCAAGAAAATAAAGTAGGACACTCTCCAAATCAACCTCAGCCCACAAGATTTGCCTCCTTAAAATTGCAAAACCCAACCTTCAGTTCATGATAATTGATCATTCTTCGAGTTCTCAGGAAAAATTTCTAAAATATGAATTTCCGATGAGAAGAAAGAGAGCAAGCGAGCACCAGAGCAAAGAGCGAGCGAGCTGAGCAAGCACCAAAGCAAAGAGTGAAAAAGAGAGACCCGCCAAGCACTGAGGGAGCTTTGGAGCAGAATGAGCCGAGCAAGCACCAGAGCAGAGAGCGAAAAAGAGAGACCCACTGAGCACCGAGGAAACTTCGGAGCAGAACGAGCCAAGCAAACTCTGAAATAAAGCGCAAAGAAGTGACACCCAATGAGCATCAAGTCAGAGCCGGAGTAGAGAGGGAGCGAGCATCGAAGAGAATGAAGACAAGGGAACTGAAATTTTGAATTCATGAGAGGAATGAAGAGAAAAAACGTCATTCTTTCTCCTTCAAAAGGAGAAAAAGGAGGAGAGAGAAAGTGAAACAAGAGTATGTTTGGTAATATTTTTGTTTCGGGAAATAATTTCTTTTCAGAAATAATATTTTTCTATTTTTATTCCCTTAAATAATTTCTGAATAAAAAAACGCGTTTGATAATTATAAAAAATTTATATTCTCATAATTGAAAAAGAATAGGAATGCGTTTGTTACACCCGATGACGACCGGCAAGAGGTGGTGATCGACAGCCGAGGGTTGGCCAATGATAGAGCAAGCGGCAAGGAAGAAGAAAAGAAAAGAAAGAAAAGAAAAAAGTGATTTATTTCTAGAAATTGTTTCGGGGAATAAAAAACTACTCTTTTATATTTCTTATTTTTGTTTCAAATCTATTCCCTGACCACTATTCTATTCCGAAGAATAAAAAATTAATTAACATTACCAAACAGATTTCTATTTTTTCTATTCTAGGGAGCAAAAGAACATAAAAACAAAGAAATAGAAGTGTTGCCAAACGAAACCTAACTCTTCACAACAGGTCTAGTGCAGCCATTAATGTAAGGAGGCAATTAGTATTTTCTATGTACAAAGAGCGATGGGGACCACTAACTGACGTGGAGCCACATTGAGCCTCTTGATTGGTTGAGGCATACATGTTGTGGCTGACCCACCTAATATTTTCTCCCCTCCAATAGTGTTGAAGTAGGCTTCCTTACTTTGGGTATGGAAAAGAACCAACAACCGCCCGGACTGCTCGAAACTAAACCGAACTAAACTAAAACTTGTAGTTCCCAAGGGAACCAATCCAGTTCTCGGCTCCAATTTATTAGAATCGATGGATACCGATCCGGTTCTCGGTTATAGATGTGGGTCCGCTCACCCACTCACTCAACTGAACTGGTAATATATAAATATATATTTAATTTTAATAAAAATTCATGACAAAAAAAATTTAAGAAAAATGAAAACCTAAAATTCCTAATCTAAAATTTAATACAAATTTAATACCTATTAACCGAGTGCTTGTCTTGTCTTACTCTTATCTTATACGAGTTGTTTCTCTCTCTCTCACTCATAGCTTTGACTCTCAACTCAACACCCATTGGCTTACGGTGTCAACTCTCAATTTGAGTCCAATCTTTTTACTAATCTTGCAATTAAGAATAGGATTTTTTTTTCTTTTTTTTCTTTTTTTTGCTTTACTTTGATTTGTCAGAAAATGTTGTAATGTGTGAATGAAGTTTGATGGGATTGGTTCCATGGACCCACCCTAGTCCGGTTATTGGGTGGATCCATAGAACCAATGAGCGTTCCCGATTCCAATTTTCGAAACCAATCCTTAATAGATTGTTCCGATTCCAAGGTGGGAACCGCCCATGCAAACCATGCTCAACCCCTTTCGACACGCACTCTCTCTCCCTTTTCTTCTTCGCTTCCTCATCTCTTTTTCTTTGCTTCCTCGACTGCTAAGCAAATCATCTCTATCCAACAATGGCTATTACGCCTCTTTGCTTTGCACTTAACCTCTCTTCTTCAACCCTCACTTCGGCCATCTTCGAATCCCTCACTCTTCTCATTCTCTCCCAAGACCCCTCCTCTCTTGTAGCCCACCCACCACGACCTTAGCTTCCATGCCTCCGCTACCAAAATCACAAGCCCGACAACCTCTGACTCGACCAAGATCATCCGGAAAGTTTTCTTCTTCCAACACCAGTTCGATCTAGCCGAGGGTCACACCCAGATTAAGGAAGTGGAGTTCATGAAGAGCAATGGGAGGGCCAAGAACTGTCCCAAAATATGACGCCCAATTTTGCGATTCTAGGTCCGTCTAATTTGGGCAAGTCTTCCCATATCAATGCTCTAGTTCAGAAGAAGGAAGATGCAGTTACATCCAAGAAACCAGGTCCTTTTTCTTTCTTATTGTTTTTCTTTGGTCGCCAGGGATGAGCTAATTGATTGATGTATTTTGTAGGCAAGACTCAGCTTATAAATCACTTGGCGGTGAACAGGAGTTGGTATACTGTGGATCCGTTGGGTTATGGGGGAGCTTTTTGCTGGCTTAAATATCTCATGCTGTGTGACAACTCATAAATGCATAAAAAGAAAAATCGAAAAATGTGAGGGAATATGTA
This sequence comes from Eucalyptus virginea, assembly GCA_014182375.1. Classification (NCBI taxonomy): domain Eukaryota; kingdom Viridiplantae; phylum Streptophyta; class Magnoliopsida; order Myrtales; family Myrtaceae; genus Eucalyptus; species Eucalyptus virginea. The sequence goes on along the minus strand of CM024520.1, from coordinate 5,085,161 downwards.
AGTTTTATTTCTTGGAATGCTGCAACTAATTGGGTGAGGTAAGTTGATTCGAAGTTGTTAGAGCGGAAAACTAGATAATCGTTGGATCACTACTTGTTAACAAGCTTGCAAAACTTGATTAATTGCACTTAAATGGTTTAAGCATTTTTTACGAATCACTTTGGATATGCCAAGGTAGTAATTCTTCTAGCTAAGATGTAGAGATTGGATATGTCATAATATCCATATCCTAAACATTTTAATGAGTTATCAATTAGTCCTAAATCTTTGGCAAAATTCCAAAAAATGGCTTGAAATGCTCTCAATTTCTCAAATAATGGCATAAAGTAAATCATATCTCAAATAAGAACTTGAAATGCTCTCATTTTCTCAAATAAGGGCTTGAAGTGGCCATATTAATCTAAAAGAATGACCTAACCTCATTAGCCGATCAAGGGTATTCCCATCCTTTTGCTTTCTTTATTTTCTTTATTTTTTCCTTTTTTTTTCTCTTTTTGGCATAAAAAAGACAAACTAAGAAAATAAAAAATAAAGACTAAAAATAATTAAAAAACCACTCACACAAAAAAAAAAATTAAAAAAAAAAAAAAAAAAAAAACTTAGGAGGAGGTCCAGTCGCCTGTGGCTACCACCCCATCGTCAGTGGGGCATTGGCCATGGCTAGCGGGATCACCAGACGACTACGCAAGATGGACACCTTGCCCAGACTTGGGAAGGGTGGCAACCCTCTTTTGAATCTAGCGAGGACCAAGCTCTCACCTTTAGTCAGCAACCCCGTTAGCCATGTCCGATGCCCCACCAGCGACAGGGCAGTAGCCACAAGTGAGGGAGGTCTAGCTACCAACCCTGCACCTAAGTTTTATTTTTATTTTTTATTTTTTTTTTTTTTTTTAATTTTTAGCCTTTTTTTAGTTTGTCTTTTTATGAACATAAAGAGAAAAGGAAAAAAAATAAGAAAATAAGAAAAAGCAAAAGGACGGAAATGCCCTTGATCAAAAAAAAAAAAAAAAAACATAAAGAGAAAAGAAAAAAAAAAAAAAAAAGTTCAAGTCCTTTGATATTGACATGGCTACTTCAAGTAATTATTTGAAACAATGTCCATTTTAGGCCTTTATTTAATAAAATGAGGGCACTATGTCTTTATTTAAGGTAAGGTTCACTTCAAACCCTTATTTGAAAAATCAATGATATTTAGGGCCTTTTTTTGGAATTTTTTAAAATCTTTTGACAATTTCAACTAAGCTATAGAGATTAGATATATAACTTTCACATCATAATATCCATGTCCTATTCCCATCATAATATTCATGTCCTAAACCTTTTGACGGTTTGAAAATGTAGACACTCCGGTTAAATATCCAAATAATAGTTTTAGAATTAAATTGACAAATCTTCAAAATGTTTGACTAAGCTGATGTAATTGAAATATTTATAATTAAATTTGTACAATTGAAAATTTATGATTGAATTGATCACCATACAATGCATTTAGGATTTTTGGATAATTAAACCAAAAAAAAAAAAAATTAAAGACAAAAGATGTAATGAGTCAAGACACTTTTCAGGAAACTTTCTAGAAGATATGATGTCTTCCATAAGAATGCAATAACGTACTTCTTTTTTTTATCTGTACAATGATGCACTCCAAAGTGTTCATTTTTCTGAATTCAAACGCAAAGAACGATATAGAAAGATAGTATAATCGTCAGAGAAGAAGAAAATACTCGGTCCAATCTAATTCATCGACATTTCAATCTCCAAAATAGCCTCGCACTGTTCTGGACATTGGAGAATCTTTGGGACACCGTTTCTATGAAACTGGATGGTAGAAATAAAAACTACACCGTTTCTATGAAACTCGATGGTAGAAACAAAAACTTTCTGCGCAGCCACCGTTTCAAATTCCATTGAACCAGCGTTGGTCGAAGTCAAACGATTTTTCATTTTCTTCTATATAGTCCTTTTCTTTTCAATTTTTCTCGAATACAAAAAACTAAATATTCAACATAAATAAAAATTCGATCATCACGAATATTGTTTATTGTTTGTGATTACATAATCAGCCACCACACAAAGCACGGAATAGCATGTGCTTCTCTGCCGAAGCCCAACAATAGACTTCATGTAATAAAACAGTTTCGACATCTTAGAGCTCACAGAGCCACCCTAAAAAACTAAGAAAGACACATAAGATCAAAGGGTCTCTCCACAAGCAAGACCGTTGGTCAATAATGCATGCCTAATCGAGGGGCACGGGATCGTATATAGCCGACGCAAGAGAGTCCTTGGTAATATTACTGGGTTGGCCGAATCCGTCTCCACATCCGTAAAAAGTATGACAAATTCGTGCCGTGTTTACACAGGCACCAAGAAAAGGCCCTAATCCGGGAATTCGGTAGTCTTCAAACACGGCTCTATTCATCCACTTCCAGGCCTCACGCACCATATGCATGATGTGTTCACGCGCGGCCTGTTCCGACGCGCCGGTTTCATTCATGTAGCATTCCAGTGCCTTCAAGTTGTCTCCTCGTGCCACTTCATGCTAAGCATGGACAATTATTGTTGAGTTATAACCATAAGTCCAAATACTCTTCCCACTTTCGTATCGAAGAAATAAAAAAGAAAATGTACTCTTTTTTTCTTATGAGCCCCTATTTGCAAGGAGAAGAACAATATAAAAGTAAGTTACCGATGATGTACTCAGATCATTGATGAGTCGAAGCATCTTGCTAGAACAACGCATGACGCTTGGGATTTTCGACACGTAATCAAGTCCCTCTTCCGTCAATTTATCCGTGGTTAGGAAGTAACTGGGCAACATCAAAACCACCCCTCCGGATGAATTCGTCGCAACGTCAATGTATTCCTTCAGGGTCGGTTTAATGCCCTTGCTGCGCCAATGGACCTCCTTCAGGTACGCCTTGCATTCTTCGGCCCACTATAGGATTGAAATTCGGAAAAGTGTGTCAATAAACAAGTCAAGGGACGTTCTTTTCTCATACTTTTTCAGACTCTCAAACGTTCAAATTTAGAAGTCATAACGAAAGTTAGAAGTAGAAAAATGAATTAACTGACATGGACTAGAAATTATCAGGTGAAAGATTTCGCAAGTCAAAATTACCACTTTCCGCAAGTAAGGGATGGGGTTGATTCCTCGCTCTCTCATCGTCCAATACCCAATTTCGTTGGTCGTGTTGTACATGGCCATGAAACTATCCTTATTATTGGAGGAAGCCTATCGATGTCTGTGATGTCCCACCTTGATAAGTTATCACAATTTCAGCAATTTTACAAAATTTACCGCCATTCAATACACTTCTTAGTAATAATAACGAAAATTAATGCCAACCATTACTTTATTAGCCCAAACCACCAACATAAACCATGATATGTCCAAAATGCATTGAATAATTTATTTCATAATATATAATTTTTAGTATTTTTTTTCCATCGCATTCATAGACTAATTAATTATGTCATTTTCTTGGTAGTCATAGTTACAAGGGAAAATGATGACAGTGGTGATACTAGGCAAACCTGACAATGAAATCTGTTAAGAGCTCAAGTTCTTCTAGCGTCCCATATATATCATAAACATCATCGATAAGTACCACCATACTAGCGAGCTTCCCATTCATTTCTCTGAAAGCTGTATGTTGAGGTTCGAAAACCATACTATTGCTCCAAAAATAGCTTTCCACTATCCTGTCCCTACAGAAGGTCATCTTGTTCACCCCAAGTTCAACCCACCACCTGAAAAAATTGTCATATGATGATTAAGTCAATCAAAATGCTCTCTCAAGCTGCCAGATTGATTGTGTACCTTGCCAGACTGCTGACTTCCTTCCTGTAGACTGACTGCACTAAATTGAAGTCTAATTTAGCCAATTGTAGCAAAGAGGGGATCATGTCTTGCTGTTTCTTGTACATGTCAATGAACCACCGAGCCTCCAACCTGTTTAGCCTCCAATGGATTGGCATATCTAAAGCATGACTCACGTGACTTGCTAAATTAGTGGGAATTTCATTGAGGTTTAGATCCTTCAAATGCTTAGAAGCAAAGGTCCAAGCTTCATCGAGTATGGTTTCACCTTCCAATCCATGAAAAGAAGCTTCATAAAGACCAAGAAGCCCCTTCACATCTTCATTGAGCGATTCATTGAATGTGCCCGTCTTGCTCATAAATCTTTGAAACGCATCTATATGTCCAACAAAAGGAATGGAAGGGTAAATTTTGATGCATCGACATGATTTACAAAAGCTTTATAGTTGACAAGTACCTTGCGATATGTTGTATCCATGTTGTCTGAGTAGCCGGAATCGAAGGGAAACAACATCAAGATTGTCCGAAAATTGAGCATCTTCGGTGTTGTTATAGAGGGAACTTAGAGCATTCTTGATCTCCGCCTCAAATTGGTATCTTAATCCTAGTCTTTGAACCACGTCAATGAACTTGAGCTTGGCCACTTGATTCATCTCCCCGTCGAATAGACCCTTGACTTCTTTCTTCAACCTTTGGACTTCCTCCGAACATTTATCCTCCTAGCACATGAAAAACTCTGAAAAATGAGATCTTAATCGAAGTCGATGCACAAGCACTGTTGAACTCTTGCCTTTTTGTTGAGAATATGCGATTTTGACCAGGTTTATCAATATCTCCTATAGAATATTGTTGCGGTTGGCTGTACATTTGATACTTTGGCAATGGATGAAGGTACAAATCGATTTTACATATCTCGAATGTCATATATAAATCGTATACAGAAGTACACAAGATGTATACATCCATAAACCAGATTCAAAGTAAAGTTTGTCCTTTGTTTCCATGTCGTTTTGGGATTTATGGACTCGTCCCACCAAAGTAAGTAGAAAATAGGGAAACCGTGCACCTCGGTCACTAAACTTATTTTTTTATATTTTTTTTTCTGTCGTCGGCGTGGTAACTTAAATTTGAGCACGGCAAAGTGAAGCCGAGGTATTAATCGATGCCAAAGAAAAGTATAATAAACAAATAATCAGTGCCAACAAATAATCAGTGCCATCATGGAATAAATTGTTACCCAAATTGTCAGAACCATAGACCTGAGAAATTGTTGGGAAATTTTTCCAAGTTTGAGGACCAAATGTGAATATTTCCCATAGTACTTAAGCTAGGCTGGGTTTTGTGCCGAAAAAAACATAAGAAAAATCGTTACCGTGTAATTAACGCTGAGTGACTGCAAAAAGTCATAGTCCCAAACGCTAGGTTGCCAATTCGCCGAATGTCTCCCGATCTCTTGAACTTCAATCTTCGAAGCACATGTCACGGATTGAGCACCGGAGGCGGTGGAGGAGGTGGCGGCGGAGGAGGAGGAGCGGAGGTGCCTAAAGAATAAGAGAGAGGGCTGATTATGGTGAATTGAGGAGGGGAGGAAGCTTGTTGACAATGCCGGAAGAGCCATTGCGAATTCTGTCGCGAGTCACTTAGTATGCCAACTATCCTTTATATAGGGGTTGGTTTGGAGCCCCCCTCACGGCGACAATTTGTAGCTGCTTTTAGAGCAGATTTTTTCCTATTTACTCGAGCCATTCTCTAAGCATTGTAATTTATGCACTTCTTTTTTTTTTTCCAAACCGGCTCTTCTTGATGCACCATAATTAATCTGGATGAATAAGAACGAGGTGCTTCGGAATTTGAGGTGTCTGAATGAATCATAGACCCATTTTTTTGACTCATATTACTACAACTAGGTTTTACATGGGTTGTTTAAACATTTAAAAGGTAAGGTGAAATTGAACTTAAAAATTTAAAATTCAATCAAATTGGGTCTTAATGTAAACTTAGGTTGCGTTTGGTAACCATTCCGTTCTCATGAACAATTTCTACTAAGAAATTATTCTTCTTTATTTTATTCTATTGATTAGTTTCTGAGCATTTGAAGACATTTGGTAACTACTCAAATTCTTATTCCCAAAATAGAAATGTGTTTGTTATGAACTTTAAATTTTTTGTGACTTATAATTTCTTTTAATTTTTAAATATTTTCCTCTTTTAAATTTTTAATAAATTTATTATTTAATCTTATTTTAAAAATATTTTATTATAAATTTTTAATTTTATTATATAATTTTATCATATTTTAATATCATTTTATTAGTAATTTTATTATATTTTCAATATAATTTTATGTTATAATTTCATTATATTTTTAAAATTTCTTCTCAGTTTTTTTTTTATAATTTAATTATATAAAATTATTATAGTTTTTAAAATTATTTTATTATAGAACGCAAAATTTGGCTTACAACCCAAAACAGTCCCCCTTTTGGCATCCATCAATAGAAACTGTTAGAGGTTGCACATATCAACATGAATGTGCTTACACCACTTGAATTTAGGTGACATGCATTGAGGATAAACAAAGAGACTTCCTGTCACTCTTAAATTATTTAATAAATGTGAGAAACTATTAAATAATTGTGGCTTTCCGCGCAAGCTCCACTCGCTAATTACCACGTGTTCGAAATGAGTCATACTCATTATAGTTTTCAAAATTTCCTCCCTTCCCTCTTCTTACTCTCTCCCTCCATTATTAATTCCTTGAATGAAACTCCTATACCTAAGTCACGATTTTCATGGCACGGATCTACAACCATTTTTATTATTAAATTAGTGAAATTACATACACTAATGTCAAAGTTGGATTCTATCCAAACTTTCCAGCATTCCACAAAATAACAGATGTTTTCTTTTTTTTTTTTCTTTATCTTTCTTCACTTCCTTCTCCTTCCTCTAACTGGTCCCCGCCGAAGGCAGGGTTGCCAAGGGACCTCACTAGCCTCGGGGGAGCCTGTCCATGGCCAAACCACCTTGCCTAGGACGATTAATATCATTCATTGTTTCAACTTAATAAATTCAACTTCATTCACATAATTCATAAAACTTAGAGAAGAAAAAGAAACAAGCAATTTACATTATATATTCTCGTGTTAGATGTCTCGGAAGAGAAAAGGAAAAAAAAAAAAAAAAAAAAGCTTGGGGGTTGAATTGTGCATCACGGGAAGCATGAGTCGAAACAAAAGAGAATACTAACTTTTCTTCTTTCGCATTTATTATTTTTATCATTATTTTTTATTTTTTCACATATATATATTGACCTGTCATTTTTTGAAAATTTTTAATACTGGCCTCGCGTGTCTAAGTCACATGTCGGAAACTCGCAAGTTGGAATTTCGACTCGAGTGTCATAGAGTGTCAAAAAAAATTGATCAGATATTGAATTTTCCGATACGTGTTGACGGAGTATCGAAGAGCGCACGAGACTATCGGGGTGTTAGACATGACACGAAAACTCCCGAACAGTGTCGGTGCTCTTTAGGTTTGCTGCGGATTGTACATGTCACAAAATCCCCCCAAAGAACATAAACTAATGCCTGCAAAGTCCATATGCTCCTAATCAATAGGGTGTCACTAGTAGAAAATGCATGTAAGTTTGGTTCGAGTGGGTTGGAATAATAGAACATGTCTTCCATTCAAACTAGAACTCCACCAAACTCCCTTTCCATCATACGCATTGTCTTACAATGCCAACAAATAGAAAAATATGCTTTTCACATGTAAATTTTGGTGGTTGAGATTTATTGAGACTGAGAAATCATAATCAAAATGCAAGGTCGCTGTCCATGGATGAGCTATGATTGAAGCATAACGAAGGAGTCTAATACCTAAGTCACGACCTTAATTGCACGGATCTAGGAGCAAAATTATTGTCAATCTAGTGAAATCACACGTACTAATGACAAAGTTAGATTTTAAAAACCTTCAAATGTCTCACAATAGAACGCAAAATTTGCCTTGCAACCCAAAACAGTCCCCCCTTTTGGCATTCATCAATTGAAACTGTTAGAGGTTCCACATATCAACAGACATGTGCTTACACCACTAGAATTTAGGTGACATACATTGAGGATAAACAAAGAGACTTCGTGTCACTCTTAAATTATTTATTAAATTTGAGAAACTATTAAATAATTGTGGCTTTCCCCGCAAGCTCCACTCGCTAATTACCACGTGTTCGAAATGAATCATACTCATTATAATTTTCAAAATTTCCTCCCTTCCCTCTTCTTACTCTCTCCCTCCATTATTAATTCCTTGAACGAAACTCCTATATCTAAGTCACAATTTTCATGGCACGGATCTACAACCATTTTTATTATTAAATTAGTGAAATTACATACGCTAATGTCAAAGTTGGATTCTATCCAAACTTTCCAACATTCCACAATGAAAACAGATTTATTATTATTTTTTTCTTTATCTTTCTTCACTTCCTTCTCCTTCCTCTAACTGGTCCCCGCCGAAGGCAGGGTTGCCGAGGGACCTCACCAGCCTCGGGGGAGCCTGTCCATGGCCAAACGACCTTGCCTAGGATGATTAATATCATTCATTGTCTCAACTTGGTAAATTCAACTTCATTCACATAATCCATAAAACTTAGAGAAGAAAAACAAACAAGCAATTTACATTATATATTCGCGTGTTAGATGTCTCAGAAGAGAAAAGGAAAAAAAAAAAAAAAAAGCTTCGGGGTTGAATTGTGCATCACGGGATGCGTGAGTCGAAACAAAAGAGAATACTAACTTTTCTTCTTTCGCATTTACTATTTTTATCATTATTTTTTATTTTTTCACACACACACACACATATATATATATATATTGACCTGTTATTTTTTGAAAATTTTTAATACTGGCCTCGTGTGTCTAAATCACATGTCGGAAACTCGCAAGTTGGAATTTCGACTCGAGTGCCATAGAGTGTCGAAAAAATTGATCAGATATTGAATTTTCCGACACGTGTTGACGGAGTATCGAAGAGCGCACGAGACTATCGGGGTGTTAGACATGACACGAAAACTCCCGAACAGTGTCGGTTCTCTTTAGGTTTGCTGCGGATTGTACATGTCACAAAATCCCCCCAAAGAACATAAACTAATGCCTCCAAAGTCCATCTGCTCCTAATCAATAGGGTGTCACTAGTACAAAATGCATGTAAGTTTGGTTCGGGTGGGTTGGAATAATAGAACATGTCTCCCATTCAAACTAGAACTCCACCAAACTCCCTTTCCATCATACGCACTGTCTTACAATGCCAACAAATAGAAAAATATGCTTTTCACATGTAAATTTTGGTGGTTGAGATTTATTGAGACTGAGAAATCATAATCAAAATGCAAGGTCGCTGTCCATGGATGAACTACGATTGAAGCATAACGGAGGAGTGTAATACCTAAGTCACGACCTTAATTGCACGGATCTAGGAGCAAAATTATTGTCAATCTAGTGAAATCACACGTACTAATGACAAAGTCAGATTTTAAAAACCTTCAAATGTCTCAGAATAGAACGCAAAATTTGGCTTACAACCCAAAACAGTCCCCCCTTTTGGCATTCATCAATGGAAACTGTTAGAGGTTCCACATATCAACAGAAATGTGCTTACACCACTAGAATTTAAGCTGCGTTTGGTCGACCGGATAAAAACCAGGATAGGATATGTTTTATCCTAGATAGGATATGTTTTATCCTATCCCATGTTTGGTAGCTATCTAGGATAGGATAAGGTCGGATATAGACTGGATATAAACCGGATAAAAAAATCCAAGGGGGGAAGTGGGATAAGGTCGGATAGGATTTCTTTTATCCGAAACATATAACCCTACGCTTTTTTTCTTTCTCCATCATTCACCCACAGACGACTCTCTATTTCCAAAGTATCGACGTTGAAGCCTTTTTCTCAATAGCTCTCCAATTCTCATCAAAATTTTACGAAAGTGATGAATTTTCAAAGGTGAATAATCATTCTCTCTCTCTCTGACGTTGATTTCTAAAGTAGTTGTGCTTGTGTTATTCTGCTTATATTGGTGCTTGATTTTGACCTGTTGTGATTCTGTTGCTCTTTTTTTGAATGTCCAAGTGAGTCCCGACCAGTGGAGGAATTATTGAGTCTTTTGGTATGGAAGAAGCATGATTCTTTAATCGTCAGGGGAGTGGCTAGGGTTTGGTTTATGGGTCCAATTTTAATTGAAAGGTTTCATCTTTGTCGTCAGGGGATCGTGCTAAATCAGTGCAATCCAAATCTTTTCTCCACTTGTCTTTGTTACTTAAGTCTAATCGTTTTTCAACTTGTCTTTGGTTGTGATTCTGTTTCTTGTTTTTCCCTCCATGCCCAAGTGAGTCCCAATAAGTGGTAGAATTATTGAGTCTTTTGATATGGAAGTAACATGATTCTTTAAGGGATATGGAGAGTGGCTGGGGTTTTGGTTTACGGGTTCAATTTTGGTTGAAAGGCTTCATCTTTGCTGTCACGGGATTGTGCTAAATCAGTGCAATCTGAATCTTTTCTCAACTTCTCTTTGTTCATTAGATCTAATCCTGGCAAATTGGTGTCGAAGTAGTGTAAGTTAAGGCTAGGCATCCTCTGTTGTGTGATGTGGAGACCAATGCTAGTTTGATTGATGCTGTGTGGTGTGAGTTTGGTTTTCAGCACAAATTGTTACCTATGTATATGTAGTCAGTTCCTATTTTTAGTGGGTCATGATCCGTTGGGACTATATTGTATGTAGGCAATAGGATTATTATTTGTTTATTACCAAAGAGATATCTGGATCTAAGCCAATTTCATAGGCAGATGGGAGCATCTCATTTTACTTTAGTTGATTCGATATAATCTCGTTTGTCCGAAGTATGTTGGGATGGGATATTGATAAAAATAATCTGCTAAGGCATTCACTATAAGTCGAACAAAGAACGAAACTTACAGGTCCAAGATACTTGATGCATTGCTTATGCAGAACATTTCTTGGGTACTTTGCGAGATTCGTATCTTTATCACGTCCAACATCCAACCTGCATTTAACATGGTCCTCATCAATAAAAAAAGTCTTTTGACATTGGATGAACGTTTGCTAGCTCTACAAGATTATGATAGGCTAGAACAGGACATAACAAACACAACGAAAGATTTCCACGTTCGAACACTAACCAGTAGAAGAAAGGCTCTGTACTCTCGCTATGGAACCGCACGTCATAGTAGAGATGCAAATTGTGGCCATAACAATGCTGTGGGTCAATCTGTTCAAGCAGGAGACTATCAGCAGTATTCTTTATTTTTAGATCTCCTTTTCTTAGAAAGAAAAGTGACCTTGCTGTAGCATGTCTCAGGAGTTTAAGGGACTTGCAACTTCAAGCCAGTGCTGTAATGCTCATTTTGTTTGGGACCTGAAACATTGGCATATATCTGAAAGTTTCTTTGGTTATAATTTTTACACACTCCTTTTGTTTAGGACCTTTTCATGTAGCATGTGCTGGATTTCCATTATAAATTTATTAGGAATAGATATATAAATGTATATGTATATAACCTGGCACTGATATTCAAAATATGACATTCAATGCTACATTGTTCTACTCTTTGGAGAATTAATCAAGATCATTGATAGATTGCAGTGAGTTAGGTTGTTAACATGGCCCGATTAGCAAAAAGTAAAAGTATAACTCAAATGTAAAACCCTATTGATTATGCCTTTATAGGTCATACATTATGTATTGATCTTCTCACTCTAGGTAAATCTCAAGTAAATTTCTTTCTAGCAAGAAAAGTTCAAGTAATGAAGGAGATCCTTGTATTTAGTAGAAATTGCAAGATATTATCGTATGATATTTGCATCTACTGTTTTGAGGTCAATCTGTATCGCATTTGCTGTTCTGTTAGTGTCTGTGTTGAATGTCGATGATATTTGCTTTAGTGGGAGAAGGAATCGATTACTTACCTAGACATATCGTTATTACCATTTCCATTTTGCTTATGTGAGGAAAAGTCACTATTGATATCGCATCACCTGCGAGGGAAGGATATATCTTGTTGTGTGGGTTGAATATCGTGGTTGATTGAATGCTGAGTTAGTTTTCTGTTTCTCTGTTTTTTGTTACTTTAAGAAATCTAGGAGTGGTTCAATCAACATATATGCTGAGTTAGTTTTCTGTTTAGGAATGAAAGGTAGCAATTTCAGTCAAACTCAAGGAAGGGGAACAAAGAGAGACCGATGTATATGGACAATAGATGAAGAAAATGCACTTCTAGATGGTCTTGAAGAATTAGTTACGCGAGGAATGAAAGCCGATAATGGCTTCAAGAGTGGTTACATGGTTATGTTAGAGAAGTGGTTTGAAGAAAAGTTCCCTTGTTCTGGCATCAAGGGTAATCCTCACATAGAGTCAAAAATGAAAAACTTGAAAAAGTTGTATAATCAGATATATGACTTGAGGAATCAAAGTGGCTTTGGGTGGGATCATGAAAAGCATTGTGTCGATATTCATTCTGAGGATAGTTGGCAAAAATATTGCAAGGTTTGTGTCACTTCTTCTCATTTGTCTTCTTTATTAATTGTTTCATTTTTAACAAAATAATATAATTTTCTCTGTAGATCTATCCAGGAGTTGCTTCTTTGAGAGGGAAGTCCTTCCCTTAATATGATCGACTAGCAACCGTATTTGGAAAAGACCGTGCCAAGGGAAATCTCAGTGAAGACCCTTCAGAAGCTCATGCGGCTGTTGATTATGAGGAATGTGAAAATCATGATAATGTGGCAACCAATGGTGTAAGTCAAAACTCACCGCCACTATCATCTTCTCAGGCACAAAATGTTTCTGATTCTTCACGAAGAAAAAATGGCTAAAGCAAGTGACAAATGGCTGCTGGCTTAGTTGAGATAGCAGGAACCTTTGGCTTATTCTTGGAAAAAGCTAACGAGAGAATGGAGATGATTGCTAGCTGCATTGGACATGCCAAGGATTTAGATAATGACAAACGAAAAATCAATGAGGAGCTTCTTCAAATGTCTTTAGATACTATGGATAGAATAAATTGTGTAGAAAAATTGTGAAGGATCCTAACAATATTCATCTATTTTTAGGATTTCAAGGCGATGACAGGAAAGCATTTGTGGACTTACTTCTCCAAGAGATGAGAGAAGAGAATGAGTGATGATTGAGTTGTTTATGAGTTTGTAGGAGATATGTTTTCTCTCCATACTTTTTCTTTTTTTCTTCTTTATGTTTTTTTCAAAGGGTTTTGGGGCTAGCTATAAGCTTTAATGTTATCTTTTTGGACCTTCGGTTGTAGCCATGACTTGAAAAGAGGTGGATATGGCTTGAAACTTTATCTTTATGTTCATTGCCAAGAAAACCATTATCTATAATATTCTTTGCCTCTATCTTTATTTTCATAAATAGTTTCTCTGTCTCTTTGGCAAAAAACCTAGCCATGATTTGGTATTGGACTTGTAACAAAATGGAAACAAATGAAAAACTTGTAAGAGAGAAAAAGAATTCATGTTTCAAAGTGAATTTATTGAAATTGAGGTTATTCTAAAAACACTTGAAGATTATTTCAAAGGAATGGAAAAGATAATTACGGGCAAAAGAACACTTCAAGTGACATAACTTTGGCCAAAGGGACACTTAAGTGCCATAACTTACGAAAGCTACACTTAAGTGCCACATTCGAAGAAAAACGGATCACTTGAGTGCCATTTCGACCAAAGTCCGGCCAAAATGCCAACGTGGCATTTTTCCGCGAGCGCGCCCAAAACGACATCGTTTTGCACGCTAATGTGGCCAAAACGGCGTCGTTTTGGACTGACGTGGTAAAAAAAGTAATAAAAAAATTAATTAAATTTAATTTAAAATTAAATTTAGTTAAAATATTTAAAAAATAAATTTAAAAGTTAAAATATTTAAAATTAATAATTTAAAATTAAATTTAGTTGAAATATTTAAAATTAAATTTAGTTGAAATATTTAAAAATTAATAATTTAAAAAAAAAAAAAAAAAGGGGGAGGCGGCCGAGGGATTAGCCCTCGCCCGCCGCCGTCGCCGCCCGCCGCCTGGGGCCCGGCAACCCCGGCCGACCATCCACCGGCCGTCGCCGGCCCTTCCCGGCGACGGGGGGCGACGGCGAGGACTAATCCCTCCCCCTTTTTTTTTTAAATTTTAAAAAATAAAAATTTAAAAATTTTAAAAATTTTAACTAAATTTTATTTTAAAATTATTATTTTAAATATTTTAACTAAATTTAATTTTAAATTTAATTTAGTTAATTTTTTTTTTTTTTTTACCATGTCAGCCCAAAACGACACCGTTTTGGCCACGTCAGCGTGCAAAACGGTGTCGTTTTGGGCTCCGTTCGCTGGAAAAATGCCACGTCGACATTTTGGCCGGATTGGCACTCAAGTGATCCCTTTTACTTCGATTTTGGCACTTAAGTGTACATTTCGTAAGTTATGGCACTTAAGTGTCCCTTTGGGCAAAGTTAAGGCACTTCAGGGGTCCGCACGTCGATAATTACGATGCGTAATCATGAAATTCAAAGAGAACCTGTTAATTTGAAAAACATATATATTGTTTTGGATGATTTTGTGAATGTTAAGCCTGCAAATTTGTACTTGCCTAATGTAATTGTTTTTAAAATATCTGAAATTAAATCCGTAATTCACCAAACGATTGATTGGATAAGATATGAGGATATCCGACTTTAAATCCGTAGTTCACCAAACAGTAGATTGGATGGGATATGAGGATATCCGACTTTAAATACTTAGTTCACCAAACAGTTGATGGGATATGAAGAAATCCATGGATTTCTTATCCTATCATATCCAGTCCTATCCCATTTAGAAATCCGGACGACCAAACGCAGCCTTAGGTGACATGCATTGAGGATAAACAAAGACACGTTGTGTCCTCTTAAATTGTTTAATAAATTTGAGAAACTATTAAATAATTGTGGCTTTCCCGCAAGCTCCACTCGCTAATTACCACATGTTCGAAATGAGTCATACTCATTATAGTTTTCAAAATTTCCTCCCTTCCCTTTTCTTACTCTCTCCCTCCATTATTAATTCCTTGAACGAAACTCCTATACCTAACTCACAAATTTAATGGCACGGATCTACAACCATTTTTATTCTTGAATTAGTGAAATTACATCCACTAATGTCAAAGTTGGATTCTATCCAAACTTTCCAACATTCCACAAAGAAAACAGATTTATTATTATTTTTTTTCTTTATCTTTCTTCACTTCCTTCTCCTTCCACTAACCGGTCCCCGTCGAAAGCAGGGTTGCCAAGGGACCTCACCAGCCTCAGGGGAGCCTGTCCATGGCCAAATGACCTTACTTAGGACGATTAATATCATTCATTGTTTCAACTTGATAAATTCAACTTCATTCCCATAATCCATAAAACTTAGAGAAGAAAAAAAAATGCAATTTACATTATATATTAGTGTGTTAGATGTCTCGGAAGAGAAAAGGAAAAAGAAAAAAAAAATGTTGGGGGTTGAATTTTGCATCACGGGAAGCGTGAGTCAAAACAAAAGAGAATACTAACTTTTCTTCTTTCGCATTTACTATTTTTTCATTATTTTTTATTTTTTATTTTTTCACATATATATATTTACCCGTCATTTTTTGAAAATTTTTAATATTGACCTCGCGTGTCTAAATCACATGTCAGAAACTCACAAGTCGGAATTTCGACTCGAGTGTCATAGAGTGTCAAAAAAATTGATCAGATTTTGAATTTTCCAACACGTGTTGACGGAGTATCGAAGAGCGCACGAGACTATCGGGGTGTTAGACATGACACGAAAACTCCCAAACAGTGTCGGTGCTCTTTAGGTTTGTTGCGGAATGTACATGTCACAAAATCCCCCTAAAGAACCAAAACTAATGCCTCCAAAGTCCATTTGCTCCTAATCAATAGGGTGTCACTAGTACAAATTGCATGTAAGTTTGGTTCGGGTGGGTTGGAATAATAGAACATGTCTCCCATTCAAACTAGAACTCCCCCAAACTCCCTTTTCCATCATACGCATTGTCTTACAATGCCAACAAATAGAAAAATCTGCTTTTCACATGTAAATTTTGGTGGTTGAGATTTATTGAGACTAAGAAATCTTAATCAAAATGCAAGGTCGTTGTCCATGGATGAGCTACGATTGAAGCATAACGAAGGAGTCTAATACCTAAGTCACGACCTTAATTGCACGGATCTAGGAGCAAAATTATTGTCAATCTAGTGAAATCACACGTACTAATGACAAAGTCAGATTTTAAGAACCTTCAAATGTCTCACAATAGAACGCAAAATTTGGCTTACAACCCAAAACAGTCTCCCCTTTTGGCATCCATCAATAGAAATTGTTAAGAGGTTCCACATATCAACATAAATGTGCTTATACCACTAGAATTTAGGTGACATGCATTGAGGATAAACAAAGAGATGTCCTATCACTCTTAAATTATTTAATAAATGTGAGAGACTATTAAATAATAGTGGCTTTCCCTACAAGCTCCACTCGCTAATTACCACGTGCTCGAAATGAGTCATACTCATTATAGTTTTCAAAATTTCCTCCCTTCCCTCTTCTTACTCTCTCCCTCCATTATTAATTCCTTGAACGAAACTCCTATACCTAAGTCACAATTTTAATGGCACGGATCTACAACCTTTTTTATTATTAAATTAGTGAAATTACATCCACTAATGTCAAAGTTGGATTCTATCCAAACTTTCCAACATTCCACAAAGAAAACAGATTTTTTTTTATTATTTTTTCTTTATCTTTCTTCACTTCCTTCTCCTTCTTCTAACCGGTCCCTGCCGAAGGTAGGGTTATCGAGGGACCTCACCAGCCTCGGGGGAGCCTGTCCATGGCCAAACGACCTTGCCTAGGACCATTAATATCATTCATTGTTTCAACTTGATAAATTCAACTTCATTCCCATAATCCATAAAACTTAGAGAAGGAAAATAACAAGCAATTTACATTATATATTCTCGTGTTAGATGTGTCGGAAGAGAAAAGGAAAAAAAAAAAGAAAAAAGCTTGGGGGTTTGAATTGTGTATCACAGGAAGCGTGAGTCGAAACAAAAGAGAATACTAACTTTTCTTCTTTCGCATGTACTATTGTTATCCTTATTTTTTATTTTTTCACTTATATATATTGACCCGTCATTTTTTGAAAATTTTTAAAATTGACCTCGCGTGTCTAAATCACATGTCGGAAACTCGCATGTCGGAATTTTGACTTAAGTGTCATAGAGTGTTGAAAAAATTGATCAAATATTGAATTTTCTGACACGTGTTGACGGAGTATCGAAGAGCGCACGAGACTATCGGGGTGTTAGACATGGCACGAAAACTCCTGAACAGTGTCAGTGCTCTTTAGGTTTGCTGCGGATTGTACATGTCACAAAATCACCCCAAAGAACCAAAACTAATGCCTCCAAAGTCCATCTGCTCCTAATCAATAGGGTGTCACTAGTACAAAATGCATGTAAGTTTGGTTCGGGTGGGTTGGAATAATAGAACATGTCTCCCATTCAAACTAGAACTCCACCAAACTCCCTTTTCCATCATACGCACTATCTTACAATGCCAACAAATAGAAAAATTTGCTTTTTACATGTAAATTTTAGTGGTTGAGATTTATTGAGACTGAGAAATCATAATCAAAATGCAAGATCGTTGTCCATGGATGAGCTACGATTGAAGCATAACGAAGGAGTCTAATACCTAAGTCCCGACCCTAATGGCATGGATCTAGGAGCAAAATTATTGTCAATCTAGTGAAGTCACACGTACTAATGACAAAGTCAGATTTTAACAACCTTCCAATGTCTCACAATAGAACGCAAAATTTGGCGTACAACCCAAAACAATCCCCCCCTTTCGGCATCCATCAACATAAACTATTAGAGGTTCCACATATCAACAGAAACTGTTAGAGGTTCCACATATCAACAGAAATGTGCTTACACCTCTAGCATTTAGGTGACATGCGTTGAGGATAAACAAAGAGATGTCGTGTCACTCTTAAATTATTTAATAAATGTGATAAACTTTTAAATAATACTGACTTTCCCCACAAGCTCCACTCGCTAATTACCACGTGTTCGAAATGAGTCATACTCATTAGAGTTTTCAAAATTTCCTTAGTCTCTCCCTCCATTATTAATTCCTTGAAGGAAACTCCTATACCTAAGTCACAATTTTAATGGCACGGATCTAGAACCATTTTTATTATTAAATTAGTGAAATTACATCCACTAATGTCAAAGCTGGATTCTATCCAAACCTTCCGACATTCCACAAAGAAAATAGATTTTTATTATTTTTTTCTTTTCTTTCTTCACTTCCTTCTCCTTCCTCTAACCGGTCCCCGCCAAAGGCAAGGTTGTCGAGGGACCTCACCAGCCTCGGGAAGCCTGGCCATGGCCAAACGACCTTGCGTAGGACGATTAATATCATTCATTGTTTCAACTTGATAAACTCAACTTCATTCCAATAATCCAGAAAGCATAGAGAAAAAAAAAAAAAAAACAAGCAATTTTACATTATATACTCGCGTGTTAGATGTGTCGGAAGAGAAAAGGACGAAAAAAAAAAGCTTAGGGGATGAATTGTGTATCACGCGAACCATGAATCGAAGCAAAAGACAATACTAACTACTCCTCTTTCCCATTTACTATTTTTATCATTATTTTTTATTTTTTAACATATATTTATTGACCTCTAATTTTTTGAAAATTTTTAAAACTGACATCGCATGTGTAAATCACATGTTGGAAACTCGCAAGGCGGAGTTTCAACTCGAGGGTCATAGAGTGTCAAAAAAATTGATCAGATGTTCCAACACGTGTTGACGGAGTATTGAAGAGCGCACGACACTGTCGGAGTGTTAGACATGACACGAAAACTCCCGAACAGTGTTGGTGCTCTTTAGGTTTGCTGCGGATTGTAAATGTCAAAAAATCCCCCCAAAGAATCAAAACTAATGCCTCCAAAATCCTGCCGCTCCTAATCAATAGGGTGTCACTAGTAAAACATGCATGTAATTTTGGTTCGGGTGGGTTTGAATAATAGAACATGTCTCCCATTCAAACTAGAACTCCACCAAACTCCATTTCCATCATACGCACTATCTTACAATGCCAACAAATAAAAAAATCTGTTTTCATATGTAAATTATTGTGGTTGTGATTTATTGAGACTAATAAAACATAATCAAAATGCAAGGTTGTGGTCTATGGATGAGCTATGATTGAAGCATAATGAAGGAGTCTAATACCTAAGTCACGACCTTAATTGGACGGATCTAGGAGCAAAATTACTGTCAATCTAGTGAAATCACACGTACTAATGAGAAAGTCAGATTTTAAGAACCTTCAAATGTCTCACAATAGAACGCAAAATTTTGCTAACAACCTAAAATAGTCCCCCCTTTTGGCATCCATCAATAGAAACTGTTGGAGGTTCCACATATCAACAGAAATGTGCTTACACCTCTAGAATTTAGGTAACATGCATTGAGGATAAACAAAGAGACGTCATGTCACTCTTAAATTATTCAATAAATGTGAGAAACTATTAAATAATTGTGGCTTTCCCCACAAGCTCCACTCGCTAATTACAACGTGTTCGAAATGAGTCATACTCATTAGAGTTTTCAAAATTTCCTCCCTTTCCTCTCCTTACTCTCTCCCTCCATTATTAATTGCTTGAACGAAACTCATATACTGAAGTCACAATTTTAATGGCACGGATCTACAACAATTTTTATTATTCAATTAGTGAAATTACATCTACTAATGTCAAAGTTGGATTCTATCCAAACTTTCAAACATTCCACAAAAGAAAACAAATTTTTTATTACTTTTTTCTTTTTCTTTCTTCACTTCCTTCTCCTTCCTCTAACCGGTCACAGCCAAAGGCAGGGTTGCCAAGGGACCTCACCAGCCTCGGGGAAGCCTGGCCATGGCCAAACGACCTTGCTTAAGATGATTAATATCATTCATTGTTTCAACTTGATAAATTCAACTTCATTCCAATAATCCATAAAACTTAGAAAAAAATCAAGTAATTTACATTATATATTCGCGTGTTAGAAGTGTCGGAAGAGAAAAGGAAAAAAAATGCTTGAGGGATGAATTGTGTATCACGGGAAGCGTGAGTCGAAACTAAAGAGAATACTAACTTGTCTTCTTTCTCATTTACTATTTTTATCATTATTTTTTTAACATATATATATTGATCCCTCATTATTTGAATTTTTTTCAAATTGACCTCACGTGTGTAAATCACATGTCAGAAACTCGCAAGTCGGAATTTCAACTCGAGTGTCATAGAGTGTCGAAAAAATTGATCATATGTTGAATTTTCCGACACGTATTGACGGAGTATCGAAGAGCGCACGAGACTATCGAACTGTTAGACACGACACGAAAATTCCCGAACAGTGTCGGTGCTTTTTAGGTTTACTGCGGATTGTAAATGTCACAAAATCCCCCAAAAGAACCAAAACTAATGCCTCCAAAATCCAGCCACTCCTAAGAAATAGGGTGCCACTAGTACAAAATGCATGTAAGTTTGGCTCGAGTGGGTTTGAATAATAGAACATGTCTCTCATTCAAACTAGAACTTTGCCAAACTCCCTTTCCATCATATGCATTGTCTTACAATGCCAACAAATAGAAAAATCTTCTTTTCACATGTAAATTTTGGTGGTTGTGATTTCTTGAGACTAATAAATCATAATCAAAATGTAAGGTCATTATCCATGGATGAGCTACGATTGAAGCATAATGAAGGAGTTTAATACCTAAGTGACAACCTTAATTGCACGGATCTAGGAGCAAAATTACTATCAATCTAGTAAAATCACATGTACTAATGAAAAGTCAGATTTTAATAACCTTCAAATGTCTCACAATAGAACTCAAAATTTGGCTTACATCCCAAAACAGTCCCCCATTTTGGCATCCATCAATAGAAACTATTACAGGTTCCACATATCAACATAAATGTGCTTACACCTCTAGAATTTAGGTCACATGCATTGAGGATAAACAAAGAGATGTCGTGTCACTCTTAAATTATTTAATAAATGTGAGAAACTATTAAATAATTGTGACTTTCCTTGCAAGCTCCACTCGCTAACTACCACGTGTTCGAAATGAGTCATACTCATTAGAGTTTTCAAAATTTCCTGCCTTCCTTCTCCTTACTCTCTCCCTCCATTATTAATTCCTTGAACGAAACTCCTATACCTAAGTCACAATTTTAATGGCACGGATCTACAATAATTTTTATTATTAAATTGGTGAAATTACATCTACTAATGTCAAAGTTGGATTATATCCAAACTTTCAAACATTCCACAAAAGAAAACAAATTTTTTATTATTTTTTTCTTTTTCTTTCTTCACTTCCTTCTCCTTCCTCTAACCGGTCCCCACCAAAGGCAGGGTTGCTAAGGGACCTCACTAGCCTCGGGGAAGCCTAGCCATGGCCAAACGACCTTGCCTAGGATGGTTAATATCATTCATTGTTTCAACTTGATAAATTCAACTTCATTTCAATAATCCTTAAAAATTAGAGAAAAAAAAAACAAGCAATTTACATTACATATTTGCCTGTTAGATGTGTCAGAAGGGAAAAGGAAAAAAAAATAAAAAAGCTTGAGGGATGAATTGTGTATCACGAGAAGCGTAAGTCGAAACAAAAGAGAACACTAACTTTTCTTCTTTCCCATTTACTATTTTTATCATTATTTTTTATTTTTTAACATATATATATTGACTCTCATTTTTTGAAAATTTTTAAAATTGACCTCGCGTGTGTAAATCACATGTTAGAAACTCGCAAGTCGGAATTTCGACTCGAGTGTCATAGAGTGTCGAAAAAATTAATCAGATGTTGAATTTTCCAACACGTGTTGATGGAGTATCGAAGAGCGCACGACACTGTCGGAGAGTTAGACACGACACGAAAACTCCCGAACAGTGTTGGTGCTCTTTAGGTTTGCTGCGAATTGTAAATGTCACAAAATCCCCCCGAAGAACCAAAACTAATGCCTCCAAAATCCAGCCACTCCTAATCAATAGGGTATCACTAGTACAAAATGCATGTAAGTTTGGTTCGAGTGGGTTTGAATAATAGAACATGTCTCATATTCAAACTAGAACTCTACCAAACTCCCTTTCCATCATACACATTGTCTTACAATGCCAACAAATATAAAAATCTGCTTTTCACATGTAAATTTTGGTGGTTGTGATTTATTGAAACTAAGAAATCATAATCAAAATGCAAGGTCGTGGTCCGTGGATGAGCTACCATTGAAGCATAATAAAGGAGTCTAATACCTAAGTCACGACCTTAATTGCACGGATCTAGGAGCAAAATTATCGTGAATTTAGTGTAATCACACGTACTAATGATAAAGTCAGATTTTAAAAAGCTTCAAAGTCTCACAACATAACGCAAAATTTGGCTTACAACCCAAAACAGTCCCCCCTTTTGGCATCCATCAATAGAAGCTGTTAGAGGTTCCACATGTCAATAGAAATGTGCTTACCCCTCTTAGATTTAGGTGAAATGCATTAAGGATAAACGAAGAGATGTCGTGTCACTCATAAATTATTTAATAAATGTGAGAAACTATTAAATAATTTTGGCTTTCCCCGCAAGCTCCACTCGCTAATTACCATGTGTTTGAAATAAGTCATACTCATTAGAGTTTTCAAAATTTCCTCCCTTCCTCTCCTTACTCTCTCCCTCCATTATTAATTCCTTCGAAACTCATATACCTAAATCACAATTTTAATGGCACGGATTTACAACCATTTTCATTATTAAGTTAGTCAAATTACATCTACTAATGTCAAAGTTGGATTTTATCCAAACGTTCAAAGATTCCACAAAAGAAAACAAATTTTTTATTATTTTCTTCTTTTTCTTTCTTCACTTCCTTCTCCTTCCTCTAACCGGTCCTCGCCAATGGCAGGGTTGCCAAGGGACCTCACTAGCCTCAGGGAAGCCTAGCCATGGCCAAATGACCTTGCCTAGGATGATTAATATCATTCATTGTTTCAACTTGATAAATTCAACTTCATTCCAATAATCCAAAAAACTTAGATGAAAAAAAATCAAGCAATTTACATTATATATTTGCTTGTTAGATGTGCCGGAAGAGAAAAGGAAAAAAAAAAAAAGCTCGGGGGATGAATTGTGTATCATGAGATGCGTGAGTCGAAACAAATGAGAATACTAACTTTTCTTCTTTCCCACTTACTATTTTTATCATTTTTTTTTAGTTTTTAACATATATATTTTGACCTCTCATTTTATAAAAAATTTTAAAATTGACCTCGCGTGTCTAAATCACATGTCGGAGACTCGCAAGTCGGAATTTCGACTAGAGTGTCATAAAGTGTCGAAAAAATTGATCAGATATTGAATTTTCTGACACGTGTTGACAGAGTATCGAAGAGTGCGGGAGACTGTCGGAGTGTTCAGACATGACACAAAAACTTCCAAGCAGTGTCGGTGCTTTTTAGGTTCTCTGCGAATTGTAAATGTCACAAAATCCCCCCAAAGAACCAAAGCTAATGCCTCCAAAATCCAGCGCTCCTAATCAATAGGGTGTCACTAGTACAAAATGGATGTAAGTTTGGTTTGGGTGGGTTTGAATAATAGAACATGTCTCCCATTCAATCTAGGACTCCACCAAACTCCCTTTCCATCACATGCACCGTCTTAGAACGCCAACAAATACAAAAATCTTCTTTTCACATGTAAATTTTGGTGATTGTGATTTATTGACACTAAGAAATCATAATCAAAATGCAAGGTTGTTGTCCATAGATGAGCTACAATTGAAGCATAACAAATGAGTCTAATACCTAAGTCACGACCTTAATTGCACGGATCTAGGAGCAAAATTATTCTTAATCTAGTGAAATCCCACATACTAATGATAAAGTCAGATTTTAAGAGCCTTCAAATGTCTCACAATAGAATGCAAAATTTCGCTTACAACCCAAAACAGTCCCCCCATTTGGCATCCATTAATAGAAGCTGTTAGAGGTTCCACATATCAACAGAAATGTGCATATACCTCTAGAATTTAGGTGACATGCATTGAGGATAAACGAAGAGATGTCATGTCACTCTTAAATTATTTAATAAATGTGAGAAACTATTAAATAGTTGTGGCTTTCCGCACAAGCTCCACTCGCTAATTACCACGTGTTCGAACGGAGTCATACTCATTAGAGTTTTCAAAATTTCCTCCCTTCCCTCTCCTTACTTTCTCCCTCCATAATTAATTCCTTAAACGAGACTCCTATACCTAAGTCAAAATTTTAATGGCATGGATCAACAACCATCTTTATTATCAAATTACTGAAATTACATCTAGTATTGTCAAAGGTGGATTATATCCAAACTTTCAAACATTTCACAAATGAACACAAATTTTTCATTATTTTTTTCTTTTTCTTTCTTCACTTCCTTCTCCTTCCTCTAACCGGTCGCCGCCAAAGGCAGGGTTGCCGTGGGACCTCACAAGCCTCGGGGAAGCCTGGCCATGGCCAAACGACCTTGCCTAGGCCGATTAATATCATTCATTGTTTCAACTTGATAAATTCAAATTTATTCCGATAATACATAAAACTGAGAGAAAAAAAACACACAATTTACATTATGGATTCGCGTGTTAGATGTGTCGGTAGAGAAAAGGAAAAAAAAAAAACTTGGGGGATGAATTGTGTATCACGGGAAGCCTGAGTCGACACAAAAGAGAATACTAACTTTTTTTCTTTCCCATTTATTATTTTTATCCTTATTTTTTTAACATATATATATTGACCCCTCATTTTTTGAAAACTTTTAAAATTGGCCTCGCATGTCTAGATCACATGTTGGAAACTCGCAAGTTGGAATTTCGAGTCGAGTGTCAAAGAGTGTCGAAAAAATTGATCAGATGTTGAATTTTCCGACACGTGTTGACGGAATATCAAAGAGTGCACGAGACTGTCGGAGTGTTAGACACTATATGAAAACTCCCGAAAAGTGTCGGTGCTTTTTAGGTTTGCTGCAGATTGTAAATGTCACAAAATCCCCCCAAAGAACCAAAACTAATGCCTCCAAAATCCAGCCACTCCTAATCAATAGGGTGTCACTAGTACAAAATGCATGTAAGGTTGGTTTGGCTCATGTTAAAATATTTAAATAATAAATCACACATTTACTTAATAATTTTAGCTTTCAAAACAGATTGTCTGATTTAATGTCTAAATATTCTATCATTTTTGTGTCCATTTAAAAGTTAACCCTCATGAGCATCTATATGGAGTTAAACTATTTGGCCGGCGTGTTCTATTACTAGTCAAAGTGAAAAACATATATTTAAGATATATATAAATATTAGACGGTACTTGGAAGAAATAAAGAACAAGAAAAAAATAATGTTAAATTGATTAATTGCCTCGCCAGATCCGGCGAGGTCGAGGCTCGCCTAGCCAATTGTCGGCCATCGGAAGGAGGAAGACGAAAGAAAAAAATAATTAAACAAGAAAAAAGAAAAGAAAATAAAAATAAAAAAATAGTTATAATTTTGATTTTTATAAAAAAAAAAATTGTAAAGTTAAAAATGGGAAGAGAGAGATTGTGAGGTTTTAGTTGAAAATGAGTTCTAAATCCAACCCATTTAAGACCCACATACCTTAAGTCTTTAATTGTTAAACCTATTTAACTAGTGTCTTAAAAAAAAAAAAAGTGACCCATATACGACCCATTTTGCCACCTCTAGTACTAGGGCCATAACCCCATGCGTCAGTGTTCCATGTAAACACCAAAAACCGGAGAGATCACTGAGCATTCAAGAAAAGATAAAGCAAAAGCTAGTATGGAAAGTTGGGGAATGAGGGACTAACTCGTTTTCCCATACGCTCAAGCTGTCCACTGACTTCACCAGTCCCTTAAAAACTGGTCCCAGCAGGTAGCTAAATCATATGTAATACAATGTTATTAAGAACTCCAGAAATACATACTCACTTGGAAAACATAAATCAAGCAAAGTGAGTTCCTAAAAATATTGGAAATGTCACAGTCCGAAGAGCGCAACAAATCAACCAAGAAAGGATTCAACTGATTCATGGGAAAGAAATAAGAGCATGCGAAGATTGACCTCAAGTTTGACGATCTGCTACCCAAAAGGGATATAATAAGGGACACGATGACTCTGTATAGGTGTGTCCCTATCCTTGTTGTTGCCAAAAGAAAGATTAGGAACTGCCGCAACATTCGAAGCGGAAAACTCCTTCCTCCAAAATAGGCTTAAAAATCATATCCCATGTGGTGACATGTGCAGCCACCACCTGACCTTCTTGAACAGTCATTTCCAATTTCAATATCGACCCCTTACTCTTTGTCGTGCCATCTATGCATGCACCAATTCGCACCGATAGAGCTCTAATGTACACCTATTTATTATTTTTCCACATGCCAGCAGATACAAAAATGCTAACCCCATTGGAGAGCATTGATTAGAGTATAGCCTAAGAAACAAGATTAATAACCTCATCAACTCTCCAACCCCACTCCAAAAAGGGAAAAAAAAAAGGAAAAAAAAAAGGAAAAAAAAAAAAGGCAAGCTCTAGAAAAATAAAATGTACGAAAAGTAAAAATGGCAGGAGAGCTTTTGACATGCAGTTCCACATCAGAGAAACATTGTGCATGTTACAAATGAAAACCTGCTGTTGCATAACAATTTAACATTCAAAAAGGATGGTGCAGTAGAAAGCCAATCCGGCAATCTAGCTTATTGACTCGTACACTTACCTTCTTTCTTCAGCCCTCATGACTCCAATTACACACAGATTCATCTTGCCTTAACTCAAATTTCGAGCACATGGTTGTGATCACAAGGAGATTTTCATATTACAGTCACATTACTTGTTTAATTTCATCGCAACTTCAGATTAAGGAAAAAAAAAGGTATAGCTTCTCCAAAAAAGTAGCACAGAGCATGCAATCCTCTCGACTTCACTGAAAATCACATCACGTTCTCTCTCACAAGTAATCAAAAGTACACCACAATAAGAGTCAAAAGCTTGGTCACTCACTCTATTTGAAAAAGAAAAAAAGAAAGATAGGAAGGTGAAATCTTGACTTAATGCATACTGGAGAGAAAACCATGTGGAGGAAAATGAAATATATTTGATAGATTGAAGTAGCCTTTCTCTTTCTCTTGTTTCCTACTCCTCACGAAGGATGCTCTTGTGGTTATAACTATATGTATCAGCAAACGATAACTTCCATTATTCATCTTTGACTTTGGAGAAACTTCTTTCAGTCCAAGATGAAGTAACTAAATTTCTCTTCTATTCCCTTCCTGTGTAGTAACCCAAATAATAGAATCATTGCAGGTGGGTTCTCTTTTTACCCCTTTCACTATTTTCCATCCTAGATAAGAGTTAGAGTAAATCACAAATACTTATAAGTGAGTTGACAAGCAAGAAAAAGTGGGAACTAAAAGTACAATTGAACCGTGCCAATATAAATTTGTTTCAACTGTACTTAATAGAAGTCAATTTCATTTCATGTTGACTAGGACATTTGTGGTTCTTGGTTCTATTTGGTGTATACTGTATACAAAAAGAAAGAAAATGATTTATTTCACCAAAATCAATCTAATAAGGGTAAAAGTCAAACCAAACCGTTGAGTTAGTTCGTCATTTATGAGATGCGGCTCTAAACCAATAACATAGAAGAAGCTAAGGAGTAACTTAGCACTTTAATCGTTAACATCAAGCAAGAAAATTATTTCCTTAGAGGGAAAATTGCAAACTGCAAAGACATTGAACGACTATCAACTACAACATTTTTTATTAGGTGCAAGAAGGATCATAGCCTTATTGTTGACAACAAAATTATTGCCTTAACATATAATATCGATTTGGTTAGGTTTATCAAGTTAACACAATTAAGGGAACCAAAGAAACTTCTCTACAACCCAAGACCAAATTATCAAATCAACCTTATCAGATAAAAGTCATCAATTTCTAAAACTTTTACCACCACTACAGCTCATCAACTATGCCAAAGAACTACATTAACCTAAAGCAACAAACTTATTGAATTGCCCATCTAGGAATAATTTGCCAGGCATCAAGCACCAAGACAAACTAATTGATTGGTTGATTGATTCAATCCAGAGACACTAATTGATTGCACCGAAATCCCCAGCAAAGAACAAAAATGACGAACAATTCAGCATTGACCGACTACATAAGGAGCTCCTCTCAACTCAACTCAAGATGAGATGAACCATTCGTCTACCTTTTGACTCAAATAAGTAGTATCACGACCAAGAGACTGGCATCTAAGATTTGCCATGTTAAGAAACTTCAATGTCTTTCGGTCCATAAATTTGTATGTTGACAATCGGAAGGCCAGGTACAAGCTATCATAAGTCAAACTGCAGCACCTTTATGAGTCAACCTGACCAGAAAAACCTGCACCATCTTCAGATATCCACTCTCTACTTCCACCATGCACAACATTTTGAAACTGCTGTCACCAATCTTGATCCACTTTCAAAGGGAACAGCCATACAGCTATTTTCGAAACAACTAAAAATCAAAATCATTTAAAGGAAAATGCTTGCAAGGAGGTTTTGGAGTATCAACGGAATAAGTTTCTGTTATGAGAATGAGATCTAACTAGTCAAGCATGCGGTTTGTTCCTACTGCCGTTACGGCTCACTACATGAGCATTCAATTATTTGGTACATTTCAAGTATTAAAAAAAAAAAAAAGTACCCAAAAAATGTTTTCTCCATGCTCTATCTTCTCTTTTGATCTCTCTGTTACTTTTCTACCCTCTTCTTTTTTTATTCTCATCGACTTAATTCAACTTTGCAATAACATGGACAGACAAAGAGAGATAAATTTTAAAACAAAACCACAATATCTTTATTTGACAAGGGAATAGCTTCAGCAAGTAGAACTTACTTAATAACTCAACATGGACATAATATGAATCTAAACGACAACTTAAAAGTTTACTTGACATCATCATGATCACCTCAAGCAACTACCAACACTGAATGCATGAATCAAGTACGACCTCAATCTGCCCAAATACTAAACAGGAGTCATGTTAAACAGGAATGCCTACCATCTTTCTAACACTGTTGACGCACCAAGCAAAACCCCAATTAAGCTTGGATCTCCAACATACTCAACAGCAATTTGTGTTAACTGGGTTCACTCCTATATGGAGGAAGCCCAATGAGTTGCAAGCCTAAAAAGGGCTTAAGCCCATATAATAAGTTATATGGAGAAATAGGGTTTCTCACTATATATATATAAAGTGGTAGACGCAAAAGGAAATAGTAACAAAAGAAAAAGAGAAAGCAAAAAATCTGGGGATTGGGGCAATATCTGATTTACATCAAGCTAGCATCGGAAGTTAATTCGTGGTTTGATTGAGCTGAAATTTTATCAGTATGTTCGTGGCCCAATTTTCTCGAATCTGAACGGTTTGATTTTCATTTGAAGCTCCCTACATCAGATTTATTATTGATCTCTTGTGAAATTCATGTGTATTACCAAGAATTATATTCTTGAGATCTTTGCTACTATGTACCTCTAGTATTTGCTAGATAAGAACATTGCTCACCCAATTTTATTGATAGTGAAGAATTTCGGGTGGACTCTGGTTCCGTGGTTTTTGATCTCCTCACATCGAGGAGGTTTTCCACGTAAAAAAAAAATCGTCTTGTATTCGCGTGCTTGGTATTTATTTTACTCTACTGTATCGATTACTATTAGGTTTACACAAGAGGGGAGATTATTTTATTCCGCTGCGTTGATTCGATATTGTTCGAATTGTTACTATTCTTCCATCAATTTGACCAAGCCGCACGTTGAACAACTCCTGACTATCAGCATCGGAGACTACACCAGTATCTCAGTCAATATCCCTGTCCACTAGACTCCCATTGACACGCTTATAACCACCAAAAAAAAATGCAAACCAGATGCCCACGCTTGCGTAATGCAGTCTCAAGATATTCTTGATCTACAGCTTAAATAAGTGCTTTGCTCCCATCCATCAGTATATCATAAATCTTTAGTCCAACAACATCAACTGCCCTTCCTTTCTTCAAATATAATTTATCACCTTTCAATCTGCCAAATAAGAACCACGTGGCCACCATTCCAACATGGAAGAGGAGGTGGGATCCCCACCTTTTCAAGAGATTGAGGTGGAGATGATTTAATTTCAAGTGTGAGTTTCGACTCACACACCCTACAAGGAGTCAAGTCAAAAATTCGAGAGTGAGAATTAAAGTAGGAATAAAGTAAGATCGACCAAAAAAAAATCTGTCAAACAGGAAACATCTTCCTTGGCATTCTTCCCCCACCCCTTTCCCCTCTTTCCATCCATAACACCCCTCTAATATACGTCGCCGTCGCAAATTCCTCCATCGGCATGCCCTCGTGCCCCTAATCATCCCCCAACTTCGCCACCTCCTCCCTCAGTTTTTAGCCGGGAATCATCTATGCTGCCTGATTTTTTCGGACGCTTTTGGATTGACCTCATCATCCCCAAATGGCTCATTGCCATTCTCTCTCCAACGGACAGTGAGGTCGTATGACGCAGCACCGGCATTGGCCTCATCGTCGAGGGACCTGCACTGGCACTAGAACCAGGACAGATTGTCCGAGGTGGAGACGAGGTTCTTCATCCTCGTGGGGGCAATTTGCCAGGTTGGGCTTCGGCGTGATAAGCAACAGGTTTCTGCGGTTCGCTTCATCCGTCGGGGCTATTGGAGTGAATCGAATTGGGTGATCTGCTCGCGCGAGAGCTTCATGCCGATCGACAACGGCGGCTAAACAAAAACTAACCGAGCAAAAGAGTGATGAGAGAGCGAAAGTCGACCAAGGGCGCGTTTGGTAATGATTCTGCTCCCAATAATAAATTCTGATATGAAATGATTCTTTTTTATTATGTTCTCGGGAACAATTTCTAAGCATTTTAAGCCGTTTGATAACTGTCCAAAATTTCTAATTCTGGAATAGAATTATGTTTGGTACCATACTCATTGATTTTGTTCCAAATCAATTTCTTTTAATTTTTATATAATATTTTTTACTTTTTTACTTTTTTTTTCTTTTCTTTTTCCTTTTTTCATTTTCTTTCTTTTCTTTTTTCCATTTTTTCTTTTCTTTTTTTTTTTCCTTTTTCTCCTATTCTTCTTCTTTTTCTTCTTCTGGCTGGTCATCGAATTGGGGACAGGCCACCAGCCAGACGAGGGCCGGCGACCTCATCGGAGTGTCGCCGACCCTTGTCGGCCGAGCCTCGCCGACAATTGGGCAAGGCTCACCCAGCCCTGCCGAGGCTCGACCTCATCTAATTTGGCTCGGCCAAGCCTCACCGGTGGCCAGGCGAGCTTCGCCTGGGCTGGGCGAGCCTCGCCGGGACCGGGCAGGCCTAGCCTAGCCATCAGTGAGGCTCGGCCGAGCCTCGCCGGTGGCTGGGCTTGCCATCGGCGAGCTCGCCGGACCGATTCTGGCAACTGGCGGACGGTAGCGGACAATGGCGGCGGGATGAAGAAGAAGGAAAAAGAAGAAGAGAAAATAGAAGAATAAAAATAGTTGGTTTTGATTCTTAGATTTGTTCCCGAAATAAGAATCAACTTTTTTTTTTTATTCTTGATTTTGTTCCAAATCTAATTCTAGGAACAAAAAAATAGAAATTTGTTCCCGGGAACAAAAATTTTACCAAACGCGATTCTGTTCCTAAACTGCTCTCGGGAACAAAAAATCAGAATCAGACACTGTTGGGATGGTTACCAAATAGGCACCAAGACGTCGGCACAACCGAGGAAAATTTGGATTTTTGAAATGCCGTCCTCAAATTTGAGCGTCCGTTGCAATAGGGTCCCGATGCTCTTTTTAGTTCCTTGCTTGATTTTTTTTTTCAATTACGTCCTTTCTCCCAAACGTTCCCGGAGCAATTTTTATGTGCCTATCTCTAATATCATCAGCACAAGGTTGAATAACACTTCTAGTAATTCTTCTTTAATATCATCACAGGGGATGATCGCCGAAACCAAAACCAAAATCGTTGCGCGATCCTATCGATCAATCTAGACTATTTTCGAGGTCCCTATGTATTTACACTAAAAAAATTATTAATTCATCATTTGTTAATACCATCTACTTTCCATTCCAATAATACAAAAATTCAAAACTCAACTTTTACAACTGATACAGCTCATCAACGGTGCCAAAGAACTACATAAACTTGAACCGAAAAACTTATTGAATTGCCATTTAGGAATAATTTGCCTGACACCAATCACTAAGCACCAAGCACCAAGACAAACAAATTGATAATCCAAAGACACTAATTGATTGTACCGAAATCCCCAGCAAAGAGCAAAAATGATTAGCACTTTAGGGTTTTTTTTTTCTTTTCAGCATGTGATTAACCCCTAACACAAATGTTAAAAAAAATGATAAATCGTGTGCTGTATAATGATTATAAAAAAGAATACAAGGAGTATCTTTCAAAGAAGATGAATTAAGAGCCACCACGACATCGTTTATGGGCTCGTCTTAGTGGATAGGCTTGACAGTGACTGGTCTTGCTTAGGCCCAGTGTTATCTCTGATTGGAGCTTTACTAATTAGGATTGGAGCTTCACTCATTAAGAGCCCGTTTGGTAACCGGCTGAACAGTGTTTATTTCTATTCTTTTGTTCCCATGAGTAGTTTTAGAACAGAATCGCGTTTAGTAAAAAAATTTGTTCCCAGGAACAAATTTGGAGTAGAATCAAGAATAATAATAAAAAAAAAAAGTTGATTCTTTATTCCCGGGAACAATTCTAGAATCAAGTTTACCTATTTTTTTCTTTTTCCTCATCTTTCTTCTTCCCTCTCTCTTGTTCTTCAAGTGTTGCTGCCGCCGCTATTGCTATTTGCTGTCGCCCCCGCTGAACGCTGCCGTCCGCCGCCCACCATCGCCAACCACCGGTGGCCAAGTAGGCCTTCCTCGGCCACCGGCGAGCCTCACTTGGTCGAGCAAGGCTCGACCTCGCCCAGTCGCTAGTGGGGCTCGACCTCGCTAGATCTAGGCGAGGCCGCTCGTGCAGCCAAGGCTCGGTCGAACCTTGCCTAGCTGCCGACAAGGCTCGGCCGAAGAGGCATGGTCTCGTCGTGGGCCGGCGACGCTCCGATGAGGTCGTTAGCCCTCGTCGGCCGGTCACCCGATTATCCTAAGGCCGGCGATCGGCCACCTTGAAGAAGAAGAAGAAGAATGAGAGAAAGAAAGGAAAAAAATAAAAAAAGTAAAATTATTTTAAAAATAAAAAAATGATTTGAAGTAGGAATTGAAATTTTGTTATATATAGAATACATATTTAATTTTTATTTTAATTTATTATTTAGTATTTATATTTATAGTTTATACTATAGTTTATTATTTACTATTTAATAAAAATTTGATTAGTAAGTAATTTTATTACTTAGTATAAATATAATTAATCAATAGAATTTCTATGATTTGATAAAATTTTAGAATGGAATAGACTTCTAAATTTGAATTCTTTTGAAATTGAAAATATAATAAAATATAATATGATTTCTTCATTCATAAGAAGATAATTATATTGGTGAGTGGTCCATGAGAATTCAATATCAAATTTACACTCATCTAAAAAGGTAATTGAAAAAGAATTGAAATAGAAATTTTATGTAGTTACCAAACGCATTTTTGTTTTATTCTATTTTAGAATAAAAAATTTTGTGCAGTTACCAAGCTCGTTCTTTTGCTCAAAAATTTTTCTCAAGAATAGAATATAAAAAAATAATTTTTTATCAGAAATTATTCTCGAGAATAGAATGGTTACCAAACGCGCGCTAAGTGAGCATAAGAGTAGTTGCTTAAGTAGGTCTTTCTATTGCCTTTTGTTCATGGGTTTACCCTTTAAGAGTTTAAAAAATCAGCAATGCCATTGTCATCGTGTGGAGGTCGTGTAACAGGAACAATTTCATGAAAATAATTAAATGTCCGTGGTTTATATTCATGTGTGTAGTTCTTGATCAGACATCAGTTCTGCATATTTACTGCTCTTTAAGTAACTGAACAGAGGGAACAAAATTGTCTGACCCCATGCATGTCAATTGTCATTGGATCAAAGAAATTATATCTTAACTTTTTAGCCTGAAAAAAGCTTTGTCCTGGAAGCAGCGTAAGTCATTAACTTGAGTATAGCAAGTCAATCAGCATTAGATATTTAAAGTCATATTCACACCATAGGTGTAATTCCTCGACAAGACACTTCGTCCTAAGCCACACTCTAGAGTGATGAAGCTGTGGTTTTCGGTGGATAGTTTGCTTACATTGTGGGGTGAACACCCCTCGCCCCCTCGCTTCATCCATTCTGCATGCATATCCTAAATTTTCTCCTTCTACCGCTGGAAATTCTTTTGAGGGACTATATGACAAACAAATTGCCTGATTCAGGAAGAATGTTTTCTCCTGAAACTCAAATGCTATCGTTGGTTTCTGGTCTTTAGCTTGTTTTCTAATATGTATTAGCTGTGCAAGGCGTCGAAAAACCTAATGAACAATTATGAAAACCTGTATTGCTTGTTTATTTAAGTGCGCCAATTTGTTGTTTTTCCCTTACAATCGTGAAATTTGATTGAATAGGATTACAAGGCCACTTGTGTGCACATGATGTGCAGAAAAGGGACATCAGCAGGAAGTAAATAGGAAATGAAAGATCAGAAAATTGAGAAAACAAGAAACTGAAGAAGACAGCGGCCCACTCAATATGCGTTAATAAGCTTTTGAGGATGAACTCGTAATTGTCCCGAAGAATCTTCTAATTGTTTCCTATGCAAGGTCCATTTGATGGAAACCCCGGATAGGCGTCTATATTTTTTTCATCAACAAATCATCTTTTTCCCACCAGCTTTTCAACGATTCTTTAACTGATTCTTTATGGATTTTTTGAGCTGTCTGGTTGTTGTAATGGCTTTGACTGGAAAAACTCAGCTATCACTGATCTTATGTCTGGCTCCCGAAAATGGCGATTTTGATGGCATGTGACGTGAAGGGTGTAATCAATTCATATCAGTTGAGTCCTTTTGAGGAAAAAGTGGGTTGTTTTCTTGTTAGCATTTCATGCTGATTGCCCCATATTTAACATTATCTTAACTTGTAGAGAGAACCATACGCAGCTTTGACAAGTTATGGTATCCGTGAGTAATAATGTTTACTTACTGAGCATCTTACATTGCCATGGACCGCTAGCGTATATGACGATGAACCGCTAGCATATTTGACTAGGGGTGTCAACGGTTCGGTTCGGTTCGATTTTTTTTTGTAAAACCGAACCCAACCGAACCGTTAGAAAAATCTTCCAAACCGAACCGAACCGAATACGAACCAAACCGAAATTTTGGTTCGGTTCGGTTCGGTTTTTCGGTTTTCAACTTTTGGTTTTTGGTTTATTGGTTTTTTGGTCTTTTGGTTTTTTTTTTTTTTTTTTTTTCGTTTTAGGAAGATGTTGCTAGCCTTTTCAACCTTCATTACAGACATCATGGGATCAACTTCATCTTGAAGAAGCCCAACCACAGAAAGCACCTGATTGAAACAGCAACGACATCAAGTCAAGTCCACAGGTTAAGGCATCTATAAAATTAGATCCTATTTACTATAACAACAAAAGAAGAGATATCAATGATTCAATAATCTATTTGGTATATTGCTGGGATATACAGTTGATGGGTCATTGAAGAAGTTAAATGGGAGTCGCTAATTGTGTTACTTGCTAATTATTGAGAACACATGCTTAAAGTTCGGCCTGCATATTTCTTACAGTGAATTATTTAATCAGAAAATTAAATGGAGAAATCATCAGAGAATTGCTTTTTATGCTTTTCGTTTCTTTTCTGACTTTCAGATTGTCAATAATCACCTGTAATGGTGTTTTGTTTGTATTGTGCTGTAGGTTGGTCTGCTTGAGAGGACACCCTCACTTTCACCCTGTTGCACCCTAGAGAATCTTTTATCTCATTTACAGCCGTTGATGGTTCTAAGCATGAACTTTGGCCCGATTCTGGTGAGCAAACCTTCGAAGGGAATCTTCTAGCTAATGTAATCTTTTGTTCGTACCTTTTCTTTTGGTGCTGCGAAGGCCTAGGTAACTGGAGAGCTATACTCCCTAGTAAACCAAGAGGCGATTGCATCATGCCACTTTTTGAAACTCTTACATTTGTTTGCCAAAATTTGCATTTGGTTATTTGCTGGAAGACGAGGGTAACAGGGTCACAAGTTCCTTGTTTAACCAAGATCCAAGTGCATTGTTCAAGATTTAGGCAAGCTTCTAGCATCTTCAATCACCAAAATTTGGTTAGGATTGAATTTTTAGCACTCTAGTATCATTTTAGCAGAAATATTCCTGAAACTATAGGTGCTTTAAGTGATTAACGAGAAATAAAGGAGTAGAGATAACAAAATTGAGGTAAAGTATAGGAGAGGTTTTTTTTTTTTTTGTCAGTCCTACTCTATTCCTATTCTACACTCACTCTCAGACTTTTGCCCTACCTCTTGTAGGGCGTGGGAGTCGAAACCCACTCCTGAAACTTACACGTCCCCACCCCATCCCCCCTAAGAAGATGGGGATTTGAACCCCTCACCTCCCCCTTCCATGTTGGAAGGGTGGCCACTGGGGCGAATCTCAGTGGTTAAGTATAGGAGAGGTTCAGCCTTCCACCTTTCTCCTCTCTTTTCATGTACTACCAGCCCAGCCTCCAATCACAGCTGAATCCACCGCTTCCACCCAATATATTACAACTCATACCATCTGTTCCACATAACTTCAGCATCAGTTGCTTCTGTGTTAAACCCTTGTACAGCACCAGCAGTCTTTGAACAATGATCTCCTATCAATGCTCCCATTTAGTTAAGCCTCTCCCTCTCATATAAATTTCTAAGCCCACTCCGCAGTGCTTACTAGAGAGAAGGCAATACGAGAATTGTTCAAAATACATTCAAGGTCTTGCTAAGTTTGGCACAAATGGAAGTATAAGAACCAAGGTGTAGGCTCTTCATATTGGTGGTATTCTCGTTATACCTCATTCTTGTCCCCTGCTCTGAATTCCAATACTCAGTTCTCTTTGATCGAAATGTCGGAGGTCCCTTAGCCAGCCATCATTGTCTTCCACTCTTCCATCCTCGTGTGAATCTTCATATGGCCTTGTATTAATCAAAGTCAATTCATAGGTTCATGAGATTTCGTTCCATGAAACTACCAATCAATTGAGGTTGTTCCATATCCGATTTCATCATTTAGCTTCTACATATCCTAAAGTTCCATCTAATCAATAGGTTGAGCATGGCAATAATCTTCACTTTCTTCGGATGGTTGTATATGCATATGGTTAAAATCTTCAATACATATGCTTCAGCAAATGTTCAATCTGCTCAATCTTTTCCATGATATATGGATATCTAGCTTTTAGTTAGGTTCAAATAGATTTTGACCAAACATAATTTCATCAACTGTGAGGTCTTCAGATTGAATCATTCAAAATTCAATTCGAATTTTGAAGTTGCAGATTCCATATTTTCCTCCTGTGATAGAACATTTTGCTTCTACTGTCAGAGCACTTCTTGCATATGTTTAAAACGCTTCCAGCTTCTATTTTCCTATCCTTGGCTTAATCTTCTCTTCTTTCATTACGTAACCTAAATGATCTTTTATTCGCATCCCCATTCATGAGATTCCTTAAAATGATAAAAACTTTTGGATAGGACGACCATGAATTGGTCATCCAATCAGCAGACTCTCACTTCAGACGTTTTTGTTCCAACAAATGAGGATATCTCAGTGCCTTTACCATCCACTTTTTTCAGGTGAATGGTCGCTCTGGGATAAATGCCTTGGTGTGGGACTAGTCGATCAGTTCAGCCTCAGTGAGGTCTTCAAAAGTATGGTCCACTAGGGAACCGGAACAGTTAATATGGAGCTGTGGTCAGAGGAGAGGCCAGTTTCAAAAGAGTTCCCCCCTCTTGAAGATTTCTCATGAATAAAAGGCTGTGAGAACTTTCTGAATTGTCCATATAATACTGTGAAAATTATGTCGTTGCAGTGTTTATAGTGAATAACGAGGGCATTATCGCAAAGAAGAAAGTGAACCTATGTGCAAAGAACTATCATGCATTGACTCATAAATGATATGCCGACAGCATACAGTGAAAGTTGGACAATTAGACAAAATTTAGAGCTAAAGAACTATCATGCATTGACTCATAAATGATATGCCAACAGCATACAGTGAAAGTTGGACATTGTTATTTAATTAGGTAGAAGGAAATGCTGGTTGAGCAGGAAAGACTATCAAATCAAGCAAGATGCATCGAAAGGGCCAACCTCTCAAACTTTGTTATCATAGTGATAGCTCCAACGACATTGAAGATAGCCTAAGGACCACTTTGGTGGCATAAACATAGTTCCTGACAATATATGTAAGCTGTATCATTAATTCAAGCGATAAAGGTAATAAACAGACTATCAAGAACATTGTACAGTCATTCTGGTGGTCCTATAAAGTCTATTTAGTACTAAACTAGAATTCCACATATGAATGTTTCTTAAGAAAAGAAAAGTCATACAAAGACAGAAGTATTTATTTTGACAACATCATTCATTAAGCATGAAGTGTTCTTTTTCATTTAAAACTGGAAAAACGTAGAGTTCATCATAACGAGAATTATCATGATATCTTGATAAAATGAATACATTCAACTTTTGTGTGTCTGTAAATCAGCTTATCATGGATACTCCTCAGGAAAACCACTTAAGTGAAGCCTTTACATGTTATAAAAAGCAAATGGTGAGAAAAAGCAGGAAACATGCCTCGAATGTTTTGGCATCAAATGTAGAAATCAAGATCGCAAAGTTTCGAGAGCTTCCGTAGAAAAGACTCCGTGGCCATAGAAACGCAAGGACAAAGGAGAGAGATCACAGGAAGGAAGAGAGAAGGGGGTGGTGGGACCCGGCCGACTCGTGTCGGACAATGTCAAGCCTTCACCGAAGGCTCTTTAACATCGGTTTTCACTCCTTACGATTTGAGAGTGAGAAGTCTGGATATGACGTAGCCAAAAAGTCTTATATGATGTAGGGTGCATTTGGGAATTACTTTTGGGGAAAGTCTTTAGGAAAATGCAAAGACCTTTGAGTTAGAGGTGTTTTCAAAAATGCAAACTGTGTTTGGTAAATTATACTTTAAAAGCCCTTTGTGAAGTACTTTAAGCAAAATGATGTTTGGGGAATTACATTTACAAAGGACTTTTGTAGTAAAAAAACAAATTATCAAAAGAAAAATTAAAAAAAAATTGACCGGCAAGGACAGCGGCCATCGGTGACCTCCGGCGACCTCCGGTGACACTAGATTGGGGTGGCGAGGTCGCGCGACAACGTCGTGACCTCCGGCGACTCTGGATCTGGGGCGGCGAGGTCGTGTGCATCGCGCAATGCCGCCTCGACCTACAGCGACCCCGGATCCGGGGCGGCGAGGTTGTGCACGTCGTGTGACGTCGCCTCGACCTCCGGCGACCTAGATCCGGGGCATCGAGGTCGGGGGAGGACCTCGCCACCCTAAATCTGGGTCGCGGCAGGGTCGCACAACCTCGCCGCCCTCGGATCTAGGGCGGCGAGGTCGCAGGAGGTCGTGCAACGCTGCCACAACCCAGATCCAAGGGCGGTGAGCTCGCACAACCCAAATTTGGTCGCCACTCGAGCCTCCAGCACCAAATCTGGTCGCGACCAGACCTGCGACCAGATGGGTCGCGCGGCCCCAGCGAGCTCCGTGCGGAGGTCGCAGTGCGGCAGGTGACGGTCACCGGCAACTGCATCTGGTCGCAACCAGATCTGCGACTCGCTGAGGTCGCCCGACTCTCCGACAACGATCGCCTAGGTCGCGGCGTCCCTCTAGCAATTGCCGGCCCGAAGAAGATGAACAGTGCTCATACAAGGGCACGCACCCGGAAAAACAAAAAATTCGTGAGGATAATTTCGGGAAAAAAATGAACAATGTCGTGTGGGCATGCCGAGAAAGCTAAAAGCCCAAGGCAGGTCCTCACCTCACCCGCCTTGGGCTTTCAGCCTTAAAAATGCTAGCTTTGCCATTAAGTCCCTTCCAAAGTTTTTTCCCAAACACCATTATTTTGGCCCAAGGGGCTTTGGACCCCAAAGAGCTTTGGGAAGTGGTTCCAAACGCACCCGTAATGGACAAGCCCTCCTATGTACTTTACTTGTCTGCAGTCCTTTCTTATCTTAGCTATTAAATTAAATAATGTTTGAGAATTTAAAAAAAAATAATTTTATACTAGCTATTACAAAGAGTTATGTTATATTGGACACAAATCATAATATTCGGGTACACACAGAATTAAATTGTACGAATGGATCTAATTGTCAAAATTCATTTATGAAATATGTGCTCGCTCAACGTAAATTTGGATACTCTACACTTGCAAATCTAAACAATTGATTCAATGCTAAAAAAATTCAATAACTTGTTTTGGGTACACTCGACGTCAAAGTAAATGGGACAATGGGACCACAACTTGATAGTGCATTTTTGTATTTCAAAATATGGCAAAACTAACTAGTCATGTGGTGATGTGAAAAAAGATAATCGAAATATGAGGAATAAAAAAAAAATGTTTAGTAACAATCAATAGAGAGGAATGCTGAGTAAAGAAAGTTCCGATCATTGATCTAGCTAGGCTCAGTTGCAAATAAGGTCGCATGCATGCTGGCAACAAATCAAGGCACGTCTCGATCACGTAGTAGGTCCCGTCCTGGCCAATGTGGTCATGAATCAAGCTCCGTCCAATTGGGGCCGGATTAATTCTTTCCCCTTGTCACTTTCGGCATCCCCATCTTCCTCAAATGCGCAATGATTCGAACTTTTGCTTAAGGTCTTCCAAAGGTGGCAAGCAATCATGCCCGAGGATGGCATAATTTCCATGCCATTATGGTTGGATGGAGGGAAGGGTCAGGCTATACAAAGGGCTTTCAGACCTGACCTTCAAAAGTCGAAATGTGCCAAGGCCTAAAGTGCATGCTAGCAGGGGCTTATCGAAAAGCCATGTTCATTCGTACCGCGAGGACTACAAATACAAATTTTGTGTTAGATCCCATATCAATATAGTTAACAAAATTTCGTGGTTTTATTTTTTTTAAAAATTCCTTAATTCCTAAATCTGGAAGAATACTTATAAAAAATGAGAATGTAAGAATCTTCAGGTTCGATGTTTTTGTTTATTCATTACATTAATAAGATAAAAGATCACCAAAAACCCCAAATTTTGTCTAAAGTGACAAATTTACCCAAAAAAATTTTTGTGACATAAAAAACCCTAAAACGATGACTCATTTACCCCACCAAGGACATTTTTGTCTTATTTTTTATGTTTTTTTTTTCTTCTTCTTCTCTCTTCCCTCCATTGGCCATGGCAGAGGGAAGCAGGTATCCAACAAGGGCTACCTTCACTGGCGTCAGGCGAGGGTCGCCCTCGCCTAGGTTGGCTAGGGTGGCCCTCACCAATGTAAAGCTAGGGCGGCCCTCAACTGGGTCAAGGGAGAGCCTCCCTCACCAAATTTGGCAAGGGCACCCCTCGCCCAACCCAGCCGAGGGCCACCCTCGCCCGACATCGACGAGGGCGGCCCTAGCCAGCCCAGGTGAGGGCAACCCTCGTCGAATGTTAGTTTCCCTCTGCCGGCTCCGCCATGGCCAGTGGAGGGAAGAGAGAAGAAGAAGAACAAAAGAAAAAAAAAAAAAAAAAGGTAAAAAGGTAAAAAGAGCAAAATGCCCTATAGTTTAGGGTAAATGCATCATACGGATAGAAGTTCAGGGTTTATTGTGTCAAGAAAGAAAGTTTGGGATAAATGTGTCACGGTTGCCAAAGTTCGGGATTTTTCATGTCACAAAAAAAAAAAAATTGAGGGTAAATTTGTCACTTTAAGTAAAATTTGGGGTTTTTGGTGGTCTTTTCCCTTTTTGTTTTGTTAGAGCATAGTCATAACCATTATTTTTATTTTTTAGTGTTATAGTTGGTAGGCGATCTTTAAGACTAATTTTTTTTTAAATATCTTTATCAAATTGGAAAATAAAGTCATGCCATTTTTCTTTTTGTCAATTTTCAAACTAAAATTAAAAGTTCGATTTCACATTTGGCTATGTAACAAGAATTCTTCAACGGTAATACCTTCTCTATACAAATTACCAAGACTTGGAAGTGATGATTTGCTTTTTCAAATAAACTTGAAGATTATGATTATTATTCGGCACTCTCAACGCCTGAGTCTTATGTAATGAGTTTGTGTAACACATTAAAATTGATCATTTATTTTAACTATTACGAAAAATATACATGACTATAATTATAAATCAATTTACATATTTCATTTGAAAAAATTGAGAATTCTGCTAACGAGTTTGCATTTTGACGTAAAGTGTTTGATAAATCACTTATTGGCTAATTAAAAAAGAAACTATCTCTAATTAATTATTGTAGTCAATCTAACTAACAAGTTAATGTTTTATTTTTAAATTTAAAAAATGCGACATTTCCTTTATTGACCCCTCGTAATCGATGAACATCTCATTTTATATATTCTTAATACAAATGCTCAAATAGGATCTCTGAAAACTTTCCGATTTCCACAAAGAATGTAGAATGTCTCGGTAATTTTGTATGTATGGCTTGGACTTTGCAAGCATGTATAGGTGGGTCCACCTGTCCAAAGATCGTGCAACATTGTCCTTTAATTTCAGATGCGACTTAAGAAATAATGCGAAGAAAATGTAAAATACTACTGCTACTAATAATAACAATAGCAACAATAATAATAAGATACTCGTATGGGATAAATTTGTTCTATTTATAGTAAAGACTTACTACTTAGACTCCTTCTATAAGTTCTAAAAACGGATCAATTGTACAATTCGGTATTTGGCATTGAATATTTTTGAAAATTTCCAAATGTTTCATAATAAATAAAAGTCAAAGAGATAACGTTGTAAAATTTAAAGAAAGAAAGGGAAAAAAAAAGAACCAATTGTACCCTTCAGGATTTCATAAATGCACCAAAAGTACACTATAGTATTTGATATTTCAATATTTTCAAAACTTTCCAGCATTTCAATATTTAAAGGACTGGTGCCGGCCGTCGTCGGACATGGATGAGAGGGAGTCCCCGCTGGCGGACCGCTGCCACCGGTGCTGGTAGAACCTGGAGGGGGCGGCGGAGGCAGCGCCTGGGAGGGCGGTGGAGGTGTAGCTGGAGGCTGTGGAGAGGAGGGTCCTGACGGCGGCGGCCTTCTCGTCGTCGAAGGGGAAGGAGATGAGGAGATTCGCCACCCAGGTCGTCGTGGGCGGCGCCATTTTTGGGAGATGAAGGCGGCTGGATGCCGGCGAGGGAGCGAGGGAGGAGGCATGGAGCTGAGCAGTAAATGCGCAGAAGCGGAGGAGGGAGAGAGAGAAGGTGGAAGAGAGAGATGATCGCAGAGAGAGAAACCAATGGGGAGGGATCGAAAGTGTTTCCAAGTAAAAAAAAAACAAATAGTCGAGAAAAATAGATCATTAATATAAGACTTCGAAAAGGGGAAGGTTGATGCGATTAAATTCTTGTATCAATCAAATTGAATATCTTATCAATGAAAAGCAGGCACGAACGTATCTGATTCATAACAAATTTTAGGACTAGAATTGGCTGAGCTGGCGCGTGGGAGAGCCACGCATAACCGAAAAGGAAGAGGAAAAAGATTCGGTTGGAGATTTGTGACGGAGAGAGTAAAGATAAAAAGGAGAGTTTTTCACTCCACCGCCCACATCCCGCCGGACATTGGAGCCGTTCGTTGAAACCTCAGGTAGGAGCTCTTTCTCTCGACACCCCCCGATCTCAAAATTCATTTTTTTTTCTCAAAGATCGTAGCCATCTTGCATAGAAATATTGGTTGATCTGTGACTAATAATGTCGATTCAATCCTTCATGTGTCGAGACTAAGCCTCA
Organism: Eucalyptus virginea; assembly: GCA_014182375.1. Taxonomy (NCBI): domain Eukaryota; kingdom Viridiplantae; phylum Streptophyta; class Magnoliopsida; order Myrtales; family Myrtaceae; genus Eucalyptus; species Eucalyptus virginea. The sequence continues at coordinate 5,041,155 of CM024520.1, read as the reverse complement.
AGCTTGCTGTCCGAAATGCGTATCGTGCATTTGCTAAAATGCTTGAAGGAAGGCCGAGGAATTTTCACGCATAAACTCGAAGCCGATTCAGGTTTGCGTTTATATTCGTCGAATCTTGCTCGATTTCTTTGTAGTTTGTCGTGTCTTCGGGTGACTTTGCCATATATCCTCCACCGTCCGAGTTGGTGTGTGTGGATTCAAGTATTTTATTTTATTTTATTTTATTTTTTGGGAATGAATGCTTGTGGAGTTACTGGCAGAGGTGTCAAGCCAAAATGGATTATGGGTCGGGTCATATTGGCTGTGGGTCATTTTATTTACAATTTTATATTATATGAATATGGACCAAAACGGATTAAATGGGTCAAAAATTCAATTTATTTTTGACCCAACCTAAGCCTGACCGACCTAACCTTGGGTCTAGTTACTTGTGGTCGTCCAGCGTCAGTGAAAGAAGAGAAGAAGAAGGAGAAGGCGTGAGGTTGAAGATGAAGTACGAAAAGACAAAATAGTAAAAGACAAAAACAATAAAAGAAAAGAGAGAGAAAAAGAAAAAAAAAAAAAAGGCCGGAGTGGAAAGATAGAGAATTTAAATAGGTTTCGGGCTTTTAACTGTGGGCTGGTCGTAAAAAAAAAAAAAAGGTGGTGAGCCTTGAGCTTGCTTGATTTGTGGGTTGGGATAGGTTGTGGTGAGAATTAGAAAATGAAAGTGGGCTAGAGCTTTGACGCCTTTCATTTTGAAAAATGTAGGTAGGCCTTTTGATTAACTCTGAGTGGGCCGGAATTAAGACAGTCTAGTTTTTCAGTCCAACTGGCTCAAATTCTTTTCTTTTTAATATTAAAAATAGTAAAAAATGAATAATAATAATAATAATAATGATAATAATAATAATATTTTATTATTATTATTATTATTATTATTATTATTATTATCATCATTATTATTATTATTATTAAAATTCGAAAATAAAAATTTAGAAATTCTAAAAATGATAAAAATGTTTTAAAACTTTAGGAAATAATAAAAATATTTAGAAAATTTGAAAATCAATAAAAAATTAGATTTTAGAAAATCATTAAAAAATAAAAGAAATTTGGAAAACCCTAAGACAATAAATCCTAAAATTGGACAAGCCTTTACAGCTTTACAATAGGCTTCTCCTTTTTTTTTTTTAATTGTTTTTTTCTCTTTTAGGGACAATTTTAGGATGCTTGCATGCTTCCTATTACAATTATAATTGATTGTGCTTTTCAATTTTGGATGTTACTTTCCTACTCTAGAATTGTTAGGATGTTATTAAAACTCTTAGATAGGCTTCTATGGCGTTAGCTAGCATGTGATCAGGTTGAGCCTTAGTGCTAACATAATCAAGTCTCCGAGTTTAGAATATCTGGTTATGTAGATAGTAAGATATTATCTCGTATTTTACTAGGTTTCTAGTTGTCCCTAAAAGGGCTAGTGGCGACTCCTCAGTCAAAATTCGCATAGGCTTAAATGACTAAAAACGTGAACACTCGATGTTGCATGAGGTATGGGTTTGTGAGAACTTGAGTCAATAGAAGGCCATCGGCCTGAAATTGATAATACCCCAAACCTAACTCTCTCTCCCTCAAAAGGGTTAGGTGATGACAAATGTAAAACTCAATTCTTTCATAGTGTACTTGCGACGATATTTTCACATATTATTGATACAAATAAAGTCATATTAGTAACTAACACATGTATTTCACCCATTTAATGAGATTCCAAAACATTATCGAACAAGTGCAAAAGAATTTTGTACACTACAATGGGTCTCATTGTGGCATTTGCTAAAGTTAGACACAATATATACTCATCTACTTAAGATATGTTAAATTGAAATTTGGCTAGCACAATGAAAAAGTTGGGCTATACAAAATATAGAAAAGGGGAGAAAGGCAAAAAATTTAATCAAACAAATTCAATATAGTATAAATATCTGAATAAATTTCAATTTTGGTTGGTTACAAAACGATCATGAATTGGTTTTTGAGTTAACTTGGATTGCTTTTGCTCAAGTTGAATTTACTGATACATTAAGTTGTATAAATAAGGATTCAAGCATTAATTTTGGTAATTGTGTTCATTTTGTTAAATGATGAATATATATTTTTTTCACACGTGAAAAATGTCTACATGGTGGTGTTGCCAATAGATATCCTAAATTTATTTGTCTTATAATAAAGATCTTCAAACTGGTCTTTCTACATGGAATGCGAAATATTTCTTGCTGATGATGCTTTCAATAAAGCTTTTTCAATTCCCTAAGATTTTTCTTTTTTTATTTAATTTCCTCAAAAAATCCTGTAGTTGGGGGAGCACGCCCCATCATTATTCAACATTTTATGCCAAATTTCTCACTTTCGGCCTTTTTCCTCTTTCCATGGCTCCTCCGCATTCCGCCTCGACAACAGCGGCCATGGCCTACCCTTTCTCTCATCCTCTGCCGAGCAGACATCAGCCGGATGAACGCGGCGCATCCGACCTTCCTCACCGTCCCCACCCGCCTCAGCCACACGCCCCCCTTTCGAATCCGATGCGACGACGTAAATGTTTCGTTCACTGTATGGGGCTGACTGCTGTGATGAGTATGTTGATGGCGGTGCCGGCTTTTTTCCTGTTCATTTGCATTGTGAGCGGACCTCAATACCCCACATTGAGTGTTGCTGCGCTGATCGTGTCCAATCTCACGACCGCTGCACCCAACGGGGCTACTTGGAAAGCCACCTTCTTGGCAGAGAAAGAAGGGAAATGCGGGAACTTCTTCTTCCGTGAGGTCAAATGCTTTGTCTACTACCATTGGGACGTAGCGCATACCTTGGCAGTGGCGTCGGCAGAGCCATTCGAGCTGCGGGGTGGCGCGAGGGCAGTGATAAATGCGCAGATGACGACGACGGAGAGGCCCGAGGAGGAGGAGGAGGCGGTCGAGGATATGGATCGAGAGCGGAGGTCCGTGGGTACGGTGGCCGTCGGGCTGGGCTTGAGGATGCAGGGCAGGTACGTGTTCGGGCCTTGGTGGAAGACAAGCCACGACCGCATCGAAGCTCGCTGCGACAACCTGAGGATTGCATTCGCGAATTCCACAACAGAGGGGAGCCTAGTCATCGAAGCTAATTCAGTAACCAGCGATAGTTCCCCATCCGATAGTTCCCCATCCGATAGTCTTCCATCGTGCTCCTACGGTGGTGACTGAATCTAGTTTACAATTTTTTTTTTTTTTTTAAGTTTTTAGTGATCCAGGATTTAGTAATCATTTCTACCACTCTATTGTTAATATATTTATTGTCTATGAAGAAGATTATTGCGCTTATTAAATATTTGCAAGCACACGCCTTGTCGTTTGATGGGCATATAATATTTGAATTAAAACAGACAATGTTGATCAAAGATGTCCTCAGCACATTCACTTATAATATAACAAAGACAGTATAGAGTTAATAGATTAATTTGGAAGCCAAAATTGTGTACAAAATAAAACCCGAAACCGCTTCAATAAAAATGAAAAATGAAAACTTGCGAGGACAAGGATGCCTTCACAAGCATGACAATATGAAGTATGGGCATATCCAAATTAACCTATGAAGTATGGGCATATCCAAATTAACATTTTGGTCGTTGTCAAAAGCCTACGCACAGTTCTCATTAATTGCGTTCGTTTTATTACGTGCTAACGCATTTCTGGCCTCTTATTTCTACTTGCCATATTTGTTTTGGATGAAAAATTAAATCCCAAATAAATTCACTGTTCCCCTGAAGCCATCATGGTCAAAGGTAGTTTGGTTAAAAACTGACACCAGCTTTCGGAAAATGACTCTGGAAATTAGCAGGCAGGACAAGAATATTGAAGGATCTTTTCTTGCAGAAATGAATTTTACGCTTATGCAAAGGAAAGCTCTCTGAAACAGATCATTATGCCCTACTATTAAAAACAAGCAATTTACTTAAAAACATTTCACGTAGAAGAAAATAAAACAGAGGATGAGCATTGTGGTCATGACAATTTGTATGCACATTCTTTAGGTAAATATGATTCCAAACCCTACCATCCTTTGGAAAGGCGTCGATAATATGGACAAATAAGATTCTTTTTTACCTAAACACTATCATCCAGATGCTATTAGCTATCTACTAGTTTTCTTGGGCGGCAAGGGGAATTTACCAAAAGAAAGTCAAATATATTATACGGATGTCAATTCAGTCTTAGACATTTCAATTTTATTAATCTAGCTTTAAATTTTTTTAACAATTCACCAATTGAGTTATTTCATCCAAATTTGACTAGGTAGTATAATCGGTGTTAACGTGGACAATATTTACAATTTTCTAGTTTTCTAATATTTTTATTTTCCCTTTCTCTTTTTTTTTTTTTTTTTCATTGTGGCCAATGAGGGTTGTGGCATTGCCGCAAGGTAATGAATTTACCTGATCTCTTATATAGACTAAAATAATTCTGTGCAATCAATCAACCCCTCAACGAACTTCACCACTATCAGCTCCAATTCATCACTAGTTACGAAAAATCAAAATTAGATCCTAAGGACATATCAAAACCAAAATGGCGCACAACATACATCAATTAAAATTACCAATTGACAATGAACATGATTTTATGAGTTGAATTTCAAAATTGATTAATCCTATAATTAAATGCAACCTATTTGAGATGCTAATCTATATTTTTAAGTTTTTCTTCACGAAAGAGCGATTCCTAATACTCAAAACATGCCATGACTGAAGATCGAGCATCGAATCCCGTAGATATACAAAGACCTAATCTGTTATGCATAAACCAAATCTATGGTGCATGGATTTGCACGCAGGAAGTGATGATGATGGTCTCCTTTCTTTTTAAACTCCAACTGATGATCAGATTATTTCTTTCTTTCGCCCTCCTTGATCTTTTCTAATCCAATCTCCTGCTCGCAAAATTTCCTTTCAAACCCTAAGGCCATTCTCTATATCAGTCTATTGCTTCATCTCTAATTTCACTCCGTCCATCTCATCTCTTTTCAAACTTCATGCTAAATCTTATATCTGCTTATGATTGTGTTTGAAAAATAATGAACAAATTGAATCAATCTTGAATTGTTCTTGAATTCTAATTTTATTTGAACCCATCTTGACCCAAATCTTGACCAATTTAGAATCAACAAAACAAATAAGGAAACAAGTATTCATTCTCCGACTCTACATATTTGGACGAGATAATTAGCGCCTTTGTGCATTTGAGTTGGTGACACAAGAACGTGTTCTCTGTATAAGAAACGTGTTCTTGGCTGACATTGCGTCCCGCGATCTGTAAAGCAATTTTATTAAATTATTGCTAGTTTATAACAGGATTTGTAAATTTATACGAGAACATTAAACCAATACCAGGTTAGTTTAAAACTCCCTCTAGCTTTAATATTACAACAATACCCGCATTTGTCAAACTTGCTATAAAATAAGTAAACAAGAAAAGATTACGTTGCGATTTAGTTAAAAAAAATAGTTAATTTGTAATTTTCCTAATATGTATATAGATATGCCCGATGATGTTGAGGCCATTTAAGGGAACAATATCATCTGCATTTGATACCATGTTATTTTTACCCGTAATTACTATTGCAAGTCAGTTTTGTGATGCTAGATACTGTGATGTTTTTGAGACAAATAGGTTGAAAAAGTTTGCGATGTTTTTGAGACAAATAGGTTGAGAAAGTTCGCGCAAACCTTTTTTTCGAAAAATCTTAAATCTTTATGACATTTTAAAATATGGAAGAAGTTACAAAAAAATCCTAAACTTTAATCATTGTGACACATTTATCATAATTTTTTTTTTTTTGTGATACCAAAAAATCCAAACTTATACCTAACCGTTACATTTACCCCAAACTTTTTTTCTGTAATGCCAAAAACCTCAAACTCATACATATATAACACATTTACCTTAAAACTGCAAACTTTTTCTATAACACCAAATTTATCGGGTAAATGTGGCACACGGATACAAGTTTGGGATATTTGGCGTCATAAGAATAAGTTTGGGATAAATGTATCACACTGTACAAATTTGAAGTAAATGTGTTATGCATATATAAGTTTGGGGTTTTTGATGTCATAAAAAGAAACTTGAAATAAATATGTCACAGTGGACATAATTTAGGATTTTCGGTGGCTTTTATAATAATATAAGAGGCATTATCTACTCATTTCATGTTTCATATTGCTTGCTTGCAAGTATAAATAACATAAAATTAAGAAACGGGGGAATGAAAAAATTTTCCTCCCTGAATTTTATGCTTTTTTATGCTTTTCATTTTATGCTTTTCACTTTGAAGATATTTTTTATGCTTTTCATTTTATCCCTGAATTTTATTTTATTTTCTTGGATCGTACTCTCCAATTCTCTCTCAATCTCTGCTCGCAAGGGAGACCATCACCACGAGTATTCTCTGAGACATGTGAAATCTTCTGAGCAGTTGTAAGGACTTTGGCCTTTTCTCAACCTCTACGAGAGATCTATCTTGTTTTGTAATGATATGAGGCAACATATAGCCCTTGTCAATCTGGTAGACAAGAAAAGAAAAGAAAAACTTACGAAATATTATAAAGGGGAGTTTTTTTTATTGAAAGACAGGTACGTGGTCAATAAGCTCAGGGTCCGTAGATGAATTCGATGGAAGACTTTATTCCTCTAGGAGACAGACTTAGAGATATAGAAAGCTTGCGAAAGAGTTATTTCCACATTTGAAAGAGAGAATCATCCAACTCCATATTATCTCAAACCTAAAGCAAAATTCGCCACCTTCATTCCCTCTCGAACTAGAACAGAGGTTTCAGAAGACGAGGATGACTCGATATTAGCTTACTCCATCATGTCCGATCCTTTTCTATAGCATCAACGACTGTTCTTCCAACAAAGTCATTGTTTCTTGCATGGAATGATGATACAGTGGCAAGATGCTGAAAAAATTTCAGAATTTCGTCATGAATAGCTCATCTCTAGGACAAAGCACGAAAAAGAAAAATCAATCCATAACCTCGAATATCATCATTTGCTCTTTCATGGAAAGCTCTTTTCCTTCAAAATACTGACCCATTCTTTTACGGTCTTATCCATTCCTTTTTAATAAAGATTGGATTAGCCCCATATGAAACTGCCAACAAGCCAGACTTGATCATTGCTCGAGCCAATATGGTTGCAGAGGTTGTGCCATCACCAGCCAAGTTATTCATGCCAGGAAGTATATACATTTGATTGAAAAAATAGAATTTTTAAGAGTACAAGCAAGAGAGCGAGCTTCTGGGATAAATCACCTCTTGGACTAACATAGCCCCACCATTCTTGATTGCATAGCAATCATGACACCATCACTTATGACTTCATATTTTTGGACTCAAGAGGACATGTTACATCCCGAAGTGAACCTACGTAAATAATTATGTCATAATCGTAGATCGATACACTCTAAATACAACCGGATAAATCGTAAATCTGCACTACGGTTAGTTGAGGAATAACTAATTAGTCCTTTATGTTCTTTTTTAAGGAGGGCAACTCTCGCACCACTCTACATATACAATAACATAAAAAGCAAAAAAAAAAAATCCGCAAGAATAGTATTGATATTCTAAAAGATCCTAACATATATTATTGACAAGATTTTTCAGAACTCATCCAACACCAAGTGTAACCTTGGTTGTCCTGCAGAAAGATTAACATCAGAGTTTTAGTTTTCAGCATCCCTTGTCTCTCTTCTTTTTGTACTCTTTCCTTTCTACGACTTGTTTCCGACATATGAAGTGAAATAGGTTTGCATACGCTTAAGCATGCATGTCAGAAATGGGTCAACCGATTTAAACACATTTGGGTATGTTAGTGGAAAAAAGTCAATGTGACCTTGATATCAATACAACATAATTCGCATTAGGGAAACCTTGTCATGCCTCTCGTTTAGCGTACCCTAAACAAAATTCTCATGGATCTTATGTCTGCTATTGTAAAACGTTAATATACTAAAGAAATTTCTTTAGTAGGGCAGCAGTGGCAAGAGTGGACACGAATGATCATCGGGAAGAGTAGGGCAGTGGCGAAGGTGGAAACTAGAGAGAGAGAAAGGGATCTACGGAGAAAGTCAAGTGAAAGCAAACTCATTCTAATAGCGACTGTTGGATTTCTTTTTATCTAACGGCAATGAATCTGAGTCCTCGTCTAATCGATTTAATGGTAAAGGTCCACTTGATACAACGGTAATAGATATTGGCCCTCATAATTTTATTTAATAGAGGAGATTGGAACCACTGGGGGTTCGCCCCAGTGGCCACCCTTCCAACTTGGAAGGGGGAGGTGAGGGGTTCAAATCCCCACCTTCTCAGGGGGGATTGGGGTGGTGACGATTTCATTTCAGGAGTGGGTTTCGATTCCCACGCCCTGCAAGGAGGTAGGGCAAAAGTCTGAGAGTGAATGTTAGAGTAGGATTAGAGTAGGACCGACCAAAAAAAAAAAAAATAGAGGAGATTGGGTCTATCTAACAGTTGAGGTCATCAATCCCCGTCAAACAAATTTGACGTTGAAGATTGAATTACCTTGTTGATCTAATGATTCTAAAGAACTCCTTTGGAATCATGACGTGGCAGATTTTTATCCTAGACACGTCGTTACAAACCAAATAGAGGAAGTCACAAAAACCATACTCACTATTACCCGGCATTCAGATTTCATCATGCACAACATTTCATTACAATTTACTCCACAAGTTAGTCTCCCAATGACAACAATTTTTCATTCAAAAGTGAATGAAATATGCTCAATCAACACCAACCATTGACACATGGACCTATTCCTACAAGTTTCTAAAACAATTACACTAAAAATCCTCGTACTCTTAGGAATTTTTGAGTTTGATTCCTATATTTTGTTTCTGCAATAGTTTAAGGCCTCATATCGATTTTTTTAAATGTCCTTCCGCAACATTGATTATTACAATTTTAAGTATAATTTTTCATATTTTTATTTCACATGAAATTTTAGTGACGCTGGCCATAGTTTAAATATATTGTAAATTGATGGTTTTGTTAACAATATTAAATGATTTTTTTAAATTACTTAATAAAGAGATTTGAGATTAGTATTCGATACTAACAGCCTCCCAATAACTTTAGTGGGTAATACAATCAATTATATGTGGACTTGTAAATAATGCTGTAATTCAAAGAATCTTCATATTTTTTCTTTTATATTTAGAGTATAAAGTAGAAAATATTTGGTCGTAAACAGAACTATACCCCTTAAAGCAGCAGAAAGGAGATTATTGCGAAAGAACTATTTTCAGCTAGGGCTTTATTCATTTTGCAAAAAATAATTTCTAGGAAAACGTTTTTCGAATTTTTCGGCGTTCGTTTCACAGAAAATGAATTGCTTAGGGAAAACATTTTTCATAAAGGAAAAAAAAGTCTTCTAAACTAAGGGAACGTGTTTTCCACTTTTCAAAAGTGAAAAACATTGTGGAAAACATGTTCCTCACTTAGTCTCACTTATCTCACGTCCCTATAAACCCTTGCTTCCTCCCCCCTTTTTCTTCTCCTTCTTTTAATTCAATTTTTTTTCTTTTTTTTTCTTTTCTTCGTTTTCCTCCTTCTTTCTTTTTAATATATATATTTTTTTGGTAAACCCTCTTCTTCTACCTTGGCCGGTTGCCAGCCATGACCAGCGACCGGCCACGGGCGAACCTCAAGCTTGCCCACCTTTGGCAAAGCTGCATATGGTTCTCTCTACAAGTTAAGATAATGTTAAATATGGGGCAATCAGCATGAAATGCTAACAAGAAAACAACCCACTTTTGCCACAAAAGGACTCAACTGATATGAATTGATTACACCCTTCACGTCACATGGAATTCCATCAAAATCGACATTTTCAGGAGCCAGGCATAAGATCAGTGATAGCTGAGTTTTTTCCTGTCAAAGCCATTACAACAACCAGACAGCTCAAAAATCCATAAAGAATCAGTTAAAGAATCGTTCAAAAGCTGGTAGGAAAAAGATGATTTGTTGATGAAAAAAATATAGATGCCTACCCGGGTTTTCCATCAATTGGACCTTGCATAGGAAACAATTAGAAGATTCTTCGAGAGAATTACCAGTTCATCCTCAAAAGCGTATTAACGCATATTGAGTGGGCCGCTGTCTTTCTTCAGTTTCTTGTTTTCTCAATTTTCTGATCTTTCATTTCCTATTTACTTCCTGCTGATGTTCCTTTTCTGCACATCATGTGCACACAAGAGGCCTTGTAATCCTATTCAATCAATTTTCACGATTGCAAGGGAAAAACAACAAACTGCGCACTTAAATAAACAAGCAATACAAGTTTTCATAATTGTTCATTAGGTTTTTCGACGCCTTGCACAGCTAATACATATTAGAAAACAAGCTAAAGACCAGAAACCAACGATAGCATTTGAGTTTCAGCAGAAAACATTCTTCCTGAATCAGGCATTTTGTTTGTCATATAGTCCCTCAAAAGAATTTCCAGCAGTATATGCATGCAGGATGGAGGAGGCGAGGGGTGTTCACCCCACAATGAAAGCAAACCATCCACCGAAAACCACAGCTTCATCACTCTAGAGTGTGGCTTAGGACAAAGTGTCTTGTCGAGGAATTACACCTATGGTGTGAATATGACTTTAAATATCTAATGCTGATTGACTTGCTATTCTCAAGTTAATTGTTGACACCTAAATTTTGATTAGGTTTTTAAAATTAGGCCTTAGTCTCTTTTAATTTTTGTTTTTCCTTTGGATAATAATAAATAATAAAAACAACAAAAAAATAGTAAAAAACAAAAGAAAACAAAAAAATCGCAGCCCATCGGGGCTGGGCCTTCGCGCCCAGCCCCCCTCCTTTTTCTTTTCCACGCAAGCCCTTAGGGCCCATCCCTCTTTTTCCCAAATCCGGCCCGGCCCCCTTCTCTTCTTCTTCTTCTTCTTCCTTCTTCCATCTTCCCCTACGCCTCTGCAATTCACGATCACAGAGGATGACAACGCGCTTGAAGACAACCTACGGCTGAGGAGGGTAGGCCGACGTCAGCCGAAAGAGACAGATCTTAGGCGCCATTATTGGCTGCCTTCAATGCCAAGCACGCCTTGTTGGAGGAGCGAGGATGGGACGCCGGTTCAGCCACGAGCGTCCGGTCGGTGCGCGAGGGCCGGCGGCCGAACCTCCGTCGACCGGCTTCCTCCTCGCCTATAAATAGGAGGGCACAACCTCCGTCGAAGAGGCACAAGCCAGCAAGTTCAGAGGGGTCCCCGAGAGACTTCGGGAGCTCAAAGAGCGAGCAAGGCAAAAATCGGGTCGCGAACTCAAACCGACCTCCCTCGAGAGACTTCGGGAGGCCGGCGGCGAGCGAGCCCGAGGGAGGAGAGAGCACGAGCGAAGAGGAGGGCCAGATCTAAGGGAGAGGGAAGAGATCAGAGTCGGAGGAGCTCGTGGGCGGATCCAAGGCCGAACGGCGAGCAAACTCGGAGAGAGAGGGAAAGGTGCCAGATCTGGGAGCCGAGGCGCCGTCGCTGCCCTGTCTTCATCACCGCCACCGTTCGCCGCCACGTTGCGGCGTCGTTACAATCGGTATCGCCCGACGCTCGCCATCCATGCTCGTCGCCTCGAGCCACCGCGGGATCCGGCCCCGCCGGCCGCGCTCCGTCCGCCGTTCCCCTCTACATCTCCACCCGTCACCGCTACCGAACCGCCGCACCGCGTCCTGTCGAGTAGTCGGCCGTTGCTGTCTTCCTAGTCGCCGTCGCGTCGCAGATCCGTCGCCCGTCGTCTCCGCCATCGCCGCCGTCCGCCCGGTGACGCCACAGTCCCTCTCATCAAGCGCCGCGAGGGAGCAAGAGGGAGAGGAGGCCGGGAACCAGGTCGATTCGCGGGTCTGTCCGACCCGGTTTCCTTATTTCCGGGTAGGGTTTCCCCGGGTCGGACCTGCACTCGTCGGGCCGGTTTTGGAACTCGGGCCGAGCATCCCCTTTTTAAATGGGCCCAATATCGGCATGTGGGCTGAGTTTTTTTATAAAAAAACAAAACAGAAAAATCCCGGGCCGGGCCCGCAACGCGCATACTGTTCATTTTGGGAAAAACGTTCTAAGACCGCAAACTTTTGTATGGGGTGTCTAAAATCATCAATCTTAAATTGTTTCATAAGGTGCCCAAACCCTCTTATGTGGGAGAAAAACCATATTTGCAAAAGTTCGGGGAGGGCACGCATGGTCTTTTCCTCATTTTGTTTGAAACGGGTTAATGACAAAAATGTTTCGGCTAAAACCATATTGACATAATTTAACCCGTCGCAAACACGATTAACCACCCATAGAATTGAAAGATTAATGGCATTTTTTCGATAAGGAAAAGCGATTAGTCCAAAAAATGCTAACATGAAAATCCTAGCTTTTGAAGTCATTGATTGGTTTGAAAAACAGCCTTCCAAAAATGAAAATGGGCATGCATAGTAATTAACTTTAACAACCTTCCTCACTCTTTCGGCTTCGATTTCTAAAAACTGTGATAATTCAGAAATAGAATCTATACCGATAGGCGGTCTAACAAGTTCCTTTTCCAGGGGCATTCCAATGGCGACACTATATTCTTCAAGTGTTGGAGTCAATTCAAACTCATCAAATATGAAGGTGGAAGTTTGTGGACACCAGAAGTGAGGGAGTGCCTGAATCACACCAGAGCGGACGTTGATCTCTAACAGTGGGAGAAGTCAGGTAATTCTGGCCTTCACATATCTCTGGCCATCTTGATCCAACTGATCCAACCACCTCTTGAGCTCTTTTTTTGGAGTGGAAATGAATTGTACGTCGGTTTTCCCCATCGCATATAAAACAAGACTGACAACAAAACCTAATTGTCATGGACCGACAAAATTACAATAAAGTAAATAAATTGCGAAAAATTTAAACAACTTACTTTTACTGGAAATTGATGACAATCACATAGACACACGCATGAAAAGTGAGGCTCGATTTCTGTCTAAATGGCTTAACAAGGTGGAGCTAAGAGGATGATCTGACCGTTGCAGTCTCGCATTAACGTGTCAGGTCCTCCTAACCCCGGCTCAGTCGAATGGGATACCCAATAATCACGCAGTCTCGCGGATATGGACAAACGCATTTGACACCATAAAAGAAATTTTGGGGAAAAGAAGGTCAACCTCTACATAGCAGTCTCACTTTGGAGGAAGTATCCTTCTCAACACCATCCTAGAAATCCTATCGCAGCCCAAGTCCGACCGCAGGTTGTGTGTGCAATAGTGTAGTGCTAAAAACAATAAAACATGCACAACAGTTTAAATGCAAAAACTTCCGTAGTTTTAATTCAAACATTCATCCCTAACTCCAACCTACAAGATAAGGGTTAGCAAAGACTACTCCCCTTATATCTCTCAGCCTGCAAAAACATTTAACACCTTAAATGTTAGGGATGTACCTAGAATCATCACTACCAAACAAAAATATTTTTTCAAAAATAGAAGAGAAAATTGGCCTAAGTCCACTAAGAGTTTCAACTCAAGTCCCCAGTGGAGTCGCCAAGCTGTCGCGATCAATTTTTCGGGTATGAACCACTTAAGGTTTGGCTAATGAATTGTTAAGCCTAGACTTAACTCGAGCTCTCCCAAGCCCATACCAATTCGCGACTTAGGTTCAAATTTCTTAACATGCAAATGGATTTTATTTAGGAGTTGCCACTAATCAGTTTATGTTAAGTCGATTAGACACCTAAGTAAAATAATGGGAGAATTACTTTACTCCTACGAATCAGAGACTAAGGGTATGGGGGACTTGGTTACATTAGATTTCTCTAATGCCCTTTCGGTACCGTTCTTTTTATTTTCAAAAATATTTTTTGCAAGCAGCTGATTTATTTTAACCTAAATTACTATCATGCAAAAACAGATACTCAAACATTCAATAAATAAATTGCATCACAAAGCAAACAATTTTTTGGGTTTTCTTGAAATAAGAATTTTTTCATAAAAACATGCATTTTAACTACATGACCTAAACTATATGACATGAAGAAATGCAATAATTAAATGCAATCTAAATGACCTAATCCTAATGACATACAATGCAATGCAATGACATACAAACTTATTTCAACTAAAATGACATGTAACATGCAATTTAATATGCGAGCTATATGTCACGCGACATTTATTAAATAACCTAGTCTAATGATGAGCAATTCCTAATATGATGAACTTAACAACAATCACTAAATGACGTGCATTTCATGAACTTAATTCTATATGACGTGCATATGATTTTTTATCCTAAAAATGCAATCTATTCTAAATAATGAAGTGAATTTAAAATGAAACTTGCAATTTTATCCTAAGATGCCATGACGTACAAAGAATGCCCTAATTCTACATGATATATGCATGATGATTCTTTTGTGTTTTTATATTTATAAAATTCGAAATTCACAATTGCCAAATAATTAAATGTGCAATTTAAATTAAAAAAAAATAACAACCCAAATGAATGCACTTTTTTTGTTTTTATATTTTTCTAAATTCGAACTAAAATCCCTATTCTAGATATGCAAGATAATAAGAAATATTCCAAAACAAACTGAATCCTAATTCAAATATTTTTTGGATTTTTTTAGTGGTTCTCCAAAACAAGCAATTTATCAAATAAACATCGTATTTAAACTAATCAAGGCATCCAATCAAATAAAGAATTAAAATAATCAAAAAAATAACCTGTTATCTCACAGGTCAAATTAACGATTACTATAACCCTGAACGTCACGACAAGAAGTTTAAAATAATTAAAAATCTTATCCGAAGTCTTACGGATCAAATTAATAATTACATTGATTCAATAATTAAGATACTATCAACAAACCCCAAAAATTAATATAATTAAAAAAATGATCCGACATCTTACGGATCAAATTAGTAATTACAATAATTTTGGGGAAGACCCTGCGAATAATACCTACAAAATTCATGAAATGAAGATCACTTCAAATTTACACAATAACAACTAAACTTAAAGGAAATAAATAAAATAAAGTTAATAGCTAAAAAAAATAAAACTACTAATTTCCTTTTCTTTTTCTTTTTTTCTCCTTTCTTCTTTTTCTTCCCAAGCACGGCTTTTGTTCGTGCGGCTGGTCACCGACTCCAGTGTGGGGGCGGCGGCTGTAGCAGTTGCGTCATCGTCGATCGGAGGTTGCGGAGGTGCGGAGCTCCGACGAGGTCCGGCAATTCGGAGCTGCAGGAAAGAAAAATTAGTGACTAGTTCGGGCTCGAGCAAAGGTGCGGAGCAAAGAGCTGTGCGGAGGCGGGGCTAGCAGAGGCGGCGTCGGGCTTCGGGCGAGGCTGGTGTGACCGATCGGAGGGTGGAAGCGCAATAGGCGAAACCTGCGGCTGTTGCGGCGTCAGAGGGCTAGAGGCGCGCGGTGGTGGCTCGTGGAGATGCTGTAGAGGCGTATCGGCAGGCGCGCAGGTGCTCGTGGAGGTGCGGTAGAGGTGGATCGGCGATGCAGTCCGGCAAGTAGGGGAATCAAGTCGCGGCACGGGCCTCTACGGGTCACGGGTCGCAGGCGAAGGGGAGTAGATGCAGGTTGGTGCTGCTCTGGCGTCGAGTCGTAGCAAGAGCAGTGTCTGGAGTCGAGCATAGTGAGCGCAACGGTGGCTGGCGGAGCTTCGGGCTGGTGTCGGGGCTCGGTGGCTGATTCGAGCGCGGTGTTCAGGCAGAGGGACAGTGGCCGACTACTGTGGTGCAGGCAACGTGGGCAGCGGCGATCGCCGGAGGCTTCGCGGGGAAGATGAACGGTGGCTCCCTTTTTTCTCTCTCTCTCTCTCTCTCTCTCTCTCTCTCTCTCTCTCTCTCTCTCTCTCTCTCTCCTGTCTCTCTCACGTCACTCTCCTGCTGACTTTTCCTTTTCCTTGCAGTTGGTCAGGAAAAGAAAAGAGAAAAAGACTCTCTTTTGACTGAAGATGGACGAGGAAGAAAGCCTTTGTCTCGCTCTTTTTACTTCGACGAAGAGAAAAACCCTAGAAAAAGCCTCCTAGTTTCTGAAGCCTTCACTCATTATTTATAGAAAAAAAGACCCCATTTGTTCTGCCCATGAAGATTTGTATATAACAACCCAATCGCTGAAGATCATCCTTTGAAAAGAGGAGATGTGCTCAACAAGAAAATGGCTCCAAAATCTAAAATCATTTGTTAAAATTTTCCAAGATGATTCACTCAACCATTGAACATTGTCTTTTGATAAAGCTTAATTATCCAAACTCTAAAATCTTTCAAAATCTCCTTCCATAACAAAATATTTTTTAACAACTTTTTAAAAGATAAGTTAAATATTATTGTTACCCTAATGCAAACGAACAAATAAAAATAGTTAAAATTTATGTGTCAACAAGGTTGAAAATGTTGTTTCCAAAAGTTTTCAGTTTAAGGAATAATCTCAAATATGTCTAAAGAAAGAGTATAATAGGTGATAATAGGTGATAATGTTGATATCATGTTTACTCTTAACGGTTATTTAAGGACTTCTATAGATTATTGTAGAAGTAAAATGACTGAGGTAAAGAATAAAACAGTTAGAATTTTTGAAGAAAACTCCCTTATTGTTTTGAAGTTGACAAAACGTTTTCATTAGTCTAGTTTGAAGACTTCCAGACTCTGTCGTCAAAGTCTGAAGACTGCAAGACTTAAGACTCAAAATTTACCCTCACCGATAGTTTTCAGACCGACGAAGAGAAGACTTATCCAGATGCAAGTTTATCTTTAAGGATTCGATTCGAACGGTTTGTAGAAGATCTTACAGCTGGAGATAGCACCTCATGATCCATTATTCTTATTGGAATCAATTCGGATAATTGGATCTGTTGAAAGGCGAAGTATACTTTGAATGTTCTACTTATGGAAACCTAGATCCTAATTGTATGGGTGAGCAAGGTTAGTGTGCTACCATTACATTCCTTAAATGACTCGAGATCTCCTTAATTAATTCAGTCCAACGGGTAGATTGGAAGAATTTCTTTGGAAAGTGCCAACGATCGTGAAGGCATAAAGGAGTATATAATGAAGTCACTCAAGTTATTTAAGAGTGTGCGTGAAAGAAGAATTCCAAATTCTGAAGCTCTTAATTCTTTGCTATTTCAATCGTAGAGCTTTATTTGTACTTAAAATAGAGATCAAACACTTGTGAGACTTTAAAGAAGTGTAGTATAGTCTCTACACTGTAAATTCAAGGACATAAGACTGTAACATCTATTTTGATCCTTAGTGAAATCCAGCCAGTGGACTGTTAACGCAAGAGAGTGGACGTAAGCTTGATCTAAGCCGAACTACTATAAATATTGTGTTTTTATTCTCTTTCTCTTAAACTCTTTATTTCAATTTACAGTTTTATATAATTGTTTACTATTGTTTACATCGCTAGCAAATTATTTTGAAGTTTCGTAAAAATTTCTTTATCATCTATTCACCTCCCTCTAGGTGATCTTGCTAGCCTTTTTAAGAATTAGTCTTAAAGGTTGTCAGGCCTAATAGTAGCGGTGAGTATTTTGGCAAGTATGACAATGCTGAATAGCTTAAATGGTCATTTGTCAAATACTTGGTGAATTCTAGGGTGGTAACTTAATTTACTATGCCTGAAAATCCTAATAAAATGATTTCGCCAAAAGGCATAATTGCACCATAATCAACATGGTGATGAGTAAGATTAATTTATCTGGTCTTTTGTGGGTTGATATTTTGAAAGCAACTCTTTTCACATATAAAACATGTTTCTTACCAAAGTTATTTCCTAAACTTCTTTTGAGTTATGGATTAGATGTAAATTTTAACTTGAATCATATTAAAATTTAGAAGTGTCATGCAGAAATGAGGTTGTACAATCCAATATTAAGTGTGTTGCAATTTAGATCCACTTAGAATTATTTTGTATCTTACCTAGATTGTTCAAAGGGGTATTGATTTTATGACCCTAATGGAGTTACAAGTATTATGTAATCACATACAGTAAAGTTTCTAGAGTTCGACATAGTTGTAGAGGATAGTTGCTCTCAGACTATTAAGGATAATAGTACGATGAAGGTTATTGTGTCTTTGTCTTTGCTTATATAGACAAGTTTGGAATCTCCTGTACGATAGACTAAATTTATTGAGGTTTAATATACTATTCTTGATATAGTTTATGATGAAATTTCTCAAACCTCTCAAGTTTAGAATGAAGTGGTTGTAGTTTTACTCAGGAGATTTGTTAGGGAAAGACGATCAGTTATACCATCAGACTATATAGTCTATCTGTGAGAGCATGACTGCAATATCTACTACATGGTTGATTGAACGACTTATATAAATATTGTTTCTTATCCTTAATCAAATATATGATTAGATGCCATAAAAGGCGATATACAATCTTTGTAACTTCATAGTGTTTGGAAACTTGTTGACTTGCCTAAAGATCACAAGTTGACTAGTTGCAAAAAAATGTATGAAACTAAAAGGATTTCAAAGAAAGATTGTGGAGTTTAAAGCTAAAATGGTAACTAAAGTTTTCACTTTGAAAAAGAGGTTGATAGTTAATAGTGAAGAAATAATTGTTTCTTTCTAGTATTTTTAAAGGTTCTTTTAGAGTAAATGTGGCATTAATAGTTTATTTTGATATAGAGTTAAGGTAAATATATACAAAATCTATATAGTGCAACTAGAGGATTTTGTAGCAGATTCAAGTAAACTTGTGTGTAGACTAAAAAGTCTTATTTATGGTTTTAAGCAAGTTTCCATACAATTTTATTAAAGTTTCATAGTGTTATTATTTCGTTCAGTTGGGAACAAAGTAATTCAATATACTGCAAGGTCAGTGGGAGGAAATTTATTTTCCTCATATTCTATGTACATGATTTTTTTGCTTATAAGTAGTGACCTTGAGACATGGTATCTTTTGTCCTTTGCATTGAGGTCCTTAATGATTATTCTCGCCATATATATTAGATTTATCTTAGAGGACATTTGCTGATCGTATTTTGGAAATATTCAATATACATCATTGCAAGTCCGGTTATTACTCCTATTATTAAGGGTGATGGACCAAATCTATGACATTGTCCTTATTTAGATATTGAGAAAATCTAGTTAAAGGGTGGACCTTGTGTCAGTGTATTTAAAAAAATAATGTATGCTCAAATTTTCACCAGACTAAATATTGTCTTAGTGACGGAACTTCTAGGTAGAAATCAGTCAAATCCATGACGCGATCACTAGGTTGCTGCCAAGAAGGTTTTAAGGTACTTAAAAATGACACGATATTATATGCTAATTTATAGACATGTTCAATTCGTGTAATTAGTAGGGTATTTAGATGTAAACTTTGCTAGCTGTTATGCTACCATGAGATCAATAACGGAATATATATATATATATATATATTTATGTTAGTAGGAAGTGCAGTAAATAAAGTTCTATGACATCTTATACTATGTAGTAGAGTTTGTAATATATTCTTTAGACTGTTACTTAGGCTATTAGGCTCCCAAACTTTATTAAGGAGTTGACCGTTTTTAACTTTATGGATAGACTCACACATTTGTATTGAGACAATAAATTTGTAGTATTATTTATGAGCAACAGAGATCTCAAAGGGTCTAAATATATGACAGTTAAATTTTTTACCATAAAAAAGGTACAGAAATGTGATATTATAATATAGCATATTTCCATAGATGATGTGGTTGCAAATCCACTAACTAAAGGACTTCGCTCTTTTGTTCTTGAATGACGTCATTAAAATGAGCTTAAGAGCATCATGAGATGCTATTATTTAGTGGGAGCTATTTTGGCTTTACTGTAATAAAGTTTACATTTATGTTCGTTATACTTAGATTCGGTTTGATATGTATCAACTTTTGCATTCAATAAAATATTTTTGAATGTATTGTTATTATGTTGAATACATATTCATAAAATCTCAATATACTGTATAAACCTTGAGTGAATGCTAGGGGCATCCGGTTATTAGTCTAGTGCATATATCTTGTTATACATAAAAAAAAAAAAAAAAAAAAAAAAAAAAAAAAAAAGGTTAACTCTAAGGACAAGGCACAAGTTTTTTTTGTGATGCTTAAGGTAAGAAAATGGGGACTGACAAATGGGATCTCTCTATGAGAGATGTTATCTATTTGCCATACTACCATATTGAATCCATATCAATAAAATTGAAAACACTTGTAACCATGGAAGGCTCTGTGTGTATACATGCAGTTACCGTCATGATTAAGTATTTGAGACTTTATGAGATATGATTGACTATTAAGAATTATCTCTGGATCAATGTGCGCACATACAGTACACTTTCAATTAATATAGTACAAGTGAGAGAGTGTAAGAGTCTTCTTAATGTGTACTACATTAATTAATATTGTAATTTATCGTTTTATGGGGTTTGGTCTAAGATGAGATAGAATGTTTCTTAATTAGTCTAATATGGGGCTGGCTAGTGTGGGCTAAGTTGAGCTTGGCCCGTAATGATAGGGCCTAGTTGGAAACTCTATAAATAGTGTTTAAGTCTCTTATCTAACCCTAATTCTCACATGTATCCTCACATAAGGATTGTTAACCTAGCATTAAAGGGTGAGGGGATCGTCTCATTGAGCCAGTGATACAAAGGGTAATAGAGGAGAAGGACTTGTGCTTTAATTATCGTTTTTCTATTTCTGCATCAAGAACGATAGATTCCAAAACAGGTGCGATAATCTCTCTACTCGATCATCTATGCTCGTATTCTGGTTATGGAGATCTTGGGATTGCGCGTTTTACATCCAACATTACCGGCACTCTGAATTTCTATGCAGATCGCTGAGAGCTTTCCTGACCTCCCGTCTTCTCAAGTCGTAACAGGCATTGAGGCTTGCATTGCTCATTATCTGCCGTACAAACAGTTAGCGGAGATTCCTCCAATAAAGCCCCTGGCTTGCGAAGGCAACATTCCTTCCACCATATGATGAGATGGTGGCAGCAATGTTTGGGTCACGATTGGCAAATGTCATGGCTTAGTCCCGAACAATTTCTTTGGCCAGTGATGGGGAGTTAACCACGATATATAACTTGCTTCCGAGTTGGAGTTTGTAGATGGGGCCGTACGTCTTGGCCAATTCGGTGAACTTCCAGTGGAGATTGCTGCCTAGGAACGGGAGGTACCTGAGAAATGGCACGCCTCGGGGCCCTAGGGGCAATGGAACCTTTGAGTTTTTTCGCTTGCTGAACATGGAAAAAACCAAAAAAGTAAGTGTTGCAATTGCTATGACAAGAAGTGTCGGGATAGCTCTAGGAATTGCATCATCCTCTTCTTTAGCATGCCACAAACACAGCCAAGCACGTCCAGCGTATCCGTTTGACATTTTGGCTCGCGACCACGGGAAGAGAAGTAGCCAAGCAAGAGTAAGAAATTCTTTTATTACACCAAGTATTTATGGTCTTCCTATGGATGAGGGGTTCTCTCATAGATGATGAACGAAAAGCTGATAAGGGAATGCAGTGGTTCTAGTTTGCCCCCAACGACAGAAGAAAAAAATTTGGTAATTGAAGAAAACTGCCAAAATGATTACAATGATTGAACACGCGTAATAATACGGCGTATATACTGCCGGAAGTACTATATGTTATCGGGAAGCTGTACGATGAGGGTTGAAGGGCGACTTTAACGGTATATAACTAATCATAATTTTGAGAAATTAATTTAGCTAAATTGTTAAGATCACGAGATAATAAACATGTTATGTGCTTGGATTAGGAAAAATTGTATTTTCTTTTGTGCGCGAGCTTTTAGAGCTATAAAAGGAATCTATGGAAAAAAAACTAGATTTAAAAATTCGAATTAGAACATTAGACCATATGAAAAAGTCATATCTGGTTCTAATTCCACAAAACAGAAAGAGCCCCACGTTTCACACAAAAGCCCCAAGCCCACTATGCATGCATGGGCCTTTCTAGTCCTATGAGAGAGAGGGGTTGGGTTGCCCCCTTCTTAACCCCTTCTGATTTTTTTTTTTATAAGAATTGTTTAGTTTTCAATGACCACTTACATAATTTTATTTTTAAAAATATCATTTATGACTTCTAAGAAAACCACAACCTTGAAAAGACCAAATGGCCCCTCTCATTTTAGCATCTTGTTGGTCTTTGTATGGAAAAATTGTTCAAATAGTCTTAAATTTATTGCATTTTTGCTAATTTAATTATAATCTTTCAATTTTATCAATTTAAACCTTAACATTTTCAAGTTTTACCAATTGAATCTATCTGACTTAAATTGGCCATGAATTGCTAATGTAGATATCGACCATCTTACAAGGCATAATTAATGCGGATGTGAATAATTTTTAATAATTTTTAATATTTTAATAATAATAATAATTATTTATTTTCTATTTTAACCATCGGTAGGCTAGGGCGTCGCTACCCTCACTAGCCATAGGTGAGGGCCTTTGCACTTTTGTCGGCCCTCACCCAAATTCAAACGAGGCCCATTGGGCCCTTGCCTACAGTTGGTGAGGGCGTCGACTATGGAGGGTTGCGACGTCCTTGCTAGATTTAGGAAGGGGATCTTGACCCTTGCTTTGCCTAGGCTAGGTGAGGGCATTGCAGCCCTCACCTAGATTTGGGCGAGGGTGGATGCCTTTGCTTGTGATTGACGAGGGTAGCGATACCCTTGCCCAAATCAGCCCTCACTAGTTTAGAATTAAGAAAAAAAATTAAATATTGAAAATTAGAAATTGAAAAAAATTAAAATATTATTAAAAAAATCAACATCAGTACTAATTATGTCACGTTGAATAGTTGACTTTATGTTAGTGATTTTAGTCAAAATTAGCTGGGTGAACACATTAGTAAAATGCAAAAAATTTTAGGACTCAATTAGCGAAATTGAGAGGTTTATAACTAGATTGACAATAAATTTAGGACTTTTGGACAATTTTCCTATCTTTTTTTTTTTGTTCCATAAGTACATAGAGGAGTTTACTGCCACAACTATTTATTATGCGGTGCGCTTGTGAATTACATCAAGTGCTTGGAAGCCAATAATTTTTGTAAAAATATTTGTGAATTCATTTAAGAGATTGGGAGTCTACTTTACAAGAAATTATAAGAGTTAAAAATGCATAATGAGTTAATGGATGTCATTGCGGATTGAGATAACAGCAAAAGCCTCAACTATGATTGTAATCTCTATTGCATTGCTCGATCTATAGTATATCAAGTAGGTCACACCAACTAAATCATGTAAAGTCAGTGTTTCCTTATTATGTTTTATTCTTTGCACTATGCTGTAAGCGAACCGCCTCCTTGATAACACCGTAATCAAATATATGTGCAAGACCCCAAATGTTTTGCGCTTAAATCGCATGACTTCATCTTCTGGTTGAACTAATATGAAGAACCAATAGACAACAACAGGAATCATTTCTCCTACATCAAACACACCGGCAGGATACTTTTATTTCGTAGAATTAAAATGAAGAGTTTTGAGACTCTAATGAAAGATCTATCTCGACATGTAGAGCTCTGGAGTGGACAATCTCGGCCTGGGAATGGCCACCAGGGGATTCAATTTCTTGACCACAATCCCGAACTTGTCCGATAGTTCCAGCTCCACCCCTTGCGGTAATTCCCACTCGAATGAATGCAAAAGAGAGGCCAAAGAAAACGTTAGCATCCTCTCTGCCAGTGCGAGCCCTGCGCATATTCTCCGACCAGAGCCAAAAGGCATGTACATGAAGTCGTTGCCCAAGAGGTCATACTTGCAGGGATCTTCCAAGAACCTCTCGGGTCTAAACTCTGACGGTTTGTCCCAAATCGTGGGGTCCCTGTGGATGTAACCCACGTTCAGGAATACGTTACTGCCCTTTGGGATCGTGTAACCCCCGACGACACAAGAAGCATGAGGTGTCCGAGGCACCAATAAGGGCAGCGCTGGGTGCAAGCGAAATGCCTCCTTGATGACAGCATTGAGGTACTTTAATTTGGGCAAGTGGTGCTCTTCGACCATCTTATCGTCCCCCACAACTTCTGTCAGCTCGTGGACTACTTTGTTCATCATATTTCGATTCTGCAGCAACTCTGCCATCACCCACTCAATCATTGTTGAAGTCGTATCAGTTCCACCAACCACAATGTCCTACTCCACAGTCGAAATTTCATTAGGAAGAGTAAACTGCTATTATGTTTGATAAAGCTTAACGCTTGATGAAGCACTGTAATAGAGAAGAATCGATGTTCGAGTCAAGAATATAGAGCTTTTTGTGATGGAGAGGGTGCGGTTGGATACAACCTAAGTAAGACAGCAGGATGCCAAACAAGATATATGGAAAGAGAATTTATTCTTGACATGATACGGCCAACTTGATTCGAAAATTGGCACACAATACTTGAAGAACCTTTGAATTAAATCAACTTTGCTACATTTGTTTCACTATTGTACAAGACGCTGGTGGAAAATTATGGTACTCTAGGGCTGACATAGATCTGAAAATGAGAACGATACTCTTTTAATAATCGCTAGACATAAACTCTATGATTATGGAGGCCAAAAATATGAAATGAAATCTACCGAGAACAGAATTGCCGGAGAGGATTAACCACATTTTCTGGTGCATCAGGGCAAAAAATAGTCAAGTATATTGATAGAAGAACTAGTCACCTAGCTGTATAGACTTACTTTAAGAATGGCTTTGAGAGCTCTATTCTTGTCCATTGGTGAATGGTTATCTTCAAGATCCATCTCCATGTCCAGGAAAATCTGCAAAAAGTCCCTTTTTTGTTCATTTCTTTCAGATTCTCCTTCCTTCTGCTTGAACAGTTCATTTGTTTTTCCTTCGGTTGCACAATCGATAACAGACTGAAGAAAATCATCTAGCCACTGATGCACCCTTTTCATGTCCCTTTCCACTCCTTGCAGGTCAAGCCAAGCGAGTGCCGGGAAAAAGTCCGAAACATTTGGACTACCTAAGAGCACCATGTATTCAGCCACCACCTTTTGAAACTCGGCGCCCATGGCTTCGCACTTCTCTCCCTCAAGCGTCCCTCCCCACAGCATTGCCATCATCGCGTTAATCAAGATCAGAAGGGTCAATTCCCCGATATCAACCGGCATGCCAAATTTTCTATACAGATCACTCAGAGCTTTCCTGACCTCCTGCCTTCTCAAATCGTAACAGGCATCGAGGCTCGCATTGCTCATTATCTGCCGTACGAACAGTTTGCGGAGATTCCTCCAATAAGGCCCCTGGCTTGCGAAGGCAATACTCCTTCCACCGTATGACGACATGGTGGCAGCGATGTTCGGGTCCCGATTGGCAAACGTCATGTCCTGGTCCCGAACAATTTCTCTGGCCACCGACGGGGAGTTAATCACAACATATAACTTGCTTCCAAGCTGGAGTTTGTAGATGGGGCCGTATGTCTTGGCCAATTCGGAGAACTTCCGATGGAGATCGCTCCCTAGGAATGGGAGGTACCCGAGGAATGGCATGCCTCGGGGCCCTGGGGGCAATGGATTCTTCGAGTTTTTTGGCCTCCTGAAAATGGAAAAAACCAAAAAAGTAAGTGTTGCAATTGCTATGACAAGAAATGTTGTGATAGCTCTAGGAATTGCATCATCCTCTTCTTTAGCATGCCACAAACACAGCCAGGCACCTCCAGCGTATCCGTCTGACATTTTGGCTCGCGACCACGGGAAGAGAAGTAGCCAAGCAAGAATAAGAAATTCTTTTATTACACTAAGTATATATGGTCTTCCTATGGATGAGTGGGTCTCTTATAGATGATAAACGAGAAGCTGATAAGGGAATCCAGTGGTTCTGGTTTGCCCCCACCGACACAACAACAAAAAATGACAACCGGAGAAAACTGCCAAAATGAGTACAACGATTGAACAAGCGTAATGCTACGGTGTATATATTGCCGGAAGTAATATATGTTATCGGGAAGCTGTGTGATGAGGGTTAAAGGTCGACTTTAACGGTATATAACTAATCGTAATTTTGACAAATTAATTTAGCTAAATTGTTAAGATCATGAGATAATAAACGCGTTATTTACTTGGATTAGGAAAATTTGCATTTTCTTTTGTGCCTGAGCTTTCGGAGCTATAAAAGGAATCTAGGGAAAAAAAACTAGATTTAAAAATTCTAATTAGAACATTAGACCATATGGAAAAGTCATATTTGATTCTAATTCCACAAAATAGAAAGAGTCCGGCGCTTCATACAAAAGCCCCAAGCCCTAGTCCTATGAGAGATAGAGGTTTTCTTTTTGGTCGGAAGAGAGAGAGGGGTTGGGTTGCCCCCATTTTAACTCCTAATTTTTTTTTCAAAAGAATTGTTTAGTTTTCAATGACCACTTACAACTTTATCTTTAAAAATATTATTTATGACTTCTTAGAAAACTCCGACCTTGAAAAGACCAAATGGCCCCTCTCATTTTAGCATATTGTCAGTCTTTGCATGGAAAAATTGTTCAAAAAATCCTAAATTTATCATATTTTTGCTAATTTAGTTCTAATCTTTCAATTTTATCAATCGAAACCTAAACATTTTCATGTTTTACTAATTGAGTCCGTCCGACTTAAATTGGTAAGAAATTGCTGACGTAGACATCGACATCTTACAAGGCACAATTAACACGAATGTGAATAATAATTTTTAATAATATTTTAATTTTAATTTTAATTATTTTTTTATTCTAACCATCGGTAGGCTAGGGTGTTGCTACCCTCACTAGCCACGGGTGAGGGCCTTTGCACCTTTATCTACCCTCACCCAAATCCAGGCGAGGCCCATTGGGCTCTTGCCTAGAGTTGATGAGGGTTGCGACGTCCTCAATCGATTTAGGAAGAGGGTCTTGACCCTTGCCTTGCCTAGGCTAGGTGATTGCAGCCCTCACCTAGATCTGAACGAGGGTGAATGCCTTTGCTTGTAATTGACTAGGGCAGCGGCACCTTTCCCCAAACCAGGCGAGGGTTGATGGCCCTCACCAGTCTTGGGTAAGGAAAAGAAATTAAATGTTGAAAATTAAAATTAAAGAAGATTAAAATATTATTAAAAATTATCCACGTAGGTGCTAATCGTGCCACATAGGACAATTGGCTCTACGTTAGTGATTTTTAGTCAAAATTGACTAAATGAACTCGATTAGCAAAATGCGAAATTTTTAGGATTTAATTGGCGAAATTGAGAGATTTATAATTAAATTGGCAATAGGTTTAGGACTTTTGGATTTTTTTTTTTCATAAATACATACAGGAGTTTACAATCACAACAATCTATTATGCAGTGCGCTCGTGAATTAGATCAAGTGCTTAGAAGCCAATCATTTTTGCAATAATATTTGTGAATTTGTTTATGAGATTGAGAAATTATTTTGCAAGAAATTATAAGAGTTAAACGTTGTATGATTTAGTGGATGTAATTGTGGATTGGGATAATGGCAAAAGCCTTAACTATGATTGAAATCTCTATTGCATCGATCGATCTATAGTGTAATCTCGTATTGTTTACCTCATCAAGTAGGTCACACCAACTAAATCATATAAATTCGGTGTTTGTTTATAAAGTTTTATTATTTGCACTAAGTGAACCGCCTCCTTGATAACACCGTAATCAAATATATGTGCAAGATCCCAAATGTTTCGCGCTTAAATCACATGACTTCATCTTCTGGTTGAACTAATCTGAAGAACCAATAGACAACAGGAATCCTTTCTCCTACATCTAACATACTGGCAGGATGCTTTTATTTCGTAGAATTGAAATGAAGAGTTTTGAGACTCTAATGAAAGATCTATCTCAACATGTAGAGCTCTGGAATGGACAATCTCGGCCTGGGAATGGCCACCGGGGGATTCAATTTCTTGACCACAATCCTGAACTTGTCCGATAGTTCCAGCTCCACCCCTTGCAGTAATTCCTATTGAAGATATCACCGCTTATCTCTCGTGACTCTTCGTGTTTTGGTCGAAAGGTTGTTCAGTTTCCAACAGAAGTTTTTCGACACACATATTAAAGTGTCTTTAATACTATTTATTTAGACATGTCTTTTCATATATCTAAGGTATGTCAAGAGTCGTGTTTTAAGCCAACATATAAATGAATCTTGTAATCGTTTCAAATAATGGAGAGTGAAAAGACTTTTCTACGAGTAAAGTAGTGTACTCATCTCCTTCCTTAAGAGCTTCTCTTGTGAGAATGTTATTAGAGCTGTGCGACTATGATATTCAACAATTGGTATCAGAGTAAGGTTATCTGGGACCGAGAGCACAGTTGTTAGGGACCGTGAGTCAAGTCTTCCGGAGCGTAGTTCGTGAAGACAGTGGTCAAGGACCATTGTTCGTGCGCAGGCGGTCGAGGACCAAAATACATCAAAAATCTGGCGGTGTACAGTTAGGGACTGTGATCAATTGGTCAGGGATCAAGGTTTCTTGGAATAGTGCCAGACATTATTTCAAGTCAGATGGCAGATGTTTCAAATTCGACGAATGGCATTGAGAAGCTCAACAACTCCAATTACAATAACTGGAGTGTCCGAATGCAGTTTTATTTGATGGGTTAGGATTTGTGGGATATTGTTGGCAGCAGTAACACCACGGCACCCAGAGATAATGATGAACAAAGGAGACGGAAGATAAAAGCGGGTAAGACTCTTTACGTTCTTGCTGTAACTGTCAAAGATGATTTATTGCCTCACATTAGGAGCGCACAGACTCCTAGGGAGGCGTGAGATAACTTGGCAACATTATTTGCAAGGTCAAATGATGCCAAGCTACAAAGGCTAGAGAACGAGCTGTTGTCGATGTCACAACAGAACGAGCTGTTGTCGATGTTTCAAATATGATGGTAAGTCAGTATTTCTCCAAAGTTAAGTCTATTTGTGACGAAATTTCAAAGTTGGATCCCGCTAATGCCATCTCAGAAACAAGAATGAGAAGAATTATTATTCACGGGTTAAAGTCGGAGTATAACGGAATTATTACGGCTACTTGTGGATGGGCAACTCAACCGTCGTTGACCGATCTAGAGAATATTCTGGCTAACCAAGAGACTTTAGATAGTCAAATGTCTAAGGTTTTGATTCAAGAAGAAGAAAGTGCCCTCTTGAGTGATAAAAGAGGGTTCAAGGGCCAGAGGCAAATCGGTGCTAACAATAAAGATGGCAAGTCCAAGAAAAGCCATGTCGAATGGCAAAAGCAACCAGCTCGTGAAGGATGGCAAAAGCATCCAAGAGAGTCAAGCTTTCGACGGGGGGAGCCGGGCGACCCGATGGCAAAAGATGTAATGGACAATGTTATGTCTGCGGCAAGGAGGGCCACTTTGCCAGAGATTGTTGAGCGAAGAAAGCTGAAGGAAATGTTGTAGGATCATCGAAGAGGAATGATTTCGATGTAGAAAAGGAATGGGATTTCCAAACGTCTGTTGCAATAGTGGTGTCAGACGAGTTCGCTGCCTCTTCCGCAGTCGAGTTAAACGATGCGATGGCATTAATCTCTGTAAGTGAAAAGTCGATTAATTATGATTACGATTGGATTGTTGATTCAGGGTGTTCGAGTCATATGACTGGAGATCAAGATAAATTGTTGAACATGCATAATTATACCGGAGGACGTGTTGTTATCACTGTAGACGGCTTGAGGTTGCCAATTACTCATATCGGCGAGACGATGATAACTCCTCGGTTCAATTCACAGCAAGTTGAATTGAAAAGTGTGTATCACGTGCCATGAATGAAAAGGAATTTATTGTCTGTGTCTCAACTCACAGACTCGGGTAAGTATGTAGTGTTCGGTCCACAAGATATTAAGGTATACCAAAGTTTGAAGCCCACTGGTCGACCAATCATGGAGGGACGTTGGCTGGAGTCTGTTTACGTGATGTCTGCTCAAATGGCATACGTAAACAAAACTCGAAGGAACGATACACCTGATTTATGGTATGCACGGTTTGGGCATGTAAGTTATCACAAGTTGAAGGTGATGATGCAAAAGAACATGCTAAGAGGTCTTCCCCAATTGGAAGTGCAAGAAAATGTGGTTTGTGCTGGGTGCCAGTATGGGAAGGCACATCAACTTCCGTATGAGGAATCGTCATTCAAAGCTTGGATGCCTCTCAAGCTCGTTCACTCGGATGTGTTTGGTCTAGTGAAGTAACAATCTGTTAGCAGATTCAAGTATATGATCACTTTCATCAACGACTTCTCCAGGTACGTTTGGGTTGATTTTATGAAGGAAAAATATGAGGCGTTTATCAAATTTAAGGTGTTTAAAGAGAAGGTTGAAAGTGAAGTAGGTAGAAAAATTCGTTGCCTACGCACCGATAACGGGGGAGAGTACACTTCCTACCAGTTTACGAAGTATTTGCAAGAGTATAAGATACGTTGACAGTATACTTGTCTGTATATGCCGCAGCAGAACGGTGTTACCGAAAGAAAGAATCGATATCTAGCTGAGACATGCAGGAGCATGTTACATGCGAAGAATGTTCCACCGAGGTTTTGGGTTGAATGTATGAAGACGGCGGCTCACGTGACTAACGGGCTGCCATAAGCAACTTGGTTTTATGTCACCATACGAGAAGCTAAGGAATCGCAAGCCAGTGGTAAGTCATTTTAGAGTTTTCGAATGTGTATGTTATGCATTTGTGCCTGATCATCTCCGCAACAAATTCGATAAGAAGGCAGTCCGCTGCATATTTGTGAGATATGATGATCAACGAAAGGGGTGGAAGTGCTGCGACCCAACAATAGGGAGGTGCTATACTTCAAGGAATGTGGTGTTCGATGAAATGTCATCTTGGTGGTCACCTCAAGCAGTCGAATTGCCAAATTCACAGCATTTCGATGAAGAGGTTGAAGAAAGGCTGAAAGAATTCGATGAGAATCAGCCTGTTGAAAAAGATGTCGAAAAAGATGTTGAAGCACAATCACCAGGATCGATAAGTTCATCTAGTGAGCATTCAAGGTCGACAGAAGAACTTCGACCAAGTCAGGTCGAAGAACTTGAAGAGGAGGAGCCTCAACTTCGGAGATCGACGAGGCAAAGGAAGTCGAGTCCCAAGTATGCCAACACAGCATTGACTAAAGATGTTGGCGTGTTCGAGCCTTCGACATATGAAGAAGCCTCGAAGAGTATAGAATGGAGGAAGGCCATGGAAGAAGAAATCCTCACACTAAAGAAGAATGAGACATGTGACTTGGTACCGAAACCTGAAGAGGTACGTCCTATTTCTTGCAGATGAGTTTATAAACTTAAAACTCGACTAGACGGGTCAATTGAGATGTATAAAGTATGTCTAATGGCTGGAGGATTTTTGCAAAAATATGAGGTTGATTATGAAGAGACTTTTAGCCTGGTAGCAAAGGTTACCACTGTTCGAGTTCTATTAGCACTTGCAGCAAGCAAGTCATGGAATGTGTGGTAGATGGATGTGAATAATGCTTTCTTGCATGGAGAACTCGAGCAAGAGATATACATGGAGCAACCAAATGGCTTCAAGAGCAAATCCAGAATATGTCTGCAAGCTAAAGAAAGCATCGTATGGCTTGAAGCAAGCCCCAAGAGCGTGGTATGGAAAGATTGCAGAATTCTTGTTGAAGAATGATTATAATGTAGCTCTAGCAGACTCAAGCCCATTCGTGAAGGCAGAAGATGGAAAGGTTGTAGCTGTGCTAGTTTATGTGGATGATCTCATCATTACTGACGATTATGAAGATGAGATATGTCGAATTAAAGCCAACCTCTTTGTGCGGTTCCAGATGAAGGAGCTTGGAGAACTAAAACACTTTATGGGGCTCAAGATTGATAGGACAAAGAATGATTATTCCTATGTCAACAAAAGTATGCACGAGATCTCTTAAAAAAATTCGGAATGCTTGATTGCAAACTTATATCTACTCAGTTGGATGGGAATGCAAAGCTATGTGCTGAAGAAGGTCGAGCACCAGAAGATTCGACTATGTATAGGCAACTGGTAGGTAGTCTAATTTACATTACCATAACTCGGCCTGACATCTCTTTTGTAGTGGGAGTAGTGAGTCGATTCATGGAGAAGCCAATGAAGCCTCACTTGGATGCAGCCAAGCGTATCTTGAGGTATGTAAAGAAGACTTTTGATTTTGGGCTTTTGTATAAAAAGGAATCATCAAGTGAGATGGTCGGTCATTGTGATGCTGACTACGCTGGAGATCAACACACACGACGATCAACTACTAGATACTCGTTTAATCTTGAATCAGCAGTAGTGTCCTGGTGTAGTAAAAGACAGTCGACTGTGTC
The DNA here is from genome assembly GCA_014182375.1 of Eucalyptus virginea. Classification (NCBI taxonomy): domain Eukaryota; kingdom Viridiplantae; phylum Streptophyta; class Magnoliopsida; order Myrtales; family Myrtaceae; genus Eucalyptus; species Eucalyptus virginea. The sequence goes on along the minus strand of CM024520.1, from coordinate 5,008,805 downwards.
TTTGTTTACAACAGAAGCTGAATATAGAGCAGCAGCAATGGCAACTCAGGAGAGCATGTGGCTAGAGTAGTTATTGCATGATCTTCATCAGTCAATAGATTATTCGACAATATTGTATTGTGATAATCTATCTACTATAAGCTTAGCATAGAATCCAATTTTCCATGCTAGGACTAAGCATGTGGAAGTCCACTATCACTTTCGGCGAGAGAAAGTGTTGGATGGTGAGATCAATATGAAGTACATCAAGACAGGTGATCAAGTTGCTGATATCTTCACCAAAGGTTTTGGAGCTGCAAAGTTTGAAGAGTTTCGAGCTCAGCTTGGTATGGTCGCGAGGACTATCCTTAGAGAGAGTAGTTGATGGTGGGGAGTATTGAAGATATCACCGCCTATCTCTCATGAGTCTCCGTGTTTTGGTCAAAAGGCTATTCAGTTTCCGATAGAAGTCTTTTCGAAGATGCGCCCCACGTGCAGTCATGCACCTCTATGCGTGGAGCGCGGCTCGCGCGTGCGACGCACGTGGGTGCTGATGTCACGATGACGTCAGTGACTCGGATCCGATCCTTATGCGTGCATCGCACGCGGGGTGCTGACGTCATGATGACGTTAGCAACTCGGATCCGATCCTTGCGCGTGCCTCGCACGCGGGGTGCTGACGTCACGGTGACGTCAGCGACCCAGATCCGATCCTTGCGCGTGTGCTAACGTCACAATGACGTCAGCAACCCGGACCTGACCCAATTGGCGGCCAACCCGACTTGTTGACTCGACTCGGCCCGTTGACCTGACCTGACCCGGTCAACCGGTTAGATCAATTTTGATCGGTCAAAATACGCTCGCGCATGAGCTCCACGCTTCGTGCACTCAGGCGGTGCGTGCGAGCGTGTGTAGCATCCGATTGGCGCATGGTTGGCGGCGTTGAATTCGTATGGCCATCCTTTATCTTGTGGTATATTTATTTTATATGTTTGATGATTTTATGGTTGTGAAAATACTTACAAAGCCATAAATACGTGTTTTTTTAGTGTATTTTTGCTTCTTCTTTTTTTTTTTTTGTATTTTCCGTGATTTTGAAAATACAAGTATTGGGTTACAGGTATGCTATCACATAAACATTGTAATGATGTGATTCATTAATAAATAAATAAAAATTAAACTTTATTGTAAACTAAAGCTGGCTTAATGAGATACAGCCATTATGCAATACTTGAATTATGTATTGAGCTAATGAGAAATAGTAAAAGTTATGAAACTTTTGTTACCTAAGTATACTCCTTTACACGCTGGTAACCTTTTAATGATGGACGTTTTAAGAACTCGTGACCAAACTAATTATACTACTTAACACATCTGCTGAATGTGGGTAATTCATGTTAGTTAAATTATTAGATGATGTTCCTAAACTCATCTGGTCATTGGTTAATGTCTATCAAGTTGTATATTTTTATGGTTAAGAAGTATGACAATATTCACGCAGAGCAATAGTATCTACTGTTATAGTTTAGATATTTGGTTCTGTGGTTTGACTCAATTTATAGGCCATTGGTTGAAACAATGATATTTATTACCTAAAATTGGCTAATAAATCAGTTGTTGGCCTTGGAGTCATTTTTTGCCTTATGAAACTCATGAGCGATAATGGATTAGCTATCATGCTTGTTGATCCGGTGTACCATGTATTGTTATTGATGTTAACTTGTGATAGATCCTCTAGATCAACATTCTTTTTATGTTGTTCTGATAATCTGTAATTGAGGTGCACACAATAGATGCTTTCTTCTATGTTATGAGAAGTTTCTTGTGTTACTGTGATCGGTGATCTCATTGAAATTTGTCTTTCAGGTTCTATGTATGTATTTATATATATATATATATATATATATATATATATATATATATATATATATATATGTATATATATATTTATATATATGTATGATTAATTTTTATTAATGAATAAAGCAATATAATTAGTATGATATGTGATTTTAGTGATTTACTGCCCCTATCACTAAAGTTAAAATCACATGTATATGGTATATATGAGAAGTAAAGTTTATATCCCTAGTATGAGAAAGTTTCAAAAATTCAATTGAGTAGTGACCACCAAAATGGCACGCGTAATTGGGTTTGAGAAATTTCGGTCTCGTATGGTAATTGGAATGTCTCATGGTCTAATACGTGATCATACTTCCAAAGGAGGTGATTGTGTATCAGTTCATGGAGGGATACATGATAGTGTGGTGAAGGAGTGACTAATCCTAGTGGTTTATATGCCCAAAGGTGATAAATTCATGAAGATTAGAATATATTCTCATAACCACTATCATGTGGGGAGTGTATAACTACATGTCATGTATTTTGCCTAAAGGTGATTATATGATTATGCGTGTAACTCTTTGGATGTGTACTTATATGTCAAGTTACATGATGCTCACATGATGCTAATTATATACATTGCTTATTTTTCAACCACATTTTCTGTAATTAATAACTCCATTATTATTGAGATTTTTACTGCTTCAAATTTTAAGTTGTGGACATATGATTTGTTGCTTAAGAAAAGAGCAATAGAATTTGCTTATTGTCCATGAAGCGTTCCATTCTGGAACATTTGAAAAGTGGTTTGCTTGCAGACTGCACTGCTATAAGATAATGGAAGCCTTAGTGACTTGAAATTATATCTTGTCTAATATTGAAATTAGGACACATCTACAAAGATTATATTTAAGTCATAATGACATATACATCTCGTATATAATTAAAAAGGTTGTTTCCAAAAGTTTTCTTTTTAAGGAAAATGACCGAGATAAAGAATAAAATAATTACAATTAGTCTTAAAAGATTGTCAGTATTAATAGTGGCCGTGAGTATTTTGGCAAGTTTGACAATGCGAAATAGCTTAAAGGGTCATTTGTCAAATACTTGGTAAATTCTGGGGTGGTAACTTAATTACTATGTTTGAAAATCCTGAAAAAAAAGGATTTGGCCGAAAGACATAAATGCACCATAATGAACATGGTGATGAGTATGATTAGTAAGACTAATTTATTTGGTCTTCTATGGGCTGATATTTTGAAAACAACCTTTTCACATACAAAACGTGTTTCTTATCAAAGTTGTTTCATAAACTTCTTTTAAATTATGAACTGGACGTAAATTACTTGAATCTTATTAAATTTAGAGGTGGTTATCTAATCCAATTTAAGTGCATTGCAATTCAGATCTACTCGGAATTATTTTGTATCTTACCTAAATTGTTTATAGGGATATTGATTTTATGATCCTAAAGAAGGTACAAGATATTATGGAATCATATACTGTAAAATTTCTAGAGATCAACGTAATTGTAGAGGATAGCTACTCTCAGACTATTAAAGATAATAGTACGATGGAGGTTATTGTGTCTTTGTCTTTACCTAAACAGACAATTGTGAAATCTCTTATACCATAGACTAAACTTGTTGAGATTCAAAATACTATTCTTGATATAGTTTATGATGGAATTTTTTCAAACCTCTCAAGTATAGAATGAAGTGGTTGTAACTTTACTTAGGAGATTTGTTAGGGAAAGACGATTATTTATACCATCAGAATCTATGAGAACATGATTGCAATATCCACTACATGTTTGATTTAACGACTTATATATAAATGTTGTTCCTTATCCTCAATCAAATATGTGATTAGATGTCATAAAAGACAATAAGCAATTTATGAAACATTATTTGGAAACTTACTGACTTACCTAAAGATCACAAGTTCATTAGTTACAAATAGGCGTACAAAACTAAAAGGATTTCAAAGAAATATTATGGAGCTTATAACTAAACTGATAGTTAAAGTTTTCACTCTGAAAGAGGGGTGAATAGTTTATAATAAAAAAAATAATTATTTCTTTCTAGTATCTTTTAAAAATTGTTTCAGAGTGAACGTGGCATTAATAACTTTTTTTGATAGAAACTTATGCCAAATAGATGTAAAATCTATATAGTGCAATCGGAAGATTTTGTAGGACATGTTTTAAGTAAACTTGTGTGTAGACTGAAAATTTTTATTTATAGTTTTAAACAAGTCTTCAGACACTATTATTAAAGTTTCATAGTATTGTTATTTTGTTCAATTGGGAACAAAGTAATTTAATATATACTGCAAAGTCAGTGAGAGGAAATTTATTTTTCTCATACTCTATGTACGTGATATTTTGGTTACTTGTAGTGACCTTGAGGCATAACATCTTTTGTCATTTACACTAAGGTCCGTAAGGATTGTTCTCACCATATTTTATTAGATTTATTTCAGATGACATTTGCTAATCGTATTTTGAAAATACTCAATATACATCATTGCAAGCCATGAATTGCTCCTATTGTTAAGGGTGATTGACTGAATCTATCACATTGTCCTTATTGAGATATTGAGAAAATCTAATTAAATGGTGTACTTTGTGTTAATGCACTTAAAAGTATCATATATGCTCAAATTTGCACTAGACTAAATATCATCTTTGTGATGGGTCTTCTAGGCAGATATTAGTCAAATCCAGGACGTGATCACTGGGTTGCTGCCAAGAAGATTTTGAGGTACTTAAAGAGGACAAGATATTATATGTTAATTTACAGACATGTTCAATTCTTACAGTTAGTAGGGTATTTAGATGTAAATTTTGCTGGCTGTTATGATGACATGAGATCAATAACAGAATACATATTTATATTAATAGGAAGTGCAGTAAATAAAGTTCTATGTTATCTTTTACTATGTAAGCAGCGTTGCTAACATTCTTTTAGGCTGTTACTTGGGCTATTAGGCTCCGGAACCTCATGAAGGAGTTGACCGTTTTTAACTTTATGGATAGATCCATACGGTTGTATTGAGACAACAAATTTGTAATATTATTTATTAATAACAGATGTCTCAAGGGGTCTAAATATATGGCAGTCAAGAAACAGTACAAAAAGGTGACGTTATAATATAGCATATTTTCAAAGATGATATGGTTGTAAATCCACTAATTAAAGGCCTACGCCCATGTCTATTTGAGCGACATGTCATTAACATGGGCCTAGGAGCATCATGAGATACTGTTGTTTAGTAGGAGCTATTTTAGCTTTACTTTGATAAATGTTTCATCTATGTTCATTACACTTTATAATAGTTTGATATGTACCAACTTTTGCATTCAATAAAATATTTTTGAATGTGTTGTTATTATGTTGAATACATATTGATAAAATCTCAAGGTACTGTATAAACCTTGAGTGAATGCTAGGGACATCTGGTTATTAGCCTTGTGCATATGTCTTGTTATACATAAAGAAATGTTAACCGTAAGGACAAGACATATGTGAGTTCATTGGAACCATAAAGACATTTTTCTAGTGGCACAAGTTTTTGTGACGCTTAAGGTAAGAGAATGGTGACTGACAAATGGGATCTCTCTATTAGAGATGTTATCCATTTGCCACACTACTATATTAAATTCATATTAATAAAGTTGAGAACATTCGTGACCATAGAAGGCTTTGTGTGTATACATGCAGTTACCGCCATGATTCAGTGTTTAAGACTTTATGGGATAGAATTGACTATTAAGAATTATCTCTGAACCAATGTGCGCACATGCAGTACGATTTCAATTAATATAGTCCAAGTGGGAGAATGTAAGAGTTTTCCTAATATAAACTACATTAATTGATATTGTAATTTACTGCTTTTACGGTTACCGTAAAACAGGGCTAGTCTAAGGTGAGATATAAGGTTTTTTAATTAGTCTAATATGGGGAAATTTAGTGTGGGCCGAGTTGAGCTGCAGTGCCTCAGAATGAGGGGTCCTGGCATTTGGAAACTTATAAATAATCTTTGAAGTCTCTCATTTAACCCGAATTCTCACATGTATCCTCACATAAGGAGCGTTTACCTAACGCTAAAGGTGAGGGGACCGCCTCATTAGGCCAGTGATATGGATGGTAATAGAGGAGAATGATTTGCGCATAGAACATTATGTTTCTGCTTCCGCTTCAAGATCGATGAATCCTAAAACATGTGCGTTAATCTTCTACTCAATTATGCATATTCTTGTTTTAGTTATAGAGATCCTGGAGTTGCACAATTTGCATCCAACAATGGATTCTTCGAGTTTTTTCACCTCCTCAGCATGGAAAAAACCAAAAGACTAAGAGTTGCAATTGCTATGACAACAAGTTTTCTGATAGCTCCAGGAATTGCATCGTTCTCTTCTTTAGTGTGTCACAACCAAAACCAGGAACGTCCAAAGTATCCGTCTGACATTTTATCTCTCCACCACAGGAAGAGAAGCAACGAAGCAATAATAAGAAATTATTTTATTACACTAGGCATACATGGTCTTCCTCTAGATGTGTGGGTCTCTCATGGATGATAAAGGAACAACTGATGAGGGAATGGAGTGGTTCTAGTTTGCTCTCATCGACACAAGGACAAAAATTGACAACTGAAGACTACTGATTACAATCAGCAGCCCCACGTGGTCCAATTTTTGGCTTGCATGGAGTTGTCATTGTCATGAGGAGTCATTAGTCTTACATAATTGTATGATTTTTTTGTTGGTGGTATGGACCGGGTTGAGCACTCTGCATCGTTGATAAAAGCAGTGCCTTTGATGATTTAGGCTGGCAAATATCAAATCATCTCGACTCGATGGGATGCAATTACTAATTACTAATATTTTACCAAATCTTACTATTCGATGCAATTATTTTTCTTTCCTAAATTTAACCTTTCGAATTCAAAATGTATTTTGGATTTTAGCTCAATAAGCAAACTTTTCTGATCCTAGTAAGTAGTCTAATTTGAGTAGTTATTTAGTTTGGATAAATTTCCTATTTTGGATTTAATTATTATCTATATATAAAAAGTATCTTTGTTGTGAAAGGTATTCATCATTTTGTGCAATTGCACACGAAAGCAATCTGAGACTATTTAAAGCTGTGAAAAAGATTTTATGTAATTATTTTTTTGAGATTGAAAGATTATTTCATCAAGAATTGTGATGGCTAAATATCATGTCATTTATTAAGTAGATTTGAGAGTTAGGAAATACTTAAGAGTGTCTGAGTGCGGTTATAATCTTTATTTGATTGCTTGATCTATTGCAAATTCTTATGTTGCTATCTCTACAGATGTAAGTCATATTGATCAAACAATATAAATATGATATTTAATTTATTTTTTATAATTATTTTATAATTCGATTCGTTAATTTTCACAACAATTGTTATCAAAATCAGGTTTCTATGAGTTAAATCAAATTGATGGTGACAGAAGAAGGAAAAGTAAACAAAGTTAATAGGAAAGATTTTTGGTTTTTAGAAAATGCAAATTGAAGATTATCTTTACTAGAGAAATCTGCATTTACCCTTATTTGAAAAGAAACCAAAGTTGGTGAAACAAGCTGATTGGAAGTTGCTGGATAGGCAATTGCCGGGTATAATTTAGCTGACATTGGCTCATAATATTGCATTAGCATCGTAAAAGAGAAGATCATTGCATGATTGACAAAAGTCCAATCAAAGTTATGAGAAACTCTTTGCGAATGTCGCGACCTTCCCGAGGGTGAATTACTGAAAGAATGCTAATGGATTACTAAGTCCGAAGACTTGGCGCGGACCCTCCCAAGTCCTACCAATCTCAACTTGATACTAATAAATTAACTCATTTAAACATGCAATTATACTCAATTTGGAGCCGCCACTAACCAATTAGGGTTGGTTAGAAATCCAAGTAAAGTATGGGAGAATACTTTACTTTTGCGAACCAGAGATTCAGTAGGTCTGCGGACATGGTTACGCTAGATTAGTTTAACGCCATTTCGGTACCTTTTATTTTAATTTTAAAAATATTTTACAGGCAATGTTGATTAATTTAAACTTAAGCTACTAACATGCAAATGATGGTCATGCGGGTGCACAATCAATAAAATAACATTCAATAAAAAATACTTATAAAAATGCATGCCCTAAACATGATTTCTAAATGACATGACACCTAATTTTTCTTTTTATGCAATCTTAATCTAAACTTAATATGTATGAATTTTACTTTAATGATATATGAAATGCGATTTATATGGCATAATTTGAACTATCACCAAATGTGTACAATCTAATTTATATAATCCTAAATATGCATCTACTATATGATATGAGATGAATGACATAATAATTCTATATGCATGTTCTTTTTATGATTTTTTTATGATTCTTTTTTTAATGTATGCAACCTACACTAACAATGATGACATGAAATGGGATGAACTAACCTATTAACGAACCAAATAAATGACCTTTTGTGTTTTCTTTTATTTTCCTTTTTTTAAATTACTTAATAATTGTTATTAAAAGAATAACATAATAATGCAATAATAATCTTTGGCTTTTTTTATTATTAAAAAACAACTACACGACGGGAATATTAAAGCATTAATGTACGACCCACTAATTAAAGCGCAACATGTAGTGTGCATATTATGAAATCTATATGACCTCACTAATATTTTTTATTAAAGTTTTTATTAAAGGAAAATTATCTTAATTCTATATGAATCTTAAAAATTAAAATGCATTGCTTTAAACATGAAATGTGTACGGACCTAAATATTTAAATCCTAGATATGACATATAATGCATGATATGTGATGAACAAATAACACACCAAAATACGTCCTATTGAAAATTCATCAATATAAATCAATGACATATTATTTCAATGATGCAAATCAAATCATGAATTTTGTCATGAAAAGTTGAAATAATCAAAAATTTAACCCGACATCTCGCGGCTCAATATTTTTTGTTATCATGACTTAATATGACAAATTTTCTAATTGGATAATGATAAAAATAAATCAAAACATATCAAGTTAGAATAAAATAAAATAAAAAACTATGGAATCGAATTCTAAAAAAGCACATCCCAATATTCTGAATTAAACAATAATAAAAAAATAAATAAAATAATATAATATAAAATTAGTGAAAAGTAAGAGAAACAAACTACCTAGGGGTGGACAAAAGTGTCGATAGAGGGCAGGCACGGGTGAAGGAGATGGCTAGCATCAGAGCTCCGGTGAGATCAAGCGATGTCCGACGACGGTGGTTCGGTGATGGGTCGTGGTGGCCAGAGTAGGGGGCTATCCGTCGGAGGTCCGGCGAGGTCCAGCTGTAACCAAACCTGCAGCAAAACAGAGGAGACAGTAGATGGTTCTGTTCGAGCGTGCAGCAGCGAGCAGAGCAGCAAGGGCGGAGCAAGAACGACATCGTGGCCAGGTCGCAGCAGAGAGATCGGAGCGGCAGAAACAGGGGCGAGCGTGGGTCAGCAGCTGCCGGTGGTGGGTCACTCGAGACTCAGCAACAACGAACAGGGCTGGAGCAATGTCGGGCCATGGGAGCAGAAGCGGAGGCACGTGAGTGCAAGCGAGAGCAGCGACGGCAAACGGAACCAGCTTCTGTGACGGAGGTGGTCGGGGAAAGGGCTCACAAGTTCGGAGCTTCGTAGAGGCGCAATGCGGGTGGCGATGAGATTGGGCAACAGGGGAGCTCGGAACAGAGCGGGGGCAGCCGCGACTTCGCTGGTCTCGTGGGTTGCAGGTGAGGCGAGCAGGGACGTCGTTTGCTGGTCTTCGGCTCCGGGCAGCGTCGGCACGTCGGGCACTGGGTTGAGCGGGCAATGAAACAAAAGCGGAACCAGTGGCTGGGGAGGAGCAAGGCCGGCGGTGCAGAGCTTCGGTCGTCGGAGGCAGCAGGTGAAGGCGTCGGCACAGGGGTGCGATGGTGCGGCTGGGTGAACGCGATGGCGCAGGTGTGAGCACGGTGGTGCACCGGTGAGGAGGAGCCGTCGGTCTATGAGCTACAAATTCCGGCGAGTGCAGGGGGAAGAGGATGAACAGTAAACGTCCAATCCCCCCTGCCAATTAAACTTTTGCTTTTGCTTTTCCCTTTTTTTTTAATTTTTACTCTCTCTCCTCCTGCCCATCTCTTCGTACACTCTCTCTCTCTCTACCTTCTTTTGACTTTTTTCTCTTTTCCTCTCCCACGAACGGAAGCTCCCTTCTCTTTTTTTTTTCTCCTTTCTCTCCAGTTTTCTTTCCAGGAAGAGAACCCCCCCCACACTTTTTTTCTTTCTCTTCAGTTTTCTCTTTTTTTTTTTTTCGACGAAAGTCGAAGAGAAGCCCCCCCCCCGGTTGCTCGGTCCTGAAGCCTCGCATCTTATAGTCAAAATGCTCAAAGTTGTTGAAGATTTGCAAATATTCACTCAACCATCCAACAGTAAAACGGCTCCAAAATCAAACAACCGAATTTTTTTTAAAATTTTGAAATGAAGATATGTGTTCAACCAGAAAAACGCTTCATTATTCATTTTTTTTTTTTTGAAATCTCCCTCCACAAACCCAAATGTTTTATTTTATTTATTATCCTCTATTCTATTTAAAAGAAAAAAATTGATCCTAAATTAGGTGTCAACAATTGCCCTTGAAGGAAGCTCGTAGAGTGCTTTCCTTCAAAGATAAAACGACACCTAAATTTAAACCATGCAAAATGAATATGAAATGAATATGCAAATGTTAATTGTAATGACTTATATATATATATATATATATATATATATATATATATATATTTAAGAAATGGACTCAAATAAATTTAACTTCTTTTGAAATGCAAGGTCATGCAATAATGTAATGTAAATGCAATGATTTGGTCAAGAACGTAGATCTCAATGTGTTTATGCTCAATGAAGTGCAAATGCAAAGAAAAATACATACCTATATAATTGGGTGTGAAATGATTTCTATGAGACCGAACAAATATCTGGAACTCTCCTCAGATAATTGAAAGGCTCAAAATTTCTCTTGAAACAAAGTCTTCAGGGATCTAGAATTCTCGTCAGATTCCAAAAGAAAACCAAGCACTTGGAAGTTACATCAAGTACTTGAAATTTCAAAAATCCGATTTTCACATCAAACATTTGAAAATATTTACTAAACATTTGGAAATCACATCAAATGTTTGAGAAGACAAACACTTGGAAGTCACATCAAGTATTTAAGGGTTCAAATATCTGGAGTTCACACTAGACATTTGAAAATATTTTACTAAACATCTGGAAATCACATTAGATGTTTGAAAAGACAAACACTTGGAAGTCATATCAAGCATTTAAGGGTTCAAATATCTGGAGTTCACACTAGATATTTGAAAATATTTTACTAAACATCTGGAAATCACATCAGATGTTTAAAAAGACAAACACTTGGAAGTCACATCAAGCGTTTAAAGGTTCAAATATCTAGAATTCACACTAGACATTTGAAAACATTTTATAAATGGATACTTGGAATTCTCATCAAGCACCAAGATGACTGAACAAACTTAGGGCTTCAAAGACAAATCCTTTGGTCTTTGAGGAAAAATTCATTTCATTTTTTTTTTTTTAAATTCAATGAAGGTCTATACATGATGGCTTTTTCAAACTTCCACCAGGAAAAAATATCAAGACAATTTTCACTAAGCTGTGAATCTCTTGAACATGCTAAATGAGACACTTTTGGTGTGAAAAATGCTTTTTTCACTCGCTCTCATTTAGAAGGGGTTATTTGTCCCAACCATTGATGTGGGAATATATCACTCAATCTTATCATCATTTTGTCGACAAGAGTTCGAATTTTCTTGCAAGATGTATGACCTTACTAATTTGAGAGGTCTTTGACAAGGATTGTAATGTGGGTTTGGTCAATGGCTTAGCAAAAGGGACTCTTTGAGTCAATGCTATTGAAAGAACAATTCTATAATCATCTTCGGGTTTACAAGTCAAGAACCCTACAAAATGAGAAAGAAATAATCTTGCTCCCACTTCTTCGAGCAATACTTAAAACATGTGAACTCCCATGTTAATTCAAATGCCATAATCTGAAGAGACTTTGTAAGGGACGTAACATAGGCTGGGTTCATGGGCTGAGAAACGAAAGGATCGTTAGGCTCAAAATGTGTTTAAAGGGTGAGAGTTGGTGATCATCTTGACATTACCACCAGTTTTCTTCGCCACGAATTGACTTCTTGACAGATTTCTTTATTGGCTCAAGAGTTTATCACCTGATGCCAGTGATTATTCAACTGGAGATCTTTTCTCAACATTTTTTCTTTTAAAATCATTTTCTTTGATGATGGGCATCGATCAGGCACACCGTTTTTTTTTATGCCCCCAATTCATCGGTCATTTCTCTCTTCTTTTCACGGGCATTGGCCTTGCTTTTACCAGGCACACTGCTTTTTCATGCCCCTTATTTTTTGCACTTACTTTCTTTGGACTCACGCAACACCCATCTTTCATCAGCATTCTAAGCCATGCTATTTGAATTTTTTTTCTTTTCCTTGCCCCAGTGTGGGGGATGATCACCAACTGAATTTAAAGAAATGAAATTATAGGCTCAAGTGGGCTATGCAAGGAATATAACTGTATAGGATAGCAAAAAAAAAAATTATCTTCATCATCCTAAGGCACTTGAATTACCACATAAATTCAATGTAATAGCACAACTTGAAGATTGATGCAAGTGAGAGCAAGAAAATTTCTATCAATTTCCCTCTCCTTCAATGTCAACTTACCTCCATTTGCCCCGATGTGGGGTGGTCCTTGACAGGGGTAGTATGAAAGAAATTCTTCAAGTATTTGGGCTCAAAGAAGGGATAAATAAGGGTTCACTGTAGAGAAATGAATTGCTCCTTGTCATTTTAGTTGTCGCACTTCATGCAAGAAAACTCTTCACCTTGAAACACAAGACGTTTTCATATTCACCTCACAATGTATAGACAAAGGACTGTGTATGGGATAATGCTTGCCTTTCACACCTCATTTAGCATGTTCAAGTAATTCGACATCCTTCACTGAATCATCCATTTTGATAAAATTCAAGTGGAATTGGTGAATTACACATCATGTGAAAACATTCTGAAATGATAAAAAGGCCATGCTCTATCAAATCATAAAGTCAAATATGTTAAGTGTCTGTGTCTTGCCCCTCTTTGCAAGGGAGCTCATAGAGTTCCTTAAATGTGCGCAGGGCTGCACCTGAAACATAAAGCAAATAATTAAAAGAAACAAACAAGGTAAATTAGATGCATGCTGGAAAATTATTTTATTTTGAAAAAAATTTCAAGGGAACATAAAGAAGCCCAACCTTCAAAATTAGCTCCTTGCCGTTTTTCTTTTGGTAGGATTTCATCACAGGGCTAGTTTGGTGTACTTCAACATGCCCTTAAAACATGAAAATCTCAATGTATTTTATTGGATGAAAAGCAAATTACATTATTGAAATGAGGGAAATCCTAGAATTGAAAATGCAAATATGCAAATACGGAAAGTGATAAAGACTCCTACGCAGAGGAGTGTGCAAATAATTAAAATTTTCCTACTCTCGAGTTTTGTCGATGGCAAACACTAAATTATCTTCAAACAATTCAGTCATTCCTTCGAGTGCGTCATCAGAGCTCTCAACCTTTGGAGGTGCGGGATCATCTATGCCACCCCATCCATCGGGGATGATATCCCGTGGGTCGAAGTAGAAGCTGGGAGGAGCCGAATACTTTACATAGTAATCGAATTTGCCACTTGGTTGCCCCAGGGTGTCCATCACTTCTGCTTCCTCATGCATCATCTGAAACATGGTGGGCTCAACATCAAAACTGAAAATGACATTCACAGCTTCTGGGTGGTCAGGGAGTGGGTTATTCTGAATGTTCGGCTGTGCATTGCGGAATGAGACCACCTTGGCATCCAAAAGATTTTGGATTTTGTGTTGCAGCGTATTGCAATCGTCAACAGAATGCCCTACCTCCCCCATATGATAAGCACATGTCTTGGATGGATCATAGTTGGAGAAACGCTTGGGATTAGATCGCTTGGGCTCCTTAGCGAGTAATCCTTTCTTCTGAAGGGTCGGCAAGATCTTAGACAAGGGCTTAGGAAGTGGCGTAAATTGACGCTTGGAAAAGTTTTTCTGCTGGCCAAAGAATGGTCGTGCTCCTCCCTGTTGGGTGTTCGGGGTAGGACGAGGTGGTTAAACATAAGCTGCATTAACCTCCGCTACAAGTTCCTTATCCTTCTTGGTTGAAACTCTCCCATACGAGTTGGTTTGATAGACGCCCATCCATCCCGCAATGCTACTTCAATTCACTCGCTGACAGGGATTAGCTGATTGAATGACTCGGCAGTTGAACCCAGCATTCGATTTCGATACTCAGGTGGGAGTGTCTTCATGAACAAATCCATCAGCTCTTTCTCTGTCGGCTCTGGAGTTATCTGAGCGGTTACAGTCCTCCATCTCGTGACATATGACTTGAAAGATTCCTTCCTCTTCTTCTCAGTGCAAAGTAAATCTTCTCGAGATGGAGTGACATCAATATTATACTTATATTGCTTGAAGAAGGCATCCGTCAAATCCTTCCAAGTCTCCAGCAGATTAATCTTCTTCATGATGTACCATTGCAGCGCCGGTCTTGTCAGGCTTGCTTAAAATTGTTGAATCATCAAGGGGATGTTATCAACATATTGGGTCATCCTGACCGCATAAGTCTGCAAATGGATCTTCGGGCAAGAGGTGCCATCATACTTTTCAAAGTCTGGCATTTTGAACTTCTTTGGTATCTTGATCTTTGCATAATGGGACAGATCAGTTGGGTCTTGGCTAAATGAACCCTACAACTGCTTGAGTTTCTCCTCGATTTTTATCAAGCGTTTTTCCTGCTCAGTTTTTGGTATGTCCAAATGTATCACTTGTACCTCCTCAATAACAATTTGAGGCGCGTCGGTAATTTTCTCCCTGGAGGCATCATTGGAGTTTGATGGGCCACTTGTGAATATATTCTTGCCTTTATCTCTTGGATCAACCACGGGAGCATGTTGTGGTAACACCACTTCAACTTGCGGAGCTGATGGAGTAATGTTTGCTTGGAGAGAATCGATTTGCTTAGAAAGCTGCTCAAGAACATTCAGGACTTGCTTCATCTCTGATTCGAGGGCAGCGACGCGAGCTTGTTCAGCAACACGTATTTGTTCGGTGTTATCAGCCATTGTTGCCCTAGAACGAGTACGGATTGGCGATCTTGGGTGAGCCGTGTTGTTACCTAGCAATGTGAAATAATATAGTAAGCATTATAACAAATGAGATTGGTCCATGACAACGGTCAATCGTTTATTTTATTAAGTGAAATCAAATTCCCAAGACATCAACTTAAAACGTTAAAATAACTCCCTAGGAAATTAAATTCCTAAAACATCAATCTAAGAAATTGAAATAACACCCTAAAGCCAGAATTAAACTCCTAAATCTAGCGACTCTTTTCCATATACAATTGAGAGATCACAGTCTTTCGAAGCTTCTTGTTCTGCCGAACCAACTCAGAGATTCGAGCCTCCTTCCTTTCCACCGTTTCTTCAAGATGTTCAATTTGTGCTTTACGAGTGGGCTTCATGGTCACTTCAGGTATCACGGGACGTAAGGCCTGGTTGCCTTGATCTAATTGGTCCAACCACATTTTGAGCTCTTTTTGGGAAAGGAAATGAATTGTACATCAGTTTTCCCCATTGCACATAAAACAAGACTAACCACGAAACCTATTGTCATGGACCGAAAGAAAGTGCAATAAAGTAAATAAATTGCATATTATAAGGTAAGAATATTTACTTCACAAAAAAAATGGCAACCACATTGACAGGCGCATGAGATGTGAGGCTTAACACCTAAACTACAAGGCTTAGCAAGTTAGAGCTAAGAGGATGGGCCGACTAGTCGCAATCTCGCGTACAAATGTCGGGTCCTCTTAACTCTGGCTCAGTCAAAAGAAAATCCCATGGTCACGCAGTTTCGTGAACAAGGATAAACGTTTTGACACCAAGAAAAATTTTCGGGATTGAGAAAAGCAACCTCTACATCGCGGTCTCACGTTCAAGGTTGATCCATTTCTCAACACCATCCTAGAATCCTTAAATGCGGTCCAAGTCCGACGGCAGGTTGTGTGTGCAATGTGTAGTGCTAAAACAATTTGAAAATCATGCACAACAATTTATAATGCAAGCAACACTTCAATATATAAGAAAAACATTCAATCTTAACACCTTCCTACAAAACAAAGAGTCAACAAGCACTACTCCCCTTATACCTCCTTTCTGTAAAAACATTTAACACTTCATGTTAGGAGGGTACCTTGTTTTTATGCTGCCAAACAAAATATTTTTTAAAAAGAAACAGGCCTATGTCCACTATGAGTTTTAACTCTGTCCCCAGCAGAATCGCCAAGCTGTCGCGACCTTCCCGAGGGTGAATTATTGAAAGAAGGCTAATGGATTACTAAGTCCGAAGACTTGGCGCGGACCCTCCTAAGTCCTACCAATCGCGACTTGATACTAAGAAATTAAATCATTTTAACATGCAATTATACTCAATTTGGAGCTGCCACTAACAAATTAGGGTTGGCTAGAAACCCAAGTAAAGTATGAGAAAATACTTTACTTTTGCGAACCAGAGATTCAGTAGGTCCGAGGACATGGTTACGCTAGATTAGTCTAGATTAGTCTAACGCTCTTTCGATACCTTTTATTTTAATTTTAAAAATATTTTACAGGCAATGTTGATTAACTTAAACTTAAGCTACTAACATGCAAATGGTGGTCATGCGGGTGCACAATCAATAAAATAACATTCAATAAAAAATGCTTATAAAAATGCATGCCCTAAACATGATTTCTAAATGACATGACACCTAATTTTTCTTTTTATGCAATCTTAATCTAAACTTAATATGCATGAATTTTACTTTAATGATATATGAAATGCGATTTATATGGCATAATTTGAACTATCACCATATGTGTGCAATCTAATTTATATAATCCTAAATATGCATGTACTACATGATATGGGATGAATGACATAATAATTCTATATGCATGTTCTTTTTATGATTTTTTTTATGATTCTTTTTTTAATGTATGCAACCTACACTAACAATGATGACATGAAATGGGATGAACTAACCTATTAACTAACCAAATAAATGACCTTTTGTGTTTTCTTTTTGTTTCTTTTTTTTAAATTACTTAATAATTCTTATTTAAAAAATAACATAATAATGCAATAATAATCCTTGGCTTTTTTTATATATTAAAAAACAACTACACGACGGGAATATTAAAGCATTAGTGTATGACCCACTAATTAAAGCGCAACATGTAGTGTGCATATTATGAAATCTATATGGCCTAAATAACATTTTTTATTAAATTTTTTATTAATGGAAAATTATCTTAATTCTATATGAATCTTAAAAATTAAAATGCATTGCTTTAAACATGAAATGTGTACGGACCTAAATACCTAAATCCTAGATATGACATGTAATGCATGATATGTGATGAACAAAAAACACACCAAAATACGTCCTATTGAAAATTCATCAATATAAATCAATGACATATTATTTCAATGATGCAAAGCAAATCATGAATTTTGTTATGAAAAGTTGAAATAATCAAAAATCTAACCCGACGTCTCGCGGCTCAATATTTTTTATTATCATGACTTAATATGACAAATTTTCTAATTGGATAATGATAAAAATAAATCAAAACATATCAAGTTAGAATAAAATAAAATAAAAAACTATGGAATCGAATTCTAAAAAAGCACATCCTAATATTCTGAACTAAACAATAATAAAAAAATAAATAAAATAATATAATATAAAATTAGTGAAAAGTAAGAGAAACAAACTACCTAGGGGTGGACAAAAGTGTCGACAGAGGGTAGGCACGGGTGAAGGAGATGGCTGGCGTCAGAGCTCCGGTGAGATCAGGCGATGTCCGACGACGGTGGTTCGGTGATGGGTCGTGGTGGCCGGAGTAGGGGGCTGTCCGTTGGAGGTCCGGCGAGGTCCAGCTGTAACCATACCTGCAGCAAAATAGAGGAGGCAGCAAAACTGAGGAGACAGCAGATGGTTCTGTTCGGGCGTGCAGCAGCAAGCAGAGCAGCAAGGGCGAAGCAAGAACGGCGTCGTGGCCGGGTCACAGCAAAGAGATCAGAGCGGCAGAAACAGGGCAGGAGCAATGTCAGGCTGTCGAAGCAGAAGTGGAGGCACGCGAGTGTAGGCGGGAGCAGCGACGGCAAACGGAACCAGCTTCTGTGACGGAGGTGGCCGGGGAAAGGGCTCACAGGTTCGGAATTTCGGAGAGGCGCAATGCGGGCGGCGAAGAGATCGGGCAATAGGGGAGCCCGGAATAGATCAGGGGCAGCAGCGGCTTCGTTGGTCTCGTGGGTTGCAGGTGAGGCGAGCAGGGACGTCGTTTGCTGGTCTTCGACTCCGGGCAGCATCGGCACGTCGGGCGCTGGGTTGAGCGGGCAGTGAAACAGAAGCGGAACCGGTGGCTAGGGAGGAGCAGGGCCGGCGGTGCGGAGCTTCGGTCATCGGAGGCAACAGGCGAAGGCGTCGGCACAGGGGTGCGGTGGTGCGGCTGGGTGAACGCAATGGCACAGGTGCGGGCACGGTGGTGCATCGGTGAGGAGGAGTCGTCGATCTGCGGGCAGCAAATTCCGGCAAGTGCAAAGGGAAGAGGATGAACAGTAAACGTCCAATGCCCCCTGCCAATTAAACTTTTGCTTCTGCTTTTCCCTTTTTTTTAATTTTTACTCTCTCTCCTCCTACCCATCTCTTCGTACACACTCTCTCTCTACCTTCTTTTGACTTTTTCCTCTTTTCCTCTCCCACAAACCGAAGCTCCCTTCTCTCCTTTTTTCTCCTTTCTCTTCAATTTTCTTTCCACGAAGAGAAACCCCCCACACTTTTTTTCTTTCTCTTCAGTTTTCTATTTTTTTCTTCGACGAAAGACGAAGAGAAGCACCACCCCCCCCGCGCTGCTCGGTTCTGAAGCCTCGCATTTTATAGTCAAAACGCTCAAAGTTGTCGAAGATTTGCAAATATTCACTCAACCATCCAACAGTAAAAAGGCTCCAAAATCACACAACCGAATTTTTTTTTTTTTTTTTTTTGACATGAAGATATGTGTTCAACCAGAAAAACACTTCATTATTCAAATTTTTTTTTTTTGAAATCTCCCTCCACAAACCCAAATGTTTTATTTTATTTATTATCCTCTATTCTATTTAAAAGAAAAAAAATTGATCCTAAATTAGGTGTCAACAGCGAACAATAAGGTCTACTTTATGTATTGTTTGTTTCACTTAAAGATGAGTGAAGGTGCATCGGTTGCTTAGAAAATCAATGAATTCAATACAATTGTTAGTCAATTGAGTTTAATCTTTGATTTTATCATGTTCATTGCTTGATAGTTGGATTACTATATTATTGTTATTAGTAATTCCATTGGGTTAGTAAGTTTGCCGTTTGATGAAATTCATTACTTGATTCTAAGTGAAGACACCCATAGAAGAGATTCTAGTGAATTTATGCAAGCTGTTTCAGAAGGTGAAGGAAGAGGAGGAGATAATAATAGTGTTAGTAGGAGTAGTGCAAATTTGAACAGGTGTAGTTAGTTTAGGATTTGTGGTGTTGTCTATTGGAGTCAGGGCAAGAGGGATTATCTTAAAATGGATTGCCTTAAGCTAAACAACAAGAAGGATAAGAGAAATGGAGTTGAGTCTAATGATGATATTGTTGTAGTTGCTAACCATGCCTTAGATAGTGCTCATTATGTATTTTTTGTCACTAAGAATTCATCATTTGACGAATAGATTATGATTTTGTTGCTTATTTCCCGCTACACCAAACATGGAACTAGTTTTCTATTTATCAATGCATGGAGAATGGTAAAATGTAGTTAGGGAGCAATGCCGAGTGCAATGTTGGCATTGTTAGAATTAGAATGCATGATGGTGATGTGAGAATATTGATTGAAGTGAGACATATTCCAAAATTGAAAAAAATGTAATTTTACTAAGTGTCATAGATTTAGCTGAGCATTGGTAAACCTAAAAAAGTATATATATTCAAGTTGACCTAACTCACTGGTTTAAATTTTTGAATCAATGTGGATCCAATTAGATATATTTATTGGTTCAGATTTGGACTCCCTCTTAGTAATTTTCCCAAGTGAAGGTATGAGTTTCTGCTGCACTCTTGTTACGGCTAAATTCTCCTCTACCCTTCATCTATGTCTCCAATTTCCTCCGAACAAAGAAGGAGGAGAACATGGTCTTAATCAAAGCGGAGGACTACCATCAGTTCGGCATTAACCTTTGCTTATTGCAAACGTACATGTAATACGTGACTAACTCCAGGCCATTCCTTATTTTAGACAAAAAAGCAAGAATATCAACGGATTCTCTCAATTCATGTTGCCATGAATAGGACTTGTACCATAACATAGTCGATAGATATGCATATATCTTTACTGAAAACCGAGGCTAGAAACATACAAAGAAAAGGAGTTTGGAAGCTTCAATCCGAAAGACCTATATCTGCATGTAGAGCTCTGTCTGGACAATTTTGGTTTGGGAATGGCGACTAGTGGATTCATTTTCTTGACCACAATCCCGAACTTGTCTGACAATTTCAAGTCCGTCCCTTGTGGTAATTCCCACTCGAACGAATGCAAAAGGGAAGCTGAAACACACGTGAGCATTCTCTCTGCCAGCGGAAGCCCTTCACACATCCTATGACCAGAACCAAATGGCATGTATCCGAAGTTGTTGCCAGATTATACATGCTAGGATCTTCCAAGAATCTTTCCGGTCTAAACTCTAATGGTTTGTCCCAAATCTTAGGGTCCCTGTGGATATACGATACGTTTAGGAATATGTTACCGCCCTTTGGTATCATGTAACCCCTGACGACACAGGAAGAATGCTCGGTCTGAGGCACCAATAAGGGCAGTGCCAGGTGCAAGCGCAACACCTCTTTGATGACAGCATCGAGGTACTTTAATTTGGGCAAGCACTGCTCTTCGACCATCTCATCTACTCCCAAAACTTCTGTCAATTTCTCCACTACTTTGTCCATCAATTCCGGTTCCGCAGCAACTCTGCCATCACTTATTCGGTCATTGTCGACGATGTATCGGTCCCGCCAATCACGATGTCCTATTCGATCATTCGAAGGTTCATCAGTAAGAGCAGAATTCCGTGACCGTCCATTAAGTTGCAAAGTTAATGACGCACTGTATCAGAGAAGAACCAACCTGAAAGTCAAGATATGGGACTGTTCTACGGAGTTGGACACGGCCCAGTAAGATGATAAGACGTGAAACAAGAAGAGCATGGAAAGAGATCAATTCGGACAAGATATGACAAACGTCCCCGGAGATTTGGCACAAGATGATTGACATATTTTTGGGTATTATCAACTTTTCCTATTGTGTACATGATGTGGGTTGAAATTATGATAACGTAATGCTAATAGAGATTCTAAAGGAAGCACAGTACCCTATAAATAATCGTTAAACAACTAACTTAGGATTATATGTGGCACTTGGCAGCCATTATATGGAATGAGATCTAAAAATTAGGAACGGAGTTGTAGATCGAGGATTCACTATGTTTTATGGTGCATCAGGCTGTCAAATGCATGTATATGTTAGAAATTAAATCAAATTCATCGGTGTTGATAACTGTCTGGTATCAGCATTAAAGAAGAGTTATAATTGATGCATTATATATAATTAGTCTGTGCGTATTTTTAGGTGTAGTGATTGTTTTTAGAGATAATGATTGTTTATAGAGATATCTTGACATATGATGAGATAAGGTGATATATGGTGATTGTTTTGTTATAATCTGGGCCTTATCCAGAACATTAGCTTTATATATTGGGAAGAGCGAATTTCATGTAATAAGTCTATAAATAGGGAAGTCTTGCAATTGTTTTTTGTTAAGGTGAAATAAATTTACAAGCCTATCTATCTTTTTCTCTTCCTTGTGTGAATTGTAAGTGTTTCATCTTCAAATTACTTTCATTAAAATGGTATCGGAGCTTACGGTTTGTGATCATGACCTAAACAAATAATCAGCTTCTTCTTCAATACTCTCGTCTTACCAAAGAAAATTCTAGTAACTGGGCCATTAAAATGAAAGCTATACTCAACGCTTACGATGTATAGGAACTCGTTAACACTGGCTATGATGAGCCAGAGGATGAAGCTACCTTGAACCAAAACTTGAGGAATGCCTTGGAGAAGGTTCGTTTGAAAGATCAATATGCCTTGTCAATCATCTATTAAGCTTTAGATGATTTTATGTTCAAAAAAGCGTTGAACACTACTACTGCTAAGGAGGCATAGGAGATTCTTCATGACACACATCTAAGAGTATAGAAAGTTCAGAAGATTCGCTTTCAAACCTTGAAAGGCGAATTTGAGGTAATTCATGTGAAAGTATCTGAATCAATTGCCGATTATTTCATAAGAGTTTTGGCAATTGTCAATAAGATGAAAAGAAATGGAGAAGACATTTCAAATATTTGTATTATTGAGAAAATACTTCGGTCCTTAGACAAGAAGTATGACTACATTGCTGTTGCAATTGAAGAATCTCTTAACTTGGATGCCATGACGATCGATCAACTTATGGGCTTCATTACAAGCCTATGAAGGAAGTTTCAGAAGAAAAAAGATTGAACCAGTGGAGGATCTTTTAATTGTTTTTCGTTAAGATAAATAAATCTAAAAACCTATCAGCAATATTCGCCTCCCGATTGGCGAACACCATGTCCTGGTCTCGCACGATTTCTTTGGCTAGCGATGGGGAGCTAACCACGACATACAGCTTGCTTCCAAGCCAGAGTTTGTAGACGGGGCCATAGGTCTCGGCCAATTCGGTGAACTTCCAGTGAAGATCGGTACCCGAGGAAAGCTAAGAGTTGCGATTGCTACGACAAGCAGTGTCGTAGTAGCTCTTGGAATTGCATCGCTCGCTTCTTTAGCATGCCACGACCCCGGCCAGGGACGTTCGGAGTCTCCGTTCGGCATTTCAGCTCGGGAGAACGGTCTGAGGAGTCGTCGAGCAAGAATGAGGATGTCTGTAGGGACGCTACATGAGGAAGTTCTTCCGATGGGCGGTTTTCATCGGAAAAGTCAGTTGTTCACGTGACACTCAGACAGTGACTGCCACTGATACACGAACAATTATTGATCAAACGAAAATGACCCCAGGGGTCCAGTTTTTGACATGCTATAAGTGGGGGTTTGTCTTCTATTTAGTTTTGTGGGATGCCACCGACGTCCAGATCTCTCAAAGTCTAAGATGATCACGATCTTATCCTTTTCAAGCTCAGGGGAGCCACACGTAGAGAAAGGATGAGCTTTAAAGGTCGCATACCTGCATAGATTGTATGACTGATTTGATATTTTGAAATATCTACTAGCAAGATGCTCGTGCATTGCATAGCTCTGACGTAGCATTTGTTATATCATTCTCGATTTTGATATCCGCGTGAGCTTTTGCAAGCGAAATAATATGCATAAAATTATAACATCATAAATATTCACATCAATCGAATTATCAGCAAAAGTTTTCATGAAATTTTGTATAGAGTACGTGTACCCCAATATGTACTTTAGTGTGAGGGGAAAGTACTAAAAATGTTTTAAATTTATTGTATTGGTATTAATTCAGCCATAAACATTTTTAATTAGGTCAATTCAGTTTTAAATATTTTCACATTGACATTAATTCAGTCCATCCAATTTAAATTGGCTCGATATCGCCAATATGAATGCTGATTATCCTACATTGCATGGCTGATCTTTGACAAGAAGACACATGATGATGACTCTTGATTGTCTAATTTAAAAGAATCGAATGATCGATATATCATTCAATTCTTTTAAATTTAAAGAGGCATTTTTTTGCACCAAAAAATGATCAACTTTTGGTTATTATTGACATATGATGGACTTAGTTGATGAGAATAGAATTTGATTATGTATGAATAGAATTATTAGTAACTTCAAAAGAATCGATAGCGTGCTAGTGAAGTCATTGACGACATACAAAGTGAAGTTATTGAGGAGATCCTTAAAACATTGATGTTGACATCAAGCAGTCGACAAGAGGATAATCCTGGTTGATTATTTTGCCGCTATTTCTTTTTTGGTAACCACTTGAAAGTTTTTTTTTTCGTAACCATTTGTAACCTCCATCAATAACCATTGATTGTTGTTTTTAAATAGTTGTATCTTACTCTTTGGAGGATCCCACACAAATCAAACAAATTTATTATCTTTAAAATTTCCTATCTTGCATTTTATTTTCCTTAATTGTAGCTTTCAGATTTGCATTATCGATTAAATTTCTTAATGTATCTTTAGTTGATTAAATTTCTTCATGCATCTCTATTCTAGGTATTGTGCCGTCAATTAAATTCTAGCATAATACTTCTATGTTCTCAAGTTATGTTGTCAATTGAACTCCGGCATGTTTATGTCTGGTTGCTTTATTTGGTTTGCTTGAATGATTAATCATCACCATCTAAAATGGATTGTAATTATCATTAGAGTAGTGTCACCACGCTCGTTAACCAAACTTTATAAAGAAAGACTTTCATTTTCAATGAACTTAATGTGTATATGACACAAAATAATAATAATAATAATAATAATAATAATAATAATAATAATAATAATAATAATAATAATAATAATAGTAATAATAATAATGTTTTGAAAATGAAAAATAAAATTCTTGATTTAGATATTTAGAGTCCGTGAATGCTCGTTTACAAAATCTTCGTAATTAGGTGCGCAACACCTCTCAAACTTATGGCTGAGTATTGCCCCTCATACATTGACAAGCTTAGGGCACACTTGTGTATAGACAAATTTTCCTTCTATCATACAGAAGCTTCATTATTTTCCTACTATTTGTTGGAAATATTTTATTTTATACATCCAACTAGTGTTAACCAATCGAACACTCATCTTGCTTACTCATAGAGTGCGGGATCAGACAACCTCGGCGTAGGTATCGCGACAAGAGGTTCCTTCTTCTTCAGAACGATGCCAAACCGCTCCGAAACATCCAGCTTCTCCGCACTGCCGCTCAGCAGTTTCCATTCGAAGGAGTGCGCAAGCGTAGCCAGCGAGCACAGCACCATCCTCTCCCCCATCGCTGTCCCGGGGCAAATCCTGCGGCCCGACCCGAACGGTATGTAATTCAGGTCATTCCCGTTGAAGTCCCACTTGCTGTCCGCGTCCGCGAACCTCTCCGGGTCAAAAGTCGACGGGTTTTTCCAAACGGATGGGTTGCGATGGATGGCCCACGTGTTGATCAAGACTTGAGAGCCCTTCGAGACCATGTAGCCCGCGATGATGCAGGTCTCCCTAGGGCAATGAGGCACCAACATTGGAAGGCCGGGGTGTAACCTTAGAGTCTCCTTCATGACTGCTTTTAAGTAGGAGAGGTGGTGTAAGTGCGACTCTTCCACTCTGTTGTCTTCACCTACTACTTGCTCAAGCTCTTGTCGGGCTTTCGACATCACTTCCAGGTTCTTGATCATCTTGGCCATGGCGAAATTGAAATGTTTAGGACTCAATTAGCAAAATTGAAATGTTTAGGACTAAATTGGCAAAAATGTAGTAGGTTTAGAACTTTTTGGAGAATTTTCCTGTCCTTTTTTATAAGTACATAGAGGAGTTTTCGGTCACAACAATTTATTATACAGCGTGCTCGTGAATTACATCAAGTGCTTGGGGGCCAATAATTTTTCTAATAATATTTGTGAATTTCTTTATGAGATTGGGAGATCATTTTGTTAGAAATTGTAAGAGTTAAAAACGTCGTATGAGTTTGTGGATGTAATTGTGGATTGAGATAACAACAAAATTATTTTAATGACTCGACTGTGATTGTAATCTCTATTGCATCACTTGATCGATAGTGTAATCTCGTGTTGTACTCCTCATCAAATAGGTCACACCAACCGAATCATATAAATTCAGTGTTTCCTTATTATATTTTATTCTTCGCACTATGCTGCAAGCGAACTGCCTCTTGATAACCCGTAATCAAATATATATGCAAGACCCCAAATGTTTTGCGCTTAATCACATGACTTCATCTTCGAGTTGAACTAATCTGAAGAACCAATAGACAACAGGAATCCTTTCTCCTATATCTAACATACTGGCAGGATGCTTTTATTTCGTAGAATTGAAATGAGGAGTTTTGAGACTCTAATGAAATATCTATCTCAACATGTAGAGCTTTGGAGTGGACAAACTCGGCCTGGGAATGGCCACCAGGGGATTCAATTTCTTGACCACAATCCTGAACTTGTCCAATAGTTCCAGCTCCACCCCTTGCGGTAATTCCCACTCGAATGAATGCAAAAGAGAGGCCAAAGAAAACGTTAGCATCCTCTCTGCCAGTGCAAGCCCTACACATATCCTTCGACCAAAACCGAAAGGCATGTATGTGAAGTCGTTGCCCGAGAGGTCATACTTGCTAGGATCTTCCAAGAATCTCTCCGGTCTAAACTCCAATGGTCTGTCCCAAATCGCGGGGTCCCTGTGGATGTAACCCACGTTCAGGAATACGTTACTGCCCTTGGGTATCGTGTAACCCCCCACGACACAAGAATCATGAGGGGTCCGAGGCACCAATAAGGGCAGCGCTGGGTGCAAGCGAAATGCTTCCTTGATGACAGCATCGAGGTACTTTAATTTGGGCAAGTGGTGCTCTTCGACCATCTTGTCGTCCCCCACGACTTCTGTCAGCTCGTGGACTACTTTGTCCATCATATTTCGGTTCCGCAGCAACTCTGCCATCACCCACTCGACCATTGTTGAAGTCGTATCGGTCCCGCCAATCACGATGTCCTACTCCACACAGTCGAAATTTCATTAGGAAGAGTAAAATGCTATTATGTTTGATAAAGCTGAATACTTGATGAAGCACTGTAATAGAGAAGAATCGATGTTCGAGTCAAGAATATGGAGCTTTTTGTGATGCAGAAGACAAGATTGGATACAACCAAAGTAAGACAGCAGGATGCGAAACAAGATACGTGTAAAGAGATTAAATTACTATATTTGTTTCACTATTGTATAGGACGCTGGTTGAAAATTATGGTACTTTAGGGTTGACATAGATCGGAAAATGAGAACGATACTCTTCTAATAATCGCTCAACATTAATTCATGATTATGCAGGATATGAAATGAAAACTACCAAGAGCAGAATTGCCGAAGATGATTAACCATATTTTCTGGTGCACCAGGGCGAAAAATAATCACGTATATTCATATAAGAACTAGTCACCTAGCCGTATAGACTTACTTTAAGAATGGCTTTGAGAGCTCTATTCTTGTCCATTGGTGAATGGTTATCTTCAAGATCCATCTCCACGTCCAGGAAAATCTGCAAAAGTCCCTTTTTTCTTCATTTCTTGCAGATTCTCCTTCCTTCTTCTTGAACAGTTCATTTGTTCTTCCTCCGGTTGCGCAATCGATAACAGACTGAAAAAAATCATCAAACCACTGATTCACCCTTTTCATGTCCCTTTCCACTCCTTGCAGGTCAAGCCAAGCGAGCGCTGGGAAGAAGTCCGAAACATTCGGAATACCTAAGAGCACCATGAGTTCTTCCACCACCTTTCGAAACTCGGCACCCGCGGCTTCGCGCTTCTCTCCCTTAAGCGTCCCTCCCCACAGCATCGCCATCATCGCGTTAATCAAGATCAGAATGGTCAACTCCCCGATATCTACCGGCACCCCGGATTTTCTATACAGATCCCTCAGAACTTTCCTGACCTCCTGTCTTCTCAAGTCGTAACAGGCATCGAGGCTTGCATTGCTCATTAAATGCCGTACAAACAGTTTGCGGAGATTCCTCCAATAAGGCCCCTGGCTTGCGAAGGCAATATTCCTTCCGCCGTATGACGAGATGGTGGCGGCGATGTTCGGGTCGCGATTGGCAAAAGTCATGTCCTGGTCCCGAGCAATTTCTTTGGCCAGTGACGGGGAGTTGACCACGACATATAACTTGCTTCCGAGTTGGAGTTTGTAGATGGGGCCGTACGTCTCGGCCAATTCGGTGAACTTCCGGTGGAGATTGCTTCCTAGGAATGGGAGGTACCCGAGGAATGCTACGCCTCGGGGCCCTGGGGGCAATGGAGCCTTCGAGTTGTTTCGCTTCCGGAACACGGAAAAAACCAAAAAAGTAAGTGTTGCAATTGCTATGATAAGAAATGTTGTGATAGCTCTACGAATTGCATCATACTCTTCTTTAGCATGCCACAAACACAGCCAGGCACGTCCAGCGTATCCGTTTGACATTTTGGCTCGCGACCACGGGAAGAGAAGTAGCCAAGCAAGAATAAGAAATTCTTTTATTACACTAAGTATATACGGTCTTCCTATGGATGAGTGGTCTCTTGTAGATGATAAACGAGAAGTTGATAAGGGAATCCAGTGGTTCTGGTTTGCCCCCACCGACACAAGAACAAAAAATGAGAACTGCAGAAAACTGTCAAAATGAGTACAATGATTGAACAAGCGTAATGCTACGGTGTATATATTGCCGGAAGTAATATATGTTATCGGGAAGCTGTGCGATGAGGGTTAAAGGTCGACTTTAACGGTATATAACTAATCATAATTTTGACAAATTAATTTAGCAAAATTGTCAAGAGGCGGTTTGCTTGCAGCATAGTGCGAAGAATAAATATAATAAGGAAACACTGAATTTATATGATTCGGTTGGTGTGACCTATTTGATGAGGAGTACAACACGAGATTATACTATCGATCAAGTGATGCAATAGAAATTACAATCACAGTGGAAATATTAAAATAATTTTGTTGTTTATCCCAATCCACAATTACATCCACAAACTCATACAACGTTTTTAACTCTTACAATTTCTCACAAAATAATCTCCCAATCTCATAAAGAATTTCACAAATATTATTACAAAAATTATTGGCCCCCAAGCACTTGATGTAATTCACGAGCGCACTGTATAATAAATTTTTGTGACTGAAAACTCCTCTATGTACTTTTAAAAAAGACGGAAAATTCTTCAAAAGTTCTAAACCTACTACATTTTTGCCAATTTAGTCCTAAACATTTCAATTTTGCTAATTGAGTCCTAAACTTTTTTATGTTTTGCTAATTGAGTCCATTAGGCCAATTTTAACTAAAAATCATTAACGTAGACGCTGACTGTTCCACGTGGCATGACCAACACTAACGTTGGCATTTTCGAATAGTATTTTTAATATTTTTTGTTTTTTTGTTTTTTTTCTTACTTTTCCTAACCCTAAACCAATGAGGGCCAGCAACCCACGCTTGGTTTGGGTAAGGGCGTGATTACCCATGTGGCATGACCGTCGCCGCCGATTGCCACCGCATGACCGCCGCCCAAAGCTCACCGGCCACCGCCCCCTCCTACGGCCCGTGGGCTATGGGCGGCAATCTTGCGGCGGCGGTCAGCGGCGACAGTTGGCGGTCGTGCGGCAATCGTGCAGTGGTCGTGCGATGGTCATGCGGCAACGAGCGGCGATCGGCGGTCTGTGAGTAAGAAGAAAAAAAATAAATACAAAAATTTATAAATTTTTACCAAACGCATTTCTATTCTTTTTTTATTCCAAAAATAGAAATTTTGTATAATTACCAAATACTTTATTTTACTCAGAAATTGTTTCTGGAGTAGAAATAGAAAAAAACTATTTCTGAAAAGAAATAGTTCCCCGGAATAGAAACGTTGCCATGCGCACCCTAAGCGTGCATGGGCCTTTCTAATCCTATTGAGAGAGTGTTTCTTTCTTCTTCTTCTCTTTGGTCGGAAGAGAGAGAGAGGGGGGTTGGGTTGCCCCCTTTTTAACTCCTTCTAAAAAAAATTTCAAAAGAATTGTTTAGTTTTCAATGACCACTCACAACTTTATCTTGAAAAGACCAAATGGCCCCTCATATTTTAGCATATTGTCGGTCTTTGTATGACCTTAGGCCATTCTCATCGTCGGTCACATTCGAGTTTCCGGCGATGTCATGCGAGGTGGAAAATTGCAAGGGCATTTTGAGTTTCTGAAAATTTAATGAGGGTAAAGTTGGAAGAAAAAAATGAATTAGTATTCTTGAATGCTAAAGCCCAAAGCTGGGTAATATTTTAGAGAACTTCAGAAGTATGATGTATTTTTCCGAAGTTCTAAAAAAGAAAAAAATTGCCAACCGACTTGCTTTTGTCGAAGGCATTTACCAAACCAACTCAAGTCATGCGATGCTTTCAAATCAATTGACCGGTGGTTGCATCAATTAATAAATTCGACTAGAACGATCGGTTCTGGTCCGGTCTAGTTTCAAGGTGGAACTAGGAACCAGACTGGGAGGATCGGTTCCAAAATTCCGAGACTAGAAAAACCGACCGACCGGTCCGATAGAACTGGTAAATTAACTGGTTCGGTTCACACCTTGGAACTAGGAACCGGACTGCCCAAAATCGGCCAGTCAAGGTGGTCCTCGATTTGGGCAGTTCCTGGTGCACACCCCTAATTCTAACCACCCATAACAGGTTAACATCCAATGGACGAGTCCTTCAATTATGTGCCGTTGTATGAGGCACGCCTTTTTTTTTTGGCCAAGCTACTTAGTAAGCTTTTTTTCTTTTTTCTTTTTTTAAACTTTCCTAAGTAGGCATCTAACTTCATAAGAAGGTGCTGTATATACTAATTAACTTATTTGTGGATTTCATCTATTGAAAAAAAAAAATTCCGATTAAAAAAACAACACGTCACCTGTAAGTTTTTTTTTTAAAACAAAGATTTCTCGAGATCTCCAAATCAATGAAAACAATGCAAAATCGGCCGGTCCAGGTGGTCCTCGATTTTTTTAATCGACTGCCAAAAATCGGCCATTCCAAGTGGTTCCCAGTTTGGGCGATTCCTGGTGCACACCCCTAATTCTGACCACCCATGACACGTTAGCATCCAATGGACGAGTCCTTCAATTATGTGCCGTTGTATGAGGTATGCCTTTTTTTTTTGGCCAAGCTACTTAGTAAGCTTTTTTTTTTAAAAAAAAAATCCTAAGTAGGCATCTAACTTCAGAAGAAGGTGTTGTATATACTAATTAACTTATTTTTCGATTTCATCCATTGTAAAAAAAAAAAAAAAAACAAAGAAATTCCGATTAAAAAAACAACACGTCACCTGTAAGTTTTTTTTAAAAAAAGATTTCTTGAGATCTCCAAATCAATGAAAGCAATGCAAAATTGGCTGGTCCAGGTGGTCCCAGGTTTGGGCGATTCCTAGTGCACACCCCTAATTCTGACCACCCACAACACGTTAACATCCAATGGACGAGTCCTTTAATTATGTGCCGTTGTATGAGGCACGCCTTTTTTTTTTTGCTAAGCTACTTAGTAAGCTTTTTTTTTTTTAAATTGTCCTAAGTAGGCATCTAACTTCATAAGAAGGTGTTGTATATACTAATTAACTTATTTGTGGATTTCATCTATTGAAAAAAAAAAAAAAAACAAAGAAATTTCGATTAAAAAGACAACACGTCACCTGTAAGTTTTTTTTAAAAAGATTTCTCGAGATCTCTAAATCAATAAAAACAATGCAAAATTGGCCGATCCAGGTTGTCCCCAATTTTTTTTTTTTAATCGACCGCCCAAAATTGGCCGGTCCAGGTGGTCCTTGGTTTGGGCGATTCCTGGTGCACACCCCTAATTCTACCACCCATGACACATTAACATCCAATGGATGAGTCCTTCAATTATGTGCCATTGTATGAGGCATGCCTCTTTTTTTTGGCCAAGTTACTTAGTAAGCTTTTTTTTTTTTTAAACTGTCCTAAGTAGGCATCTAACTTCAGAAGAAGGTGTTGTATATACTAATTAACTTATTTGTCGATTTCATCTATTGAAAAAAAAAACAAAGAAATTCCAATTAGAAAAACAACACGTCACCTGTAAGTTTTTAAAAAAAAATATTTCTCGAGATCTTCAAATCAAACACCTTATTTTACTCAGAAATTATTCCCGGAGTAGAAATAGAAAAAAACTATTTCTGAAAAGAAATAGTTCCCCCCGGAATAGAAACATTGCCATGCGCACCCCTAAGCGTGCATGGGCCTTTCTAATCCTATTGAGAGAGTGTTTTTTTTTTTTTTTTTTTTTTTTTTTTTTTTTTTTTTTTTTTTTCGGTAGGAGGAGAGAGAGGGGTTGGGTTGCCCCCTTTTTAACTACTTCTAAATTTATTTTCAAAAGAATTATTTAGTTTTCAATGACCACTCACAACTTTATCTTTAAAAATATCATTTATGACTTCTAAGAAAACTCCAACCTTGAAAAGACCAAATGGCCCCTCATATTTTAGCATATTGTTGGTCTTTGTATGACCTTAGGCCGTTCTCATCGTCGATCACATTCGACTTTCCTGGCGATGTCATGCGAGGTGGAAAATCGCGAGGGCATTTTTGAGTTTTTGAAAATTTAATGAGGGTAAAGTTGGAAGAAAAAATGCATTAGTATTCTTGAATGCTAAAGCCCAAAGCTGGGTAATATTTTAGAAGACTTCAAAAGTATGATGTATTTTTCCGAAGTTCCAAAAAGAAAAAAATTACCAACCGACTTGCTTTTGTCGAAGGCATTTACCAAATCAACTCAAGTCATGCGGTGCTTTCAAATCAATTGACCGGTGGTTGCATCAATTAATAAATTCCGACTAGAACCGATCGGTTCTTGGTCCGGTCCGGTTCCGAGGTGGAACTGGGAACCGGACTGGGAGGATCGGTTCCCAAATTCCGGATCTGGAAAAATCGACCGACCGGTCCAAGTAGAACTAGTAAATTTACTATTTTTGGTCAAAATTAAAATGAAAAATGTGAGAAATTTGGAGGAATTAGGGTTTTTCTTAAGAAATTTTGAAAAAAATATATATATATATATATATATATATATAATTAACCAGTCCGGTTCCCACCTTGGAACTAGGAACCGGACCACCCAAAATCGGCCATCCAGGTGGTCCCGGTTTAGGCAGTTCCGGTGCACACCCCTAATTCTGACCACCCATGACACGTTAACATCCAATGGACGAGTCCTTCAATTATGTGCTGTTGTATGAGGCACGCCTTTTTATTTGGCCAAGCTACTTAGTAAGCTTTTTTTTTTAAACTGTCCTAAGTAGGCATCTAACTTGAGGAAGAAGGTGCTATATATACTAATTAACTTATTTGTCGATTTCATCTATTGAAAAAAAAAAGAAAAAAAGAAATTATGATTTGAAAAACAACATGTCACCTGTAAGTTTTTTTTAAAAAAGATTTTTCGAGACCTCCAAATCAATGAAAACAATGTAAAATCGGCCGGTCAGGTGGTCCCTGATTTTTTTAATCGACTGCCCAAAATTGGCCGGTCCAGGTGGTCCTCGATTTGGGCGATTCCGGTGCACACCCCTAATTCGACCATTCATGACACGTTAACATCCAATGGATGAGTCCTTCAATTATGTTCCGTTGTATGAGGTACGCCTTCAATCAATTTGGATCGGCTGATTTTGCATTGTTTTCATTGATTTGGAGATCTCGAGAAATCTTTTTTTAAAAAAACTTACAGGTGACGTGTTGTTTTTTTAATTGGAATTTCTTTGTTTTTTTTTTTAATAGATGAAATCGACAAATAAGTTAATTAGTATATACAGCACCTTCTTCGAAGTTAGATGCCTACTTAGGACAATTTAAAAAAAAAAAAAAAAAAAAAGCTTACTAAGTAGCTTTGCCAAAAAAAAAAAAAAAAGGCGTGCCTCATACAACGGCACATAATTGAAGGACTCATCCATTGGATGTTAACGTGTCATGGGTGGTCAGAATTAGGAAGTGCACCAAGAATCGCACAAACCGTGGTCGAATTAGGGGTGTGCATCGGGAATCGCCCAAACCAGGGACCACTTGGACCGGCCGATTTTGCATTGTTTTTGTTGATTTGGAGATCTCGAGAAATCTTTTTTAAAAAAAAACTTACATGTGACATTTTTTTTAATCAAAATTTCTTTGTTTCTTTTTTTCAATAGATGAAATCGAAAAATAAGTTAATTAGTATATACAACACCTTCTTCTGAAGTTAGATGCCTACTTAGGACAGTTAAAAAAAAAAAAACTTACGAAGTAGCTTGGCCAAAAAAAAAAAGGCGTGCCTCATACAACGGCACATAATTGAAGGACTCGTCCATTAGATGTTAACGTGTCATGGGTGGTCAGAATTTGGGGTGTGCACTAAGAACCGCCCAAACCAGGCCGTAAGTCCTTGAGTGGCTGTTAGACCGTTGGTTTAACTCTGTAATGGTTGAAGAAGGAATAGTTCCGATCTTAAGTATGAGCTTACATAAAAGATCTATATCTTTCTTCAGTTCTTTATCACAAATGGACTCAGATCCAAGTCCTATACATAAAGAAGAAGTAAGGATAGAAGATTTCAACAAATCTATAGAAAATTGGGAAATTCCTAAAATACAGCTTAAGGAAGTATACAAACAATCAAAATTAAATTTTTCAAAAAATCAGACTATGTATAGCCACTTTGAAGAAAGAGATGTTCATCTTTCCAATTCCTATGAAAAAATACATCTTTTAAATAAAGCGTCCATCCAAAAGCATAAACAAAAATACAATTACATTCATATAGGACTAGTAAACCTCTTACAAAAGAAGGTCTTAATACATCCATTCTCTTAGTTTTACGAGATTCTCGTCTCTTGAACTATTATGAATCCATCCTTGGTACAGTATAGACAAGTCTCTGCAAAGCACAAATACATTTTGACTGTTACCCCAATTTCTTAGTTTCTTTTAAGAATAAAAATATTTTAAAGCCCTCACACTCCAAATCAAAACCCATAATTATAAAGTAGCAGATGGATTTATTCCTTTAGCTCTTGTCTATAGGATCCATTACAAAGCCATGGCCTCTGCCTTTGGAGAAAATGCTTTCAAGCATAGTCCACAAGGAGAAACACTTCTCCTCCAGATTGACATTTCTAGAGCAAATACAACTATTCCTAGGTCTATTAATTGGAATCAAGTCACTTTACCAAAACAATGGGAATTAGAAAACCAAATCCCTCAACAAGTTGTTCAAAATACTAGTCCGACCAATGTTATTCAACATCCAGAAAGAAGAGTTACCATTAGATTTCCTAGAAGATCTTTCGATTTAAGATCTAGTCCTTCTTTTATACTTCTTATACAAGGTCGGTAGATCTTAATCCCAATCTTTCGCCTATAATCACCATTCCTCCAAGTACACATAGAGATACTCCCACACGTGATACGACACTTTTACCTCCTAATACCACTGGAAATAATCCCGAGATACCACCCGAAC
Organism: Eucalyptus virginea; assembly: GCA_014182375.1. NCBI lineage: Eukaryota > Viridiplantae > Streptophyta > Magnoliopsida > Myrtales > Myrtaceae > Eucalyptus > Eucalyptus virginea. The sequence continues at coordinate 4,973,439 of CM024520.1, read as the reverse complement.
CTGAAATTAGTGGTTTAGACAATAGATCAGGAATTTCCAAGCCTGTTTACCAACAAAATCAGCCTGAACCTGTCTTGGAAAACACAAATTCTCCTCATCATTCTCCTACTTATTCACAGATGATAGATGCTGAGCTTAATGTTTTAGAAAACATTTTGAACTAAACAAGACATTCCTTAATAAAGAATTTAATTCTGAAAACAACAGACAAATCAGGGAATGGTTCTTCAAAACCTTTGCTAATAAAGCAAAAGACATTAAGCAAAAATATTACGACTACATATATAAATATGAAGTCCATATATTTTTCTTTGATTGGTTAGAAGAACAATTCCTAGAACCAAAAGAAATAATTGTTTTAGATCATCATTATAAGTGGAAACTTGATAATGGTGAAACCATAGAATCCAATCATCCACCTCTTAGGAGAATAAAAATACAACACGGCGATAGTGAGGTAATAGCTACTCCTTTTAGGCTTCCAAACAAAGGAGACTCTCTTTACACTCACAAAGGCATTGAACAAAACAATTATACAAATCAACATTTGGTGACCATAGGAAAATAGTTGAATATGATAGAATCCACCATCCAAAATCCTACTCAACTCATTACACCACAAGTTGACACACTCAAAAAGCCCATTTTTAAGGCCTTTGAATTCCCGAAAAATCTTAGTCCAGAGTTTGCTAAAGTCATAGAACAAAAGAAAAGATCCTAGGGAAATCAAAGATAGAGCCTGCTCCTATACTAGACACTCCTAAATTCCAAGGACTAATTATTAACGACACCCCAGACCAACCTACCATTAGTACCTTGACTAAACCCTCTAGTGACTCTAATAATAAATTAGTCGCTGAGGTAAACAAACTTAATTGGAGACAACCTCAAAAACTCTATTATAGTAGAGCTACCCCACCTAATATCACCCAAGAAGAATCATTGCAAAAAAACAGAATAAATACTCTCTAGATGCCATTTATGAATGGAATATAGATGGTGTGGCCGAAAACAATATCATGAATATTTTAAATAACATGGTAATGCTTGCCAATACCTACAAAACACAGTAAGATGTTTCTAATCATGCTGTTGCTAATCTTTTAGTAGCTGGATTTACTAGACAACTAAAATGTTGGTGGGATGATTATTTGACTGATGAACAAAGAATACAAATTTTAACTGCCTATAAAATCGATGACTTTGGCTAACACATGGATGATGATCAAGGACATCACATCCAAGATGCGGTGAATACTCTTATCTATTCCATTTCACAACACTTCATATGAGACCCTTCATATATTAGAGATAGAAACCAAGATCTCTTATCTAATATGTGCTGTAAATCCTTAGGGAAATTTAGAGAATACAAAGAACTCTTCCTTCAAAGGATTCTTATTAGACCCATTTGCAGTCAATTATTTTGGAAAGAAAAATTCTTAGCTGGTTTACCCCAAATAATAGGTGACCAGGTTAGAGATAGAATTAGAGAATAATACGGTGGCCAAATTCCTTATGATCTACTTTCTTATGGAGAAATAGTCTCTTACGTTTATAGGCAATGAACACAAATGTGTAATACAATCAAGGGATAAGTGTTCCAGAAGTCCTAAAACTTGTCACGAAAATGCATTTCAGTCCTAAAACTTGCAAAAAGTGCAAATAAGTCCTAAAACTTGTCAAAATAGTTCAATTGAGTCCTAAAGCTAATGCCGTCGGTATTTTCCGTTAAAAATACTGACGTGGCATTTTAAATTAATTTTTATTTTCCAGCTGGCTTTAAATTATTTTTTATTCAATTTTTAAAAAATATATATTTAAAAACTAAAATTAATTTTTTTAAAACTATTAAAAAAGAAAAAAAGAAAAGAAAAGGGCAGAGGAGGCGGCCGTCCATCGTCGGAGGGGCCGGCGACGGTCGCCGGCCGCCACCCAACCGGGCGAGGCCTCGCCGGCCCTAGGCGAGGGCCGGCGACCCGCCCGACGCGGGCGAGGCTCGCCGGATCCGGCCGGGCACGAGATGCGGAATTCGCTTGGTCGCGGGCGGAGGTCGCCGACGAGGGGACTCGGAACAGCGGTGACTGGCGGCCCGGCAACTAGCTCGGATCTACTGGCGTCGAGCACAGGGAAGCACGGGAACGGGCCACTCACGCGGCCCTCACGCTTGTTGGCAACGCCCAGATCTGGGCGAGCCCCACCGGCCCCAGCCGGGGGCCGCCGAGGCCTCGCCCAGGGCTGGCGACGGTCGCCGCCCCAGGCGAGGGCCGGCGTGCCCGGATCCGGGCGCCCTCGCCCGCATCGGGCGGGTCGCCGGCCCTCCCTGGGGCCGGCGAGCCCTCGCCCCGCACCAGGCGAGGGTCGCCGCCCTCGCAGGGCCGGCGACGGCGCCGGCCCCTCCGGCGATGGGCGGCTGCCTCTTCTTCCCTTTTTTTTTTAAAACAATTTTTAAAAATTAAATTTTAGTTTTTAAATATAATTTTTTTAAAAATTTGAATAAAAATTTATTAAAAAACCAGCTAGAAAATAAAAAATTATTTAAAATACTACGTCGGCGCCACGTCGGCATTTTCCGTCAATAAAGCGCGGCGTCAATTTTAGGACTCAATTGAACTATTTTGACAAGTTTGAGGACTTATTTGCACTTTTTGCAAGTTTTAGGACTGAAATGCATTTTCGTGACAAGTTTTAGGACTTCCGGAACACTTATCCCTACAATCAAATTACAAAGACAACTCAAGGAAGAACAATCTCTTACCAATAGAAGTTTAGGAGATTTTTGTGTTCAATATAATCCCTTTTAGAAAAAACAAAACCAAAATGTAAAGGAACTTGACCTTCTGAAAAGAAACAAAGAAGCATCGCAACAAACCTCAACCTCGTAGGAATAAACAAAGGAATCAGAATAACCAAAATAGACCTCACACTGATAGGAAAAATTTTAAAGACATTAAATGTTACTCTTGTGGTAGAAAATGTCATATTTCAAAATACTGTAAGATTAATAAAAAATTGAATGAACTTTCTTTAAATGACAATATTTTATACCAGTTAAACAACATCCTTATAGATAATAGTGACACTTCTTCTGATGAACTTCTTAAAGAGGATGGTCTTTAGGTTAATGAAATAGAATTCTCTTCAGATTCTGATTATGAAGACACCTCTCCAGAAAAACCCATTCCTGAAGTAAACGTCTTAACAAAAGAAGAAGAATTCCTTCTCAGCATTGCTGATAAAATAACCGACCCTAAAGCCAAAAAAGAATATTTAGATAGACTTCAGTTTTCTATGAATATTATCACTAAGCCCAATACTTCTTATAATCTTAAAGACATTCGAATAGAAACAAAAACCTCAGTCCAGACCTATAAATATTAATGATCTCCAAAACGAAATAAAACAACAAAAATTAGAAATACAAGCCTTAAAAGAGACTCAATTAGAAATGAAACGAGAAATTTCTGATATGAAGTCTCTTGTCATAAAAAGGAAAGACGAAATTAGAAAATCAAAATGAAATCATCAATACTTCTAATACTTGACCTAGCCTTCCTTATGTTATTAATAGAAATAACATCTAGGAAATGGATAATAAATATAACAATAAATATTAATAATGAGTACATTATTGAAACAACAATACTTTTTGATACAGGGGCTGATCTCAATTGTATCAAAGAAGACCTTGTTCCAACAAAATACTTCAATAAAACCTCCGAATCCTTAAAATTAGCCTTAAGAGACAAATTAAATATCCAATACAAATTACCAAAAGCCTTAATAGTTAAAGACCAAATGTCTTACAAAACATCTTTTCTTTTAGTTAGAAATATGAGGCAACAAATAATCCTTGGAATATCTTTCATACAATTAATTCAACCTTTTACAGTTACTAATGAAGGTATTGAAACTCATACTCTAAACAGAAGAATCACCTTTAACTTCATAACAAAACCACAAAAAAGGAGCTTAAATATTTTACAAGAACACTATTTTAGAAATAAATTGCCTAATAAAAGACAAAGAAAACCAGCTTGAATTCTTAAAAGAAGATTTAGAATTCAAAAGAAAAGAAGATCTTATAAAACCAAACACCATAGAAAAGATAGCTTCCCTACAAAAACACATAGAAAAAACTATATGCTCTACTTTACCAATGCTTTTTGGGAAAGAAAAAAGCATATAGTTGATTTACCTTATGAACAAGATTTTTCTGAAAACAAAATACCTACAAAAGCCTGCCCGACACAAATGAATCAAGAAGTTTTGAAATTTTGCCAAATAGAAATGCAAGATCTCTTGAATAAAAAACTCATAAGAAAGAGCCAATCACCATAGAGCTGTTATGTTTTCTATGTCGATAAAAATGCTGAATTAGAAAGTGGAGTTCCTAGATTAGTTATTAATTATAAACCTCTAAACACAGCCCTTAGATGGATAAGATATCCAATACCTAATAAAAAAGATTTGCTAAACAGATTATGTAGATCAAAAATATTTTCAAAATTTGACATGAAGTCAGGATTTTGGCAAATACAAATCAGTGAAAAAGATAAATACAAGACAGCTTTTACGGTCCCTTTTGGTCAATACGAATGGAATGTTATGCCATTCGGCCTTAAAAATGCCCTTTCAGAATTCCAGAGAATCATGAATGAAATATTTAATCCTTATTCAGAATACATTATTGTTTACATAAATGATGTTCTAGTTTTCTCCTCTAATATAGAACAACATTTTAAACATCTTTCTACTTTCATAAAAATAATCATACAACATGGTTTAGTAGTATCTCCTACTAAAGTTGCACTCTTCCAGACTAGGATTAGATTTCTAGGTCATTATATCCATTTGGGCACCATAACTCTCATAGAAAGATCAATCTCTTTTACTGACAAATTTCCGAATGAGACTAAAGACAAAACTTAACTACAAAGGTTTTTAGGTAGCCTTAATTATATTATAGATTTCTTTCCCAATATAAATATTCTTTGCAAACCTTTACACCAAAGGTTATGCAAGGATCCTCCGCCATGGACTTCAGTCCATATAGACATCGTCAAACAAATAAAGATCCATGTGAAAGAAATATCATGCTTACACCTAGCCGACCAATTTCCTTTCAAAATAGTAGGAATAGATGCTTTAGAATTAAGATATGGTGGCATTCTCAAACAAGTCAATAATAACAAAGAACAAGTTGTTCAATTTATCTTAAAACATTGAAATTCCACTCAACAAAACTATTCGACAATCAAAAAAGAAATACTTGCTATAGTTTTGTCCATATTAAAATTCCAAGGAGATTTATTGAATCAAAAATTTCTCTTGAGAATTGATTGCAAATCAGCCAAAGACATTTTACAAAAAGACGTACTAAACATTGCATCAAAACAGATTTTTGGCAGATGACAAGCCATACTTTCAGTATTTGACTTTGACATTGAATTTATAAATGGTTCTTCAAATTTATTACCTAATTTTCTCACAAGAGAATTTTTACAGGGGATACCATCATGCTAAGACCCAAAAAAGATAAAGGCAAAACCATTGCCGAAACCTCCAATACACCACCAAAGCCAACAGGCTTGACACCTATCAAGTCATGGCTCCAAATGGCAGAAAACAATTAGTCATTCCTACAACAACATCAAATACCAAAGACACCTTCAAAAGAAGAATCCATACCAGCCCTAGCCCAGCTAGCTGCCATACTATCTAAAGAAACACTAGAGTTACTTGCCCAATCTTTACAAAAAAAAAGTAATGAAAGAGCCATCTAATGCCATTGCGGCAAGCAACAATCCTTCCCCGCTTGCTACAAAAAAAAATGGAATATAAAAGAATTTTGAATGAGATGGTCATTAGACCACAGGCAACCCCTCATTCTCAAAAATCAAAGTTTTTCCCCAAAACATCTTTTCAAAAGATACTGATTGTGGAGGATGGATTCTTCGATGAAAATCCAATCAAATTTGCAAAAACATCTTTAAAAAAAAAAAAAAATTGGCTTTTCAAACCACACAATATAAATAAAACCCTTGCTTATTATGAGCAAATTCTGGTGGAGACAGAATCAGCAAAGTTCACTTACTTTGCTAACAAAAATAATATAGAAAACATCTTATACTCCACTATATCCATTAGTAAAGTCATACACCCCTCACACTAGGGAGCTTTACTTCATACACCCAGAAAATTCCAAACGAGACTTACCCAAAGCCTACCATACTCCTCATCATATACCTATTGGAACTACCAACAAGCTTGGTGGAATGTTTTCTTCAGAAAAAATACAAATTTCCAACACACTTGGCTAGTATTCTTCAAAGACAACTTCCCAAGACAAAGCCTACCAAACTGGTTTGACTCCTGATGGGATCTCTTTGGTCCTTTGGAAGTACTACTACACCTTACAGTCGATCAAGGGTACCAAATATTTCGTAAATACTTTGTACCAACACCACATGATATAAGGTTCTCATGCCTTATGCATTTTTTCATAATATTCAAAATCTCATGGGCAACAACTTGGAAATTTGAATACAATACATCTACTAAACCGGGTGTACCAATACTTATACGAAAAAACAAAACAAAATGGTGGGATTGATTCAAATACCATGAACAAGGGTCCGAAACTGCAGTTAAAACTTGGCTAAATAGTTAGAAAACCCAACTAACTATAGTCTCGTCAAATGCATCATTTTTACAAGAAAAATCCATAGCAAGTGCAGCATTTGTTGTAGTTCAGAGCAGTGAGGAATACTGCAATATCCTTAGAACAATGCTCTCAGAAGCGGAAGAATCACAATGTAGATCTTCCAAATCACAAGATAGTCAAGACGGATCCTCACAATCACATCACAGTGGAAATACCATGAAGACGACTACTACGGGATCAGCCTAGATGGAAATTAAAGACAGAAGATCACATGGCAACACTATTGCAGAGGCGCAAAAGCTATACACTTTAGCAAGATAGGTATACAACGTTCACTATTCACTATTCACACAGTACTATTCACTCAATACTGTTCATTTTATACTTTGTTCAACACCGTAGCACCTCCTATAAATACACTCTCTCAACACAGAAGAAGGGGACTCGAATTTTTCTCAGATTTCACTTTTCTCTTCTTCCTCCTCACCCTCTTGTAAACCCTCATCCTTTCAAGCTTCAAGCTTTCTTACCTTGTACCCCGGCTACGAAGTAAGTTTGTTTTCAAATACATTTAGCATAGTTTATACAGGTTACCAACTTACATGATAGTTGGTTAACCATTTCTTGTAATATAAACATTAATACTCCCTGGAGTGCGGATTACCGCCCTAGTGGATGACTTGATACTTTAGTTACTGTACTTTTTAATACATGTAATTTTCATTTCATATAATACAAGTTTATACAACCTTCATGGTTGGTTTTTGTTTATGCATACTCTTACTTTATATTTTATATATTGCTTTTGCTCTTTACATTATTTTTAATTCTCAAGATTTCATTTAGTTTTTTACTGTTCTTATATTTCTCTTATAGATCTCGTTAGTCTCTTATACTTCTTTTTTCTCTCATATAGTATATGTATTTGTGTGTGTAAATATATATATAATTTTTTTTTATATAGAGAAAACCTTAAAATAAACAGCATCAACAACATTAAACAGTTTTTTAGTGAGGAGTTCAAATAATTTTACATTGTTCTTTGTCATAATTTATGAAGAAGGAAAATATTTTTGTAAGGAGTCCTCACGACATCCAAAAATGCACCTTATGGCATCCTCCTCTAGTATTCGTTCTTTTCTGTCTTATTTGTCCTCTTAGTCTTCAATTTTCCAAAATCGAAAGAAACAATTTTTCCGCTCGCCACTCGACACTCGCCTTGCTCGCTTTGGGTCACTCGTGCCGCTCGCTGCTCGATATTCGCTTGGCTTGTTGCTCTCCGCTCGACATTTGATGCTCATTCTATTCAATGCTCGCCTTACTTGACCCTCATCACTTGCCTTTCTTAGCTGACCTCGCTCATCATCAAATCCATTGGATCAATACAATCCCCGGTTGCTCTTTCAAGGGGTACAAAAAATGAAATAAAAAATTATTGGTTGGTTCTGGGTTGACCTTGAAATCGGACCGAACTCATTGAGTCAGTCCGGTCCTCAATCGCTTTTTAAAGGAGTACAAAAAATGAAATAAAAATTATCGGTTGGTCCCGGGTTGACCCTAGAACCGGATCGAACCCATTGGGTCGGTCCGGTTCTCGGTCCCAAGCTCAATAGGGTCGGTCCTCAATTTCAAAAATTGAGGACCAGCATTGTGCGGGTTGGTCCTAGGGTTAGGCAGTGAATCGGCCCAACCCGGACCATGCTCTCCCCTACTCAAAACATGCCAGCCATGACTGAATATTGAGCATCGAATCCCTTAGATATACAAAGACCTAATTTGTTATCCATAAACCAAATCTATGGTGCATGGATTTGCACACAGGAAGTGATGACGATGGTCCCCTATCTTTTTAAACTCCAACTGATAATCAGATTATTTCTTTCTTTCGCCCCCCTTGATCTTTTCTAATCCAATCTCCTGCTTGCAAAATTTCCTTTCAAAACCCTAAGGCCATTCTCTATATCAATCTATTGCTTCATCTCTAATTTCACTCCGTCCATTTCTTCTCTTTTCAAACTTCACGCTAAATCATATATCCGCTTATGATTGTGTTCGAAAAATAATGAACAAATTGAATCAATCTTGAATTGTTCTTGAATTCTAATTTTATTTGAACTCGTCTTGACCCAAATCTTGACCAATTTAGAATCAACAAAACAAATAAGGAAACGAGAATTAATTGTCGGACTCTACATATTTGGACGAGGTAATTAGCGCCTTTGTGCATTTTTGAGTTGGTGACACAAGAACGTGTTCTCTGTATAAGAAACGTGCTCTTGGCTGACATTGCGTCCCGCGATCTGTAAAGCAATTTTATTAAATTATTGCTAGTTTATAACTGGATTAGTAAATTTATACGAGAACATTAAACCAATACCAGGTTAATTTAAAACTCCCTCAAGCTTTAATATTACAACAATACCCGCATTTGTCTCAAACTTGCTATAAAATAAGTAAACAATAAAAGATTACGTTGCGATTTAGTTTTAAAAAAATAGTTAATTTGTAATTTTCCTAATATGTATATAGATATGCCCGATGACGTTGAGGCCATTTAAGGGAACAATATCGTCTGCATTTGATACCATGTTATTTTTTACCCGTAAATTACTATCAGAAGTCAGTTTTGCGATGTTAGATACTGTGATGTTTTTGAGACAAATAGGTTGGGAAAGTTTGCTTAAACCCTTTTTTCAAAAAATCTTAAATCTTTATGACATTTTGAGACAAATAGGTCTAGCATTCGAAAGAGCCAAAAATTTGCTAAGTGGGTCGGCATACCCGGCCCACACGACTTGTTATTTTTATACAATTTCGTTCATTTTCAATTTTTATTTACCTTTTTTAATAAATTTTTATATTTTCTCAAAGTAAATGAATATTTAAAACATCGACAAAAATTCGGATGTCAACAAACACTGACTTTTGAAAAATCATTAATCGAAAACAAAAGACAATTGAATAGTATACATGTCGATTGTCATTAATAATAAAATACTTTTCACGAAATTAACACCACGCAGCTACAGAGATTTGCGATTTGGTGAAAAAAGGTGGAGGGAGAGGAGATGATGAAGACAAGTCCGAGTCAAAAAGCCTTCTTGATAAATTTATATTCTGCCATCCTCATGTACTTAAAATTGCCGTCCTTGTTTCAAAATGAGATGAACCCAAAAAAAGATTCGATTCAATTGGAGGACTCCACGAAGGTCTTATAATTGAAGAATTGTTCCATTTTCTCCTCCTCCTCCTCCTCCTCCTCCTTTTAATTTTTTGGGGTCTTCTGGTTTCCTAGAAATATTCAATTTTAGGGTTCTTTTCAGATGATTAAAGATCCAATCGGAAACGATCATGTTTTGTGCTCAAATCGACATTAGTTTTTGGTACTTTAGTGTCAAAAGAGGGAAATATGTCGCCGAAGCCATCTACTCCTGAGGAGAAAGAGGCAGAAAACATATTAAGATCGGTTATCCTTAGTGAGGTCAAGAATCACTTACTTCCATGGTTCAAGAAATGGTGCATCTACATTTTTCCTTTCTAAACAGGACTTTGTTAGCCAACTCTTTTCATGCATCTTTCCCCTAAACCTGCATCTGTAGGTATGCCAAATTCCTCGCGATGAGCTCAATGACAAGAGATCATCCAACTCACAACAGAGCTTTATTCGAACAGGTGTGGAACCACAACCCCTGGTGTCCCAATTGGCATCTCTCGTCAATTCCCGAACATTGTCATCGACCATCACATGTAATGACAAGAGTGCAGAAAGTTAGCTCAAACTGTAAAGACTCTTGAGCTTATAGCATGCATGAAATCTACATATCATCTGAGCTTTTGATACTTTTGCAGTTAATAATCAATTAGAGAGGTTGTGCTACACCTTGAAAGTGCTCGTTGGAGTAGCGAAGCAATCCCGATCCTTCATTGACCCGAGTTCCCATATATTTGCTGCTCTTCCACAAATTGCTTCACAAGACAACCCCAACAAAATCTCTCCGAGAAATATCGCTTCAGAGGACACCGTATTACCCTGAGGTACTGGTTTACAATCAGGAAAATTCCTTGGAAAGATATGGATTAAGCGAAGGTAAGTGATAAGGTTGATAATATTATTGGTGAAACATCAAAAGATTAGATTAGAGTATGAGATGTGATTTGATTCTGCCATTGAAAGATTAGATTAGAGTATGATCTGATTATGATCTGGTTCTGCCATTGGAAGATTAGATTAGAGTATGATTTGATTGTGATTTGATTCTACTATCAAAAGATTAGATTAGAGTGGGACATATAATTTGATTCCGATTATTCTAATCGTAGATTAATTGATTCGGTCAATCCATAAGATTAGATATTCGGAATATAGAATAGGAAATCTAGGTGTCTTCTTAATATAAATAGCATTAGGTATTGTAGAAGAAGAGTGTGTATTATGACTTTGAGTGAAGAACATTATTCTCTTGGGAAATCTACCTTTGAATCGATGTTTTCTTGATTTCTCTGATTTTCTTCAGTAAGAAGCATGCTTACTGAAGTAAATGTGCAGTTGGAAATGGCAAACTCAATACAAGGTCAATTGACACACAGCATCATAAGCAAACCCAAAATAGAAGCCCGACGCATTGTACTTCCATCAGTGAAACTTCTGAACTAAACAATGTAGACATAAGTGACAAGGGCACAACCATGGAACAAATGGAAGAGAATCAAAATTGCCAAGGGAAAGAATCTCAAAAGGAGCCTAAGTTGGCTCGACTCAATGACCTTGAAGAAATATGGATGGATATTGTGGAAAAGGTAGAAAGCACAAATATTAGGCAATTCTTCTGCTAGCAAGTGAAGCTCGCATCATTCACCATGGCAAGCAATAATGTGTTTCGTCCAATACCCAACTTAATGACATTTATCAACTACCTATCATTCACGTGATATTCAATTTCACTCCAACAGCCAATGCCATTGTGTATTTGATCTTACCTGAAGACCAGACAACTGCTGAGATGTGTGAAGAAATCATATCTAAGGCCCTACAAAATGCATTGGGGTGCCTCGTCGTAGTAACTGTAAGTCTGGAGCCACCATGACTTGAGGATGATCGAATCTAATAAAGTCAGAACCATGAAAGTACAAGCTACCGAATCCAGTCATTTCAAAAAGCAACAGAGAACATTATCTCCTATGAAGACCAATAATTACTGCACCAGTTCTAATTACGCCAAAAAACAAAATACAGGCAAGGGTTTGCCTAGAGGCCCTCCAGAACCACAGAAAAAACTAAAAGACAGCAACACTAATGCTCCATAAGGAGAACAAAAGGCAACCACACATGCATCCAACATAATCTATATATAGAGAGACTTTCATCACCGGAGAACAAAGCAGACACATTCCCAGATGTAGATGCAAACTATCCACTGTCACCAGCTGATGCACAACAAGGAAAACAATAAAGCATCAGTGGCTGTCAGCATCAGTGGCTGTCAGTATCTTCCATTCAGCACAGTGATGCAACTGTTGAACCATAAGTCAAGACAATGTTCAAAAATGCAAATATGGACAATGAGGGTAGAGTAAAAGGAAATTTGAAGCTCAAACAGAGCTTATCATAGGATAGGGAAGATCATCATTCCCACATGATACGAGAAGCAGGTAAGTACATCCGATGCTCAATCAAACAAATAACCTAGCTTTTGCTGCCAAGGAAATAAGGTGCTTCTGTTCTCTATCTCGGCGACCTAATCTTTCTTGGAGGTGCAAGGACATTTTTTGTCTGTAGAGAAAAGCAAGAAACAACGGATTGTGATGTTAGGAGCATGTTTATGCTTTCTCATAACATCGTCACAAAAAGTTGGGAGCTGAAGCTTCCGAGAATACAAAATCAATGCCACCCATCAGCATCATTAGATGCGTGCATCTTATGTGCTAAATGAAGAATACTCTATGTTCTTCTGAGACAACTTGGGAAGCTAACTATATAAGTAAGATTTTCCTTTATTGAAAGTTTTGACAAGTTTTTGCTCTTGAAGTTTCTTAAAATTTCTCACTCAATGAATGCAAGAAAAGCAGCATTGTCATAGATTCTTGAGTGAAAGATAGTCATCAACAATGTATCCTCCAAAAACCTTCTCATTGATCATGATCATATGCATAAATCAAAAGTGCCAAAATTCAAAATGGATCCCTTGGGTCTTGGAACAAAATTTACCAATAGAAGTTCGAGTAATCAAATGCAAACCTTCTTAGTGGCAAAACAAGATGATTTGAATGAAACGGGGGAAACCCAATATCCAGCATAGTATTATTGAGACAAAACAAGAGTAAGGTGGGCCTTTCGCCAACAACTTGCTTATTGCAGAAGAATTAGAGCAAAAACAAAGGTGGCTACACTTCTTTTCTTCACGTTGTTATTCCCAATCAATCACTTAAGATCTTTGATGTTGATCCAGACTAGTGAAAATATATCAAGTAGGTCTAGCTAGTACTAAACTTCTGATTAGACATGCATCAACACCCACCTGATGTGCCTAAAAGACAAGCAGGCTGATGAAGCTTCATCGCCCAAATTATGAGCTAAACAGTTTCGCCAAGTCTAAGCATGGTTAAGAAATTTTTCAAATCTATGGAGAAAAATCCTTGGCTTCCAAACTCTAACAATAAAATTGTTCCCATTGTGCATGGTCTTGTTTGATTAATTCAAGAGATATGTAAATTGTTAAGAATCATATGATAAGTACACATTATGTTACTAAAGAATCTGGTGCTGCCAAAAACAGAGAAAGTATAATGCAAAAGCATGTCGATGGAGTTACTATTGGTGCTGCCAAGAACAGAGAAAGAAAAGCTACTGAAGAAGTCAACAACGAAGATTGTAGCACGTGTAGCATGTTTGGCACGTGTAGCATGTTTACATTGCGGAATCAATATTCAGTTTTAAGCGTGTAAAGCTGAAACATTATGTTTTGCTTTCTGTTAGTTAGTTTTTCCAGTCAGTTGATAATTTCAGCTGATATATAAACTGATCTGAAGAGGGCAAACTAGTTATCGAGCTCTCAGATGTAAAAATACTTCTCATTGAATAAAAGTTCATCATCTCTGTTTTTCTTCTCTCTCTCTTTCTCTCTCTGTTCATAAATTTCTTCATAAACAACCAAAAAAAAAAAAAAAAAGAGCTCCGTTTGATAGTTCAAACTTTGAGAGCCCAAGCAAGCATCAATGTAGGTAAATCAATTTATATCTTCAATAAAGCAAAAGACAAGACATTCAAAGTAAACAGTAGGAGGTTACTGAAGTTGAACCTGGCATTCATGTTCCTTTTCTTAGAACCCACTCTACTGCATAATGCCAAAAAGGGATGGCACATGAAAGTACAGACATGCAAGAAAACTAACTGGGTGCTGCAATAGAACCAAACTATCTAAAAATTTGCTCAAAGTATATCGCACATACGCGCACATACTTTGCACGTGTATTGCACATACGTTGCACATGTATCGCACGTACATTACACATGTATTTGGTTTGAATTTTAAAAATTTGCTATCCCAACATTTTTTTTGAAAATCAAAACCACGAACATGTAGCACGTGTAGCATGTTTACATTGTGGATCAACATTCGGTTTTAAGCATGTAAAGCTGAAACTTTCTGTTTTGCGTTCTGTTAGTTAGTTTTTCCAGTCAGTTGATAATTTCAGCTGATATATAAACTGATCTGAAGAGAGCAAACTAGTTATCCAGCTCTCAGATGTAAAAATACTTCTCATTGAATAAAATTTCATCATCTCTGTTTTTCTTCTCTCTTTCTCTCTCTGTTCATAAATTTCTTCATGGTATCAGAGCTCTATGAGTTTATATGGCTTCTCCGATGCAGATTGGGCTGGTTGTGTTGAAACCAGATGATCCACCACTGGTTTCTGTACCTATCTTGGTTCTAATATCATTTCATGGGCAGCAAAGAAGCCAACCTACAGTCTCTCACTCTTCCACTGAAGTAGAATACCGGGCACTTGCTTCTGCTACCGCTGATCTTACTTGGATTAGCTTTGTTCTTCGAGACATTGGTCTATCTCTGAACTCTCCAACACTTTTATTTTGTGATAATCAATCTGCCATCTCACTTACTGCCAATCCTATTCTTCATGCTCGAACTAAACACATTGAAGTCGATTTTCACTTCGTTCGTGAGAAAGTTTCTTGCGGCTCTCTGCGTGTACAGTATATTCCGAGCACTCATCAACTTGCTGACATTTTTACTAAAGCCTTGTCACGGCTGACACATTTCACTCGTCGAATCAAATTGGGCATGGGATTTTCACCCCTTCCCAATTTGCGAGGGATGTTAAGAATCATATGATAAGTACACATTATGTTACTAAAGAATCTGGTGCTGCCAAAAACAGAGAAAGTATAATGCGAAAGCATGTCGATGGAGTTACTACTGGTGCTGCCAAGAACAGAGGAAGAAAAGCTACTGAAGAAGTCAACAACGAAGATTGTAGCACGTGTAGCATGTTTGGCACGTGTAGCATGTTTACATTGCAGAATCAATATTCGGTTTTAAGCGTGTAAAGCTGAAACATTATGTTTTGCTTTCTGTTAGTTAGTTTTTCCAGTCAGTTGATAATTTCAGCTGATATATAAACTGATCTGAAGAGAGCAAACTAGTTATCGAGCTCTCAGATGTAAAAATACTTCTCATTGAATAAAAGTTCATCATCTCTGTTTTTCTTCTCTTTTTCTCTCTCTGTTCATAAATTTCTTCATAAACAACCAAAAAAAAAAAAAGAGCTCCGTTTGATAGTTCAAACTTTGAAAGCCCAAGCAAGCGTCAATTTAGGTAAATCAATTTATATCTTCAATAAAGCAAAAGACAAGACATTCAAAGTAAACAGTAGGAGGTTACTGAAGTTGAACCTGGCATTCATGTTCCTTTTCTTAGAGCCCACTCTATCGCATAATGCCAAAAAGGGATGGCACATGAAAGTACAGACGTGCAAGAAAACTAACTGGGTGCTGCAATAGAACCAAACTATCTAAAAATTTGCTCGAAGTATATCGCACATACGCACACATACTTTGCACGTGTATTGCACATACGTTGCATGTGTATCGCACGTGCATTACACGTGTATTTCGTTTGAATTTTAAAAATTTGCTATCCCAGCATTTTTTTTTTTTTTTGAAAATCAAAACCATGAACATGTAAAAGTGATCCTTACAAAAAAAAAACATGTAAAAGTGATGGAGAGGCCAAGAGAATGAAGGTTTGGGGGGGAAGGGAAGGGGGCGAACGATACAACCTACCTTGTCCTAGTATAATGCGGAAGAAAGAGCAGGGGCATGGTACAATATATATTTGAATAGAATAAACAAATCAATTGCAAAAGCAACAATAGATTAGCGAGCTTGCGCTATATATCAACACGAACCTAATCTGGGCTACTTCCATCTTGAGCTTATGATCGCCATCCTCGGCGTGTTCACATTGCTCAAGTTGGTGCTGGTGAGATTGATTTCTAATCAATTCGGTCGCCGTTGGGCAATTGTGATGGCGGGTGCCATATTTTTCGTCGGGCCCCTCATTATGGGCTTCGTCCCAAGTTATGTCGTCTTCCAATTGGCCACTCCATGGCCAACCTCGGCACCAACTTTGCCCTTACGATTGCCCCATTCTATGCCACCGACATCTCCGCGGCCTTCTCCCGTGACATTTTGATCTCTATACCTGAGGTAGTCATTTATTTTCTTTTTTTTCCCCTCCCCCCCCCCCCAATTTTGTGGCATCTTTTTCATTTTTTGTTTACATGGTTTAGGTGTGTGTCAACATTGGCACCCTATTCGGCAATCTATCCAATTAGATTCTCTCCTATCTTCACCTCAACCATGCATGGTGTTGGATGCTTATTGTGGAAGCAATCCTCTCGATTGTACTTGTGCCTACTTTCATATTTCTCCCATGCTAGAATTGCTTGAGTGGCTCATCATGCGCGACCGCCTAGGCCTCGCCTAGCCCATCCTCACCAAGACCTCCAAATTTGAGGAGCAAGCTTGCCCAAATCAAGAAGGATGTTGGCATACCTGAGGACAGTGACGATGACATTATGAACACCAACTAGAACATCGGTGCGTGGCGGGACATCTTCCGCCTAACTCAATGCGTCCGTCATAAACACCATGATACTCTTCGCCCCTCGCTTTTTTGAGAAGTATAGATACAACGACTTTTCCAACGTAGACCTTCGAATTAGATTTTGCATAAGATGGGTCTATCTATTCAAGCATTCGATTCTGGCATCTCTTTGCCTTTTTCCAACCCATTTTATTGACTGCTCCATATACATCTTCCCCATCATTTTCTTTGAGAAAGTATATTGCATGTATATTGCACGTGTATTCGGTTTGATTTTTAAAAATTTGCCATCCCAACATGTTTTTTGAAAATCGAAACCAATAACGTGCAAAAGTGATCATGGCAGGAGAGGGCAGGAGAATGAAGGTTTGCCATTAAACTAAATGTAAGGAGCACCTCGGGAGTTCAATCGGCACTCATCTCATTCGTGGTAATAGAAGGCACAACGAGATTTGCCATTAAACTACCAAATCTTGGTTTTAATCGTGGTATGCAAAAAAAATGAAAAAACAAAAATAACACGCCTCATGCTATGATTGTTTTATTAGGCATCTACAATCATTCGATCCTAAGCTCGAGCCTCATATTCACCTCCCTGTTAATTTGGACTTTTCAGATTTGACATTTCTAAAATTTTAATGTGTCGGAAGGAAAAAAGAAAAGGCTACGCAAGAAAAGAAAGGGAAAATTTCGAGAGATCAATGCAAGGATAAAAGGGTCATTTTAGTGAGAGGCCACTTTTGAGACCTCTGCTTTTGCCATTGGTCGTACCAAATGTAGCCAACCAGATAAGACAAGTAGGAGCATGCGTTGACTCCTAACGTTGACTCTACGGGCTAGTTGAGATTTCGCTGCAATTTGTTTTAACACGCAGCCCTTTGTTCATTTCATGTGAAGAAAGGTGAAGTGTGTTCTCCTAGTGCGTTGCTTCCGCTCAAAGCGACCTCGTTTTCGATAGGAGCACGCCCTCACGTGCCCGAGTTTTGCAGGAACCCAAGGGTGTGGGAAGGAGTAGAGGGGAGCGTCAAGCCCTGTTTAATCCGAACATCGAATGGACAGGTGACCAGTGGGCTCTCGAACAAATTAGTTTGTCTTTTTGTTTGGTGAAATTAAGTCAGCGAAAGTTCGGTTTGGCTCTCTAGCCGAACCGGTTTAAAATCTCTTTTTCAGAGAGGGAAAAAAAAGTAAAAATTGGACCTATAAAGATTTGATTCATGGCCTATAACATCAACAAACAACATAACCACCTAATTGGCGGATGTTTTTGTAGTGAAGTGGTGCAGTTTTTTTAATGTAAGCATTTTATTTTTGTCCAAAGACGTAAACGATCAGATCCCACCAATTAGATTACTAATTATGATCTTACGGAATCGGGAGTTCCAAGGTAAGTTTCGTAATTTTAGATCCGTGATCAATTACTCCTGAAATCGATTCGCTCCATGAAGGGAAAAATAGCGTAATACCTTTTGGTATGATTTATCACTCGGCATCTCTTAGCTGCCATATAAGACATATATTACGTGAAATAATCTTCTCTCCCCGTTGAGAGTATAAGGAATTCAATTGGCACTCATCTCATTTGTGGTAATAAAAGGCACAACGAGATTTGCCATTAAACTACCAAATCTTGGTTTTAATCGTCATATGCAAAAAAAAAAAAATAATATAAAAAATAAAAGACACGCCTCATGCTATGATTGTTTTATTAGGCATCTACAATCATTCGATCCTAAAATCTTCCCACAACGCATGTTTGTGTGATGCTGAATTTTTTTATAACCGTAGAGATCTACAAAGCACGATCCTGACTCAATGGTTGTGGTGGCAATTGAATTGATTTACAATCCTGAACTACGCCCACGACGAAATCGCCCTCATCCTCTTCTGTGGAACGCTCGCCTTACGCCCCTCAGCCTCCCAGCACCGCCTGCGTCCTTCTCACCGAGCTCGACGCCCTCACTCCCACGGCTACGACCTCACTGACTTGTCGCCGGAGGCTCCGCCGTACACAACACCAAAGATTCAACCCTCGTCGGTCCCTTTGCCCGCCCCAGTAGAGATCCAGCGGCGACGGGTACCTCTGGGTTTTGTCAATTTTGGGCCGCGAGCCTTGCACTTAGATTTGATCTTTTCTGGTCCAAATTTTTTTTTGGGCCTTCTTTTCACGATTACGTTTTCTAAAATTCCATGTTTGATTTTACATACATAAACCATTCGGGAGAGAGATGAGGGTGTCTATCGGATCTTCTCCTGTGATACTTTTCATAACAATAGCCAGAGGAAGGCTGTTCTTCATGTAAAGCTTCATCGTCGAGAGAGACTGCTAATAGATTTAACCCCAATATCAAGAGTATGGTGCCGTTCACATTGAGACGCAAAAGACGGCTTTGGAAAATTATCTATGCAGCACTCCGATCTCACACCAATACTTGATCTTCATCTCACATGGGATAGGCAAACATAATTCATATCCATGGGAAACTAAAAAGCAAAAAATGGAGCAACTATACAAACACTCCCTGCGACAGAAGTAGCTAAATAACCAGCGACAGCCATGATGAAAGGGAATTACTTGGATGGGAAACAGCACGGGAAGACGCTGACTTCATTAGCTAGTGACTGGTATTATCGGGTTGTCGAGTGGTAAGACCTGCTTCAGCCTTGGATATTTCGTCACCTCTGCAGTAGTTCTCGTCGACATCCAGCACATCATCCGTCAGGTCTTCCTCTCCAACGTTAATGTCATCTTCAACGTCCTCTTGGAGAGGGAATTATTAGGATTTTCTCCTGTTCTTGTAAACACCGACAAAATGATGAACCTATTTCCTTTGCGCTATATATGAGTGCACACATTCAGATCAAAATACCTGTATATCTCTATACATGCACATGTGCCTCCACTTTCCTTGAGAATAACAGCAGAAAGAAACAACCAACCTGATCCTTTTGCCGCTCAATCAAGGTTGCATCTTTCTCCAATTGTTTTAGTCCTGCAACATGTGCATAGCACCACCCATTAAGCATGTCAAAAACAGTAAGCAAATAAGAGTTATTCTACCCACCGCAATGAAAGCAGAAATTCAGCATCCAGTTGCTGTATCACGGCCACCAGGTGAACAGAAACTTATCTTCGGCTCAATAAAATTGTGAATAGGGACCCTTTGGACCAAAAGGAAAAATAACCTGCAGCAGGGGAAATAATTAGAAACCATGGATATGACACTTAGTAAGAGATGTGGAAGGATGATTGAAGTACCTGCAAACAAGATGACCTGCACAAGTTACTCATATGAGCGAACATAATTATGGACCTATGGTATTCCAGGAGAGTGAGAAACCGAACTTATAAAATCGCTAAATTTTCTGTGATGCTCAGTCCAGTGGAAAAACAGCAACTCCAACTTCTTTTCTTCTGCCTTGGCAGCATTTCGTGCCCTAAGAGTCTGGTGCAAGTAGCTGTTGTAAACAAAAGAGAGTAAATGTCAACTGCTTCAGTTCCTTCCTCCATGCCTTGTTCCGCTGCCCTCTCCCTTTTCTCTCCTTCGCCGCTCGGCTTAACATTGGATTGGACGACGGGCCTCGAAGAATTGGGCCTCCCAATCCGTACCCGAACCCGTTTACAATTCCAACAAAATTATTGTCGGAGCGGGTGGAGACGGGCCTGAGCTGCCCTGCCAAGACACTGCAAAAGAGATGGGCTGAAAAAGAAATACAGAGATGGGCTAAAGGGAAAAAAGATGGGCCCAAGGAATTAAAAAATGGGCTCGACACACCGGCCTGCTCGATTTTTTTCATTTTCATCATTTTTGTTTATATATCGCTTTCCTTCATTTTTATTTCCTTTTCATTTGGTACATTTTTTTTCAGTTTTTTTATAATTCTTATCTTTTATCCTTTTTTATATAATTTTTAAATTTTTATAAAATAAATGGATACATAAAACGTTGACAAAAATTTATGGGTGAACAAGTGATTGAACATAAATTTGTTGTGGCAACCATCTGTTTTGCATATTTGTAGTAGTTGAAGAAACAAATCTAATGATATCCAAGAAAGAGAAATTCACGAGGAATTGACTACCAATTTTAGACGTGGCAATTGGTCCAAAATTAAAATATTGACACCATGTAATCAAATGTTGGGAAATTTACATATTGTAAATAAAAATAAAGTTTTTTACTTATACCATAAATGGGAAATCCTCCGTGCACTATCATAACCATGATATTAAAAAAAAAAAAATTCAATGATGTACTTGGTTACAATAAAACTTCGTCCACCGTCTTCACAAATTACTTGAAAGTTTTGAAAATATTGAAATATCAAATAACATAGTTTACAATTGCTCCGTTTATGTAATCTTGAAGCGTACAATTCATTTGTTTTTTACTCTCTTTAAATTTTACGAGATTATCTCTTTGACTTTTATTTATTACAAAATATTTGGAAATCTTCAAAATAGTGAATATCAAATATTGAACTATGTTGCCGTTTTGTTTTCTCACCAAAAAAAGAAAAAAGAAAATACTGAACCGTGCAATTGATTTATTTTCAGAACTTAGAGAAATTAAGTCTTTACTTTATATAGAAAATTTTTATCCCAAACGAGTATGTCATCATCATCATCATCATCATCATCATCATTACTACTACTACTACTATTATTAGCAGCAACAGAGCAGTAACGGTAGTATTTCACATTTTCTTAACATTGTTTTTAAATTGCATCTAAAATTAAAGGAGAATATTGCAGGAATTTAAGACAAGTGGACCCACCTATACATGCTTGCAATGTCCAAGCCATTCATGCAAAATTGTTGCGACATTTACATTCTTCGTGGAAATCGGAAAGTTTTTAGAGATCCTACCTGCCACCTATATTAAGGGTACATCAAGTGAGATGTTCATCGATTAGGAGGGCCATTAAGGGTAATATTGCGTTTTTCTAATTTCAAAAATAAAATGCATTATTTTGTTAGTTAGATTGACTACAATGATTAATTAAAGATAGTTTCTTTTTTCATTTAGCCAATAAGTGATTTATCAAGCACTTTACATCAAAATTCAAGCTCATCAGCAGATAACTTAGTTTTTTTAGATGAAATATGTAAATTGATTTACAATTAGAGAATACGTATATTTTTTTATTTAGTTAAAATAAATGATCGATTATAACAGGTTACACATATTCATTACTTAAAACTCGAGCATTGAGAATGCCGAATAATAATCATCATTTTCAAGTTTATTTGCAAAAGCAAACCATCACTTCTAAGTCTTGGTAATTTGTATACATGGATATAATATTGTTAAAGTATTCTTGTTGCCTGGCCAAATGTGAAATCAAAATTTTAATTTTAGTTTGAAAATTCACAAAAAGAACAATAGCACGATTTATATTTTCTACTTTTATAAAGATATTTAAAAATAGAATTAGTCTTAAAGATCGCCTATCAACTCTAATACTAAAAATAAAAGGCAAAGATATAAATATAAAGAATAACTTACTTACAAAATCTCCTCCTCAATGAAAACATGGAATGAACATTTGCGGACTATATTTTCACCCTTTTACTAATGTCAATTTAATCAGCCGAGCATTACATTGGGGCAAAGACATTATAATCCCGAGTGACTCTAAATAAGTTGATGATCCGTCTAGAATAATTATTCGTTTTCTATCATAGTGAACTTCGGAATAGATAGCAGTTGCCAGAAGGAGCAAAATAATGCCAATTTCATCCCCCTCCCCCTCCCTTCCTTTTCTATCTTTGCACTTTTTACATAAATTGCCTTGTATATTCTGGAATTTTGATTTCCTTAGTAATTTTTGTTGACTAATCGAGTAAAAAAAGCTACAACCAAAACGTTGTGTTTTTTGCCCCATAAAATAGACGTTAAATGATGCCTCCGGCTTCATTGACCACATAAGGTCATCAAATAAAGCTACACTAATTTGGCTCCATCTATTAACTAGAATCGCCTGTCATCTTTACCTCCTCATTTTGGGGTTTTCTAGATGAAGCCTGTCGAGGCCAACTGATGCGACGTACGCATACCAAACACCCAAAACACACGCGGACAAAATTGAAATTTGCTCGAACTCGAAATTTTGGCTGAGAACAGCAAATGGATGATGGCTTCCATGTCTGCCTCTGGTTACTTTTCATTTGATTTGGAGGAGCTTTTGGGGTGAGTCATTTTTGGGACTTGGAACCTTCTACCTTAATTGTCATTTTTGGGACTTTAGTGTCACAAGAAGCTTTAATGGAAAGAGGGGTTATGATCATTGAACCCCCGTATGATCCAGAGACCATAAGCACGTCCCTTCTGGAGGGTCCCTTAACAAACCCTTTGAGAAATCAAGTAATTGCTGCTTGATTTATTTTCATTTTTTTTGGGCTCGAAAAGAAAGGGTACATTGAGTTATTACTTCCCATCTTTTTTTCTTTTTTTTTAAGTAGAAAAAAGGCATAAAAAACCCTTCAAGTTTACCCACTATAATATATTTATTCTAAACTATTTTTTTTTTTTATATATCCTTAATACATATGCTAAATAAGATCTCTGAACACTTTCCGATTTCCACAAAGAATATAGAATATCTCGGCAATTTTGCATGTATGGCTTGGACTTTGCAAGCATGTATAGGTGGGTCCACCTGTCCAAAGATCGTGCAACATTGTCCTTTAATTTCAGAAGTGACTTAAGAAATAATGCACAGAAAATGTAAAATACTACTGCTACTAATAATAGCAATAGCAACAATAATAATAAGATACTCGTCTGGGATATAAAATTTCTATTTATAGTAAAGACTTACTACTTAGACTCCTTCTCTAAGTTCTAAAAACAGATCCATTGTACAATTCAGTATTTGGTATTGAATATTTTTGCAAATTTTCAAATGTTTCGTAATAAATAAAAGTCAAAGAGATAACGTCGTAAAATTTAAAGAAGAAAGAAAAATAAAAAAAGAATCATTTGTACCCTTCAAGATTTCATAAATGCACTGAAAGTACACTATAGTATTTGATATTTCAATATTTTCAAAACTTTCCAGCATTTCATGAAGACGTTCGACAAACTTTTATCGTAATAAAGTGTAACAATGAATTTTTTTTTTAAATATAATGGTTATGATAGTATACAAAAAATTTTCCGCTTTTATGTTATAAGAGCAAAACTTTATGAAATGTGAATATTTTTATTTATAATATGTAAATTTTCAACGTTTGGCTTACGTGATATCAATTTTTTGATTTTGGACTAATATCCACCATATGAAATAGGGAATCAATTCCTCGTGAATTTCTCTTTCTTGGACATCATTAGATTTGTTTCTTCAAATATTTGCACACATGCGAAACAAAATGGTTTTCCAAGGCAAATTTATGTCCACTTGCCCATTATACAAAAATGGATGGCCCAGGTCATGCTAGCATAGTCCAAAAAATAAAAATAAAAATCCATACATTAGTCATAATGACAAAAGAATTAATAAAAACCAGATCCATGATTACCGCATGGACGTAGGACTTTTTACTAGTGAGGTGAAAGAAAAATACGGGTTATTTCAAATTTACAATACGGAGGAAATTGCGACCACAATTACCATGTTAAATTTCAATTAATTTTGTTGAAACCCTGTGATATGCGAAGGGTGACGCTAGGCCAAGCTCACGCATTTGCAAAGAGCCCATACGTTAACGTTTTTATGCATTCCTTGCCTTTAGCCAATCAACAATATGTATATATTGCTTTATGGGCAAATGACCAAAAAAAAATAAAAAAAATGGGGAGTTGCATGAAGAAACGCTTGATTGTATTACCTCCCCGGTTCAAAGTAATTTTGAATCGGAGGTTTCGTTGATTCCTCTTTTAAAGTCTTATCCGATCTATATGAATGTATTGATTTGTATGGAACTTAAAGAGCTCATTTGAAGTGTTAATAATCTTCAAGTGTTAAACATGAAAGAAATAGTTTTTTGACTGTCACTATATATCTATAATTTCTTTCGAAACATAAAACCATGATTTGTAGATAAGATTTTAATTATCATCAATTACTTTTTCCTGCTAAATGAATGAACTGAACCCCCCACTTTAACGTATTAAATAAGTCAACTCTTATCTTAATTAAATCTTTTAAGTCTAAACTAATTAGAGTTATTTAACAAGCTTAATTGCATTTTAATTGCTTTAATTTGCATTGATTGTTTTACGAGATAATCTCGGGTAGAGGCCTCCACGACGTGGGGCCGACCCATTTAATGGACGACATATGGTGCCACGTGTCGTCCGGGTCCCACCACACTCTCCACTTGCGCTTGCGTTCCTTCTTTTTTCACGTCGCGCCCCTGGACTGGTGCCGGCCGTTGTCGGACATGGACGAGAGGGAGTTCCCGATGGCCGACCGCCGCCGCCGGTACCGGTAGAACCTGGAGGGGGCGGCGGCGGCGCCCGGTGGGGCGGTGGAGGCGTAGCTGGAGGCCGTGGAGAGGAGGGGCCTGACGGCAGCGGCCTTCTCGTCGTCGAAGGGGAAGGAGATGAGGAGATTCGCCATCCAGGTCGTCGTGGGCGGCGCCGTTTTTGGGAGATGAAGGCGGCTGGATGCCGGCGAGGGAGCGAGGGAGGAGGCATGGAGCTGAGCAGTAAATGCGCAGAAGCGGAGGAGGGAGAGAGAGAGACGGTGGAAGAGAGAGATGATCGCAGAGAGAGAAACCAATGGTGGGATCGAAAATGTTTCCAAGTGAAAAATAAATAAATAGTCGAGAGAAAAATAGATTATTAATATAAGACTTCGAAAAGGGAAGGTTGATGCGATTAAATTCTTGTATCAATCAAATTGAATATCTTATCAATGAAAAGCAGGCACGAACGTATCTGATTCGTAACAAATTTTACGACTAGAATTGGCTGAGCTGGCGCGTGGGGAGAGCGACGTATAACCGAAAAGAAAGAGGAAAAAGATTCGGTTGGAGATTTGTGACGGAGAGAGTAAAGATAAAAAGGAGAGTTTTTCACTCCACCGCCCACATCCCGCCGGACATTGGAGCCGTTCGTTGAAACCTCAGGTAGGAGCTCTTTCTCTCGACACCCCCGATCTCAAAATTCATTTTTTTTCTCGAAGATTGTAGCCATCTTGCATGGAAATATTGGTTGATCTGTGACTAATAATGTCGATTCAATCCTTCATGTGTCGAGACTAAGCCTCAAGCTTGCTGTCCGAAATGCGTATCGTGCATTTGCTGAAATGCCTGAAGGAAGGCCGAGGAATTTTCACGCATAAACTCGAAGCCGATTCAGGTTTGCGTTTATATTCGTCGAATCTCACTCGATTTCTTTGTATTTTGTCGTGTCTTTGGGTGACTTTGCGATATATTCTCCACCGTCCGAGTTGGTGTGTGTGGACTCAAGTATTTTTTTTTTTTTTTTTTTTTTTTTTTTTTTTTGGGAATGAATGCTTGTGGAGTTACTGGTATAGGTGTTAAAATGGGTCATGGACCCATTTTTGAACTCATATTTTATTTATACTGGTCTTTCTACATGGAATGCCAAATATTTCATGCTGATGGTGCTTTCAATAAAGCTTTTTCAATTCCCTAAGATTTTTCTTTTTTTATTTAATTTCCTCAAAAAACCTTGTAGTTGGGGGAGCACACCCCATCATTATTCGACATTTTATGCCAAGTTTCTCACTTTCGGCCTTTTTCCTCTTTCCATGGCTCCTCCGCATACCGCCTCGACAACAGCGGCCATGGCCTACCCTGCCTCTCCTCCTCAACCGAGCAGACATCAGCCGGATGAACGCGGCGCATCCGACCTTCCTCACCGTCCGCACCGGCCTCGGCCACACGCCTGCCTTTCGAATCCGATGCGAAACTGTTTGGGGACGACTGCTGTGATGTCTATGTTGATGGTGATACCGGCTATTTTCCTGTTCATTTGCATTGTGAACGGACCTCACTACTGTTGGAAAAAATATGGCTTCAAATTGGGTTGAACAATGAAATCAGATCGAGTAATCAAATCGGACTTTGAGGCGTGATATCACTTTATTTAAGGATTTATTTGCCCCACTGCGTTGCTAATGGTCACCGGCAAATTTCCTCCAGGATACAACAAAATCTCAAACGAGAATACTAGATAGCAATTCTAGTATTTCTCCGGGGGTCTCTCATGGGAAACAATTAGAAACAATGGCTGTAGTTTCTCTCGAAAGAAGACGAAAATGGAAGAAGATAATGGTTTGATCTCAAAACAAATGTACTTATATATGTCTTTCGAATAAAGGTAACTCTTCAAAAGATTATAAAAGAACAAAGACAATCTTTCGTGAAAGGTTACAAAATGAACAAGTATGTCTCAAAGGTTACGTTGAAAAGACATAAAAATTCGGAATTAAATAAATAAAATATAAAAAATAATCGTAACTTTTTGTGAACAGTCGCACTGTTTCAACAAGATTTTATAGTTAATTTTTTATAAAATTAAGTCCGAATTTTCAATAAATAAAATTAACAATTGTCGGTTAGTGCCAAATCTCGTCCATGTGCGCACTCACATCTTTTCGATGTGGGACAAGGCATCTCTTCATTTGTTTTATAAACAAATTACCAACAATCCCCCACTTTTGTTTATAAAACAAAAAACAAAAATAAAACGTTAGAAATATACAGCCAAAATTTCCGTGAGATTAATATACATACATAAAGGTCTCTTTCGAGTTAAACCTTTACTTAGTGCAAGCATCTCAAAGCTCCATCAAAGTGACAAGTAGCTCGGCTTTAAACTTGTACTTTTATATAATAGAACCGGACATACCGCACATACAGTAACCTCTTGTTTCAGCGAGAAGTTCTATATTACTCCGCACTATTATGGCCTTGTGCTTGATCCTGTTTCATGAGCTCTCTAGAAAGCAACCCTAACTTTCGTAAGAAGCGGCACCACTTCTAAGCTCATATAGGTGAAGTATCTACCATGTGTTTCTGTTACTATTAACACACTACAAGTTTGTACTGTACTTCATTAAGAATTCAATTCAACCTACAAAACGTAACAGACGATACTGACTTCTCATATCAGGGCTACGTCAGTATCAAACAATCACATTCAATAACTTGTTCTTACCCATTAAACCTTGTAACTAGTGATATTCTAGAAAAAGGTCGGGTTACCATTATTGGTGATTTCAATTAAAGGGTTTCAGCCCCGTTTCTTATGAGGTCATTATTACCATATGTCTCAGTAAAGCCTTCATCAAAGGATTGGCAAGATTATTACTTGACCTCACCTAAACAATTGTTATGGTACCATCTTTAATCAATTGTCTCACATATTCATATCTTAAACTAATATGTCTAAGACTTACCATTATAGGTGCTATTATAGGCTCTTGCCAAAGTAGCCTAACTATCTCGGTGGATAGAAATAGGAGGCATAGGACTAAGCCACAATTTGATATTCAATAACAAATTCATAGTCCATTCAGCCTCTTTCCCAAATTCTGCTAAAGCAACGATTCAAATTTCATAGTTGAGTGAATTATGCACATTTGTTTCTTGCTCACCCAAGAAACCACACATTCACGTAATGTGAAAATTAATCCATTAGTGGATTGTTTATCTCTCACACTTGTAATCCAACTAGCATCGGTATATTTTTCTAATATAGCCGGATTATTATAGAACAATAAGATAACCCTCCAATGTTCTATATTGGATTACTAGTATTTACTCAACTTGCATATACAAAAGTAATATCGGGTCTAGTATAATGTATCGCATACATTAAATACCCATAGCACTCACATTAAAAACTCTCCACCAGGAATCAAATGGAGTACTTATATATTTGAAAACAAGATGTTTAAATCTATACAACATCTTCTCCATTTAATCACTTTAGCTCAAAGAATAACCCCCACTATTTTTTTTTTTTTTTTTTTTTTTTTTAATACTTAAGATAGTATCGGCTTCTCCTAAATCTTTCATTTTGAAAATGAAAGTCAGATACTTCTTAATCTCAATGATTCCGATCCTATTATTTCCAAAGTCCCCTTCAGACATAAGCCCACTTCAAGAATATTCCAAGAGGTAATTAATCAAAATTATGCATCATCAAATCTTCATCCTCGATGAAATACATACGTCAAAATAGAAAACCAATGCAATTCTACTCTCTTGGCTCATTTATGCTATTCCATAGAATCAAATCTATGATGGGCAAGGACAGCAAATAGAACACATTAGAACCAAACAAGGGACACTTGAAAAACCCATTCGGTATCTCCAAATTGCCTCCATAAATAGAGCACTACATATTAGCTCATGCAAATAATGACATTCTCTAACAATCCAATTAATGAGAGCAAATCGAGTATGGAGGTATCAAAAGCACATGAACTTGAATTAAAAGAGGTGAAAACAAGATACCGGCCATTCTAGGAATGGAATCAACAACATCATATAATCCGAAACCTTCTAAAAGAAATAATTAGAGCCATACCTCATTTCTTCATGATATTGAATTTCTGGAAACTCTCATATCATCCTTCTCAAGACCCCACTGACAGTACCGTTGTGTTACAAATGCAACTGGAACAACTCTGAGTTGAGCACCGTCAAATGGCTAACTTTGGCTAATACCCCTAGGACTGACCGATAACATTATCTTTCTCTTCTAGATTTTGTTGAAATATTCCCAAAGCATCGTCCAGGAATCCCAGTTTTGTGTAAGAGTCAACCACAGCTCCTCCTACAATAACATCATTTTCTAAACCAACCTTAACAATTTGGCCATGAAACAATTTTGCCAAGCCAACATCCTTGACAGGTGACTAAAAAACTCTGTTGAAAATTTTCAGTTGAAATTCGTAAAGCCTGTGGTGTTTGGCAGGTTATATTTGACAAAACAACACCACTTGTACGAGACAACCCATTTTTTTTTTTTTTTTTTTTTTTAAATCTTAAAAGTGACTGCATCCAGATCATGCAAATGTTCAACAGGTCGCACGACAGTGCCATTTGAAAGGGGGCACTCATATCCCACATCACTAGATCTGGAAAGTTTCAAAACACCATCCACAACACGATATTCAGAGCTCGCCGACTTATCACTGCAATAAGTCTTGTCCACGCTTTGCATCCCATCCAATGGCACTGTAGCATGAGGATCATCCCAAGCCGCTATGCCATTGTGCTGAAATTTAGAAGACAGTTCAGGTAATTCCAACAGCGTACAGGTTTCTTCCATTGAGTTTCTCCATCTTGGAAAGTTCCTTTGAAAGGCTTCTTTCCCCCGCAAATCATACCATATCTGCTTCAAGGAAACAGGAATAGGCCATTCCTGCTCATACACATGAATTAAGTCAAGGAACAACCAAGTCCCTCGACTTTGCCATTTCTCTGTAATCTCGTCACAATCTTGAGTAACTTAGTGAGTTGAGTCAACATTTGATCACCCAATTCCGGAAAGAAAACATTTCTCTTCTCCGCACCAACATTATAAAAAAAAAAAAAACACTCCTTCCCACCAAGCGTCCATGTGAAACGCATCCACACTCATTCCATATGAGAAGTCACATGGACCAGTTACGTAAATAGGCGGCACTGGCCTAATAGAAGCACGGTAATCGTGCTGGTCAACTGTGCAAGAGACTAATCCATCCACTCATTGATTCTCATCATGGCTATCGAGACCCTCAAATTTTCGCTACCCGTGGCAAGTGGACTTTTACGCTTCTCGAATTCCAATTTACGCTACCCTCAAAGAAGGACATTATCAATCATTAACTGAAATCCTCCATCCACTTATTGATAGATTGGCAACTGGATTGATGGCTAAAACTTCTGTTACCATCGTCGTTCGCTTCAGGCTCTCGGCCATGAAGCAGAGCAGAACAGAGCACGTAGCCCGACGACTTGGGCCTCTGCAGGACGACACTCCTGTAGTTGCCCCCTTCAGCCCGAAAACCGAGGCGGAAACGGAAGCGTCCCCGACCGGAGTCGCCACCCTCTCTCTAAGTCTCAGTCGAAGTTTCAGTCTCTCTCTGTTTTTACGTAAGAACAACCGGTCACTGTAGCTTCACGAAACGAACCGACGCCGCTTCCGCCGCCCTGCGAAACCGACAAACTGCCATCCGAATCGGCACCCGCGCCGGTCAAACCGTCGTCCACAAAGCCCGCGTCCGCGTCCTTCCTCGCAATGACGCAAATGACCGAATCCGTACAATCGCCTCTCGCCTCATCCCCCATGCCGCCACCGGGACCGCCCACGTATATCTCGCCCAGCGTCATACGCGGAGGCCTCGCCGTGTCACCGATACCGCACCGCCCCCACCCCCGCGCCGCGCCACCTGAGACCGGACGTTCCAGATCGCGGGTCGCCGGTGATCTGGAACGCGAGTTTAAGTGTCTCGACCAACCGGCGTAAACGGAGAGCGAAAAAGGGGAAAAAACGGCGGTCAATAGCGGCACGGCTATGCTCGTCGCGAACACCAAAATGCGCCCGGAATCTTCAATGGCCATCAAACGAGAGGGAGAAGAAAGTCGTGCGTGCGTGTCTGCAAATCCTAGACCGCGAGGGTAAAATTTTTTTTTTTTTTCGTCCTTCCTTCCCTCCTTGCTTCCTTCCTTTCCTTCCTTCCTCTTTTCTTCTCTCTTATTTTGTGTCAGACTCTCCTTCCAGCGAATTTTCTCTCTCTGCCCTTCTTCCACGCACAAACCCACAATCTCAGCCAACTAGACCAAAGCAGGCTCGAAGTAAACCAAATTATCGTGCAATGCTCACACCAGCAACAGATTGTCCGCCAAGCATGCTCATAAGAGGCCAAGACATACAACTGGGCGACATACGCCAAGACCTTAAGCCTCACCAGCACCTTCTGCTTCCGACGATAAACTCTGATTTCATTGTTGCAAAATAAATCCTTAAAATTGTTGGAAAAATATGGCTTCAAATTGGGTTGAACAATGAAATCAGATCGAGTAATCAAATCGGACTTTGAGGCGTGATATCACTTTCTTTAAAGATTTATTTGCCCCACTGCGTTGCTAATGGTCACCGGCAAATTTCCTCCAGGATACAACAAAATCTCAAACGAGAATACTAGATAGCAATTCTAGTATTTCTCCAGGGTCTCTCATGGGAAACAATTAGAAACAATGGCTGTAGTTTCTCTCGAAAGAAGACGAAAATGGAAGAAGATAATGGTTTGATCTCAAAACAAATGTACTTATATATGTCTTTCGAATAAAGGTAACTCTTCAAAAGATTATAAAAGAACAAAGACAATCTTTCGTGAAAGGTTACAAAATGAACAAGTATGTCTCAAAGGTTACGTTGAAAAGACATAAAAATTCGGAATTAAATAAATAAAATATAAAAAATAATCGTAACTTTTTGTGAGCAGTCGCCTTTGTTTCAACAAGATTTTATAGTTAATTTTTTATAAAATTAAGTCCGAATTTTCAATAAATAAAATTAACAATTGTCGGTTAGTGCCAAATCTCGTCCATGTGCGCACTCACATCTTTTCGATGTGGGACAAGGCATCTCTTCATTTGTTTTATAAACAAATTACCAACAACTACCCCACATTGAGTGTTGCTGCGCTGATCGTGTCCAATCTCACGACCGCTGCACCCAACGGGGCTACTTGGAAAGCCACCTTCTTGGCGGAGAAAGAAGGGAGGTGCGGGAACTTCTTCTTCCGTCAGGTCCAGTGCTTTGTCTACTACCACTGGGACGTAGCGCATACCTTGGCAGTGGCGTCGGCAGAGCCGTTCGAGCTGCGGGGTGGCGCGAGGGCAGTGATAAATGCGCAGATGACGACGACGGAGAGGCCGGAGGAGGAGGAGGAGGAGGCGGTCGAGGATATGGATCGAGAGCGGAGGTCCGTAGGTACGGTGGCCGTCGGGCTGGGCTTGAGGATGCAGGGCAGGTACGTGTTCGGGCCTTGGTGGAAGAAAAGCTACGACCGCATCGAAGCTCACTGCGACAACCTGAGGATTGCATTCGCGAATTCCACAACGGAGGGGAGCCTAGTCATCGAACCTAATATAGTAACCGGCGATAGTTCCCCATCCGATAGTTCCCCATCCGATAGTCTTCCATCGTGCTCCTACGGTGGTGACTGAATCTAGTTTACGATTTTTATTTTTTTTAAAAAGTTTTTAGTGATCCAGGAATTAGTGACATTTCTACCACTCTATTGTTAATATATATTGTCTGTGAAGAAGATTATTGCACTTATTAAATATCATATTTCAGTCGCCGCAAATGAAATTTGCAAGCACACACCTTGTCGTTTTTTTTTTTTTTTTGGGTTAAACAGGCCTTGTCGTTTGATGGGCATATAATATTTGAATTAAAATAGACAATGTTGATCAAAGATGTCCTCGATATGTTATAACAAAGACAATATAGAGTTAATAGATTAATTTGGAAGACACATTCACTTATGTTATAACAAAGACAGTATAGAGTTAATAGATTAATTTGGAAGCCAAAATTGTGTACAAAATAAAACTCGAAACCGCTTCAATAAAAATGAAAAATGAAAACTTGCGAGGACAAGGATGCCTTCACAAGCATGACAATATGAAGTACGGGCATATCCAAATTAACGTTTTGCTCGTTGTCAGAAGCCTACGCACAGTTCTCATTAATTGCGCTCGTTTTATTACGTGCTAATGCATTTCTGGCCTCTTATTTCTACCTGCCATATTTGTTTTGGATGAAAAATTAAATCCCAAATAAATTCATTGTTCCCCTGAAGCCATCATGGTCAAAGGTAGTTTGGTTAAAAACTGACACCAACTTTCGGAAAATGACTCTGGAAATTAGCAGGCAGGACAAGAATATTGAAGGATCTTTTCTTGCAGAAATGAATTTTACGCTTATGCAAAGGAAAGCTCTGTGAAACAAATCATTATGCCCTACTATTAAAAACAAGCAATTTACTTAAAAACATTTCACGTAGAAGAAAATAAAACAGAGGATGAGCATTGTGGTCATGACAATTTGTATGCACATTCTTTAGGTAAATATGATTCCAAACCCTACCATCCTTTGGAAAGGCGTCGATAATATGGACAAATAAGATTCTTTTTACCTAAACACTATCATCCAGATGCTATTAGCTATCTACTAGTTTTCTTGGGCGGCAAGGAGAATTTACCAAAAGAAAGTCAAATATTTTATACAGATGTCAGTTCAGTATTAAACATTTCAATTTTATCAATCTAGCCTTAAATTTTTTTAATAATTCACCAATTGAGTTATTTCATCCAAATTTGACTACGTAGTATGATCGGTGTTAACGTGGACAATATTTGCAATTTTCTAGTTTTCTAATATTTTTATTTTCCCTTTCTCTTTTTATTTATTCTTTTTTTTTTTTTTTTCATTGTGGCCAATGAGGGTTGTGGCATTGCCGCAAGGTAATGAATTTACCTGATCTCTTATATAGACTAAAATAATTCTATGCAATCAATCAACCCCTCAACGAACTTCACCACTATCAGCTCCAATTCATCACTAGTTACGAAAAATCATAATTAGATCCTAAGGACATATCAAAACCAAAATGGCGCACAACATACATCAATTAAAATTACCAATTGACAATGAACATGATTTTATGAGTCGAATTTCAAAATTGATTAATCCTATAATTAAATGCAACCTATTTGAGATGCTAATCTATATTTTTAAGTTTTTCTTCACGAAAGAGCGATACCTAATACTCAAAACATGCCATGACTGAATATCGAGCATCGAATCCCGTGGATATACAAAGACCTAATCTGTTATGCATAAACCAAATCTATGGTGCATGGATTTGCACGCAGGAAGTGATGACGATGGTCCCCTTTCTTTTTAAACTCCAACTGATGATCACATTATTTCTTTCTTTCGCCCTCCTTGATCTTTTCTAATCCAATCTCCTGCTCGCAAAATTTCCTTTCAAAACCCTAAGGCCATTCTCTATATCAGTCTATTGCTTCATCTCTAATTTCACTCCATCCATCTCTTCTCTTTTCAAACTTCACGCTAAATCTTATATCCGCTTATGATTGTGTTTGAAAAATAATGAACAAATTGAATCAATCTTGAATTGTTCTTGAATTCTAATTTTATTTGAACCCATCTTGACCCAAATCTTGACCAATTTAGAATCAACAAAACAAATAAGGAAACAAGACTTAATTGTCAGACTCTACATATTTGGATGAAATAATTAGCGCCTTTGTGCATTTGAGTTGGTGACACAAGAACGTGTTCTCTGTATAAGAAACGTGTTCTTGGCTGACATTGTGTCCCGCGATCTGTAAAGCAATTTTATTAAATTATTGCTAGTTTATAAATGGATTAGTAAATTTATACGAGAACATTAAACCAATACCAGGTTAGTTTAAAACTCCCTCTAGCTTTAATATTACAACAATACCCGCATTTGTCTCAAACTTGCTATAAAATAAGTAAACAAGAAAAGATTACGTTGCGATTTACTTAAAAAAATAGTTAATTTGTAATTTTCCTAATATGTATATAGATATGCCCGATGATGTTGTGGCCATTTAAGGGAACAATATCATCTGCATTTGATACCATGTTATTTTTTACCCGTAAATTACTATTAGAAGTCAGTTTTGTGATGCTAGATACTGTGATGTTTTTTAGACAAATAGGTAGGGAAAGTTTGCGCAAACCTTTTTTCGAAAAATCTTAAATCTTTATGACATTTTAAAATATGGAAAAAGTTATAAAAAAATCCTAAACTTTAATCATTGTGACACATATTGTTTTTTTTTTTTTTTTTTGCGATACCAAAAACTCCAAACTTGTACCTATGCGTTACATTTACCCCAAACTTTTTTTTCTGTAATGCCAAAAGCCTCAAACTCATATATGTATAACACACTTACCTTAAAACTCCAAACTTTTTCTATAACACCAAATTTATCGTGTACATGTGGCACACGGATACAAGTTTGGGATATTTGGTGTCACAAGAATAAGTTTGGGATAAATGTATCACACTATACAAATTTGAAGTAAATGTGTTATACAGATATAATTTGGGGGTTTTTAATGTCATAAAAAAACTTGAAATAATTATGTCACAGTGGACATAATTTAGGATTTTCGGTGGCTTTTATAATAATATAAGAGGCATTATCTACTCATTTCATTTTTCATATTGCTTGCTTGCTTGCAAGTATAAATAACATAAAATTAAGAAAAGGGGAATGAAAACATTTCCTCCCTTTCATTCTAAAGACAAATGAAAAATTTTCCACACCCAAAAAAATTGAAAAATTCTGCTCAGTTTCTCTAAAAGTGGTGGTCTCATTTTGAAAGAAAATCACTTTTACTGGCAAAAGAAACCAACAGAAAATATTTTTGAGGTCGGCAGCAAAATAGAAAACAAAAATACGCAAAAAGTATGCGGCTGCTCAAGCAATTTCGACGAAACCACGGGGTTGAAATTGCAATAATTTTGTGTTTTCGTACTAAACTTTGAAGATATTTTTTATGCTTTTCATTTTATCCCTGAATGAATTTTTTTTTTTCTTGCATCGTGCTCTCCAACTCTCTCTCAATCTCTGCTCGCAAGGGAGACCATCACCACGAGTATTCTTTGAGACATGTGAAATCTTCTGAGCAGTTGTAAGGACTTTGGCCTCTTCTCAACCTCCATGAGAGATCTATCCTGTTTTGTAATGATATGAGGCAACATGTAGCCCTTCTCAATCTGGCAGACAATAAAAGAAAAGAAAAACCTACGAAATATTATAAAGGGGAGTTTTTTTTATTGAAAGATAGGTACGTAGTCAATAAGTTCAGGGCCCGTAGATGCATAATGGAAGACTTTATTCCTCTAGGAGACAGACTTAGAGATATAGAAAGCTTGCGAAAGAGTTCTTTCCACATTTGAAAGAGACAATCATCCAACTCCATATTATCTCAAACCTAAAGCAAAATTCACCACCTTTATTCCCACTCGAACTAGAACAAAGGTTTCAGAAGATGAGGATGACTCGATATAGCTTACTCCATCATGTCCGATCCTTTTCTATAGCATCAACGACTGTTCTTCCAACAAAGTCATTGTTTCTTGCATGGAATGATAATACAGTGGGAAAATGCTGAAAAAATTTCAGAATTTCGTCATGAATAGCTCATCTCTAGGACAAAGCACAAAAAAGAAAAAATCAATCCATAACCTCGAATATCATCATTTGCTCTTTCATGGAAAGCTCTTTTCCTTCAAAATACTGACCCATTCTTTTACGGTCTTATTTATTACTTTTTAATAAGGATTGGATTAGCCCCATATGAAACTGCCAACAAGCCAGACTTGATCATTGCTCGAGCCCATATGGTTGCAGAGGTTGTGCCATCACCAGCCAAGTTATTCATGCCAGGAAGTATATACATTTGATTGAAAAAATCGAATTTTTAAGAGTACAAGCAAGAGAGCGAGCTTCTGGGATAAATCACCTCTTGGACTAACATAGCCCCACCATTCTTGATTGCATAGCAATCATGACACCATCACTTATGAATTCAAATTTTTGGACTCGAGAGGACATGTTACATCCCGAAGTGAACCTACGTAAATAATTATGTCATAATCGTAGATCGATACACTCTCAATACAACCGGATAAATCGTAAATCTGCACTACGGTTAGTTGAGTAATAACTAATTAGTCTTTTATGTTCTTTTTTAAGGAGGGCAACTCTCGCACCACTCTACATATACAATAACATAAAAAGCAAAGGAAAAAAAAAATCCGCAAGAATAGTATTGATATTCTAAAAAATCCTAACATATATTATTGATAGAGTTGTTAAACGGGTGGGTCGGGTCATTAATGGGTCGACCCAAATTGACTCATTAACTCATTTATGACCCATTTATGTCTAATATAAATACTTCGACCCATACCCGACCCGACCCATATTAATAGAATATTTTCATATTTAACCAAATTTAGGAAAAATTGTTCTTACGTTTTTTTTAAAGATTACATTATTAAAAAACTTCCAAGCAATATAAATCCAATCAATAATTTTTCATTTTTTATAATTTTTCAAAAAAATTATTTCTTATATATATATTTAAAAACTAAAATAGTTTTATACATTGGACAATTTTTATAATTTTTAAAATAATTATTTTAAAAATCGAATTTTAAAAATCGAATTTTAATTATTTATATTTTATTAAAAATCTAATTTTATTATTTTTATTTTTAAAATAAAATAATTAATTATTTTATTTTTATTTTTAAATATATTTTTAATTTTTAATTTTCTTTTTTTTTTTTTTTTTTCTTTTTTTGTTCTTCTTCTTTGGTCGGCGGGCCGGCGGCCGGCCACGGGCAAGCCTTGAGCTCGCTCGGCTCGCCGAACCCCGACGAGCTCGAGTCTCGCCGGATCGGTGAGGCTCGAGCCTCGCCGGACGTCAGCCCGAGCTCAAGGTTCGCCCGGCGTCGGGCAAGCTCGAGCTCACCCCTTGCCGGATCGGGCGAGGCTTGAGCCTCGCCGGGCGACGGCGAGGCCTTCGCCTCGCTAGATCGGCGAGCTCGAGCTTGCTCGGCGTCGGCGAGCTCGAGGCTCGCCCGGCCGGTCGCCGGCCGTCACCGTGCCAACGACCAGAGGAAGAAGAAAAAAAAAAAAAAAAGGAAAGAAAAAAAAAAGGAAAAAAAAAAGAAAAAAATTATAATAAAAAAATAATTATAATTTCAGTTTTTATAAAAAAAAAAAATTGTAAAGTTAAAGAGATGAGAGAGAGATGGTGAGATTTTGAGTGAAAATAAATGGGTTCATTTTTAATGGATTGATAAATGGGTCATAAACGAGTCAGAGAGCTGACCCATTTAAAACCCATATATTTGAGTCTTGGCCCATTAAAATCCATTATGGGTGCTTTATGAATAAAGCTTGACCCATTAATGACCCATTTAACCATAAATGGGTTGCACAACCCATTTAACACCTCTAATTATTGACAAGAAATTTCATACTCATCCAACTCCAAGTGTAACCTTGGTTGTCCTGCAGAAAGATTAACATTAGAGTTTTAGTTTTCAGCATCCCTTGTCTCTCTTCTTTTTGTACTCTCTCCTCCTTTCTGCGAATTGTTTCCGACATATGAAGAGAAATAGGTTTGCATACGCTTAAGCATGCATGTCAGAAATGGGTCAACCGATTTAAACACATTTGGGTATGTTAGTGGAAAAAAGTCAATGTGACCTTGATATCAATACAACATAATTCGCATTAGCGAAACCTTGTCATGCCTCTCGATTAGCGTACCCTAAACAAAATTCTCATGGATCTTATGTCTGCTATTGTAAAACGTTAATATACTAAAGAAATTTCTTTAGTAGGGCAGCAGTGACAAGAGTGGACACGAATGATCATCGGGAAGAGTAGGGCAGTGGCGAAGGTGGAAATTAGAGAGAGAGAAAGGGATCTACGGAGAAAGTCAAGTGAAAGCAAACTCATTCTAATTGCGACTGTTGGATTTCTTTGTGATCTAACGGCAATGAATCTGAGTCCTCGTATAATCGATTTAATGGTAAAGGTCCACTTGATACAACGGTAATAGATATTGGCCCTCATCATTTCATTTAATAGAGGAGATTGGGTCTATCTAACAGTTGAGGTCATCAATCCCATCAAACAAATTTGACGTTGGAGATCGGATTACCTTGTTGATCTAATGATTCTAAAGAACTCCTTTGGAATCATGATGTGGCGGATTTTTATCCTAGACACGTCATTACAAACCAAATAGAGGAAGTCACAAAAACCATACTCACTATTACCCCGCATTCAGTTTTCATCATGCACAACATTTCA
This sequence comes from Eucalyptus virginea, assembly GCA_014182375.1. Classification (NCBI taxonomy): domain Eukaryota; kingdom Viridiplantae; phylum Streptophyta; class Magnoliopsida; order Myrtales; family Myrtaceae; genus Eucalyptus; species Eucalyptus virginea. The sequence goes on along the minus strand of CM024520.1, from coordinate 4,933,756 downwards.
TTACAATTTACTCCAAAAGTTAGTCTCCCAATGACAACAATTTTTCATTCAAAAGTGAATGAAATATGCTCAATCAACACCAACCATCGACACCTGGATCTATTCCTACAAGTTTCTAAAACAATCACACTAAAAATCCTCGTACTCTTAGGAAATTTCGAGTTTGATTCCTATATTTTGTTTCTGCAATAATTTTAGGCCTCATATCGATTTTTTTAAATGTCCTCCACATTGATTATTACAATTTTAAGTATAATTTTTTATATTTTTATTTCACATGAAATTTTAGTGACGCTGGCCATAGTTTAAATATATTGTAAATTGATGGTTTTGTTAACAATATTAAATGATTTTAAAAAAATATATTTAATAAAGAGATTTGAGTTTAGCATTCGATACTAACAGCCTCCCAATAACTTTAGTGGGTAATACAATCAATTATATGTGGACTTGTAAATAATGCTGTAATTCAAAGAATCTTCATATTTTGTCTTTTATATTTAGAGTATAAAGTAGAAAATATTTGGTCGTAAACAGAACTATACCCCTTAAAGCAGCAGAAAGGAGATTATTGCGAAAGAACTATTTTCAGCTAGGGCTTTATTCATTTCGCGAAAAATAATTTCCAGGAAAACGTTTTTCGAGTTTTCGGCGTTCGTTTCACATAAAGTGAATTACTTAAGGAAAACATTTTCTAGGAAGGAAAAAAAGTCTTCTAAACTAAGGGAACATGTTTTCCACTTTTCAAAAGTGAAAAACATTGTGGAAAACATACTCCTCACTTAGTCTCACTTATCTCACATCTCTGTAAACCCTCTTCTTCTATCTTGGCCGGTTGCCGGCCACAGCCAGCGACCGGCCACGGGTGAACCTCAAGCTTGCCCACCTCTGGCAAAGCTGCATATGGTTCTCTCTACAAGTTAAGATAATGTTAAATATGGGGCAATCAGCATGAAATGCTAACAAGAAAACAACCCACTTTTGCCACAAAAGGACTCAACTGATATGAATTGATTACACCCTTCACGTCACATGGAATTCCATCAAAATCGACATTTTCAGGAGCCAGACATAAGTGATAACTGACCTTTTTCCTGTCAAAGCCATTACAACAACCAGACAGCTCAAGAAATCCATAAAGAATCAGTTAAAGAATCGTTGAAAAGCTGGTAGGAAAAAGATGATTTGTTGATGAAAAAAATATAGACGCCTACCCGGGTTTTCCATCAAATGGACCTTGCATAGGAAACGATTAGAAGATTCTTCGAGAGAATTACGAGTTCATCCTCAAAAGCATTTTAACGCATATTGAGTGGGCCGCTGTCATTCTTCAGTTTCTTGTTTTCTCAATTGTCTGATCTTTCATTTCCTATTTACTTCCTGCTGATGTTCCTTTTCTGCACATCATGTGCACACAAGAGGCCTTGTAATCCTATTCAATCAATTTTCACAATTGTAAGGGAAAAACAACAAACTGCACACTTAAATAAACAAGCAATACAGGTTTTCATAATTGTTCATTAGGTTTTTCGACGCCTTGCATAGCTAATACATATTAGAATACAAGCTAAAGACCAGAAGCCAACGATAGCATTTGAGTTTCAGCAGAAAACATTCTTCCTGAATCAGGCATTTTGTTTGTCATATAGTCCCTCAAAAGAATTTCCAGCGTTAGAAGGTAAAAATTTAGGATATGCGTGCAGAATGGATGAGCCGAGGGGTGTTTACCCCACAATGTAAGCAAACCACCCACCGAAAACGACAGCTTCATCACTCTAGAGTGAGGCTTAGGACGAAGTGTCTTGTCGAGGAATTACACCTATGGTGTGAATATGACTTTAAATATCTAATGCTGATTGACTTGCTATACTCAAGTTAATGACTTACGATGCTTCCAATGAAGACAAAGCTTTTTTAAGGCTAAAAAGTTAAGATATAATTTCTTCGATCCAATGACAATTGACATGCATGGGGTCAGACAATTTTGTTCCCTCTGTTCTGTTACTTCAAGAGCAGTAAACATGTAGAGCTGATGTTTGATCCAGAACTACACACATGAATATAAACCACAGACATTTAATTATTTTCATGAAATTGTTCCTGTTACATGACCTCCGCACGATGACAACAACATTGCTGATTTTTTAAACTCTTAAAGGGTAAACCCATGAACAAAAGGCAATAGAAAGACCTAGTTAAGCAACTACCCTTATGCTCACTTAATGAGTAAAGCTCCAATCCTGATTAGTAAAGCTCCAATCAGAGATAACACTGGGCCTGAGCAGGCCCAATCACTTTCAAGCCTGTCCACTAAGACGAGCCCACAAACTATGTTATGGTGGCTCTTAATTTATCTTCTTTGAAAGATACTCCTTGTATTCTTTTTTATGATTATTATACAGTATGCGATTTATCATTTTTTTTAACATTCGTATCAGGGGTTAATCACATACTAAAAAGAAAAAAAATCTGAATTGCTCATCATTTTTGCTCTTTGCTGGGGATTTCGGTACAATCAATTAGTGTCTTTGGATTGAATTAGTCAACAATCAATTTGTTTGTCTTGGTGCTTGGTGCTTGGTGCTTGGTGCTTGGTGCCTGGTGATTGGTGCCGGGCAAATTATTCCTAGATGGCAATTCAATAAGTTTGTCACTTCAGGTTTATGTAGTTCTTTGGCACTGTTGATGAGCCGTATCAGTTGTAAAAGTTGAGTTTCGAATTTTTTATATTATTGGAATGGAAAGTAGATAGTATTAACAAATGATGAATTAATAATTTAGTGTAAATACACAGGGATCTCGAAAATAGTCTAGATTGATCGATGGGATCGCACGACAATTTTGGGTTTTGGTTTCAGCGATCATCCTCTGTGATGATATTAAAGAAGAATTCCTAGAAGTGTTATTCGACCTTGTGTTGATGATATTAGAGAAGGGCACATAAAAATTGCTCCAGGAACGTTTGGGAGAAAGGACGTAATTGAAAAAAAAAAAAATCAGGCAAGGAACTAAAAAGAGCATCGGGACCCAATTGCAACAGATGCTCAAATTTGAGGACGGCATTTCAAAAATCCAAATTTTCCTCGGTCGTGCCGACATCTTGGTCGACTTTCGCTCTCTCTTCGCTCTTTTGCTCGGTTAGGTCTTGTTTAACCGCCGTCGTCGATCGGCATGAAGCTCTCGCGCGAGCAGATCACCCAATTCGATTCACTCCGATAGCCCCGACGGATGAAGCGAACCACAGAAACCTGCTGCTTATCACGCCGAAGACCAACGAGTAAAAGTGCCCCCAAGAGGATGAAGAACCTCGTCTCCGCCTCGGACGATCTGTCCTGGTTCCAGTGCCAGTGCAGGTCCCTTGACGATGAGGCCAATGCCGGTGCCGCGTCGTACGACCTCACTGTCCGTCAGAGAGAGAATGGCAACGAGCCGTCTGGGGACGATGAGGTCAATCCAGAAGCATCAGGAAAAATCGGGTAGCGTGGATGATTCTCGGCTAAAAACTGAAGGAGGAGGTGGCGAAGTTGGGGGATGATCAGGGGCACAAGGGCATGCCCGTGGAGGAATTTGCGGCGGCAACGTATATTAGAGGGGTGTTATGGATGGAAAGAGGGGAAAGGGGTGGGGGAAGAATGCCAAGGAGGATGTTTCCCGTTTGACAGATTTTTTTTTTTTAATCGTCCTACTTTATTCCTATTTTAATTCTCACTCTCGAATTTTTGTCCTGCCTCCTTACAGGGTGTCGGAGTTGAAACCCACACTTGAAATTAAATCGTCACAACCTCAACCTCTCCCTTCCATGTTGGAAGGGTAGCCACGTGGTTCCTATTTGGCACATTGAAAGGTGAGTAATTATATCTGAAGAGGGGAAGGGCAGTTGATGCCGTTGGATTGAAGATTTATGATATACTGATAGATGGGAGCAAAGCTATTTAATGTGTAGATCAAGAATATCTTGAGACTGCCTTACGCAAGCGTGGGCATCTGGTTTGCATTTTGTCTGGTGGTTATAAGCGTGTCCATGGGAGTCTAGTGGAAAGGGATATTGACCGAGATACTGGTGTAGTCCGCGATGCTGATATTCAGGAGTTGTTCAACGTGCGGCTTGGTCAAATTGCTGAGTATGTTGGAGATCCAAGCTTAATTGGGGTTTTGCTCGGTACCTCAACAGTGTCAGAAAGATGGTAGGTATTCCTGTTTAACATGACTCCTATTTAGTATTTGGGCAGATTGAGGCCGTACTTGATTAATGCATTCAATGTTGGCAGTTGCTTGAGGTGATCATGATGATGTCAAGTAAACTTTTCAATTGTCGTTTAGATTCATATTATGTCCATGTTGAGTTATTAAGTAAGTTCTACTTGCTGAAGCCATTCCCTTGTTAAATAAAGATATTGTGGTTTTGCTTTATAATTTATCTCTCTTTGTCTATCTATGTTATTGCAATTGCAAGTTGAATTAAGTCAATGAGAATAAAAAAAGAAGAGGGTAGAGAAGTAACAGAGAGATCAAAAGAGAAGATAGAGCACGGAGAAAACACTTTTCGGGTACTTTTTTTTTATACTTGAAATGTACCAAATAATTGAATGCTCATGTAGTGAGCTGTAACGGCAGTAGGAACAAACCGCATGCTTGACTAGTTAGATCTCAATCTCATAACAGAGACTTATTCCGTTGATACTCCAAAACCTCCTTGTAAGCATTTTGTTTTAAATGATTTTGATTTTTAGTTGTTTCGAAATAGCTGTATGGCTGTTCCCTTTGAAAGTGGATCAAGATTGGTGACAGCGGTTTCAAAATGTTGTGCATGGTGGAAGTAGAGAGTGGATATCTGAAGATGGTGCAGGTTTTTCTGGTTAGATTGACTCATAAAGGTGCTGCAGTTTGACTTATGATAGCTTGTACCTGGCCTTCCGATTGTCAACATACAAATATATGGACCGGAAAACATTGAAGTTTCTTAACATGGCAAATCTTAGATGCCGGTCTCTTGGTCGTGATACTACTTATTTGAGTCAAAAGGTAGACGAATGGTTGGTTCATCTCATCTTGAGTTGAGTCGAGAGGAGCTCCTTATGTAGTCGGACAATGCTGAATTGTTCATCATTTGTGTTCTTTGCTGGGGATTTTGGTTTAATCAATTAGTGTCTCTGGATTAAATCAATCAACCAATCAATTAGTTTGTCTTGGTGCTTGATGCTTGGCAAATTATTCCTAGATGGGCAATTCAATAAGTTTGTTGCTTTAGGTTAATGTAGTTCTTTGGCATAGTTGATGAGTCGTAGTGGTGGTAAAAGTTTTAGAAATTGATGACTTTTATCTGATAAGGCTGCTTTGATAATTTGGTCTCGGGTTGTAGAGAAGTTTCTTGTTAAACTTATTTGTTTGGTTCCCTTTATTGTGTTAACTTGATAAACCTAACCAAATCAATATTATATGTTAAAGCAATAATTTTGTTGTCAACAATAAGGCTATGATCCTTCTTGCACCTGATAAAAAAATGTTGTAGCTGATAGTCGTTCAATGTCTTTGCAGTTTGCAATCTTCCCTCTAAGGAAATAATTTTCTTGCTTGATGTTAACGATTAAAGTGCTAAGTTACTCCTTAGCTTCTTCAATGTTATTGGTTTAGAGCCGCATCTCATAAATGACGAACTAACTCAACGGTTTGGTTTGACTTTTACCCTTATTAGATTGATTTTGGTGAAATAAATCATTTTTTTCTTTTTGTATACAGTATACACCAAACAGAACCAAGAACCACAGATGTCCTAGTCAACATGAAATGAAATTGACTTCTATTAAGTACAATTGAAACAAATTTATATTGGCATGGTTTAATTGTACTTTTAGTTCCCACTTTTACTTGCTTGTCAACTCACTTATAAGTATTTGTGATTTACTCTAACTCTTATCTTGGATGGAAAATATTGAAAGCGGTAAAAAGAGAACCCACCTGCAATGATTCTATTATTTGGGTTACTACACGGGAAGGGAATGGAAGAGAAATTTAGTTACTTCATTTTGGACTAAAAGAAGTTTCTCCAAAGTCAGAGATGAATAATGGAAGTTATCATTTGCTGATACATATAGTTATAACCACAAGAGTATCCTTTGTGAGGAGTAGGAAACAAGAGAAAGAGAAAGGCTACTTTAGTCTATCAAATATATTTCATTTTCCTCCATATAGTTTTCTCTCAAGTATGCATTTAAGTCAAGATTTCACCTTCCTATCTTCTTTTTTTCTTTTTCAAATAGAGTGAGTGACCAAGCTTTTGACTCTCATTGTGGTGTACTTTTGATTACTTGTGAGAGAGAACGTGATGTGATTTTTAGTGAAGTCGAGAGTATTGCATGCTCTATGCTACTTTTTTGGAGAAGCTATACCTTTTTTTTTCCTTAATCTGAAGTTGCGATGAAATTAAACAAGTAATGTGACTGTAATATGAAAATCTCCTTGTGATCACAACTATGTGCTCGAAATTTGAGTTAAGGCAAGATGAATCTGTGTATAGTTGGAGTCATAAGGGCTGAAGAAAGAAGGTAAGTGTGCGAGTCAACAAGCTAGATTGCCGGATTGGCTTTCTACTACATCATCCTTTTTTGAATGTTAAATTGTTATGCAGCAATAGGTTTTCATTTGTAACATGCACAATGTTTCTCTGATGTGGAACTGCATGTCAAAAGCTCTCCTGCCATTTTTACTTTTTGTACATTTTCCTTTTCTGGAGCTTGCCTTCTTTTTTTTTCCCCCTTTTTGGAGTGGGGTTGGAGAGCTGATGAGTTTATTAATCTTGTTTCTTAGGCTATACTCTAATCAATGGTCTCCAATGGGTTTAGCATTTTTGTATCTGCTGGCATGTGGAAAAATAATAAATAGGTGTACATCAGAGCTCTATCGGTGCGAATTGGTGCATGCATAGATGGCACGACAAAGAGTAAGGGGTTGAGATTGAAATTGGAAATGACTGTTCAAGAAGGTCAAGTGGTGGCTGTGCATGTCACCACAAGGGATATGATTTTTAAGCCTATTTTGGAGGAAGTAGTTTTCCGCTTCGATTGTCGCGGCAGTTCCTAATCTTTCTTTTGGCAACAACAAGGATAGGGACACACCTATACAGAGTCATCATGTCTCTTCTTATATCCCTTTTGGGCAGCAGATCGTCAAACTTGAGGTCAGTCTTTGCATGCTCTTATTTCTTTCCCATGAATCAGTTGAATCTTTTCTTGGTTGATTTGTTGCGCTCTTTGGACTGTGACATTTCCAATATTTTTAGGAGCTCACTTTGCTTGATTTATGTTTTCCAAGTGAGTATGTATCTCTGGAGTTCTTAATAACATTGTATTGCATATGATTTAGCTACCTACTGGGACCAGTTTTTAAGGGACTGGTGAAGTCAGTGGACAGCTTGAGCGTATGGGAATATGAGTTAGTCCCTCATTCCCCAACTTTCCATACTAGCATTTGCTTTATCTTTCCTTGAATGCTTAGTGATCTCTCCAGTTTTAGGTGTTTACATGGAACACTGACGCATGGGGTTATGGCCCTGGTACTAGAGGTGGCAAAATGGGTCATATATAGGTCACTTTTGTGGCATCCCAAAATTTTATGGCCAAGTGAATAAGTGTAATTAGGTAATTATATGATGGGTAATTAGGTGATGATTAAAAGGGAAAAATTAGAGAAGTGTGGGTTGAATTTTTGGCCCAAGACCAGCCCCACCATTCGGCCCTCTTGGCCAGGCTTGCGAAGCCCAAAGGAAAGAGCTGCCGTCTGACCGGCCCAAGGAACCCAATGGGCTATCAACCAAAGGGAAGATGCCGGCCCAACCAGGCCCAACCTCTTGCATGGCAATTACCAAGTGTCATCTTGCATGCAAAGTGATGATTACATGCTAATCATGAGGGGGAAGAAAAGAAGAAGGGGCAGATTGAACAAGGGAGGGGGAGGCATCACACGAGAGAAAGAGAAAGAGAGAGAGTGATCGTCCGAGAGAAAGAAAGGAAGAGAGAAAGGGAGAGAGCGAGCGAGCGAGAGAAGAAGGGGAAGAGGGAGGCCGCTCGCCGCCGATCATCACTGTTGTCAAGCCGCCGAGTCCTGCCTTGCCCCGCCGTTTTTGCTTGCTGTGTTGTGCTCGGATTAGAGGCAAGTAGAGTCCAAAATCCTACCATTTGCTTGCTATGATATGTGTTGTAAGGGATGATTAAGTTTGGTTGTGGTAGAAGTGAAGAAATTCGAAGCTCTATGGAAAAATATGGTAGCCTTGCATTATGTTTTCTAGAAAGGCAGTCCGACCTTTGATGAATTTGTGAGCTGCATGCGACTTTTTAGTTGGAATTTCATTTCGATTTTTTGATGAAAGTTGTAGAGAATTTCTTGGAGAGTAACATATCAAAATTTCAAAAGAAATGAACAAGTATAGACCGGTGAAACTATTTTTCTTTGAAGAAGTCAGATCTGGAAATCATAATGCTGACCTAGTGTGATTCTGTGAATTTTATAAAGTTCTTCGGTTGAAATTTGATCTCGTGTTCTAAATGAAAGTTGAAGATGAGATGTTAAGTAGTAACATATAAAATTTTAGAGGAAATGGATGAGTTTAGTTTAGTGAAACAATCTTTATTCAAAACGGTTAGAACTGAAATTCGGTGCGAGGGTTATGGACGGTTATGGTTATTATAGTTTTTAATCTATCACAAATATGGTTTCGAGTTCTAAATGAAATATTTACTTCAGGATTTCTTCTATAACATATAAAAATTTCAGAATTTTTGGAGCTGATTTAGAATTTTTACCGAATTTGTGAATGAAACTGTGTATGGCAATATTCCGAAATTATAAAGGCTGTGATGCGTGGACTGTACCGAATTGTATGATGTTCTTTTGATATGGTGTCCTTCACAGAATATTTTCCTCTAGATCTTGTACATAACATATCAAATTTTCAGAATTTATTAAGGCTTTTTACTAATTTTTCAAGAATTATGACCAAAGGAGTGCAATCTGTTTTTATCCGAAATTTGCTGTATTTTAAAAAATAAATGAAATTGTTCCATGTGATATAATGTCTTGAGTGGTTGATTATGCTGCACATGTAGTGACATATGGCATGTTATATGACATCAAAAGCTGGTTGAGACCTTTGATATTGTTGCATCAATTGCCATGTTGAAATTGTGATAAATGTGTAAAAATAAATTGAGATAATAACAAGACCGTCGGAGGTGTGAGCCGATGATGCCCCAGGAGTATTGGGATGCTCGGAGTGTGCGCCGGATGCCTGGAGTGTGTGTGCCAGATGTCCTCGGGAGTTTCGAGATGCCCGGAGGTGTGTGCCGGAAGCCCTGGAGGTGTGTGCCGGGAGGGATACCTTGTGATGCTAGTTGGGGTACGAGATGCCCGGTGTGTGTGTGCCGGATGCCTGGAGGTGTGTGCCGGAGGTTCCTAGCGATACCGGGTTGGATGCGAGCGATAAATTGAGGGATGCAAACATTGGTCCCTGGAAAGAAAAATGATGTGATCTAATTGAAAGATAAAGATCGAGAATTGAATCATGTGCATGGGTGTGGGCTTATGGCATGGGATGAACCTCGTGGGAATGCAAGCCTGGAGTGCATGATGATATGTGCACGTTGCATGATGATATATGCATGGCTACTTGATGATATAGGTACAAGTGTATGGTGATATATGCATGGCTGCAAGGTGAGGTATGCTTGAATGCATGAATGATATGTGTTTTATTCATAATACCCTGATTGTTCTGTTTGATGCATTGTGTAGTTTGGTGGATCTTTACTGCTGAGTGGTTGTACTCACCCCTTTTGGGGATTAACATTTCAGATTAGAAAGATATATCTTTCACCAGTTGTGTGTGGTACCTTCTATGGCATACCTACTAACGTTGAGGTGGAGTGCACAAAGCATTCCTGTATTAGTATGCTTGGTCTGGAGTATGTTCGAGTCCGAGTATTGGTGATGTACGACGTGGGTTCTGCTGATGGCCTTATTATCCAAGAGTTTTTGTCCATTCACGTTCGACGCAATGGGGTGATGCTAGGGATGTTGCCGTCGCCGCCGTCGCCCGAAACCCGGTGTGATGGCATGTATGACTGGTGGGAGCTGACGTTTTCTTTTTGGGGATAGCCGATGCTTGTCGATGGAGGGATGTACATGTTTCATATAGGGTCGAGTTCTCTTTTGGGTTATAGCCAAGTATAGTTAAAAATCTTGGCCTTTTTGTTGTATCAACCCGAAATGTCCATCGTGAAAATATAAATAAAAGTGACTCGGCCTTGTCTTTTCTTTTGGTGCGTAGTTGGTGTGCATTGCATTATTGTTATTGGAGTGAGAGATGGTGAGACTCGTTTATGCTTCCGCTAATGAGCTGTGCTGGGACCTTTATTAAAAAAAAAAAAAGGGAGAAAAAGGGGAAAATAATTTTATTGATCAACCCCTATGAACTATGGTTTCACTTTAATTAAAAAGCTTCAAGGACTGACATGTAGTAGGATAAGTGACAAGTACCTATGGTGACCCTATCGGATCGGGGGTTCGTCGAGGGGTGCCACAACTTTTTTTTTTTTAAACACTAGTTAAATAGGTTTAGCAAATGTGGGTCTTAACTGGGTTGGATTTTGAACTCATTTTCAACCAAAACCTCACAATCTCTCTCTTCCCATTTTAACTTTACAATTTTTTTTATATAAAAATCGAAATTATAATTATTTTTTATTTTAATTTTCTTTTTTTTTTTTTTTCTTTCTTCTTCCTCCTTCCGGTGGCTGGCATGGCGGCTGGCCAGGTGAGCCTCGAGCTCTCCGGATCTGGCAAGGCAATTGTTCAATTTAACATTATTTTTTTCTTGTTCTTTCTTTCTTCCAAGTACCGTCTAATATTTATATATATCTTAAATATATGTTTTTCACTTTGACCAGTAATAGAACACGCCAGCCAAATAGTTTACCTTAATATAGATGCTCACGAGGGTTAACTTTTAAATGGACACGAAAATGATATAATATTTAAATATTAAATCGGGCAAACTGTTTTGAAAGCTAAAATTATAAAGTAAATGTGTGATTTATTATTTAAATATTTTAACATGATTTAATATTTAAATATTCTATCATGAACACTAAGGCATGACTAAGAACAACCTAACCTAGCATTAATTGAAAGCTTGAAATATATAAATTGTTCAACAAATAGACGATGGTGGATTAGACATAGATACTCAAAAAAAATTATTTTGCAATTTTGGGGAGTTCGTCAATAATAACATCAAGATCTCTAGTTAGGCAATCAAAGAAGACACTCAAATGGGTTGCAATAGATCGAACGAAGGCAAATAAACACAACCCACCAGGCTCTAGAGCTCTTCCCGCTCGAACGAAGGCTCAAAAGCTTTTTCGCCACGTCTCTCTTCCGCCACCCACGTCCTCTCTCTCTCTCTCTCTCTCTCTCTCTGTGTAGACATGGGTGGCAGAATAGAATTACCCACGTCTCTCTCTCTCACTCTCTCTGCCCTTGCCTAACCACTGTGAGGTTGGTGTCACTTGGCCATTGAGACCTTGCCATGGTCAGGCAAGGCTCACTCTCACTTCATTTGGCCGACCTTCAAGAGGAGAAGAAGAAAAAGAAGAAGAAGAAGAAGAAAGGATAAAAGAAAATAAAGAGGAAAATGTAATAAAATTATTTAAAAATTAAAAGAAATCTTAAGTTACAAAAAAATTTAAAAATTATCCAAATGAATTTTCGTTTGGGGAATAAAATTAAAAGAAACCAATTCTAAGTGGAAATTATTTTCAATAGTAGAATGGTTAGCAAATGCATTCTTATTGTCTAGGGCACATTGCACTCATCAGTTTTTGAATCTTTAACTGAAGTTTGATGCCTAGGAACATAGTAACCTAAAGGCTCTAACATCGAACTTCTTAATGACTATCATAACATGTGGCATCCGTATTTTTGCCGACCTCGGAAAAATAACGATACATCACAGATTGACAAAATTGTTATCAGAATTCGTCATCGGCACCGATTTTGGACCCCGTCGTATCATCGTCATCGTCGGCACCACATTCGACCCCCGTTTTATTGCTGCTCAACACCCGAAATACTAATTTTTGGAGAAAAATTGTTACATGCACAATCATTCACGGCCATACGTGGCCATGCATTTACGTGAGAATTTTCTTGTAAAAAACCCACATGGCCGCACCTTCCTTTTTCCATTTGGCTGGTCAATCGCAAGTAATTCCTTGACCCATGCAAACTGATCAGTGCCCCTTCTCCGTGCAAGAATTTCGGTCACATGCATGTACATGTGGCAGTCAACTAAAGGAAATTAGTTGACCCATGAAGACACGTGTTTTCCTTCTCGGTGGCCAGCGAAGGAACTTTGGACAGCTGCGTCGACCGTGTCTTCAAGCGGCAAAGAGGGCCATTAAGAATAGCCCACGAAGGAGTCACGTCCGCTGGTCAACAAATGGAAAATAATTGACCGAGAGGCGCCCATCAACGGACACGTCACCGAATGACATGCTGAATTCCACGTCTCGCCCAGCTGTCTTCGGCCATCAACGCCACCGAATCTGCATGCATTGACTGAACTAATTAAGAAATTGAAAGAACAAAAAGGGCACGGAAGCGAGCGAGAGAGAGAAGGACCGAGTGAAATAAGGGGAGAGAGAGAGAGAGTAGTGAGTGCGAGAGAAAGCAGCGAGCATGAGTGAGAAGGAAAAGAAGGAGGTCGCCCCTCCAGCCGTGCATGTGCGCTGCCGCCGTCGACGCCGTTGAGCCGCTTTGACCTGCCGTGTGCTTGCTGTGTTTTGCTTGGATTAAAGGCAAGTAGAGTGTATTGATCTATCCTTTGCTTGCTGTGTTTTGTGTGTGATGAATGGTGAATCTCGGATGTGGATGAAGTGTGAAATTTCGAAGTTATAGGAGTTGTGTTCTAGCCTACTATTCTGTTTCTGGAAAAACAGTCCGACCTTTGATGATTTCGTGAGTTGTATGCAACGTTCTAGTTGAAATTTGACTTTGACTTCTTGATGAAAGTTGTAGAGGACTTCTTGAAGATTAACATACTAAAAATTGAAATGAATCGGACAAATATTGGTTGGTGAAATGATTTTCCTTTGAAGAAACTAGATCTGGAAACTGTTATGTCGACCTTTGGTGATTTCGTGAGTTGCATGCGATGTTCTAGTTGGAATCTGACTTCGACTTCTTAATGCAAGTTGTAAAGGACCTCTTGAAGAATAACATATCAAAATTGGAAAGGAAACAGACAAGTATAGGTCGATAAAACCATTTTTCTTTGATGAAGCTAGATCTGTAAACTGTTATGTTGATCTGTTGTGATTCCGTGAATGTTGTGAAATTATCTAGTCCGAATTTGATCTCATGTTCTTGATAAGAGTTGTAGAAGACATCTTGAGGAGCAACATACTAAAATTTTAGGATAAACGGACAAGTAATGATCAGGGAAAACGATTTTCTTTGAAAAGGATGAATCTGGACAGTGAACCGAGAGATAGGAGGAGTTATAAAAAGTATAGATTTTAATCCAGAAGGAATTAAATTTCGATTTATTAATTAGAAGTTTACCTTTAGATCTTAGCCATAACATATCAAAATCTCAGAATTTTCGAAGTTCATTTAAGGCCTTAATCGAAATTATTTCCGAAACTGTGCAAAAGTGGTGCTGGAATTTCTTCCTTTGGATCTTTTTTACATCATGTTAAATTCTCAGAATTTATTGAGATTGTTTACTGATTTTCCAAGAATTTTCACTAAAGAAGTGCATTCTGTTTTATCCGAAAATTGGTTCTAGTTTCAAAAACCAATGAACTTCTTTATGAAATGAGATATCGTGGATGTTATGCGTACTGCGTATATGGTGATGTTTGGCGTATCATATGACATCAAAAAGATGGTTTAGACCTTTGATATTATTGCATCAAATGCCATGTTGAAAATGAAACATATATGTGAATATACATTGTGATAATGATGATAACGTCGGAGGTGTGAGCCGACGATGCCCCGATGCCCAAAGGTTCAAATGAGTCGATGCCCTTTGGATGCCTGGTTGTATTATGAATACATGCCCAGAGGTTTTCCTCGGGAATGTTGGGATGCCCGGTTGTATTATGATACATGCCCGGAGGGTGAGGGGTTGTATTATGATGCATGCCCGAAGGGTAGGGGTAACCATTTTCATGGCGAGCCTCGGAGATTCCTCGTGACGCCAGGTGGGATGCGAGATGCTCGGAGTGTATGTCCCGGATGCCCGAAGGTGTGTGCCGGAGGCCCTTGCGATGCTAGGTTGGATGCGAGCGATAAATTGTGGGATGCAAACATTGGTCCCTGGATGAAAAATAATGAGATCCTTGTGAAAGATAAGAACTGAAATTGAATCATGTGCATGGGTGTATGCATATGACATGATGCATGATCTACTTATAAAAGTAAATTGATGCTATTTGATATTGAAAATGCGATCATGAAGGCGTGAATGGATCTCATGGTGATGTATGCTTGATAGCATGGATGATATGAATCATGGTGATATATGCAGGATGGCATGGTGAGATATGCATGACTGCATGGTGGTATATGCACGATGGCATGGCAAGATATGCATGACTGCATGGTAATATATGCATGACTGCATGGTGATGTATGTTTGATAGCATGAATGATATGTGCTTTACTCATGATATCTTGATTATCTTGTTTGTTGCATTGTGTAGTTTGGTGGATCTTTATTGCTGAGTGGTTGTACTCACCCCGTTTGGGGACTAATATTTCAAACTAGATAAGATACCTCTGCTGCCACTACCACCGGTAGATGGATCAAGTGGTTGGATATGACCGCAAGGAGGATGATAGCAAACGAAGGAACTTTTGGATGCCGACACTGATCGATGGACTTTAAGTATACGACTGTTGGAGGAGATGTCGGTTATCTTTTGAAATATAGCCGAGTACAGAAGACTGGCATTTTGATGTACCAATGAATGATGTCCATCTGGTTTAAGTAAATAAAAGTGTTCGGCTTTTACCTATAAATGTTTAGTTGGTGTTCATCGTTTTCTGAATATAGGGAAGGGAGTTGATGGATGTGCTTCCGCCATATAAATTGCGCAGGGACCGATCTAAAAGATGTAAACCCCCAGGATTAATAGACCTTCAGGTCAAGCAAGAGAATTGTAATCGAACAGTGGCGACCCTAACGGATCGAGGGCCGTCGAGGGGTGCCACATAACATGAAGATTCGAACAATTCATGAACAAGGTCACCTCATAGCATAAGGACTCAAACTTGAGGGTCGAGTTCACAATCACCTCTTCAGCCCTCTCAATCTTTGATAATGGCAGTATGGTGACCAAGATCGACGCTAAAGTAGGAGAGACCGCAGGGGGGAGAAGGGGCAAATCACCACTGGTCTTTAGGATGGGATTGTCATTCTTGAAGGTGACATTTTTGGTTTGAGTTAGCAACTTAGTGAGAGCAAGGGTGGATATGAGCCATGGATATGGAGGATAGTAGATGATAGCGATGATGATGACGATTACAAGCAAGAAGACAAAGACTGAGAAGCAGAGATTGCTAAGAACTTGATGAGAATATGGTTAAGGGCTTCAGCTCCTAGATTTGAATCTTTAATTGGGGTTTTTCTTGTCTTCATGATCGATCAACCGAAGAGTTTGACGCCGCATGTGACAATGAATAAGACAGAGCAAAGGGGATGGAATGGGGGTGAATAGTGAAGAGATATGAGATGGATTTTTGACTTACAAATGAGCTTTGAGTTGAATATATAATGGAGGAACACCACAACCAAATCACATCAAATCAGAGGAAAACCTAATAGGCAACATTCCTAAGACACAAGAATAGAAAGCCTCTTTTCAACAGCAGGCAACCGTGCTTTTCTGCTCGGCTCTTGCCGGAGTAACAACTATATTGTACAATATTGTTCAAGGGCTGGAGAGCATCAACTGCAGATCCCTCAAAGTTGCAAGGTTGTCTCATTGATTGGTCCTTATCAACGTGACTGCGATAATGTGAAAATCCAGTAGCATACGGGAAGCAACCTAAGTAACGGAGATATTCTCGAGTAATTCTACTCTTAGACTAGACTCAACATTTTTGAGTCATAGCGACACATCTAACCGGACAAGACTTCCATTATGCTTGTATGGAAGGAACCAGCTGAGCAGAATCAGCAGGACGAAGGATCAAACTAGCACGTCTCAGATTAATGCTACAGGGAACAATGCTTGAATCAAATCCGCACTTCCAAAAGATGCACCCCTGTGAATGAATTGTAATAATGCCATGAATTGAGTCATCAAGGTAAATTCTAGTTCCCAAATGATTTCCAGGAAATATATCCCAACCATGGGAACTTGGAGAAAGATCTCAAAGAAAAATGATATCATAAGTCTGGAGTGAACTAATTAGGATGTAACTTGCCATCAGGATACATAGACTTGCGGCACAACCATACAGTTCTATGAAAACTTCTTTCATGTTTTACTTTCTCTTTCTGGTACACGTTTTTCAATTTTCAAGTTCATTCCCTACATTCTCTGAGTACACTTTCTCGACACATAAACCATACAACACACCAGAATACTTCTCCAGCGATCCACTGAAGAAGCTTTCTTTCAATTTTTTGAAAGTAGAAGATGTCAGCAGACTATCCGAACCTGCCTGGTGACGTACCCCGACTCTCTCAACTTTTAACAACTCCGTGACCTTGTTGAGACCTCCGTGCAGACTATCGCAGAACTTCATAAGATGCTTGATATCATACAATGTCGGGAAATACATGTGGATCAACTTGAAGAACCCCGCTTGAGTGTCCGGCAGGGTTTGGCAAGTCAACACCTTGAGCAAATACCCGAGATCGTACCTGCTGTGGAAGGTTACCCAGTGAACATTATCGTTCAGCACAATCCCAGACGACATCAGCAACTCCCCAAATCGCACGGCATTGATGCCCCTGTCCCTATTCTTCTTGAAATTGATCCCGCTCTGTTTCAAGAGCTCGATTGAATCATTTGCGAAGAAATCCTCATTCGCATTGAACTCGTGGAAATTGAACTGCCAAATGCAGCACTTATCCGACCCGCAAGTCGGCAAGTTCCCTCTCTCATCAGAAAAAGTGAGGCCCAATTGGATCAACTTCAGTATATCCACATTCTCCTTCAGAGTCTGGTAGTGAAACTCACTGGAGTTCTTGAAGTTGCCCACAGGGCGCACGACAATACCCGGGAACTCCGTGTCCATGGCCGCACGAATTAGTTAAGGAGGCGTTCTTGGTTCTTAAGGCGGATGTCGATGGCCTTGTCCATGATGTAGTCCAGGTAGGAGTCGAGGATGAGCTCATTGTCGCACTTCCTGATCCAGACCGTGAAGCCACGCTTCTGGTCGCGGAGGGGCCCCCACGAGGAAGGCTGGGACCACCACTGCCTCACCACATGCTCCCACTATACGGCAACGCCGTCAAAGATTTCAATGATGCAGCCATTGTTTGAATGGCTGCAGGTGGTGAGCTGGAGTTGCAAGCGCGACCGAGGGAGAGGCAGCTACAGGAGGCGGAGACGAAGGAGCTGAATAGAGTTGGACAGTGTTGACGCAGTTGTTCTCATTGATTTCAAAGAAGCAGTAGAAGAGTCAAAGCCGAAGGCCCGTTTTAGGAATCTGAGGATGGTGAAGCAAAGCGCCGGCGGGAGTGCCACCTAGAGGAGGGTCTGGCAGAAGGCGAGGGTGCCCAGCAGTCTGGTTCTCCAGATTCTTCGTTAGATATTGAGGATTTATATTTTAGTCATAGCCATCCATTTTCTTTGTCAATTTCATCGAGACTAGTTTGTGTTTTGCAGGTTTCGAGCCTACTATCGAGGAACCTATAGTAATCTTAATATTTTACCGGCTGTTCTTGTGGCTGAGTTAATTGGGGGGCTAATACTTTCCTAACACTATTCAATCCAACCGAGACTAGTGCTTTCTTTTTATTTTTTTTGGGAAAATGATCTGCACTGCACCATGTATTGTGTCTGCACTGCACCATGTATTGTGTCAAGGCCACCGGATGACTAGCTTGTCCGGTCTAGTAAAATATCAACAAGGATACCCTTCGGTGGAAAAGACATTATTCAATCCAAGCGAGACTAGTGCTTTCTTTTTATTTTTTTTTGGGAAAATGATCTGCACTGCACCATGTATTGTGTCTGCACTGCACCATGTATTGTGTCAAGGCCATCGGATGACTAGCTTGTCCGGTCTAGTAAAATATCAACAAGGATACCCTTCGGTGGAAAAGACATTGGGTACTTGAGGCCCCACATCTTGGCTTCTCTCATACTACTCTCTCTCTCTCTCTCTCAATGGAAATGAAAAAACATAAATGAATGTAAGAACAGATACTTCATCTCCCCTCTGAAGTGAAGTGAAGAAAGACAACGAGCCATTTGCCGATCATTTCGTCGAGCTTTATACTTGCAAGAACATCCACCGTGAACCTCTCTTCATCGCTGTCGCACACATGTCTGAGTCAAGAGCCGGCTCGCCGCCGCCGTCGCCACCCACTAAAACCTCACCGAAGCCCTGGCTCTTAGTCACTCTCCTATCACTATTGGTCTTGGCTCCAATTCTAGCGATCACGATCCTGCACCAACACGAGCCCTTCGACTGGCACTGCACTGCTTTGCTCACGAGGAGAGGGCAGCCGTCGAGGTTGAAGTTAGAGGGAGAACAACAAGTGATGATTATGGGGTTGTGGGTACGAGGGACGGCAGGCGAGAACCTATGCTCAAGGGCTTGAGTTGCGAGAAGGCAAGGTGCACTGATGGAGAGAGAGAGGGAGGGCCCTTGGGGATGCGACAGCCTTGCTCAATGATTCCGTATTTGCTCGATATCTCGTATTTTGTCTCTTTCGGTTGTCAATTGCATCTCCATTTAGTATGTGGTCAAAATGGCACCGTTATTCCCGAGAAATAATGGTACCGTCGCCTCAGCAGCACCCTTCTTTTTTTTCTTTTCTTTCTTATTATCTTATGCTTGATTTAGTTGATCAATGATGAAATTAAGTTTTGTTTGCACCATTACTACCATCCAGTGGAATCTCTTGATTTTTAGGAGTATAAAATCCAAACAAGAATTTCGCTTGAATTGTTTTTGGCAAGAACGGAATTGTCAATCAAAGCAAAATTAGATTTTTATTTTTGGCTTTGATTAAAAAAAATCAATTGCAACTGTTAATTATTATTAGGAATTGGTAAAAAGGAGCGAAAATGCGAAACCAAAACATGGAGCTCTAAAAGCAAAGGCAAAGCCAATTGGGACGAGCAAAACAAGGGCGCGATTCTCTTGCAGTTTCAATCCCAACCAAAAACATCCCTAAAGCAATCAAACAAGACTTGTCGGAAAATGTTGCAATGAGTGAATGAAGTTTCATGGACCCACCCTAGTCTAGTTCATGGGTGGATCGATAAAACCAATGAGCAGTTCCCGGTTCCAATTTTCCGAAACCAATCCTTAATGGATTGTTTTTTATTCAAAGGTGGGAACCGCCCACGTGGACCATGCTCAACCCCTTTTTTGACACACACTCTCTCTCCCTTTGCCTCTTTGCTTCCTCATCTCTTTTTCTTCGCTGACTGCTAAGCAAATCATCTCTATCCAACAATGGTTATTACGCCTATTTTCTTTGCACTTAACCTCTTTTCTTCAACCCTCACTTTGGCCATCACGAATCCCTTGCTCTTCTCGTTCTCTCCCAGGACCCCTCCTCTCTTGCAGCCCACCCACCATGGCCCTAGCTTCCATGCCTCCGGTTCCAAAACCGCAAGCCCGACAACCTCTGACTCGGCCAGGATCATCCGGAAAGTTTTCTTCTTCCTGCACCGGTTTGATCCAGCCAAAGGTCACACCTAGATTAAGGAAGTGGAGTTCATGAAGAGCAATGGGAGGGCCAAGAACTGTCCCAAAATGTGAGGCCCGATTTTGCGATTCTGTCTAATTTTGGCAAGTCTTCCCATATCAATGCTCTGGTTCGAAAGAAGGAAGTTGCAGTTACATCCAAGAAACCAGGTTCTTTTTCTTTCTTGTGGTTTTACTTTGGTCGCCAGGGATGAGGTGATTGATTGATGTATTTTGCAGGCAAGACTTGGCTTATAAATCACTTGGCGGTGAACAAGAGTTGGTATACTGTGGATTTGTCGGGTTATGGGGGAGCTTTTGGCTTGCTTAAATATCTCATGTCACGCTCCGATCCTCGGGCATGCACACATCCTTCTACTTAGTCGATTTTATAATGCGATATCCCAGGACTACATGTCGCCAACCCTTTCATTTTTAATAGCACATGCGGAAGCAGTTATAAATCCCCAGACAATAAAACGATGGGATAGAAAAGCAAGGCCATAATTTCCATAATGAAATTCACAATCATACTTTTATACAGAGTATAACTCAAGGTCCTTCACAAAACTATTCATAACTTTATGTTATCACACTATTCACATTTAGACAGGATTCACAAAAGAGTATGGGATCTCAGTCCTCATTCGAGTCATACTCAAGATCATCCTGATCCTCTTCTGACTCTTCTTCACTAAGCTCACGTCCTTCAAGCTCTTCATCTTTTACTGGCTCATCGTCCTCTTCCGGTTCCTTCTTCACAGGCTCATCTACGGGCCTGAAATGTTGTCCCACAACCGGGATGAGACTACGTCTCAGCAAGTTGTACCCCATTAAGACTCAATTAGGAAACCAATACGCTAACCGGGCTGCCTATGCACACACGAGTCAGAGGACTTACCTTGGCCTCAGATTCCACCTGCCTATTAGCACAGCTCAATAGGCATCCAAGCAATCACATCACAGATCGATATCTCAATCAATCGACCTAGTCGATTTCATGTCAATTGGACCATTCATCAGTCATTTCAATTCAATCAATCAATTCACGATAAACGGATCAAATCATTGATCAATCGACATAGTCGATTACATATCAGTTGGACCATTTCTAGGTCATTTTACTTCTCAATATAAAACTTCCCATTGTATACTCAGTCATAGAGCTCCATTAATGCTCTTGGGCGTCGTTTTCGCCAAGGTGATGTAAGTCGCAAACAGTCTATGTGCGTTCTTTAAGGCGCCGTTTTCGCCAGTGATATCCTTATATATCATTGCTCCCTAAAGCTAATGTCTAAATTTGCTCACCAAAGCTGCTAATAACATTTGCTCACCAAAGCTGTTAAATGACATGTGCTCGCCGAAGCTGATATCTAAAATGCTCACCGAAGCTGCTAAAGTATTATTACTTGCCATTGCTCACCGAAGCTGCTATAGATCTATAATGATATTATTGCTCCCCGAAGCTGTTATAGATCTATATTGCTCACCTAAGCGATCAATGCTCACCTAAGTTGAAATGGTACTTAAAGCCCACTCTCGGTGTCAACATCCGACACCCGGTATTTTCTAATTAAAATACGGCATTCAATTGCAGAAACTAAACACACCATTGCAATTGGCACGAAATTTCAGTCATCAGCTATCCCAGCCTAATTTCCGGAAAATAATTAAATAATTAAATAATTTTGAAAATGAATAAATAAATACTAAAAATCCAATTTTAGCCCGTAATGCCTAATTGAAACCCGATAAGGGTCGGGAAAAATCCCGAGAAGCATTCATTAAATAATATAGGCAATTCTCTAGCTAAGCACACTAACCACTTAACTAATATGCAATGTAATTAACTAATAAGCACTAATCCATGCTAATCTAACCACCTAATTGCACCTAATTAAATCTAATCAACCATTAAGCGTCATTAGTCTACTAAGCAAGGATTAGTGAGATTACTCACTTGAGCAAAGCGAAGACCGCATCACTGCAAAGGTGACACGACGGCGGCCGAAATCCAAACTTTCAGGCGGCGTCGGCGAACACTCGGGCCGAGCTTATAAGCCTTGCAAGCCCACATAAAAAGCTGGGCTTGGGCCAAACTTGGGCCAACTTACTTCGCAGGCTTGGGATCGGAAATTGGCTTACTGAACCTGTGGGCTGAACTTTGAAAATGGGCTTAGGCTCCTTCGCGGGCCTCAATACTGGGCTGACTTTGGCTGAATTCTTGGGCTGAAGTTGGGCCGAATCCCAATGGGCTGAACCGCGGGCTTGGCTTGTGGACTGCAGAGAGGAAACCAACGACTTCAACGATGAAAACGGGCCGATCGGAGCTCCGGCGAGGGATTGGCCAGCAACCAATGGCTCCCAGGGGTCAAGGGGGTCTTATAGGTGGATGGAATGGCCAAAGGAATGGTCGGAACAGAAGAAAAACGAAGAAAATCGCGAAAGAGTGTAGGTGGGCAGGGAACCGACGGACCAGCGACCGGCGGCTTGAGACTACTGTACGGGGCGGCCGATGGCTCCGTTTGGAATGAGGTTAGGCTTGTTGAAACAGTATGGATGTCCTCATCACGGTGATATGTGGCTTGTTCGCTGGTTCATCCGGGAAGTCAACTTTTTACTCGGATCTTTGGCGAGAGGTCAGCTGGAGCAGAAACCGGTGGTGGTGCAGGTGGAGGCATGCGATGGCTGCAGCTCCTTTTGCCAGTCTTCTTGCTGGCTTGAGGGTTTCGAAAATGAAGAGGAGAGGGTCTTGGATGGTGGAAATGAGAGAGAAATGGAGAGGATAGAGATGAGGAAGAGAGAGAGAGAGAGAGAGAGAGAGAGAGAGAGAGGAGATGGGGAGAAGTGAGGGATGGAGGGCTCCACTTGCTTGATATTTCCACATCTTGCTCTCCAAGATTCAACCTCAACCAAGTATCCTTCCTTGTCCTTCACTTGGCCACACCAACACTCCACACAACCTTCCCAATGGTCCAAATTTGGCTAGGGTGTGGGGATTACGAATTTTGAAGAATAAAGCTTCAATTGGCAATAATTCCTTCTTGATTCTCTCTAAATCGACTCTCATAAAATCAATTGATGTCTCAATTATCAAATTGATAATTTTGCTCGTCCAAGAATCCCTCATGCTTCTCAATTTTGCGATCGAAAACCGTCTTCGGCATTTTTTGCATAAAAATGACCCGGCGACGACTTTTTCCCAAAAAGTCTCGGTTGTTAGAAAAATCTTCTGAGACTGAGTCGATACTCCTAGAATTTATTGTGACATGACATAAACTTCAATTTCTGAAATCGGACTTAAATTCACAGTTCATTTCAACTTGGTGTGTTTTTAGCGTGACCTAGACTACCGAGTAACTTTCAGGCATTTTTAGCATGAATGACTCATGGTCGATTTTCTTCGAGCCACAATGAACCCACTTGACTTATTGGCGACTCTCGGTTGTCGTGAAAATCTTGAGGATCCAAATACGGACACAAGGCCCCAAAACAATAGGAAAATCAGTCTAGTGTCGGTCAACGAGAATTTTCCAATTTAGTGGTGTCGCCCACAATTAGCCACACATCTCAGTCGAACCAGCCTATCTCTGATTTTGAATCGATTTTATATTATGCCGGATTAGCCTCTAAAGATGAGCACGGTTGAGGAGCCGATTCCTAGTCGAATTTTCAAGTCTATTTGCCTTAAAATCCTTAATGGTTTCCCCAGATAGTCTAGTTATCTCAAGAGTGATCAGCTCTTAGAACAGCCCTATAGGCGCGTCAATGAAATGCTCGATTTACTCAATAGAAAACAGGGTTGAAAATCTGGGATGTCACATCTTATGTTATGTGACAACTCATAAATGCATAAAAAGAAAAAATCGCAAAATGTGAGGTAATATGTAAGTCGCCTGTGGCTACCACCCCGTCGTTGGTGGGTCGTTGGCCATGGCTAGCGGGATCGCTGGTGACTAGGCAAGGTGGACAACTCTTGCCCAAACTTGGGGAAGGGTGGCAACCTTCTTTTGAATCTAGCGAGGACCAAGCTCTCACCTTTGGTCAGCGACCTCATCAGCCATGTTTGATGCCCCACTAGCGATAGGGCAATAGCCACAAGTGAGAGAGGGCTAGTTGCCAACCCTCCGCCTAATTTCTTTTTTTAATTTTTAGCCCTTTTTTTTTAGTTTTTCTTTTTATGAAAATAAAGAGAAAAGGAAAAAAAAAAGCAAAAGGATGAAAATGCCCTTGATCGGCCAAAAAGTTCAAGTCATTCTTTGATATTGACATGGCCACTTCAAGTCATTATTTGAAACAATGTCCCTTTTAGGCCCTTATTTAATAAAATGAGGGCACTTTATGTCTTTATTTAATGTAAGGTTCACTTCAAACCTTTATTTGAAAAATCAATGATATTTAGGGTTTTTATTTGAAATTTTTTAAAACCTTTTGACAATATTTCAACTAAGCTGTAGAGATTAGATATATAACATTCACATCATAATATCCATGTCCTATTCCCATCATAATATTCATGTCTAAAACCTTTTGACAGTTTGAAAATGTAGACATTTTGATTAAATATCCAAATAATAGTTTTAGAATTAAATTGACAAATCTTCAAAATGTTTGACTAAACTGACACAATTGAAAGATTTATAACTGAATTGATACAATTGAAAAATTTATGATTGAATTGGTCACCGTACAATAAATTTATGATTTTTTGGACAATTAAACCAAAAACAAAATTAAAGACAAAAGATGTAATGAGTCAGGACACTTTTCAGGAAACTTTCTACAAGATATGATGTCTTCCATAAGAATGCAATAACGTACTTCTTTCTTTATCTGTACAATGATGCACTCCAAAGTGTTCATTTTTCTGAATTCAAACGCAAAGAACGATATGGAAAGATAGTATAATCGTTACAGAAGAAGAAAATACTCGGTCCAATCTAATTCATCGACATTCCAACCTTCCTAAATAGCCTTGCACTGTTCTGGACGTTGGAGAATCTTTGGGACACCGTTTCAATGAAACTCGATGGTAGAAATAAAAACTTTCTGCGCAGCCACCGTTTCAAATTCCATTGAACCAGGGTTGGTCGAAGTCAAACGATTTTTTTATTTTCTTCTATATAGTCCTTTTCTTTTCAATTTTTCTCCAATGCAAAAAGCTAAATATTCAACATAAAATAAAATTCGATCATCACAAATATTGTTTGTCGTTTGTGATTACATAATCAGCCAACACACAAAGCACGGAATGGCATGTGCTTCTCTGCCGAAGCCCAACAATAGACTTTATGTAAAACAGTTTCGACAACTTAGAGCTCACAGAGCCACCCAAAAAAACTAAGAAAGACACATAAGATCAAAGGGTCTCTCCACAAGCAAGACCGTTGGTCAATAATGCATGCCTAATCGAGGGGCACGGGTTCGTATATAGCCGACGCAAGAGAGTCCTTGGTATCATTACTGGGTTGGCCGAATCCGTCTCCACATCCGTAAAAAGTATGACAAATTCGTGCCATGTTTAAACAGGCACCAAGAAAAGGCCTTAATCCGGGAATTTGGTAGTCTTCAAACACGGCTCTATTCATCCACTTCCAGGCCTCACGCACCATATGCATGATGTGTTCACGTGCCGCCTCTTCCGACGCACCGGTTTCATTCATGTAGCATTCCAACGCCTTCAAGTTGTCTCCTCGTGCCAATTCATGCTAAACATGGACAATTATTGTTGGGTTATAACCATAAGTCCAAATACTCTTCTCACTTTCGTATCGAAGAAATTAAAAAGAATATGTACTCTTTTTTTTCTGATGAGCCACTATTTGCATGGGGAAGAACAATATGAAAGTAAGTTACCGATGATGTACTGAAATCATTGATGAATCGAGTCATCTTGCATGAACAACGCATTATGCTCGGGATTTTAGACACGTAATCAAGTCCCTCTTCTGTCAATTTATCTGTGGTTAGGAAGTAACTGGGCAACAACAAAACCAGCCCTCCGGATGAATTCGTCGCAACGTCAATGTATTCCTTCAGGGTCGGTTTAATGCCCTTGCTGCGCCAATGGACCTCCTTCAGGTACGCCTTGCATTGATCGGCCCACTAGGATTGAAATTCGGAAAAGTGTGTCAATGATCGAGTGAAGGGACGTTCTTTTCTTATACTTTTTCGGACTCTCAAACATTCAAAGAGAAGTCATAACGAAAGTTAGAAGTAGAAAAATGAATCAACTGACATGGACTAGAAATTATCAGGTGAAAGATTTAGCAAGTCAAAATTACCACTTTCCGCAGGTAAGGGATGGGGTTGATTCCTCGCTCTCTCATCGTCCAATACCCAATTTCGTTGGTCGTGTTGTACATGGCCATGAAACTATCCCTTATTATTGGAGGAAGCCTATCGATGTCTGTGATGTCCCACCTTGATAAGTTATCACAATTTCAGCAATTTTACGAAATTTACCGCCATTCAATACACTTCTTAGTAACAATAATGAAGATTAATGCCAACCATTACTTTATTAGGCCAAACCACCAACATAAACCATGATATGTCCAAAACGCATTGAAGAATTTATTTCATAATATAAAATTTTTAGTATTTTTTTTCCATCTCATTCATAGGCTAATTAATTATGTCTTTTTTCTTGGTAGTCATAGTTACAAGGGAAAATGATGATGGTGGTGATACTAGGCAAACCTGACAATGAAATCTGTTAAGAGCTCAAGTTCTTCTGGCGTCCCATATATATCATAAACATCATCAATAAGTACCACCATACTAGCAATCTTCCCATTCATTTCTCTGAAAGCTGTATGTTGAGGTTCAAAAACCATACTATTGCTCCAAAAATAGCTTTCCATCATCCTGTCCCTACAAAAGGTCATCTTGTTCGCCCCAAGTTCAACCCACCACCTGAAAAAATTGTCATATGATGATTAAGTCGATCAAAATGCGCTCCCACACTGCCAGATTGATTGTGTACCTTGCCAAATTGCTGACTTCCTTCCTGTAGACTGACTGCACTAAATTGAAGTCTAATTTAGCCAATCGTAGCAAAGAAGGGATCATGTCTTGCTGTTTCTTGTACATGTCAATGAACCACCGAGCCTCCAACCTGTTTAGTCTCCAGTGGATTGGCATATCTAATGCATGAGTCACGTGGCTCGCTAAATTAGTGGGAATTTCGTTGAGATTTAGATCCTTCAAATGCTTAGAAGCAAAGGTCCAAGCTTCATCGATTATGGTTTCACCTTCCAATCCATGAAAGGAAGCTTCATAAAGACCAAGAAGCCCCTTCACATCTTCGTTGAGCGATTCATTGAATGTGCCCGTCTTGCTCATAAATCTTTCAAACACATCTATATGTCCAACAAAAGGAATGGAAGGGTAAATTTTGAAGCATCATCAACATGATTTACAAAAGTTTTATAGTTGACGAGTACCTTGCGGTGTGTTGTATCCATGTTGTCTGAGTAGCCGGAATCGAAGGGAAACGACATCAAGATTGTCCAAAAGTTGAGCATCTTCGGTGTTGTTATAGATGGAACTTAGAGCATTCTTGATCTCCGTCTCAAATCGGTATCCTAGTCCTAGTCTTTGAACCACGTCAATGAACTTGAGCTTGGCCACCTGATTCATCTCCCCGTCGAATAGACCCTTGATTTCTTTCTTCAACCTTTGGACTTCCTCTGAATATTTATCCTCCTAGCACATGAAAAACGCTGAAAAATGAGATCTTAATCGAAGTCGATGCACAAGCACTGTTGAGCTCTTGCCTTTTTGTTGAGAATATGCCGTTTTGACCAGGTTTATCGATATCTCCTATAGAATATTGTTGCGGTTGGCCGTACATTTGATACTTTGGCAATGGATGAAGGTACAAATTGATTTTACATATCTCGAATGTCATATATAAATCGTATACAGAAGTACACAAGATGTATACATCCATAAACTAGATTCAAAGTAAAGTTTGTCCTTTGTTTCCATGTCGTTTTGGGATTTATGGACTCGTCCCACCAAAGTAAGTAGAAAATAGGGAAACAGTGCACCTCGGTCGCTAAACTTATTTTTTTATATTTTTTTTCTGTCGTCGGCGTGGTAGCTTAAATTTGAGCACGGCAAAGTGAAGCCGAGGTATTAATCGATGCCAAACAAAAGTATAATACTCAAATAATCAGTGCCATCATGGAATAAATTGTTACCGAAATTGTCAGAACCATAGACCAGAAAAATTGTTGGGAAATTTTTCCAAGTTTGAGGACCAAATGTGAATATTTCCCATAGTACTTAAGCTAGGCTGGGTTTTGTGACGAAAAAGACAAAAGAAAACTCGTTACCATGTAATTAACGGTGAGTGACTGCAAAAAGTCATAGTCCCAAACGTTAGGTTGCCAATTCGCCGAATGTCTCCCGATCTCTTGAACTTCAATCTTCGAAGCACATGTCATGAATTGAGCACCGGAGGTGGAGGAGGAGGTGGCGGCGGAGGAGGAGGAGCGGAGGTGCCTAAAGAATAAGAGAGAGGAGTGGTTATGGTGAATTGAGGAGGGGAGGAAGCTCGTTGACAATGCCGGAAGAGCCATTGTGAATTCTGTCGCGAGTCACTTAGTATGCCAACTATCCTTTATATAAAAGAGGCTTTGCATCACATTTGTTTGCCTTAAATTGATCACCTCGGTGCTTTTGGCAATTTGTGTATCTGGAAAATCCATCATAGCCTTATTTTAATGTAAAAGGTTCAATGTAGCTTGCCGACAAAGTAAAATAATCAAAAAAGAGGCTTTGCATCACATTTGTTTTCCTTAAATTAACAATTTAGATTAAATTCATTGTGCTCTTCAAACCTAATTCCACAAACAAGGATTTAGGGAAAAATTAGTTGTTGAAATTTGCAATGAAGAGCAGGAGCCAAACAAGTGGCTTCCGATCATGTCAATTTGGTCAGGACAAAGTGATGGAGACTTGGCGTTGCTCTGCAAAGTGAAGCCGAAGCCATATACTATAGGTTGAAGACTTTTTTGATACATTTCCTGATGAAAATAGAAAACTGCCAGCTGCGGAAATACAGAGCGCAAAATCAACTGACTTCACAAAACTGTAGTAAGCTAGCTGGAGGATCATCTATCTGATGATTATTCCCTTTGAAGTCGCACAGCGGAGAACATATCCTGCCACTATCAATAATAAGCTCCCAAATAGATAAATGAAAATCCAGTTTTATATGTTATTCTGGATTTTTGGCAGAAAACACAGTCTTGCCATGCTCTGCTTTACAAATCAAACATCTCATGATACCATAATTCAGGCAAAATCAGGAAATCTGCCACCAATCCTCATAGGAAACAAACGAATAAATGTTGTGGGGCTAACCAAGACAGTCGCTTTGACTCTCGGTATGTCTTCCATCTTTCAGGCAAAATCAGGAAATCTGCCACCAATCCTCATAGGAAACAAACGAATAAATGTTGTGGGGCTAACCAAGACGGTCGCTTTGACTCTCGGTATGTCTTCCATCTTTCTTCTTTGGCTTCTTCTCGTTTGGCTTCACTTAGCCACAAGTTCCATGTCCTCTTGTGGAGAAAATTACCAAAACAATCCTAAACCTATTGCAACTTTTTTTCAGTTCAATCCTTTTTTTTTTTTGTCAATTCAATCCTAAACATTTTGTAATTATGTTAATTCAGTCCATCTAGCCATTTTTTATTGGCCGATGTTGATGTAGATGCCGACTGGCTAGCCAACATAGACATAGACTATTTTTTAATAAATTTCTTTTTTTTTTTCTTTCTTCACTTCCTTCTCCTTCCTCAAATAGGTCGTCGTCAAAGGCAAGGCTGGCAAGGGACCTCACCAGCCTTAGGGAAGCTTGGTCATGGCTAGACAAAAGCTTGGTCGTGGCTGGACAACCTCACCCAAGCCTTTAGCTGGGTTGGTGAGGCTTGCCCTCATCGGATCTAGCAAGGGTCGAGCCCCGTCGGCCATGGATAAGGCCCGACTTGCTAGAGGCCTCGACGAGGTTGCTAGTGGTTGGGCAAGGCTAACACTCGCCAAATCTAGCAAGAATCGAGCCTCACCACGACTTGCCCATGGCTAACAAGGCTCGCCTAGGCCGAGGTAGGTAGGGCCTCGCCTAGCCATGGTGACCGTGGCCTCGCTAGTGGTTGGCGGGGGGCGAGCCTTTTGGTGCTCGCCTCGGCTAGCTAGAGGAGGAAGGAGGGAGGAAGAAGAAGGAGAAAAATGAAAAATAAATAAATAAATAAATAAATAAATAATCGAAAAATATAATATTATTAAAAAAATTGTCCACATCAACATCGACTAGACGACTTGCGCCAATTAGCCAAAATTGGCCAAATAGACTAAATTGGAAAAAAAAAAAAAGGCTTAGAATTAACTTGGAAAAATTGCAATAGGTTTAGGCCTGTTTTAGTAATTTTCCCTCCTCTAGTGCTTTGTCTAGACTTTGGTTTCTTTTTAAAATGTCATGCCAAAATGAAAAATTAATTTAAAAAATCACATAAGACAAATAGCCGAAATATCTCACGAGAAGCATTGTAGTAATCAATATTCAACCAACATGGCGATATAGCACCAAACTGATCGAAAAAGTTAGATGGCACTAATGTATCTTTTTTCCCCACAAAAAGCTCTATAGCAAGAGAAGAAATATGTGGAAGAGAGAATTATTGTTTATCTTGTAATGAAGAATACATGAGTCTAATAACATCATTCAATTGAGGATATGTATAGGTAAATGATATATATATATATATATATATATATATATATATATATATATATATATATCCTAGAAATATGGACAATTAAGGAAATGTACTGATAATCCCCAACTATGCATCTTCCGACTTTTATTTTTTTCTAAAAAAAGTAAATAAAAATGTTGTCTCCTTTAAGATAAACTAATAAAAGTATTAGCAACAGTTGACACAATAGAAATAATTTGAAGGCCAAATATCATGAAAAGCCTCTAACTTTTTTTTTTCTTTTTTATAAAAATCACTATCTTCAATTATAAAACATTCTCTCGGAGACTGTCGAATATAAACAAAAAAAATAAAGCAAAAATATGAAAGAAAATAAGTGAGAAGTCGCCAAATTTCAAGAAACAATAAGAAAAACGTCATAGAACGTCTTTGCGATGTCAGGTCAGGAATAATTACAATCCCATGCTTTCGAATATCCGCTCTTGAAGCCAAAGGTCATTTACTACTAAGTAGCACCAACACCCACACCAACATCCGACACGAGACATGACATAATACGACATCACATGCCGACACGTCGTTTCTCAAAACAAGAGAACTCGACACGTTGTATATTAAATGTATATTTTTATATATACATAATAAGTTATTATTTTTATGATTATTTCAATCAAATTAATTTGGTTCAAATTCACAAATAAATAAATAAATAAATAAACAAGAGCCTAGAATTAATTTAAACCAAATACATTAATCCATACTTTGTTAATATCATTCATTGCTTCAATTTGATAAATTCAACTTCATTCCAATAATTCATAAAACTTAGAGGAAAAAACAAGCAATTCATATTCTGAATTCACGTGTCAAACATGTTAGAAGAAAAAAGAAAAAAAAAACTTGGGGGATGAATTGTCTATTACGAGAAGTGAGAGTTAGAACAGAAGAGAAGACTAACTTTTCTTCTTTCCCATTTATTATTTTTTATTACTTTTTACTTTTTCACATATATATATTTTGACTCCTCATTTTTTGAAAATTTTTAAAATTGACCTCGCGTGTTGTAATTACATGTCGGAAACTTGTATGTCAGAATTTCGACTTGAGTGTTGAAGAATGTTAAAAAAGTTGACCAGGTGTTGGATTTTCCAACACATATTGACAAAGTGTCGAAGAGTACACGAGAGTGTCAAAATGTTGGACACGATACAAAAGCTCCCGAAAAGTATCGATTGCAAATGTCACAAAATCCCCCCAAAGAACCAAAACTAATGCCTCCAAAATCCAGCCACTCCAAATCAATAGGGTGCCACTAGTACAAAATTGATGAAAGTTTGGTTGGGGTGGCTTTGAATAATAGGACATGTCTCCCATTCAAACTAGGACTCCGCCAAACTCCCTTTCCATCATGTGTAGTGTCTTACAATGCCATCAAATAGAAAAAATTGCTTTTCACATGTAAATTTTGATGGTTGTGATTTATTGAGACTAAAAAATCATAGTCAAAATGCAAGGTCGTTATCCATGGATGAGCTACAATTGAAGCATAACGAAGGAGTCTAATACCTAAGTCACGATCTTAATTGCACAGATCTAGAAGCATAATTATGGTCAATCTAGTGAAATTACATGTACTAATGATAAAGTCATATTCTAAGAACCTTCAAATGTCTCACAAAAGGACGCAAAATTTGGCTTACAACCCAAAAAAGTCCCTCCTTCTAGCATCCATCAATAGTAGCTGTTAGAGGTTCCACATATCAATTGAAATGTGCTTACACCTCTTGCCTAGGCCAGAGGTAGGTGGGGCCTCACCTAGGCATGGCGAGGGCAGCCTCACATTGGCCAGTAGGGGCAAGCTTGCCGACGCTCGCCTCTGGCTAGCTAGCCAAAGGAAGGAGGGAGAAAGAAGAAGGAGAAAAAAAGAAAAAATAATTATAATTTCGAAAATATATAATATTATTAAAAAAATTGTCTACGTTAGTATCGGCCGGCCAAAATTGATCGAATGGACTAAATTAGCACAATTGCAAAAAGCTTATAACTGAATTAGCCAAAAAGAAATATTTAGAATTGAATTGGAAAAATTGCAATAGATTTAGATTTATTTTGGTAATTTTCCTTCCTCTAGTGCTTTATCTAGACTTTGGTTTCTTTTTAAAATGCCATGCCAAAATGAAAAATTAATTTAAAAAATAACATAGGACAAATAGCCAGAATATCTCACGAGAAGCATTGTAGTAATCAAATATTCAACCAACATGGCGATATAGCACCAAACTAATTGAAAAGTTAGATGGCACTTATGTATCTTTTTCCCCCACAAAAAGCTCTATAGCAAGAGAAGAAATATGTGGAAGAGAGAATTATTCTTTATCTTGTAATGAAAGATACATAAGTCTAATAACATCATTCAATCGAGGATATGTACGGTTATAGAAGATATATATATAATCCTAGAAATATGGACATTTAAGGAAATTACTGATAATCCCCAACTATGCATCTTCTAACCTTTATTTTTTTCTAAAAAAAAGTCACTAAATATGTTGTTTCCTTTAAGATAAAATAATAAAAGTATTAGCAATAGTGGACAAAAAGGAAATAATTTGAAGGCCAAATATCATGAAAAGCCTCTAACTTTTTATTTTACTTTTTGTAAAAACCAGTATCTCAAATTATAAAACGTTATCTCGGAAACCTTCGAATATAAACAAAAAAATAAAGCAAAAATATGAAAGAAAATGAGTGAGAACTCGTCAAATTTCAAGAAGAAACAATAAGAAAAACGTCATAAAATGTCTTTGCGATGTTAGGTCAAGAATAAATATAATCCCATAATTTCATATCTCTGCTATTGAAGCCGAACGTCGTATACTACTAAATAGCACCGACACCAACACCAACATCGACACACATCACGTGACACGACACAATACACCGATAGATCGTTTCTCAAAAGAAGAGAATTCTAACACGTTGTATATTAAATGTATATTTTTATATATACATGACAAATTATTATTTTTATGATTATTTAATCAAATTAATTTGATTCAAATTCACAAATAAATAAATAAATAATAACAAAAGCCTAGAACGAATTTTAACCAAAAACATTAATCCAGAATTTATTAATATCATTCATTGTTTCAAGTTGATAAATTCAACTTCATTCCAATAATCCATAAAACTTAAAGGAAAAAAAAAAACAAGCAATTTACATTTTGAATTCGTGTGTCGGATGTGTCGGAAGAGGAGAAAAAAAAAGAGAATACTATTCTTCGGAACAAAAGAGAATACTATTCTTCTTTCCCATTATTATTTTGATCATTATTTTTTATTTTTAACATATATATTTTGACCCCTTATTTTTTTGAAAATTTTTAAAATTGACATCGCTTGTCGGAATCACATGTCGAAAACTCGCAAGACAGAATTTCAACTCGAGTGTCAGAGTGTCGAAAAAGTTGACCAGGTATTGGATTTTCCAACACGTGTTGAAGAGTGCACGAGACTGTCAGAGTGTTAGGCACAATACGAAAACTCCTTAAAAGTGTCAATGCTTTTTAGGTTTGTTGCAGATTGTAAATGTCACAAAATCCCCCCAAAGAACCAAAACTAATGTCTCCAAAATCCAGCCGCTCCTAATCAATAGGGTGTCACTAGTACAAGATGGATGTAAGTTTGGTTCGGGTGGGTTTGAATAATAGAACATGTTTCCCATTCAAACTAGGACTCCACCAAACTCTCTTTCCATCATACGTACTGTCTTACAACGCCAACAAATAGAAAAATCTGCTTTTCACGTGTAAATTTTGGTGGTTGTGATTTATTGAGACTAAAAAATCATAATCAAAATGCAAGGTCGCTGTCCATGGATGAGCTATGATTGAAGCATAACGAAGGAGTCTAATACCTAAGTCATGACCTTAATTGCACAGATCTAGGAGCAAAATTATTGTCGATCTAGTGAAATTACACGTACTAATGATAAAGTCAGATTCTAAGAACCTTCAAATGTCTCACAAAAGAACACAAAATTTGGCTTACAACCCAAAACAGTCCCCCCTTTTGGCATCCATCAATAGAAGCTGTTAGAGGTTCCACACATCAATAGAAATGTGCTTACACTTCTAGAATTTAGGTGACATGCTTTGAGGATAAATGAAGAGATGTCGTGTCACTCTTAAATTATTTAATAAATGTGAGAAACTATTAAATAGTTGTGGCTTTCTGCACAAGCTCCACTTGCTAATTACCACGTGTTTGAAATGAGTCATACTCATTAGAGTTTTCAAAATTTCCTCCCTTCCCTCTCCTTGCTCTCTCCCTCCATTATTAATTCCTTGAACGAGACTCTTATACCTAAGTCACAATTTTAATGGCACAAATCTACAACCATTTTTATTATCAAATTAGTTAAATTACATCTACTAATGTCAAAGTTGGATTCTATCCAAACTTTCAAACATTTCACAAAAGAGCACAATTATTTTATTATTTTTTTCTTTTTCTTTCTTCACTTCCTTCTCCTTCCTCTAATCGGTCGCTGCCAAAGGCAGGGTTGCCAGGGACCTCACCAGTCTCGAGGAAGCCTGGCCATGGCCAGACGACCTTGTCTAGGTCGATTAATATCATTCATTATTTCAACTTGATAAATTTAACTTCATTACAATAATCCATAAAATTTAGAAAAAAAAAAAAAAAAAGCAATTCACGTTCTGGATTTGCGTGCCAGATATGTTGGAAGAGGAAAAAAAACTTGGGGGATGAATTGTGTATCACGGGAAGCGTGAGTTGAAACAAAAGAGAATACTAACTTTTCTTATTTCCCATTTTTTTTTTTTTACATATATATATATATATATATATTTTTTGACTCCTCATTTTTTTGAAAATGTTTAAAATTGACTTCATGTGTCTAAATCACATGTCGGAAACTCACAAGTCGGAATTCCAACTAGAGTGTCATAGAGCGTCGAAAAAATTGATTAGATGTTGAATTTTTCGACACGTGTTGAATTGGCACAATTGCATACAATTTATGACTAAATTGGCCAGAAAAAAAAAATTGTTTAGAACTAAATTGTAAATATCACAATAGGTTTATGTCTATTTTGGTAATTTTCCCTCCTCTAGTGCTATGTCTAGACTTCAATTTCTTTTTAAAATGTCATGCCAAACTGAAAAATTAATTTAAAAAACCACATAAGACAAATAGCTGGAATATCTCACGTGAAGCATTGTAGTAATCAATATTTAACCAACATGGCGATATAGTACCAAATTGACTGAAAAAGTTTGACGGCACTTATGTATTTTTTTCCCCACAAAAAGCTCTATAGCAAGAGAAGAAATATGTGGAAGAGAGAATTATTCTCTATCTTGTAATGAAAAATATATAAGTCTAATAGCATCATTCAATCAAGGATACGTACAGTTAAAGAATATATAATCCTAGAAATATGGACATTTGAGGAATTATACTAATAAACTTTGCATCTTCCGACTTTTATTTTTTTCTAAAAAAAGTCAATAAAAATGTTGTTTCCTTTAAGATAAACTAATACGCTTTGTTAAATTAGATTAATACCACAAACAAACTACATGAATTGTACAATTGTGACATAAGAAAAGTAAAATCCCAAATTGGTACACTAGTCAACTGTCACATGTCAGCAAACTTAGCAATTTGATAGTAAAATTCAGTGGAACTATTAGAGGGTAAATTTATCATAAATATACCGATTTGGGATAAATTTGTTAAAGATGTACCAATTTGGAGTTTTTATGGTCAAAAAATTAGTTCAAAGTAAATTTATCACATATGTACTTTCAAGATATTAACCCAAAAGGAAACTACAAAGACCAAAAGAATTCCCAAGCGAAGCCCATATCTATCCACTTTGGTCGTAAACACAACTATACCCCTTAAAGCAGCAAAAAGGAGATCATTGCGAAAGAACTATTTTCAGCTAGGGCTTTATTCGTTTCACAAAAAAATAATTTCCAAGAAAACGTTTTTTCAAATTTTTTGGCATTCGTTTCACAGAAAGTGAATTGCTTAGGGAAAACATTTTCCATGAAGGAAAAAAAAGTCTTCTAAACTAGGGAAACATGTT
This sequence comes from Eucalyptus virginea, assembly GCA_014182375.1. NCBI lineage: Eukaryota > Viridiplantae > Streptophyta > Magnoliopsida > Myrtales > Myrtaceae > Eucalyptus > Eucalyptus virginea. Next base: position 4,896,957 of record CM024520.1, on the reverse strand, counting down.
TTCCATTTTTCAAAAGCGGAAAACATTTTCCTTACTTAGTCTCTCTTATCTCGCATTCCTATCAACGCTTGCTTCCTCCCCCCCACCCCCTTTTCTTCTCCTTCTTTTAATTCGAATTATTTTTTTCTTTTTATTTTTCTTTTCTTCGTTTTCCTCTTCTTCTTTCTTTTTAATTTTTTTTTTTTTGGTAAACCCTCTTCTTCTATCTTGGCCAGTTGCCGGCCATGGCCACGGCCAACGATCGGCCATGGGTGAACCTCGAGCTTGCCCACCTCTAGCAAGCTTAGGCTCACCACTCGCCGGATTGGTGAGCTCGAGCTTGTGGTGAGGCGCTTGCTAATAGGTCACTCTCATTGATCTAGTGAGCCTTGAGCTCGCCGGACTCGAGCCTTGTTAGATCGGCGAGCGGCAAACCTAGGTTCACTTGTGGCCAATCGTCGGCCGTTGCCGTGGGCGACAACCAACCAAGAAGAAGAGGAGGAAAACAAAGAAAAGAAAAAGAAAAATAAATATAAGAAAAATAAAAATAATTTAATAATTTAATAATTGATTTTTAAAAGAATAAAACTAATTAAAAATTGATTTTAAAAAATAAAATAAATGAAAAGAGTGTATACAGGAAAGAATTTTCCTTCCCGAACAACGGCAAATATTATCTACTTCATTTTCAAGTTTTGCCTGAACATCAAAAAATAATTATATTTTCTTGAAAATTATTTCTTAGAAAATATTGTTTAAAAATGCTACATTTTCTACGAAATAAACGGAGTCTAAAAGACACTTCGATGTAGACATATCACCCAATATGCATTAGTTACTTAAATGAGATGTCCCCTCCAAAAATATGAGGGAGAATTCATGAAAGAAAGTTATAGAATTTGGAATATGGGGGAAGAGAAAAGGCATGGACAGATGTCAAATATGCTAACGGTTCATTGTCAAATACGCTAGCGGTCCATGGCAACGCAAGATGCTAAGTAAGTAAACATTATTACTCACGGATACCATAACTTGTCAAAGCTGCGTATGGTTCTCTCTACAAGTTAAGATAATGTTAAATATGGGGCAATCAGCATGAAATGCTAACAAGAAAACAACCCACTTTTGCCACAAAAGGACTCAACTGATATGAATTGATTACACCCTTCACGTCACATGGAATTCCATCAAAATCGCCATTTTCGGGAGCCAGACATAAGATCAGTGATAGCTGAGTTTTTCCTGTCAAAGCCATTACAACAACCAGACAACTCAAGAAATCCATAAAGAATCAGTTTAAGGATCGTTGAAAAGCTGGTAGGAAAAAGATGGTTTGTTGATGAAAAAAATGTAGACGCCTATCCGGGGTTTCCATCAAATGGACCTTGCATAGGAAACAATTAGAAGATTCTTCAAGACAATTACGAGTTCATCCTCAAAAGCTTATTAACGCATATTGAGTGGGCCGCTGTCTTTCTTCAGTTTCTTGTTTTCTCAATTTTCTGATCTTTCATTTCCTTTTTACTTCCTGCTGATGTTCCTTTTCTGCACATCATGTGCACACAAGAGGCCTTGTAATCCTATTCAATCAATTTTCACGATTGTAAGGGAAAAACAACAAACTGCGCACTTAAATAAACAAGCAATACAGGTTTTCATAATTGTTCATTAGGTTTTTCGATGCCTTGCACAGCTAATACATATTAGAAAACAAGCTAAAGATCAGAAACCAACGATAGCATTTGAGTTTCAGCAGAAAACATTCTTCCTGAATCAGACATTTTGTTTGTCATATAGTCCCTCAAAAGAATTTCCAGCGTTAGAAGGAGAAAATTTAGGATATGCATGCAGAATGAACGAGGCGAGGGGTGTTCACCCCACAATGTAAGCAAACCATCCACCGAAAACCATAGCTCCATCACTCTAGAGTGAGGCTTAGGACGAAGTGTCTTGTCGAGGAATTACACCTATGGTGTGAATATGACTTTAAATATTTAATGCTGATTGACTTGCTATACTCAAGTTAATGACTTACACTGCTTCCAATGTAGACAAAGCTTTTTAAGGCTAAAATGTTAAGATATAATTTCTTCGATCCAATGACAATTGACATGCATGGGGTCAGACAATTTTGTTCCCTCTGTTCTGTTACTTAAAGAGCAGTAAATACGCAAAACTGATGTCTAATCAAGAACTACACACATGAATATAAACCACGGACATTTAATTATTTTCATGAAATTGTTCCTGTTACACGACCCCCACATGATGACAACAGCATTGCTGATTTTTTAAACTCTTAAAGGGTAAACCCATGAACAAAAGGCAATAGAAAGATCTAGTTAAGCAACTACCCTTATGCTCACTTTACGAGTAAAGCTCCAATCAGAGATAACACTGGCCCTAAGCAGGCCCAGTCACTTTCAAGCCCGTCCACTAAGACGAGCCCACAAACTATGTTGTGGTGGCTCTTAATTCATCTTCTTTGAAATATACTCCTTGTATTCTTTTTTATAATTATTATACAGTACGCGATTTATCTTTTTTTTTAACATTCGTGTCAAGGGTTAATCACATGCTAAAAGGAAAAAAATAAAAAAAAACTGAATTGCTCATCATTTTGCTCTTTGCTGGGGATTTCGGTACAATCAATTAGTGTCTTTGGATTGAATTGGTCAACAATCAATTGGTTTGTCTTGGTGCTTGGTGTTTGGTGATTGGTGCCGGGCAAATTATTCCTAGATGACAATTCAATAAGTTTGTCGCTTCAGGTTTATGTAGTTCTTTGGCACCGTTGATGAGCCGTATCAGTTGTAAAAGTTGAGCTTCGAATTTTTTATATTTTTGGAATGGAAAGTAGATAGTATTAACAAATGATGAATTAATAATTTTTTTAGTGTAAATACATAGGGACCTCAAAAATAGTCTAGATTGATCGATAGGACCGCACAACAATTTTGGGTTTTGGTTTCAGTGATCATCCCCTGTGATGATATTAAAGAAGAATCACTAGAAGTGTTATTCGACCTTGTGTTGATGATATTAGAGAAGGGCACATAAAAATTGCTTCAGGAACGTTTGGAAGAAAGGACGTAATTGAAAAAAAGAAAATCAGGCGATGTACTAAAAAGAGCATCGGGACCCAATTGCAACAGACGCTCAAATTTGAGGACGGCATTTCAAAAAATCAGATTTTCCTCGGTCGTGCCATCTTGGTCGATTTTCGCTCTCTCATCGCTCTTTTGGTCGGTTAGGTTTTGTTTAGCCGCCGTCGTCGATCGGCATGAAGCTCTGGCTCGAGGAGATCACCCAATTCGATTCACTCCGATACCCCCGACGGATGAAGCGAACCGCAGAAACCTGCTGCTTATCACGCCGAAGCCCAACGAGTAAAGTCACCCCAAGAGGATGAAGAACCTCGACTCCGCCTGGGACGATCTGTCCCGGTTCCAATCCCAGCGTAGGTCCCTCCACGATGAGGCCAATGCCGGTGCCGCGTCGTACGACCTCACTGTCCGTCAGAGAGAAAACGGCAACGAGCCGTCTGGGGACGGTGAGGTCAATCCAGAAGCGTCCGGAAAAATCGGGTAGCGTAGATGATTCCCAGCTAAAATCTGAGGGAGGGGGTGGCGAAGTTGGGGGATGATCAGGGGCACGAGGGCATGCCCGTGGAGGAATTTGCGGCGGTGACGTATATTAGAGGGGTGTTAGTGATGGAAAGAGGGGAAAGGGGTGGGGGAAGAATGCTAAGGAGGATGTTTCCTGTTTGACAGATTTTTTTTTTTGGTCGGTCTTATTTTATTCCTACTTTAATTCTCACTCTCGAATTTCTATCCTGCCTCTTTGCAGGACGTGGAAGTCCAAACCTACACTTGAAATTAAATCATCCCCACCTCAATCTCTCGAAAAGATGGGGACCCCACCTCCCCACATGATTCCTGTTTGGCAGATTGAAAAGTGAGAAATAATATCTGAAGAGGGAAAGGGCAGTTGATGTCGTTGGACTGAAGATTTATGATATACTGATGGATGGGAGCAAAGCACTTATTGAAGGTGTAGATCAAGAATATCTTGAGATTGCATTACGCAAGCGTGGGCATCTGGTTTGCATTTTGTCTGGCGGTTATAAGCGTGTCCATGGGAGTCTAGTGGACAGGGATATTGACTGAGATACTAGTGTAGTCCGCGATGCTGATAGTCAGGAGTTGTTCAACGTGCGGCTTGGTCAAATTGCTGAGTATGTTGGAGATCCAAGCTTAATTGGGGTTTTGCTCGGTGCCTCAACAGTGTCAAAAAGATGGTAGGCATTCCTGTTTAACATGACTCCTATTTAGTATTTGGGCAGATTGAGGTCATACTTGATTCATGCATTCAGTGTTGGCAGTTGCTTGAGGTGATTGTGATGATGTCAAGTAAACTTTTCAGTTGTCGTTTAGATTCATATTAGGTCCATGTTGAGTTATTAAGTAAGTTCTACTTGTTGAAGCTATTCCCACGTCAAATAAAGATATTGTGGTTTTGTTTTATAAGTTATCTCTCTTTGTCTATCTATGTTATTGCAAAGTTGAATTAAGTCGATGAGAATAAGAAAAGAAGAGGGTAGAGAAGTAACGGAGAGATCAAAAGAGAAGATAGAGCACGGAGAAAACATTTTTCGGGTACTTTTTTTTTTATACTTGAAATTTACCAAATAATTGAATGCTCATGTAGTGAGCTGTAACGGCAGTAGGAACAGACCGCATGCTTGACTAGTTAGATCTCAATCTCATAACAGAAACTTATTCCGTTGATACTCCAAAACCTCCTTGTAAGCATTTTGCTTTAAATGATTTTGATTTTTAGTTGTTTCGAAAATAGCGGTATGGCTGTTCCCTTTGAAAGTGGATCAAGATTGGTGACAGCAGTTTCAAAATGTTGTGCATGGTGGAAGTAGAGAGTGGATTTCTGAAGATGGTGCAGGTTTTCTGGTCAGGTTGACTCATAAAGGTGCTACAGTTTGACTTATGATAGTTTGTACCTAGCCTTCCGATTGTCAACATACAAATATATGGACCGAAAAACATTGAAGTTTCTTAACATGGCAAATCTTAGATGCCAGTCTCTTGGTCGTGATACTACTTATTTGAGTCAAAAGGTAGACGAATGGTTCATCTCATCTTGAGTTGAGTCAAGAGGAGCTCCTTATGTAGTCGGACAATGCTGAATTGTTCATCATTTTTGTTCTTTGCTGGGGATTTCGGTGCAATCAATTAGTGTCTCTAGATTGAATCAATCAACCAATCAATTAGTTTGTCTTGGTGCTTGATGCCTGGCAAATTATTCGTAGATGGGCAATTCAATAAGTTTGTTGCTTCAGGTTAATGTAGTTCTTTTGCATAGTTGATGAGCCGTAGTGGTGGTAAAAGTTTTAGAAATTGATGACTTTTATCTGATAAGGCTGATTTGATAATTTGGTCTCGGGTTGTAGAGAAATTTCCTGTTAAACTTATCTGTTTGGTTCCCTTAATTGTGTTAACTTGATAAACCTAACCAAATCGATATTATATGTTAAGGCAATAATTTTGTTGTCAACAATAAGGCTATGATCCTTCTTGCACCTAATAAAAAATGTTGTAGCTGATAGTTGTTCAATGTCGTTGCAGTTTGCAATTTTCCCTCTAACGAAATAATTTTCTTGCTTGATGTTAACAATTAAAGTGCTAAGTTACTCCTTAGCTTCTTCTATGTTATTGGTTTAGAGCCGCATCTAACTCAACGGTTTGGTTTGACTTTTACCCTTATTAGATTGATTTTGGTGAAATAAATCATTTTTTTCTTTTTGTATACAGTATACACCAAACAGAACCAAGAACCACAAATGTCCTAGTCAACATGAAATGAAATTGACTTCTATTAAGTACAGTTGAAACAAATTTATATTGGCACGGCTCAATTGTACTTTTAGTTCCCACTTTTTGTTGCTTGTCAACTCACTTATAAGTATTTGTGATTTACTCTAACTCTTATCTTGGATGGAAAATATTGAAAGGGGTAAAAAGAGAACCCACCTGCAATGATTCTATTATTTGGGTTACTACACGGGAAGGGAATGGAATAGAAATTTAGTTACTTCATTTTGGACTAAAAGAAGTTTCTCCAAAATCGGAGATGAAGAGTATCCTTCGTGAGGAGTAGGAAACAAGAGAAAGAGCAAGGCTACGTCAGTCTACCAAATATATTTCATTTTCCTCCACATAGTTTTCTCTCCAGTATGCATTTAAGTCAAGATTTCACCTTCCTATCTTCTTCTTTTTTTCCTTTTTCAAATAGAGTGATTGACCAAGCTTTTGACTCTCATTGTGGTGTACTTTTGATTACTTGTGAGAGAGAACTTGATGTGATTTTCAGTGAAGTCGAGAGGATTGCATGCTCTGTGCTACTTTTTTGGAGAAGCTATACCTTTTTTTTTTCCTTATTCTGAAGTTGCGATGAAATTAAACAAGTAATGTGACGGTAATATGAAAATCTCCTTCTGATCACAACCATGTGCTCGAAATTTGAGTTAAGGCAAGATGAATCTGTGTATAATTGGAGTCATAAGGGCTGAAGAAAAAAGGTAAGTGTGCGAGTCAACAAGCTGGATTGCCGGATTGGCTTTCTACTACATCATCCTTTTTTGAATGTTAAATTGTTATGCAGCAGCAGGTTTTCATTTGTAACATGCACAATGTTTCTCTGATGTGGAACTGCATGTCAAAAGCTCTCCTGTCATTTTTACTTTTCGTACATTTTCCTTTTCTGGAGCTTGCCTTTTTTTTCCCCCCTTTTTGGAGTGGGGTGGAGAGATGATAAGGTTATTAATCTTGTTTCTTAGGCTATACTTTAATCAATGCTCTCCAATGGGGTTAGCATTTTTGTATATGCTAGCATGTGGAAAAATAATAAATAGGTGTACATCAGAGCTCTATCGATGCGAATTGGTGCATGCATAGATGGCACGACAAAGAGTAAGGGATCGAGATTGAAATTGGAAATGACTGTTCAAGAAGGTTAGGTGGTGGCTGCGCATGTCACCACAGGGGATATGATTTTTAAGCCTATTTTGGAGGAAGGAGTTTTCCGCTTCATTGTCGCAGCAATTCCTAATCTTTCTTTTGGCAACAACAAGGATAGAGACACACCTATACAGAGTCATCATGTCCCTTCTCATATCCCTTTTAGGCAGCAAATCATCAAACTTGAGGTCAATCTTCGCATGCTCTTATTTCTTTCCCATGAATCAGTTGAATCTTTTCTTGGTTGATTTGTTGCGCTCTTCAAAATGTGACATTTCCAATATATTTAGGAACTCACTTTGCTTGATTTATGTTTTCCAAGTATGTATTTCTGGAGTTCTTAATAACATTGTATTACATATGATTTAGCTACCTGCTGGGACGAGTTTTTAAGGGACTGGTGAAGTCAGTGGACAGCTTGAGCGTATGGGAAAATGAGTTAGTCCCTCATTCCCCAACTTTCCATACTAGCATTTGCTTTATCTTTCCTTGAATGCTCAGTGATCTCTCCAATTTTAGGTGTTTACATGGAACACTGACGCATGGGGTTATGGCCCTGGTACTAGAGGTGGCAAAATGGGTTGCATATGGGTCACTTTTTTTTTTAAGACACTAGTTAAATAAGTTTAACAATCAACGACTTAAGATATGTGGGTCTTAAGTGGGTTGGATTTAGAACTCATTTTCAACCAAAACCTCACAATCTCTCTCTTCCCATTTTAACTTTACAATTTTTTTTAATAAAAATCGAAATTATAATTTTTTTTTATTTTCTTCTTTTTTCTTTTTTTCTTTCGTTCATTTTTTTCCTTTCTTCTTTCTCATTCCAGTGGCCGGCACGGCAATGGCCAGCGACTGGCCGGGTGAGCCTCGAGCTCGTCGAATCCTGGCGAGGCAATTATTCAATTTAACATTATTTTTCTTGTCTAATGTGACGCAATTATTCAATTTAACGTTATTTTTTTTTTTCTTGTTCTTTCGTTATTCAATTATATATATCTTAGATAAATATTTTCACTTTGACCAGTAATAGAACACGCCGGCCAAATAGTTTACCTCCATATAGGTGCTCACGAGGGTTAACTTTTAAATGGACACAAAAATGATAGAATATTTAAATATTAAATCAGGCAAACTGTTTTGAAAGCTAAAATTATTAAGTAAATGTGTGATTTATTATTTAAATATTTCAACATGATTTAATATTTACATATTTTATCATGAACACAATGGCATGACTAAAAACAACCTAACCTAGCATTAATTGAAAGCTTGAAATATATAAATTGTTCAACAAATAGATGATGGTGGATCGACGTGGATACTCAAAAAAAAAATTATTTTGCAATTTTGGGAGTTCGTCAATAATAATGTCAAGATCTCTAGTTAGGCAATCAAAGAAGACACTTAAACGGGTTGCAATAGATCGAAGGCTCAAGAGCTCTTCCCGCTCGAACGAAGGCTCAAAAGCTTTTCCGCCACGTCTCTCTTCCGACACCCACGTCCTCTACCGAAACCGCCCCCTCCTTCTCTCTCTTGACATGGGTGGCGGAATAGAGAGAGAGAGAGGGAGGGGGCGGTTTCGGCAGAGGACGTGGGTGGCGGAAGAGAGACGTGGTGGAAAAGCTTTTGAGCCTTCGTTCGAGCGGGAAGAGCTCTTGAGCCTGGTGGGTTGTGTTTATTTGCCTTTGTTCGATCTATTGCAACCCATTTGAGTGTCTTCTTTGATTGCCTAACTAGAGATCTTGACGTTATTATTGACGAACTCCCCAAAATTGCAAAATAATTTTTTTTGAGTATCTACGTTTGATCCACCATCGTCTATTTCTTGAACAATTTATATATTTCAAACTTTCAATTAATGCTAGGTTAGGTTGTTTTTAGTCATGCCTTAGTGTTGATGATAGAATAGAATATTTAAATAGTAAATTATGTTAAAATATTTAAATAATAAATCACACATTTACTTAATAATTTTAGCCTTCATAACAGTTTGCCTGATTTAATATTTAAATATTCTATTATTTTCGTGTCCATTTAAAAGTTAACCCTCGTGAGCATCTATATGGAGATAAACTATTTGACCAGCGTGTTCTATTACTGGTCAAAGTGAAAAACATATATTTAAGATATATATAAATATTAGACGGTACTTGGAAGAAAGAATGAACAAGAAAAAAATAATCTTAAAGTGAATAATTGAATAATATATAAGTTCCTGTTTTTATTTACTTGTTGCACCCCGTGTGTCTTGCCACGGTCACCCTGTACCCTCCCGAGCTTTCTCCTTCCCATGATTTTGGGAAGCATGGAGGTTGGCGGGTGAAGATAATTCTGCAACATGCTGGCTGGCCGGTACATGAATTTTGAAAGCTTGGCGTGAATTTGCTGGAAATAATATTAAGTACTGAGCGGCGGGCTGCTGTGGTGGGAAGGGCGACGGGCCCGCCGGCCCCCACGGTGGCTTTAGCCCTTTCTCCAGGAAATAAAGGAAAGGTGTAGGGTAGGAGGAGGGGCCCTAAGCACAGTGGCTTCCGCGCTTCTGGTAAAAAGAGAGTTGTTGACATTCCTTCGTTCTGATTGCTGTGTGAAGGACTTTTGGCACTAGTTGGATATATGAAGTGATGGGCTTTCGAGTGCTTCTTAGTTTCTTAAGAAATGATGCTGTAATTGTGATTGATGGTACTTGAATATGAAATTGAGTGTTTGAATTGGTTTCAAGGCAAAAAAGCACTTTCAAGCCTTATCAAGTGATGACTTCAATTTTCCAACATGTCACGTCGAATGATGTATTATAAATTAATATCATGTCAACTTGTTTGATGAGGTAAATCATTGATGACACTCAAATGAACAATTTTTTTTTTTAAATTTGTGGCACAAATAAATGAAGAAAAAAATAAGTTATGATACTCAAGTGAGCATAAGAAAGTTATGACACTCAGGTGAGCATAGTACGAAAGTTATGACACTCCTAATGTACTAATTCCTTTTTCAGTAATTTCTTATTTGCTAATTGATTTTCATATTTTGGTTCTATTTGTTTCATGAAAATTAATAATTTGAGAAATATTTTCCTAAAAATGACTGCTTGTATTACTTATAAAAATGAATCAATAAAAATGTTATCATCGTCCATGAAAATGTTTATACATAAATTATTTTGATAATAAAAATATTTTTTGTTGATTAATTATTTCAAGTGATATAAGCGATCATTTTTGGAAAAATGTTTTGCAAATCATTCATACTCCGAGAAATAAACACATCCTTAATTTATTTTTAATTGATTGGTTTTTTTAATATGGTTATAATTGGAGCCATCTCGGGTCCAGATCAAGTCGAGTCAAATGGGAGTCGCTAATTGTGTTAATTGCTAACTATTGTGAACACATGCTTAAAGTTCGGCCTGCATATTTCTTACAGTGAATTATTTAATCAGAAAATTAAATGGAGAAATCATCAGAGAATTGCTTTTTATGCTTTTCGTTTCTTTCTGACTTTCAAATTGTCAATATTGTCAATGATCACCTGTAATGGTGTTTTGTTTGTATTGTGCTGTAGGTTGGTCTGCTTGAGTGGACACCCTCACTTTCACCCTGTTGCACCCTAGAGAATCTTTTATCTCATTTACAGCCGTTGATGGTTCTAAGCATGAACTTTGGCCCGATTCTGGTGAGCAAACCTTCGAAGGGAATCTTCTAGCTAATGTAATCTTTTGTTCTTACCTTTTCTTTTGGTGCTGCGAAGGCCTAGGTAACTGGAGAGCTATACTCCCTAGTAAACCAAGAGGCGATTGCATCATGCCACTTTTTGAAACTCTTCTTACATTTGTTTGCCAAAATTTGCATTTGGTTATTTGCTGGAAGACCAGGGTAACAGGGTCACAAATTCCTTGTTTAACCAAGATCCAAGTGCATTGTTCAAGATTTAGGCAAGCTTCTAGCATCTTTGATCACCAAAATTTGGTTAGGATTGAATTTTTAGCACTCTGGTATCATTTTAGCAGAAATATTCCTGAAACCATAGGTGCTTTAAGTGATTAACGAGAAATAAAGGAGTAGAGATAACAAAATTGAGGTAAAGTATAGGAGAGGTTCAGCCTTCCACCCTTCTCCTTTCTTTTCATGTACTACCAGCCCAGCCTCCAATCACGGCTGAATCCACCGCTTCCACCCAATATATTACAACTCATACCATCTGTTCCACATAACTTCAGCATCAGTTGCTTCTGTGTTAAACCCTTGTACAGCGCCAGCAGTCTTTGAACAATGATCTCCTATCAATGCTCCCATTTAGTTAAGCCTCTCCCTCTCATATAAATTTCTAAGCCCACTCCGCAGTGCTTACTAGAGAGAAGGCAATACAAGAATTGTTCAAAATACATTCAAGGTCTTGCTAAGTTTGGCACAAATGGAAGTATAAGAACCAAGGTGTAGGCTCTTCATATTGGTGGTATTCTCGTTATACCTCATTCTTGTCCCCTGCTCTGAATCCCAATACTCAGTTCTCTATGATCGAAACGTCGGAGGTCCCTTAGCCAGCCATCATTGTCTTCCACTCTTCCATCCTTGTGTGAATCTTCATATGGCCTTGTATTAATCAAAGTCAATTCATAGGTTCATGAGATTTCGTTCCATGAAACTACCAATCAATTGAGGTTGTTCCATATCCGATTTCATCAATTAGCTTCTACATATCCTAAAGTTCCATCTAATCAATAGGTTGAGCATGGCGACAGTCTTCACTTTCTTCAGATGGTTGTATATGCATATGGTTAAAATCTTCAATACATATGCTTCAGCAAATGTTCAATCTGCTCAATCTTTTCCATGATATATGGATATCTAGCTTTTAGTTAGGTTCAAATACATTTTGACCAAACATAATTTCATCAACTGTGAGGTCTTCAGATTGAATCATTCAAAATTCAATTCGAATTTTGAAGTTGCAGATTCCATTCACCATATTTTCCTCCTGTGATAGAACATTTTGCTTCTACTGTCAGAGCACTTCTTGCATATGTTTAAAACGCTTCCAGCTTCTATTTTCCTGTCCTTGGCTTTATCTTCTCTTCTTTGATTACGTAACCTAAATGATCTTTTATTCGCATCCCCACTATTGAGATTCCTTAAAATGATAAAAACTTTTGGATAGGACGACCATGAATTGGTCATCCAATCAGCAGCCACTCACTTCAGACGTTTTTGTTCCAACAAATGAGGATATCTCAGTGCCTTTACCATCCACTTTTTTCAGGTGAATGGTCGCTCTGGGATAAATGCCTTGGTGTGGGACTAGTCGATCAGTTCGGCCTCAGTGAGGTCTTCAAAAGTATGGTCCACTAAGGAACCGGAACAGTTAATATGGAGCTGTGGTCAGAGGAGAGAGGCCAGTTTCAAAAGAGTTCCCCCCGTGAAGATTTCTCATGAATAAAAGGCTGTGAGAACTTTCTGAATTTTCCATATAATACTGTGAAAATTATGTCGTTGCAGTGTTTATAGTGAATAACGGGGCATTATCACAAAGAAGAAAGTGAACCTATGTGCAAAGAACTATCATGCATTGACTCATAAATGATATGCCGACAGCATACAGTGAAAGTTGGACAATTAGACAAAATTTAGAGCTAAAGAACTATCATGCATTGACTCATAAATGATATGCCAACAGCATACAGTGAAAGTTGGACATTGTTATTTAATTAGGTAGAAGGAAATGCTGGTTGAGCAGGAAAGACTATCAAATCAAGCAAGATGCATCGAAAGGGCCAACCTCTCAAACTCTGTTATCATAGTGATAGCTCCAACGGCATTGAAGATAGCCTAAGGACCACTTTGGTGGCATAAACATAGTTCCTGACAATATATGTAAGCTGTATCATTAATTCAAGCGATAAAGGTAATAAACAGACTATCAAGAACATTGTACAGTCATTCTGGTGGTCCTATAAAGTCTATTTAGTACTAAACTAGAATTCCACATATGAATGTTTCTTAAGAAAAGAAAATTCATACAAAGACAGAAATATTTATTTTGACAACATCATTCATTAAGCATGAAGTGTTTTTTTCATTTAAAACTAGAAAAACAGAGAGTTCATCATAACAAGAATTATGCATGATATCCTGATAAAATGAATACATTCAACTTTTTTGTGTCTGTAAATCAGCTTATCATGGATACTCCTCAGGAAAACCACTTAAGTGAAGCCTTTACATGTTATAAAAAGCAAATGGTGAGAAAAGGCAGGAAACATGCCTCGAATGTTTTGGCATCAAATGTAGAAATCAAGATCGCAAAGTTTCGAGAGCTTCCGTAGAAAAGACTCCGTGGCCATAGAAACGCAAGGACAAAGGAGAGAGATCACAGGAAGGAAGAGAGAAGGTGGTGGTGGGACCCAGCCGACACATGTCGGACAACGTCAAGTCTTCACCAAAGGCTCTTCAACATCGGTTTTCACTCCTTACGATTTGAGAGTGAGAAGTCTAGATATGACGTAGCCAAAAAAGTCTAATATGATGTAGGGTGCGTTTGGGAACCACTTTTGAAAAAAGTCTTTAGGAAAATGTAAAGACCATTGAGTTAAAAGTGTTTTCCAAAATACAAACTGTCTTTGGTAAATTGTACTTTGAAAGCCCTTTGTGAAGTACTTTGAGCAAAATTGTGTTTTGGGAATTACATTTACAAAGGAGTTTTGTGGTAAAAAAACAAATTATCAAAAGAAAAATTAAAAAAAATTGAACGGCAATGACAGCGGCTGCCAGCGACCTCCGGCAACCTCCGGCGACCCTAGATCTAGGGTGGCGAGGTCGCACGATGCCGTCGCGACCTCCGGCGACCCTGGATCTGGGGTGGCGAGGTCGCGCACGTCGCGCGACGCCTTCTTGACCTACAACGACCCCGGATCTGGGGCAGCGAGGTAGCGAGCATCGCGCGACGCCACCTCGACCCCCGGCAACCTAGATCCGAGGCATCGAGGTCGCGGGAGGACCTCATCACCTCGGATCCGGGTCACGGAGGGTCACGCGACCTCGCCGCCCCTAGATCTAGGGTGACGAGGTCACAGGAGGTCGCGTGACGCCGCCGCGACCCAGATCCAAGGGCGGCAAGCTCGCATGACCCAGATCTGGTCGCCGCTCGAGCCTCCGACACCATATCTAGTCGCGACCAGACCTGCGACCAGATGGGTCGCGCAGCCTCGGTGAGCTCCGTGCGGAGGTCGCGGTGCGGCAGGAGATGGTCGCCGGCGACCGCATCTGGTTGCAACCAGATTTGCGACTTGCGGAGGTTGCCCAACTCTCCGACAACGATCGCCTAGGTCGCGGCGTCCCTCTAGCAGTCGCCGACTCGGAGAAGATGAACAGTGCTCATTGTGGCACCCCTAAACAGCTAAGGTAGCCACAGATGCCTATCGCTCCACCTAATGAATACCAGTTACATATCTTTAATATAAAGGGGTTTAAAGAAGGACCGAGGTCCATAGGCATTTTTTTTTTTTAAAGAGTTTAGTGCAGCTCATAGCGAAATTAAAGACGAGTCTCACCATCCCTCTACTCTCTTAATGATAGTACAATGCACACCAACTACACATCGAAGGAAAACATAAGCCGAGCCAATTTTATTTACATCTTTAAGATGAACATCTTGGGTCGGTACAACCAAAAAGCCAAGACTTTTAGCTAAACTTGGCTACAGCTCAAAAGACGGATCTCGACCCCCTACATCGATCATGTATAACCCTCCATCTACAAGTGTCGGCTATTCCAAAAAAAAACGTCAGCTCCCAGTCCTCACGCGGGCCATCACACCCATCCTAGTGCATCGGGCGGTGGCGGCGGCAACATCCCCCGCATCACTCCGTCACGGCGGACGTGGATAGACAAGAACTCCTGGATGACCGGGCCCCCAGCCAGGCTCATATCATACATCACCAGCACCCGAACCCATATGAACGTCAAACCAGTGATGGTGGCACAATCAAGCTCCATACACTCGACCTCCACGTCAGATGGAAGGCCGTAAAAGGTACTCCGAGTGACCGGAGAGAGAGGCATCTTTCTAATATGAAATGTTGGTCTCCAAAGGGATGAGTACAATCACTCAGCAGGTAAAAGATCCATTAAACTACTCAATGCATCACACAGAACAATTCGAACAATTCTGTTTGCACATTTTCAGAAAACATTTTGATTAAATATCCAAATGAACTTCAAAAATTATGAAATTCGAACATGTGATAGTCAATACATAAAGGAAGATATTTCATGAAGAATACTACCCCAAAAGATCCCCATATAATTCGGTATAGACCATGCATCACAGCACTACTATTCTAACAGTTCAACTTGCACCGTCTATGAAACATTTTTGGTTAAATAGGCAAATGAACTTCAAAAATTACGAAATTTGAATATGTTGTAGGAAAGACATAAATAAAGATATTTAATGCATAACACTTTTCCAAAAGAACCTCATAAAAAATGATATAGTCCACGCATTGCAACTTACAAGGTCCGAACACATCAGATTGCACAGTTTTAGAAACATTTCCGATTAAATACCCAAATGACCTTCAAAAATTATGAAATTCGACTATGTGATAGCCAAGACCATGAGGTAGATACTTTATGCAGACACCAAAGTAAGATTCGTCCTAGGTAATTAAATATAGGCGGTTAAAACTTCTGTTCCTAGTACCGAAATTTCCAGATCCAGTCTTTCCAAAGAATAATGATTTCACCCACTTATACTTGTTTTTTTTGTCCCAAATTTTAGTATGTTATACTCCAAGAAGTCCTTTACAACTTTTGTTTAGAGGTCGAAGCTAAAATTCAACTAAAACATCACATGCAAGTCACTAGAACATCCAAGGTCGAGCTGCTTTTCTCAAAAACAGTACATTAGACTAGAGCACCATTCTTATAACTTCAATTTTTTTGCATTCTATACATCCGAAATTGTCACCATTCAATCACACACACTAAACACAGCATACAAGAGTAGATCAAGAGATCCCACTTGCCTCTAGACCGAGCGGACGGCGAACACAACGGCGAGACACGGCGACAACGGATGGCGATGCATGGCCCTTCCTCCTTCCTTCTTCCCTTCTTCCTTTCTTCCTTCCTTCTCTCTCTCTCTCTCTCTCTCTCTCTCTCTCTCGGACGAACTCTCCTCTCTCTCTCTCTCTCTCTCTCTCTCTCTCTCTCTCTCTCTCTCTCTCTCTCTCTCTCGCTTAAACCGGCCACTTTTCCCTCTAATTTTCCTTCCCTCTATCATTAGCCATCATTAGCTTTGCATGGCTTGACACTTGGCTAACTTCAAGGGACAAATGGGGAGGCATGCAAACCAGTCTCTCCCCCCCCCCTTCCTTCTTCGTGCGATCGACGACCCCTTTATGGGCTTATGGGCCGGCCATTTTGGCCCATCTTAGGCCCAACACTCTTGGGCCTAATACCCAAGCTTAAATAAATCCAGAATTAACCCTTTTTTAAAAACTAACTAAATCCCTATTAAATCAAAGCACTTAAATTACAAATTTAAATGGCTATAATACTTTGTAACATAGATTAATAAAGTCCAACTTATAAAATTCATGGCCAAAAACATAATTTCCTCATCAAATAAATCTGGATCTCACATGGGCATAGAACATGTTTCCAACAAAATATTCACCCATTAGGTGCTCAGCCATTAATTCTGTTACACTTCTTTGGTCTAAAGACCATAACATAGATCAATGATGCGTCCATCGCCCTTCTAAAGGTTGTAAGGCATCTGGAGGTCGCCACAGAGTTTTAGGATGCCACAATTCTCCCCTCCTTAGAGAATTTCGTCCTCGAAATTAAACATTACCTATATCTCCTCAAACAAATGAGGGTACCTTTCCCTCATCTCATTTTCACTCTCCCATGTGGCTTCCTCCACATCATGATGTCGCCATAATATCTTAACCAAAGGAATCTTCTTAGTCCTAAGAACTTGCTCCTTTCGATCCAAGACTTGCATGGCTCTTCGATGTACCTCACTTTCTCATCTACTTTGATGGCTTCATGATCAAGTATGTGACCAGGATCCGGCTGGTACTTTCTCACCATCGACACATGAAACACATCATGTAAATTTCCCAATTTAGGAGGCAGCGTTAAACGATAAGCTACATCTCATATTCTTTCAAGTATCTCAAAAGGTCCAACAAATCTAGGGCTCAACTTACCCTTCATTTCAAATCGAGATATTCCTTTCATAGTAGATACCTTAAGAAATACGTGATCTCCCACATTAAACTCTAAAGGCCTTCTACGCCTATCAGCATAATCTCTTTGCCTATTTTGGGCTATCTTAAGTCTTTTCCTGATTATCTCGACTGCTTCTGTAGTAACTTGTACTATCTCTGGTCCTATCAATTTTCTTTCACCTACTTCATTCCAACAGATAGAGGTCCTGCATCTTCTTCCATATAATGCCTTATACGGAGCCATGCCTATACTTTTCTGAAAACTATTGTTATAGGCGAACTCTATCATGTGTAAATTCTCATCCCAATTTCCTTTAAAGTCAATGACACATGCTCTCAGCATATCTTCTAGAGTCCGAATCACTCTTTTTGTTTGTCCATCTGTTTGAGGATGAAAGGCAGTACTAAATTGAAGCTTTGTCCCTAAGGCATCCTGAAGACTTCGCCAAAAATTTGAAGTAAACCTAGAGTCTCGATCGGAAGTGATCGTTACAGGAATACCATGCAAGCGTATTACCTAGCTTACATACATCTTAGCAAGTTTACTCATCAAGTAGTCTACACAGACAGTTAGGAAATGAGCGGACTTCGTCAAACGATCCACTATTACCCAAATAGAGTCGTGACCATTTGATGTCCTTGGCAATCCTTGCACAAAGTCAATCGTTACATGTTCTATGGCATCCCAAAATTAATGACGACCTCTAGTTACGTTAAAGTCTATGAATAGGTGATGGAAGTACCATTAAGTTATTTTATAGCCATTTAATCCATAATTTGCAATAAGATTTATGGCCAAGCTTTTGATGGATAATTATGTGATAGGAAAGAAAATTCTATCCTTGACCATATGTATTATAAATTGGAATTTATGGATTTGTGACTACAAGTTTAATGGCCTTATTATTTTTGCAAGTTAGGTATTTATTTAAGTGGAAAATGTTAATGGATGATCAAGGTTGGTGCTATAGGACAATTTGATAAAGAAGACTTTGTTCTTGACTATGCACTTTATAGATTTGATTTATGGATTAATGTCACAAAGTCTTTTGGCCATTTTATTATGCAATTAGGTATTTATTTAAATGAGGATTAAGATATATTATTAAAAATAAACTTGGGCCATTTAAGTTTGGACTTTAGGCCCAAGTGAGATGGGCCTAAAGTGGGCCAAGAGGCCCGGCCCATAGAGCCCATTGGGCTGTCGGCGCATGGGAAGGGGAGAAGGAGGAGCCGCATGGCCTCCAAGTCTCTTTGGCAAAGGAGACACTTGTCTCCTTCTTAGGGACAAGTGTCCCCCATGCAAAATAAGATTTGCATGCATATATATATACAACCAAAGAGAGAGAGAGAGAGAGGGAGTGGTCAGTCTAGGTGCCGAGAGAGAGGAGAGAAAGAGAGAAAGAGAGGAAGAGAGGAAGAGAGAAAGGAAGGAGCTTGCCCGTCGCCGCCCGCATGCCGACCGTCCGTCACTGGTGTGCCGTCCGTGTGCCGCTGTCCGCTTGATCTTAGAGGCAAGTTGGGACTGATTTCCACTCTTGCTTGTGTGCCTTGCATGTATGATTTGTTAGTGGTGAGTTTCGGATGTTAGGGTAGGCGAAACCGAAGCAAAAATGTGCTTTGTTCTTGAATATGCTTGCTGTTTTCGTATGGACCGCCTGAGCCAGAATCTTGCGAGAGCTTGCATGCATGTTTTGAGTTCGATTTTGACTTTTATTTCTTGATGAAAGTAGTAGCCAACATATTAAAATACAACATAATAAAATTTGGTGCCAAATGGTGGAGATTTAAGGGGTCAAATCCTCATCCTACGAAGACACTAGATCTGGAACGATTTTGCTGACCTTTTGGTAGATCTGTGGTTTCATATCGATTTTTATCAAGAATCTCTCTTCTACTTCTTCATGGAACTTGTAGAGAACATCTTAAATACTAACATACTCAAATTTGAAGTAAAATGAGCAAGTGTAGCCTAGTGAATCGACTTACTCTTGAAGACGGTAAATCTGGAGACGCGGTACTGGACACCCGAGACTTCATGGACCCATATGGTGACTGTTCCTTGGAAATTTGACTTAGATCCCTTAATAAAAGTTGTAGGGGACCTCTTGACGTAAAACATATTAAAATTTCAGAGGAAACGAAGAAGAATAAGTGGGTAAAAACTCGGTATTTCGGAGATGACTACACTGGACGTTTCGGTGTGAGAACCAGAAGCTTTGGATGACTATAGAAAATTATCTAGAACGAATCTTGCATAGATGTCTTCATGAAAAATCTACTTTAGTGTCTTAGCTATAACCTGGTAAAATTTCATAATTTTCGGAGGTCGTTCGGGTATTTTAATCGAATTATTTCAAAGACTGCGCAATCTGTTTCTATCCGAAATTGCATGCTGTACTTGTGTGAGCTATATCTTCTTGTGTGAAACTCTTTTGGGCGTGTGTTCTTCATGAAATTGTTATCTTATTGTCTTATCCAGTACATTCTCTGATTTTGTGATTTTTGAGGATCATATTGATATTTAATTTAAATGATTTCCAAAACCGTGCAAGCTGGAATTTAGTAAATTTTAAAAAGGCATGATATATGGACTATTCTAAGTTGTATGGATTCCATGGATTGTATTGTCTTTAGTGATTGTATCTTGCTGCATGTATGATGATGATTGGAGATGCATATAAGAATTAAAAAGGATGAAAGTGATCTTGTTTGCCATTACATCATATGCCATGCTAATTTTGAGACATAAATTAGTGAACATGAACAATGATAAATGAGGAAATTGTTGGAGGCGGTTGATAATGCCCCGGGAGTGTCGGGATGCCCGGTGGCCTAGTGGCGTAATTCCGGAGGGTCCTCGGGAGTTTCGAGATGCCCGGTGGTATACAGTACATAATTCTAGAGGAGGGGGGAATCCTGGTGGTATGTCGATATGTAATTCCGGAAGCCCCGGAGGTTTGTGCCCGGGGGGATCCCTCGCGATGCTAGTTGGGATGCGAGATGCCCGGCCAGGGAGTGTAAATGCCGGATGCCCGGTTGTATCTTGGATACATGCCCGGAGGTTCCTTGTGATGCCAGTTGGGATACGAGATGCCTGGAATGTGGGGGTGCCGGATGCCCGGTTGTATCTTGGATACATGCCCGGAGGTTACTCGCGATGTCTGGTTGGATGCGAGCGATGAATTGTGGGATGCAAACATTGGTCCCTGGAAAGAAAAACTGATGAGATCCTTGTGAATGATAAGAATTGAAAATGAATCATGTGCATGGGTGTATACATATGGCATGATGCATGATCGGCTTATGAAAATAAATTGATGCTATTTGATATTGAAAATGCGATCATGAAGGCATGAATGGATCTCATGTTGATGTATGCTTGATAGCATGGATGATATGAATTATGGTTGCATGTGCACCTATGGCATGGTGACATATGCATGGTAATGATGATGATACATGTGATATGATGATATGTGCATGGATGCATGGTAATGATGATGATACATGTGATATGATAATATGTGCATGGATGCATGGTAATGATGATGGTACATGTAATATGATGATGATATGTGCATGGATGCATGGTAATAATGATGGTAAGTGTATGACATGATGGTGATGACTATATGATGATGTATGTACATGAGCTATGATGATATGTGCATGATATCAAGGTAAATTGTGCATGGATGCTTAAATGTCATGTGATGCTATAATTGTGATGATTGTGTGGCATAATGCATTGAGTGGTTTACTGGTCCTTTACCTGCTGAGTGGCTATACTCACCCCTTCGGAGACCAACATTTCAAATTAGTAGATGGATTGAGTGGTTGGATATGACTGCAAGGAGGAGGATAGCAAAGGAAGGAACTTTTGGACACCGACACTGATCGATAGACTTTAAGTATACGACTGTTGGAAGAGATGTCGGTCATCCTCTGAAGTATAGCCAAGTACAGAAAACTACGGCATTTTGATGTACCGATGAACGATGTCCATCTGGTTTATGTAAATAAAAGTGCTCGGCTTTAACTCATATAAGATGTTTAGTTATTGTGCATCGTTTTCTGAATATAGGGAAGGGAGTTGTTGGATGTGCTTCCGTATATAAATTGCACAAGGGACCGATCTAAAAGATGTAAACCCCCAGGTTGTATGGACCCGCTGCAATTGAAATACTATCAGAGTGACATGTTATTAGGAAAAGTGAATGGTAAGCGAACTGTGGCGACCCTAATAGGATCGGGGGCCGTCGAGGGGTGCCACATGTTCCCACTTCCACTCTAGTATATCCAATGGTCTCAATAGTCCTGCGGGTTTGCGGTGTTCCGCCTTTACTTGTTGACACGTTAAACATTGAGAGACATGCTTAGCTATATCCTTCTTCATGCCATTCCACCAAAATTGCTGACGCAGATTCCTGTACATCTTTGTACTTCCTAGATGAATACTATAATTACTCCTATGTGCCTCCGACAAGATTTCCTTCTTCACTTCTTCATTGTCGGGAACACAAAGTCGTCCTTGGCATCTTACCACTCCATCTTCAGAGACTTGAAATTTTGGTCTTTTTCCTAAAGACACTTCAACTTTCACTTTCATAATTTCTAGGTCAGACTCTTGCAAGATCTTAGCTTTCTGAATAATTCCAGGTTCAATCCTTAATGCACTAAGCATATTAGTAAGACAATCCACTTTTAATTTAAACTCTGAGTCCGCTACGAACTTTAACAAGCTCCATTCCGCCATTCTTAAACTGGCCATCTCCATAGCTGACTTACGACTAAGAGCATCCGCTATCTTATTCGCCTTCCCTGAATGGTATCGTATCTCACAATCATAATCCTTTAACAACTCCATCCACCTCCTTTGTCTCATGTCCAACTCCTTTTGTGAGAACATATATTTCAAGCTCTTATGATCAGTATAAATCTCAAACTTTTCCCCATATAAATAATGTCTCCATATCTTCAAAGCGAACACTATAGCTGCTAATTCTAAATCATGCGTTGGGTAGTTTAGTTTATGGGGTTTCAATTGTCTAGATGCATAGGGTATGACCTTGCCATGCTGCATCAAAACACATCCCAGTCCTTTGTGAGATGCATCACTATACACCATAAAACCATAAGATCCAGTTGGTATAGTCAGGATTGGAGCCGAGGTCAATTTTCTTTTAAGCTCCTAGAAACTCCTTTCGCATTCCCCATTCCATTCAAACTTCGCGTTTTTTCGAGTCAATTTTGTTAATGGACCTGCCAATCGTGAAAACCCTTCAATAAACCTTCTATAATAACCAGCCAGTCCTAAGAAATTTCGTATTTCAGTAGGTGTCGTCGGTCTCGGCCAATTTATTACCATCTCAACTTTCGTCGGGTCCACTGCAATTCCTCCTCCTGATACCACGTGCCCCAAAAATATTATCTAGTCCAGCCAGAATTCACACTTGCTCAATTTGGCATACAACTCATGATCTCTCAAAGTTTGCAAAACTATCCTCAAGTGTTGTTCATGCTCTTTAGACCCTCTTGAATATATCAGGATATCATCAATAAAAACAATCACAAAGTGGTCTAAATAAGGCTTAAATACCCTATTCATTAGATCCATAAATGCAGCCGGTGCATTTGTCAATCCAAATGGCATGACAAGGAACTTGTAATGTCCATAACGAGTCCTAAACGCAGTCTTAGGAATATCCTCTTTCTTAATCCTTAATTGATGGTATCCCGATCTCAAGTCAATCTTAGAGAATATTGAACTTCCCTGGAGTTGGTCAAATAGGTCATCAATTCTAGGCAAAGGATATTTATTTTTAATGGTCACTTGATTCAGTTGTCTATAGTCAATGCACAAGCGCATCGACCCCTCTTTCTTTTTCACAAATAAAACTGGTGCACCCCAAGATGAAGCACTTGGCCTAATGAATCATTTATCAAGCAATTTTTGAAGTTGCACCTTCAATTCCTTCAACTCGACTAAGGCCATCCTGTACGAGGCTTTCGCTTTTGGTCCTGTTCCAGGCAGTAATTCAATTTCGAACTCAATTTCTTGTTCTAGCAGTAATCCAGGCAACTCCTCAGGAAATACATCTTGAAATTCATTAACCACTCAAATTTCATCAAGCTTAGGCTCTTCCTTAGTATAATCTTTAACCATGGCCAGGTACCCTTGACATCCTTTGTCAAGTAACGCACGGGTTTCTATTTCTAAAATAAGTGTTATAGATAGGTTGGTCTGACCTCCCAAAAAATTCGCAACTAGACTGATCAGGTAAAATAAATTGGATCACTTTTCTATAACAATCCACTTTGGCCCGATACTTATGAAGCCAATCCATTCCTATGATAACATCAAAATCATACATAGCCATTACGACCAAGTCTATCTCCATATCATTTCCTCTCATTGTTATCTTACAATTTCCACACACCAGCGTAGACAATACCATATTCTTTCAAGGTGTAGAAACACAAAGAGGCGTCTCAAGAGGCGTAGTTTCTATTTTACTCAACTGTTTATATCTTTCAGACACAAATGAATGTATAGCACCCATATCAAACAATACATATGCCTTCTTGCCATTTATGAAAATCATACCTGATATAACATTTTTGGAAGCTTCCGCCTCCTCTTGGGTGACCGCATACACCCTTCCTTGTGCTGGTGGCCTCTGAGGATTCCTTGGTAGGTTTGGTCTAGCAGCACTCTGTTGTCCCTGTCGAACCGAGCCAACACTCATTTGCGACCTTTCTTGTGGGCAATTCCTCCTAAGGTAACCCATTTGTCCACAACCATAACATCTCAGTCGCCCATTGCAAGGTCCTGGGCCATGACTCCCATCACACCTTCGACAAACATCAGGTTGATAGGGTGCTTTTCCTATATTCAGGCCATCTTTAGCTCTCCCAAAATTTCCAAAATTGCTCTTTTTCTTCGCATTCCAAGTCTGACCTTGACCAGGATAGGGTCTCTTACCCCTTCTCACATCACTAAAGTTCAGTTGTCTCTTAAACTCTGATCGCTCTCTCACCAGCTCTTGCTCCACTAACTGTGCCCTTTCATAAATCCCATGATAATCCCTTATATTCAAAGGCACCAGTTGTTTCCTAATATCAGTTCTCAACCCTTTCAGAAACCTCTTAGCTTTCTCTTCTTGATCCTCAATTAGTCTAGGAGCATATCTAGACAGTTCATAAAATCTTGCCTCATATTGATCCACTGTCAGCTTCTTTTGTTCTAACTGAACAAATTCTGAAATTTTCTTGTCCTTAGCACAGTCAGAAAAATGCTTTCTATTGAAAGCTCTGACAAACTCATCCCAATTAACATCAGTACCCGGTGGAAAGATTATGTCCCTCGAAGCTCTCCACCAAAACTTTGCATTTCCCTCCAGCTGGTACTCTGCCAAAGTTATTTTCTCAGCATCATTGCAGTCCAACAACCGGAAAATCCGTTCCATCCCATTAATCCAATGCTCCGCCTCCTCAGGACTTCCCATTCCACTGAATTTAGGTGGTTTCAACTTCAAAAATTGCTTCACCAATCCTTGAGTACGGCGTTCTGCTCCAGGCTGTTGCCGCGCTTGTCTTTCCATCAGATTTCCTATATTGGCCAATGCCTGCAAAATATCTTCCATCAAGTGTTCAGCCCTTGCTGCAGAGGCTTCAGCCCTCGATGGATGATGACTTCCATATCGTACCATGATTTTCCTGCAATTTCCAAGCATTTGCCTCAAGAAATATCTATGACTCAATGTCTTCACTAAAAACAATAGCAACTAAGGAAAAATAAGTAACATAACCATGTTACTGATACCTAAAAGCAACTGATAATAACCACTAGGGATCTACAAGTGAATACCCATCACCCGTTATTCAAAGTTACCCAACTATTCCAGTTAATATCCTATGGTGTGCATTATCATCATGTTCCTCAATTTCCAAATGAGGCTCCTTATCACTCCAATCTATAACCATTGCTCTGATACCAAAAACTTGATTGTGGCACCCCCAAACAGCTAGTGTCGCCACAGATGCCTATCGCTCCACCTAATGAATACCAGTTACATATCTTTGATATAAAGGGGTTTAAAGAAGGACCAAGGTCCATAGGCATTTTTTTTTTTTAAAGAGTTTAGCGCAGCTCATAGCGAAATTAAAGACCAGTCTCACCATCCCTCTACTCTCTTAATGATGGTACAATGCACACCAACTACATATCGAAGGAAAACATAAGCTGAGCCACTTTTATTTACATCTTTAAGATGGACATCTTGGGTCGATACAACCAAAAAGCCAAGACTTTTAGCTAAACTTGGCTACAGCTCAAAAGTGAGATCTCGACCCCCTACATCGATCATGTATAACCCTCCATCTACAAGTGTCGGCTATCCCAAAAAAAAAAAAAAAAACTTCAGCTCCCACTCCTCACGCGGGCCATCACACCCATCCTGGTGCATCGGGTGGTGGCGGCGGCAACATCCCCCGCATCACTCCATCACGGCAGACGTGGATAGACAAGAACTCCTGGATGACTAGGCCCCCAGCCAAGCCCACATCATACATCATCAGCACCCGACCCGTATGAATATCAAACTAGGGATAGTGGCACAATCAAGCTCCATACACTCGACGTCCACGTCAGATGGAAGGCCGTAAAAGGTACCCCGAGTGACCGGAGAGAGAGACATCTTTCTAATCTGAATTTTTGGTCCCCAAAGGGGTGAGTACAACCACTCAGCAGGTAAAAGATCCATTAAACTACTCAATGCATCACACAGAACAATCATGACATCATAGTAGAGTACATATCATTCATGCATCCAAGCATAACTTACCTTGCAGCCATGCATATGTCATCATACCATATGTGCATACACTATCATGCACTCATCATCAAGCATTCATGCATATACCATCATGCCATAGGTGCATATACAACCATACTCATCATCAAGCATTCATGCATATCCATGCCTTATGTGCACATACCACCATGCACTTATACATATTATATCATACAGCCATGCATACATGTCACCATACCATGCATGATTCAATTTCAACTTTTTATTTTTCAATTGGGTCAGCACATTTTTTTTCTTCCCCAGGACCAGTAATTGCATCCCACATTTTATCGCTTGCACCCAACCTGGCATCGCGAGAAACCTCCGGCACACACCTCCAGGCATCCGGCACCCCCATATTCCGGGCATCTCGTACCCCAACTGGCATCACGAGGTATCCCCCGGCACACACCTCTGAGGCTTCCGGCACCCCCACATTTCGAGCATCTCGAAACTCCCGCGGACATCCGGCACACACACTCCGGGCATCCGGCACCCCTACATTCTAGGCATCCTGACACTCCCAGGGCATTGTCGGCTCACACCTCCGACGGTATCCTCATTTATTATAATTCATATCCACAATTGTGTCTCAAAATCAGCATGGCACACGATGTGATGGCAACAAGGTCTATTTCAACTTTTAACATTATGTACCATGCTATATGATATCATATATGCAACACAATACATCACATCACATGAAACAAGTTCTTTTATTTTTCTGAAAACATATGAATGTTCGGATGAAGCATCATACACAATTCCGAAAATACTTCCAATTTAATGCATAAACGGACTCCAAAAATTATGAAATTTTGATAGATTATAAACAACACCTAAAGGTAGTTATCTCGTAAATACATTATGCCAACAGAACTCTACAAGATTGAGTACGGTCCATGCATTGCAGATTTCGAAATTCGAACAATTCTGTTTGCACAGTTTCAGAAAACATTTCGATCAAATACCCAAATGAACTTCAAAAATTATGAAATTTGAACATATGATAGTCAAGACATAAAGGCAGATATTTCATGAAGAACACTACATCAAAATATCCCCATATAATTCGGTATAGACCATGCATCACAGCACTACTATTCTAACAGTTCAACTTGCACCGTTTTTGAAACATTTTTCGTTAAATAGGCAAATGAACTTCAAAAATTACGAAATTTGAATATGTTGTAGGAAAAATATAAATAAAGAAATTTCATGCAGAACACTTTTTCAAAATAACCCCATACAAAATGATATAGTCCACGCATTGCAACTTACAAGGTCCGAACACATCAGATTGCACAGTTTTAGAAACATTTCCGATTAAATACCCAAATGATCTTAAAAAATTATAAAATTAGACTATATGATAGCCAAGACCATGAGGTAGATACTTCATGAAGACATCGAAGTCAGATTCGTCCTAGGTAATTAAATATAGGCGGTTAAAACTTCTGCTCCTAGTACCGAAATTTCCAGATCCAGTCTTTCCAAAGAATAACGATTTCACCCACTTATACTTGTTTTTTTGTCCCAAATTTGAGTATGTTATACTCCAATAAGTCCTTTACAACTTTCATTTAGAGGTCGAAGCCAAACTTCAACTAGAACATCACATGCAAGTCACTAGAATATCCAAGGTCGAGCTGCTTTTCTCAAAAACAGTACATTAGACTAGAGCACCATTCTTATAACTTCAATTTTTGCGCATTCTATACATCCGAAATTGTCACCATTCAATCACACACACTAAACACAGCATGCAAGAGTAGATCAAGAGATCCCACTTGCCTCTAGATCGAGCGGACGGCGAACACAACGGCGAGACACAGCGAGACACGGCGACGACGGACGGCAATGCATGGCCCTTCCTCCTTCCTTCTTCCCTTCTTCCTTTCTTCCTTCTCTTTCTCTCCTCTCCCTCTCTCGGACGAACTCTCCTCTCTCTCTCTCTCTCTCTCGCTTAAACCGGCCACTTTTCCCCTCTAATTTTCCTTCCCTCCATCATTAGCCATCATTAGCTTTGCATGGCTTGACACTTGGCTAACTTCAAGGGACAAATGGGGAGGCATGCAAACCGGTCTCTCCCCCCCCCCCTCTTTCGTGCGATCGATGGCCCTTTCATGGGCTTATGGGCCGGCCATTTTGGCCCGTCTTAGGCCCAACACTCTTGGGCCTAAGACCTAAGCTTAAATAAATCCATAATTAACCCTTTTTTTAAAAACTAACTAAATCCCTATTAAATCAAAGCACTTAAATTACAAATTTAAATGGCTATAATACTTTGTAACATAGATTAATAAAGTCCAACTTATAAAATTCATGGCCAAAAACATAATATCCTCATCAAATAAATCTGGATCTCACATGGGCATAGAACATGTTTCCAACAAAATATTCACCCATTAGGTGCTCGGCCATTAATTCTATTACACTTCTTTGGTCTAAAGACCATAACATAGATTAATGATGCGTCCATCGCCCTTCCAAAGGTTGTAAGGCATCTAGAGGTCGCCACGGAGTTTTAGGATGCCACACTCATACAAGGGCATGCACCTGGAAAAACAAAAAATTCGTGAGGATAATTTCGGAAAAAAAAAATGAACAATGTCGTGTGGGCATGCCGAAAAAGCTAAAAGCCCAAGGCAGGTCCTTACCTGCCTCGGGGCTTTCAGCCTTAAAAATGCTAGCTTTGCCATTAAGTCCCTTCCAAAGTTTTTTCCCAAACACCATTATTTTGGCCCAAGGGGCTTTGGACCCCCAAAGAGCTTTGGGAAGTGGTTCCAAACGCACCCGTAATGGACAAGCCTTCCTATGTACTTTACTTGTCTGCAATCCTTTCTTATCTTAGCTATTAAATTAAATAATGTTTGAGCATTTTAAAAAAAATTAATTTTATATTAGCTATTACAGAGAGTTATGTTATACTGGACACAAATCATAATATTCGGGTACACACAGAATTAAATTGTACAAATGGATCTAATTGTCAAAATTCATCTATGAAATATGTGCTCGCTTAACCTAAATTTGGATACTCTACACTTGCAAATCTAAACAATTGATTCAATGCTAAAAAAATTCAATAACTTGTTTTGGGTACACTCGACGTCAAAGTAAATGGGACAATGGGACCACAACTTGATAGCGCATTTTTTGTATTTCAAAATATGGCAAAACTAACTAGTCATGTGGTGCTGTGAAAAAAGATAATCAAAATATGAGGAATAAAAAAAAATGTTTGGTAACGATCAATAGAGGGGAATGCTGAGTAAAGAAAGTTCTGATCATTGATCAAGCTAGGCTCAATTGCAAATAAGGTCGCATGGATGCCGGCAACAAACCAAGGCACGTCTCGATCATGTAGTAGGTCCCATCCTGGCCAATGTGGTCATGAATCAAGCTCCGTCCAATTGGGGCCGGATTAATTCTTTCCCCTTGTCACTTTCGGCATCCCCATCTTCCTCAAATGCGCAATGATTCGAACTTTTGCTTAAGGTCTTCCAAAGGTGGCAAGCAATCATGCCCGAGGATGGCATAATTTCCATGCCATTATGGTTGGATGGAGGGAAGGGTCAGGCTATACAAAGGGCTTTCAGACCTGACCTTCAAAAATCGAAATGCGCCAAGGCCTAAAGTGCATGCTAGCAGGGGCTTATCGAAAAGCCATGTTCATTCGTACCGTGAGGACTACAAATACAAATTTTGTGTTAGATCCCATATCGATATAGTTAACAAAGTTTCGTGGTTTTATTTTTAAAAAAATTCCTTAATTCCAAAATCTGGAAGAATACTTATAAAAAATGAGAATGTAAGAATCTTCAGGTTTGATGTTTTTGTTTATTCATTACATTAATAAGGGAAAAGATCACCAAAAACCCCAAGTTTTATCCAAAGTGACAAATTTACCCAAAAAAAAAAAATTTGTGACATGAAAAACCCTAAAACGATGACTCATTTACCCCACCAAGGACATTTTTGTCTTATTTTTTATGTTTTTTTTTTTTCCTTCTTCTCTCTTCCCTCCATTGGCCATGGCAGAGGGAAGCAGGCATCCAGCAAGGGCTACCCTCATTGGCATTAGGCGAGGGTCGCCCTCGCCTAGGTTGGCTAGGGTGCCCTCGCTAATATTGAGCTAGTTTGGGATAAATGTGTCATGGTTGGCAAAGTTTGGGATTTTTCATGTCGCAAAAAAAAAAAAAAAAAAAATTGGGGGTAAATTTGTCACTTTAAGTAAAATTTGGAGTTTTTGGTGGTCTTTTCCCTTTTTGTTTTGTTAGAGCATAGTCATAACCATTATTTTTATTTTTTAGTGTTATATTTGGTAGGCGATCTTTAAGACTAATTTTGTTTTTAAATATCTTTATCAAATTGGAAAATAAAGTCATGCCATGTTTCTTTTTGTCAATTTTCAAACTAAAATTAAAAGTTCGATTTCACATTTGGCTATGTAACAAGAATTCTTCAACGATAATGCCTTCTGTATACAAATTACCAAGACTTGGAAGTGATGATTTGCTTTTTCAAATAAACTTGAAGATTATGATTATTATTCGGCACTCTCTACGCCTGAGTCTTATGTAATGAGTTTGTGTAACACATTGAAATTGATCATTTATTTTAACTATTACGAAAAATATACATACCATATAATTATAAATCAATTTACATATTTCATTTGAAAAAATTGAGAATTCTGCTAACGAGTTTGCATTTCGGCGTAAAGTGTTTGATAAATCACTTATTGGCTAATTAAAAAAGAAACTATCTCTAATTAATTATTGTAGTCAATCTAACTAACAAGTTAATGTTTTATTTTTAAATTTAAAAAACGCGACATTACCTTTATTGACCCCTCGTAATCGATGAACATCTCATTTTATATATCCTTAATACAGATGATAAATAGGATCTCTGAAAACTTTCCGATTTCCACAGAGAATGTAGAGTGTCTCGGCAATTTTGTATGTATGGCTTGGACTTTGCAAGCATGCATAGGTGGGTCCACCTGTCCAAAGATCGTGCAACATTGTCCTTTAATTTCAGATGCGACTTAAGAAATAATGCGAAGAAAATGTAAAATACTACTGCTACTAATAATAACAATAGCAACAATATTAATAAAATACTCATATGGGATAAAATTTTTCTATTTATAGTAAAGACTTACTACTTAGACTCCTTCTATAAGTTCTAAAAACGGATCAATTGTACAATTCGGTATTTGGTATTGAATATTTTTGAAATTTCCAAATGTTTCATAATAAATAAAAGTCAAAGAGATAACGTCGTAAAATTTAAAGAAAAAAAGGGAAAAAAAAAAGAACCATTTGTACCCTTCAGGATTTCATAAATGCACCAAAAGTACACTATAGTATTTGATATTTCAATATTTTCAAAACTTTCCAGCATTTCATGAACACGTTCGACAAACTTTTATCGTAACAAAGAGCAAAACTTTATGAAATGTGAATATTTTTATTTATAATATGTAAATTTTCAATGTTTGACTTAAGTGATATCAATTTTTTGATTTTGGACTAATATCCACCGTTTGAAATAGGGAGTCAATTCCTCATGAATTTCTCTTTCTTGGACATCATTAGATTTGTTTCTTCAAATATTTGCACACATGCAAAACAGAATGGTTTTCCACAGCAAATTTATGTCCACTTGCCCATTATACAAAAATGGATAGCCCAGGTCATGCTAGCATAGTCCAAAAAATTAAAAAAAAAAATCCATACATTAGTCGTAATGACAAGAGAATTAATAAAAACTAGATCCATGATTACCGCATGGACGTAGGACTTTTTTTTTGGTGACCCAAGAACCGCAGATGACAGCCTGGCAGCCGACGGCATAAACTCGGGAAGACCTGCAGGATCCCACCTCCCATGGGCCACAGGTGAGTCGCGCAATGGAGGCGAGAAGTTTTGAACCTCTTCCCTGCCGATTGAGGGGCGAGGCGCGAATCATCTCGTCCACCGTGGGGTGGATATGGACATAGGACTTTTTACTAGTGAGGCTAAAGAAAAATACGGGTTATTTCAAATTTACAATATGGAGGAAATTGCGACCACTGTTACCATATTAAATTTCAATTAACTTTGTCGAAACCCTATGATATGCGAAGGGTGACGCTAGGCCAGGCTCACGCATTTGCAAAGAGCCCATACGTTAACGTTTTTATGCATTCCTTGCCTTTAGCCAATCAACAATATGTATATATTGTTTTATGGGTAAATGACAAAAAAAAAAAAAAATTGGGGAGAGCTGCATGAAGAAACGCTTGATCGTATTACGTCCCCAGTTCAAAGTAATTTTGAATTGGAGGTTTCGTTGACTACTCTTTTAGAGTCTTATTCGATCTATATGAATGTATTGATTTGTATGCATATATGGAGAAATTAGTGTTAAGAAGTTAAAGAGCTCATTTGAAGTGTTAATATTTTTCAAGTGTTAAACATGAAAGAAGTAGTTTTTTGATTGTCAAAATATATGTATAATTTCTTACCAAACATAGAATCATCATTAGTAGATAAGATTTTAATTATCATCAATTACTTTTTCCTACTAAATGAATTAAGTGAACCCCCCACTTTAACGTATTAAATAAGTCAATTCTTATCTTAATTAAATCTTTTAAGTCTAAACTAATTAGAGTTATCTGACAAGCTTAATTGCATTTTAATTGCTTTAATTTTCAGTGCGTGGGTTATCCGCCGGTTGATAAGTTAAACGTTTGAATATCACATGTTCTAAAAAAATAAAAATAAAAAGGAAAACGCCATTAATTTGGTACATGGTTTCTTAGAGAAGGTTTTGCATGAGAAAATATTGGGTACCCTAACAGTACCACGCAATCGGTGCTCTGAACCATTCAGAGCGTGACACCCGGACAAGTGTCAGTCCACGTCGGGACAAGTGTCAGTCCACGTCGTCCACTTCTCCATTTCAAACCAACGGCGCGGGAAGTTCTCCCTCTCCTCTCTCGAGCAAAAGCCCTCTAACGCTCTCTCTCCTCTGCAGATCATCTCTCTCCTCTCTCTCCTCTCTGTCTCTCTCCCCGTTCTCCTCTCTCTCCTCTCTGTCTGTCTCCCCTCCGCCTCTGCTGGTTGCTTCCATCATCCCCCACCAACGCCGACGCCGCCGACGCTCCTCCGCCTCCCTCTCGCGACCTCCGCTCTGCTCTCTCTCTCCCCCTCCATGAAGTCGTGCCTCTCTTCCAGCGAAACGCGATGCCGACGGCCCTCCGTCGGTTGCCTCCATCGCCCTCGACTCCGACGCTGACGCAGCCTCCGCCTCCGCCTCCGCCAGTTGCCTCCATCGCCCTCGACTCCGACGCCGACGCAGCCTCCGCCTCCTCCCCTGGACCCGACTCTAACGCCGACGCTCCTTCGCCTCTCTTCCAGCAAACCCCGACGCCGATGCCCCTCCGCCAGTTGCCTCCGTCGGCGTTGGAGTCCGTCGCCCCCAACTCCGATGCCTCCGCCTCTGCCTCCACCTACGCGCCTGTCGCCGACGCAGACGCCGACGCCGACGCCAACGCCCCTTCGCCTCCCTCTCGCGACCTCCGCTTCGCTCTCTCCGTCTTTCCTCTGCGGAGCGCCCAACCCCGACGCCGACGAACCCCTGCTCGCGTTTTGGCCTCCCTCTCTGCGAGCGAGGGTTGCTCTGCTCGCTCTCTCTTTCCTCCACAAAGCGCCCCCTGCTCCTGAACGTAGACACCGCCAACACCGTCGCCTTCCCAAGCCCCACCGTTAGGCATCTCATTGGCGACTCCCGTACGTCCCAAGGTTCGTTTTCTTTCTTTTTTTTTTGGATTCTACTTGGTAGAATTCGGTGCCATGTTAATACTCTATGGCTTTTCTTCTGGGATATTTGGGGTTGTGTGGATAAAAGCGGTTAGTGCATGATATTAGAAGAGCACCGACTAGGCGATGTAGTGACAGAAAATGCTAGACAAATTGATATCTATGTATGTGTTCTCAGTTAAGTTTTTCTCTATGCATGCCATCCTTTCTATCTGATTCTGGAATTAAACTTTTTATATCAGGATGTTCGTGAATTCTGTGAAGAGACTTCGAATTAAGAGGACTTCTGAGGCTAATGGACTTGGTACTGATTTACATAGTCAATTTTCTGAGACTTGATCATGTACATGGTTTTGTATGATCATGATATTTAAAGCATTGTTGAGGATGAGTGCTAACCTTAAGCTGGGTAGCTCTGAAGCTATCCAGGTC
This sequence comes from Eucalyptus virginea, assembly GCA_014182375.1. Classification (NCBI taxonomy): domain Eukaryota; kingdom Viridiplantae; phylum Streptophyta; class Magnoliopsida; order Myrtales; family Myrtaceae; genus Eucalyptus; species Eucalyptus virginea. The sequence goes on along the minus strand of CM024520.1, from coordinate 4,862,594 downwards.
CCTGTAGAGCATGGTTGCGAACTTTTGAGTGAACGGTGTGTATAGCTTGCCCATTATATGGTTGTGGAAATTAAAAGACTGGATAAATGGAGCATTTTGAAAATCATGATTGCTCCTCTTGGTGTCCCTTTTCTTTATCTTTTTGTTGAGGTGACACTACCCTTTCCCAACTTTTGTCACTGCCGGTTAAATCAAACTTTGGAATGTCCTATGTATGTTGTGTGTACATATATTCTCGCAACTTATTTCTTGTTGATATGTGAGAGAGAGATGGACACTATTCTTTCTTGTGGATTCTTTATTGGTTCTCCATATTCTCTGCGAAGAAATGAGATTTCATATTAAGAGTCTTTCTGATCAAGCCCACTTGAATTGCTTATCAAACTGGAATTTTGGATGGCATGAGATTTGGCATGTAAAAGGCTGCAAGTCTAGTATTGAGGTTGAAAACTGAGGTTTTCATTTTCTTTGGAACTGAGGATTTTCTGTTTCCTCTTAACATTGATCTTTATTCATTGCTGCAACTTTCAGCATATCCATGGGTCAGAGAAGGAAGAAATGCATCAGAGATCCCTATTGATATATCAGTTTTGAACAATATGAGACAATTTGTGAAGTACGGTCGACTGAGACAATTTGCTTTATGGGTAACAAAACTGCTCTGTAAGATTTGTTCAAGGAGGAAAGGATATTATATCATGTCAATGTCTAACAAATATTGCTTGCAGGCACTAGCAAGCACACTTGATGAAGAGGAACATGCTGACCTCAAGGATCAATTTGCTGCAATTGATGTAGATAAAAATGGTTCTATTAGTCTTGAAGAAATGAAAGAGGTATCCATTTCTTTCTCATTCCACATTCACTCTGATGAATATTTTAATTACATCATGATCATGAGTGTTGTATGCATGCAGGCCCTTGCTCAGGATCTTCCCTGGACGATGAAGGAACTGCGTGTCTTAGAGATTCTTCAAGCGGTAACTTTTATCTTTACCTTTGTTATGGCCTTGTTTTCTCCTTGTGTATTAGCAATTGAGATTTGTTTTTCTGGTGGGTTTTGTGGAATACCATTTCTGTCAGTTTCACTTTCTTCTTTTATTGTTTTGGTGATTCTCTTTTGTTCATATTCGATGCTTGAAGCTTCCATTTAGTTCTTGCTTCATGTTTCATCATTTTGAAAACTTGCTTGTGTTGTTAGCCAAGAAATGTTGGACTGATTTTTTCGTTCATAAGATGAGCTGCTGCCAAGCTTATAGATTTTGCACAAACATGTGAATCCTGAATGGTGCATAAGAATCTCTTTTATTTTTCCTTCATGTAGATCGATAGCAACACGGATGAGCTAAGCGGATTTTACTGAGTTTGTTGCAGCTACTCTTCATGTGCATCGAATGGAGGAACATGACTCAGAGAAGTGGCAGCTGCGGTCACAGGCCTCTTTTTGTATAATTTGACATTGATCGTGATGGTTATATAACCCCAGAAGAACTTCGACTGGTAATTTTGACTATCTTCATTTATTCATCCCTTCGACATTCATTTGCCCTCTAGTTCTCATTTGTGTCACTATGGGTATGGGTAGAGTGAAAATTAAATTACGTAGACAGGGCTAAATGTATTTGTTTTAATTTGTAACTGAATTTTGACCCTGTCTCTTGGAAGCTTGAAGTTTGTTTCTTGCAAAATTGCCCAAAAGTTGGGATAAGTCGTCTGTCTTTTTGCATATTCGGCACAAAATAGTAGCATAGCTACTTTCTGTTGCAGCTTCACATAAAGAAACTGTTCAGCTTGTGACCTTGATAATTTGGTTATTGTCTCATCTGAAAATACTAGCCGAATGTATTGCCTCTTGTTGTATATTCTGCACAAAGTAGTGGCGAAGGTTTTTTATGTTGCTTGGTACAAAGAAATGGTTAAGCATGTTAACGTGTAACCTTGACATGATGCTCCCATGCCCTTTTCAGCAGACAGGTTTGAAAGGCTCCCTCGGTCCTCTGCTAGAGGAAGCCGATGTCGACAAAGATGGGAAAATAAGTTTATCGGAGTTCAAAAGGCTGTTAAGAACTGCAAGCATGGGCTCTCAAAACTTGCCGAGCCCATCTGGTTATTGGAATTTGAGGAAGATATAGATCCATTCTGGAGCTTTTGGGTGTTAAAAGAGAGGAGGGAGCACGAGACAGGTTACGTATTTTGGTTACTCAAGATATACCGAGCCAACCATGATGACCGCCTCTGTACTCCGCTCCATTGCTAGTGGAAATCCCTGTACAAAAGTTAGTATCAAGGGATTTTGCATGGCACCCCAAGTTAGCCGAGAAGTGCTTGAGGATGAAGGTTTGGAGAGATTGCTGGCTGTGGTCGTTTACTTGGTGAGAGGGAAGGGCTATACGGGCGTACGTCTTCTAATGAGTGTGGGATGTGTAGGCTGCGAGTGTATATTTAACACCCTCGAATTTGGGGGCCTGTTCTATTACAAAATGGGCAATGCTTTTTTACTTGTAATGCCTTCTCTTTTCCCAATTTTTTTGGCATCGCAAATGAATTAAGTGTAAACATTTTTCAGTCTCTCTCAGAGATGGGCAATGCACCTGCTTTTTCTGTGAAGGATTTAGAGATGTATGCTGAGCAGCCATTAACGAAAATAAATTGATCATATTATTTAGGGTGACGTCTCTTGGTTTCAAGAGCCATTCATCATCGCGTTGAATCATGGCCAATAGAATAGCGAATGTAGGAGGTGATGCGCAGAACATAAAGAATTCGCCTTTTTCTGCTTCAATCAATGATGTTGGGAATACCCAAAAGCGTATGCTAGCTCGCATCTCCATCAGTACACTGATTCTAATAACCACCAGGGCATCACAAATACACGATGCGAATGACTCATGCAGGAGTACAACCTGGCTTATGCCTCATGGCAGGTCAAAAGTCGCAAGATAGTTTGGATGCAAAATCTGAGCTCCAATCAATTATGTCATGGTTGCTGGAGCTAAACCCTTAAAAAAGTAATGAATGTGCCCTTCATTGTTCAAGTTTCAGGCATATGCTCTGAAATTTGTATAAACTAAAAAAATTCCCCATAAGTTAAGCAAACGCAACATAATATACAACTGACCAGCGTCGGTTAACTAGGGTACAAACTACGAAAGGACTAGAAAATGAGTTAGGCCTGTAACAGGAAAACAAAATTGTGGCATTAAGATTTTCTGGACTTAACTCTTCATCTACTGGACTTTGGGTTGTCACTAACACTATTGGAGGAACTATCTGGAAAAGCCTGAGATGAGGAAAGCTTGCTCAACGAGCTCCCATCAGTAAAATACTTATCTCCTTCCTCTGGGTCTGCTTGCCCTTCTTTTCTCCGGACGTAAAGTCCTGCATAATATATACTGTTATGCATATTGTGCCAATTTACAGAGTAGATCTAGCTCTGGTTCAGAATATAAAAAAAACCTGCTGTGATGATGTTCCAGGCATCTTAAGTTCAAGGTCTGTTGCCACGTCATTTGAATCTTCGTCTTGCTCTGCAATGCTGCCCCTTTGATGATCTGAAGACCTGCTTTTGGAGTCTTTTTATTTGACACGTGAGAACTGGAAGCATATTGGGTTGACTGCTGTTCAAATGTGGGATTGGCAGGCATTGAATTTGGGATAAAGGTAGAACACGGAGCGGGAATAGCACTTGCATTCTAATTTCCAAAGAAATGGAAAGGCTGAAGTTGTGAGTGCATGGGTATTGGACCTAGAGTGACGGGTATTGGAACTAGATATGAGTAGGCTGGACCCATGACGACGGATGGATCCATGGCAGCCCAAGGGTACATAACCCTCATCCTTTGCTGGTACTGGACATTAAGATTTTCAACTTCAGATTTTAAAGATGATTTCTCTTCTCTGAGCTCATTCTTCTCCTGCATCAGCTGGTTGTAATGCAAAGTTACTATTAGCATCAAGGCAAACAATGGACATTAGAACCTCAGGATACTGGATGAAGATAAAATCACCTCACGAGATTCTTCAATAAGAGCTGCACATTCAGCTTTCAATTTGTTAACTTCCGTGGTTAAATCCTTCAGCACCTGGATTGTGTCCGTAAGAATGGTTGCCTTGTCATTCTTAGGTCAATCAGGATCTGTAGTTCATATGGGAAAGGCAAAGCAGTTGTTCAAAAGTCTTGCATGAACAAAAGGCAGCTCTAATTATAGAGAAACAGCACATGCTAAATAATATAACCACAGCATTTATGTCCCTGCAGTAGCAAACCAATGCAATGATTTTGTATAATGCCTCCTTCCCAAATACCCTTTTGATGAGACTTCGATTTTGTTTCACCACGGTTCATCTGGATTAGATTAAGAAGCCATGGGTGAACATCTTTTAGCCTTTGAGAGAAGAAGGCTTGTCTTTGACATCTTCTGGCTAAGCACGTTCAGCATCACTCTCAACTACTGGCGTGAAGCCATTTTCCAGTCCATGACCGTTTTCATCATGACCTTGAATTCATCATAACTGATTCAACCGTCCTGGAATACATCCATCACAGAATGAGCACTCTATTTCGTTTATGAACAAGATATACACATCTTCCAAATGCCTTGCAATTTAAGCAAAATCATGCACTTCACAGCATACAATGCGTCGACATGGAAGAAGAAAACATAAACCATGTCCAAAACAAAATGTGCTAAGCTGTTGAATAGGTGATCTTACTGCATCCATCAGCATCTGCACATCAGGATCAGCAACTTGCTGTCCATATTTGTGCAGGCCATGTTTTAACTCTTCAAATGTCAGATCTCCATTTTTATTGGTGTCCATCACGTCGAACAGCTCTTTCATATGATCCACTTGCTCATCAGGCAAATTGTCTACTACTACCTACATTAACAATGCGGGAAACACAATTCGAGTTTAACTTTGCACTAAGAGCAGCAATGAAATCCAACAAGGCAATGTTCAAGGAATCACTCTGAGAACTTTCTTCTTGAACTTATTCATCAAAGAGAATTGCTTTATCCTCGTCTGGACATTTTGTCCTAGTGAAAAGTGAGCCATTTGTTCATGTGCTTGATGAAATGTTCACAAGCAATTCGACTAATTCCCTTTACGGCAAAACCAAAAAAGAGAATGAGAAAACAAGAAAAATGGACACTAAAGTCAGATACAAAGCATGAGCAGAGGAGCAGAAAACGCTTATCAATAAAAGAAATGCAACCATTTAATTCAATTACAGGGTGTTCATGAATCTAGATACACCCACCAACTAATGCTAAAAAGGGATGGCACATGAAAGTACAGACATGCAAAAAAGAGCTCCGTTTGATAATTCAAACTTTGAGAGCCCAAGCAAGCATCAATGTAGGTAAATCAATTTATATCTTCAATAAAGCAAAAGACAAGATATTCAAAGTAAACAGTAGGAGGTTACTGAAGTTGAACCTACCATTCATGTTCCTTTTCTTAGAGCCCACTCTACCACATAATGCTAAAAAGGGATGGCACATGAAAGTACAGACATGCAAGAAAAGTAACTGGGTGCTGCAATAGAACCAAACTATCTAAAAATTTGCTCGAAGTATATCGCACATACGCGCACATACTTTGCACGTGTATTGCACATACGTTGCACGTGTATCGCACGTACATTACACGTGTATTTGGTTTGAATTTTAAAAATTTGTTATCCCAACATTTTTTTTTTAAATCAAAACCACGAACATGTAGCACGTGTAGCATGTTTAGCACATGTAGCATGTTGACATTTTGGATCAACATTCGGTTTTAAGCATGTAAAGCTGAAACATTCTGTTTTGCTTTCGATTAGTTAGTTTTTCCAGTAAGTTGATAATTTCAGTTGATATATAAACTGAACTGAAGAGAGCAAACTAGTTATCGAGCTCTCAGATGTAAAAATACTTCTCATTGAATAAAAGTTCATCATCTCTATTTTTCTTCTCTATTTCTCTCTTTGTTCATAAATTTCTTCATGGTATCAGAGCTCTATGAGTTTATATGGCTTCTCCGATGCAGATTGGGCTGGTTGTGTTGAAACCAGATGATCCACCACTGGTTTCTATACCTATCTTGGTTCTAATATCATTTCATGAGCAGTGAAGAAGCAACCTACAGTCTCTCACTCTTCCACTGAAGCAGAATACTGGGCCCTTGCTTTTGCTACAGCTGATCTTACTTGGATTAGCTTTGTTCTTCGAGACATTGGTCTATCTCTGAACTCTCCAACACTTTTATTTTGTGATAATCAATCTGCCATCTCACTTACTGTCAATCCTATTCTTCATGCTCGAACTAAACAAATTGAAGTCAATTTTCACTTCGTTTGTGAGGAAGTTTCTTCCGGTTCTCTGCGTGTACAGTATATTCTGAGCACTCATCAACTTGCTGACATTTTTACTAAAGCCTTGTCATGGCTAACACATTTCACTCTTCGCATCAAATTGGGCATGGGATTTTCACCCCTTCCCAATTTGCGGGGGGATGTTAAGAATCATATGATAAGTACACATTATGTTACTAAAGAATTTGGTGCTGCCAAAAACAAAGGAAGTATAACGCGAAAGCATGTCGATGGAATTACTACTGGTGCTGCCAAGAATAGAGGAAGAAAAGCTACTGAAGAAGTCAACAATGAAGATTGTAGCATTTGTAGCATGTTTGGCACGTGTAGCATGTTTACATTGCGGAATCAATATTCGGTTTTAAGCGTGTAAAGCTGAAACATTCTATCTTGCTTTTTGTCTGTTAGTTTTTCCAGTAAGTTGATAATTTCAGTTGATATATAAACTGATCTGAAGAGAGCAAATTAGTTATCGAGCTCTCAGATGTAAAATTACTTCTCATTGAATAAAAGTTCATCATCTCTGTTTTTCTTCTCTCTTTCTCTCTCTGTTCATAAATTTCTTCATAAACAACCAAAAAAAAAGAAGAGCTCCTTTTGATAGTTCAAACTTTGAAAGCCCAAGCAAGCATCAATGTAGGTAAATCAATTTATATCTTCAATAAAGCAAAAGCCAAGACATTCCAAGTAAATAGTAGGAGGTTACTGAAGTTGAACCTGGCATTCATGTTCCTTTTCTTAGAGCCCACTCTACCGCATAATGCCAAAAAGGGATGGCACATGAAAGTACAGACATGCAAGAAAAGTAACTGGGTGCTGTAATAGAACCAAACTATCTAAAAATTTGCTCGAAATATATCGCACATACGTGCACATACTTTGCACGTGTATTGCACATACATTGCACGTGTATCGCATGTACGTTACACGTGTATTTGGTTTGAATTTTAAAAATTTGCTATCCCAACATTTTTTTTGAAAATCAAAACCACGAACATGTAGCACGTGTAGCATGTTTACATTGTGGATCAACATTCGGTTTTAAGCGTGTAAAGCTGAAACATTCTATTTTGCTTTCTGTTAGTTAGTTTTTCTAGTTAGTTGATAATTTCAGCTAATATATAAACTCATCTAAAGATAGCAAATTAGTTATCGAGCTCTTAGATGTAGAAATACTTCTCATTGAATAAAAGTTCATCATCTCTGTTTTTCTTCTCTATTTCTCTCTCTGTTCATAAATTTCTTCATCATATCAGAGCTCTATGAGTTTATATGGCTTCTCCGATGCAGATTGGGCTAGTTGTGTTGAAACCAAACGATCCACCACTGGTTTCTATACCTATCTTGATTCTAATATCATTTCATGGGCAGCGAAGAAGCAACCTACAGTCTCTCACTCTTCCACTGAAGCAGAATACAGGGCACTTGCTTCTGCTACAGTTGATCTTACTTGGATTAGCTTTGTTCTTCGAGACATTGATCTATTTCTGAACTCTCCAACACTTTTATTTTGTGATAATCAATCTGCCATCTCACTTACTGTCAATCCTATTCTTCATGCTCGAACTAAACACATTGAAGTCGATTTTCACTTCATTCGTGAGAAAGTTTCTTCCAGTTCTCTGCGTGTTCAGTATATTCTGAGCACTCATCAACTTGCTGACATTTTTACTAAAGGCTTATCACGGCTGACACATTTCACTCTTCGAATCAAATTGGGCGTGGGATTTTCACCCCTTCCCAATTTGCGGGGGGATGTTAAGAATCATATGATAAGTACACATTATGTTACGAAAGAATTTGGTGCTGCCAAAAACAGAGGAAGTATAATGCGAAAGCATGTCGATGGAGTTACTACTCATGCTGCCAAGAACTGAGGAAGAAAAGCTACTGGAGAAGTCAACAACGAAGATTGTAGCATGTGTAGCATGTTTGGCACGTGTAGCATGTTTACATTGCGGAATCAATATTCGGTTTTAAAAGTGTAAAGCTGAAACATTCTGTTTTGCTTTCTGTTAGTTAGTTTTTCCAGTCAATTGATAATTTCAGCTGATAATTCAAACTTTGAAAGCCCAAGCAAGCTTCAATTTAGGTAAATCAATTTATATCTTCAATAAAGCAAAAGACAAGACATTCAAATTAAACAGTAGGAGGTTACTGAAGTTGAACCTGGCATTCATGTTCCTTTTCTTAGAGCCCACTCTACCACATAATGCCAAAAAGGGATGGCACATGAAAGTACAGTCGTGCAAGAAAACTAACTGGGTGATGCAATAGAACCAAACTATCTAAAAATTTGCTCGAAGTATATCACACATACGCGCACATACACGCACATACTTTGCATGTGTATCACACATACGTTGCACATGTATCGCACGTACATTACACGCGTATTTGGTTTGAATTTAAAAAATTTGCTATGCCAACATTTTTTTTGAAAATCAAAACCACGAACATGTAAAAGTGATCCTTACAAAAAAAAAACATGTAAAAGTGATGGAGAGGGCAAGAGAATGAAGGTTTTTTGGGGGGGGGAGGGGGAAGGGAAGGGGCGAACGATACAACCTAGCTTGTCCTATTATAATGCGGAAGAAAGAGCAGGGGCGTGGTACAACATATATTTGAATAGAATAAACAAATCGATTGCAAAAGCAACAATAGATTAGCGAGCTTGCGCTATATATCAACACGAACCTAATATGGGCTACTTCCATCTTGAGCTTATGATGGCCATCCTTAGCGTGTTCACATTGCTCAAGTTGGTGCTAGTGAGATTGATTTCTAATCAATTCGGTCGCCGTTGGGCAATTGTGATGGCGGGTGCCATATTTTTTGTCGGGCCCCTCATTATGGGCTTCGTCCCAAGTTATGTTGTCTTCTAGTCGGCCACTCCATGGCCAACCTCGGCACCAACTTTGCCCTTGTGATTGCCCCAGCCTATGCCACCGACATCTCCACGGCCTTCTCCCGTGACATCTTTTTCATTTTTTGTTTACATGGTTTAGGTGTGTATCAACATTGGCACCCTATTCGGCAATCTATCCAAGTATATTCTCTCCTATCTCCACCTCAACCATGCATGGTGTTGGATGCTTATTGTGGAAGCAATCCTCTCAATTGTACTTGTGCCTACTTTCATATTTCTCCCATGCTAGAATTGCTTGAGTGGCTCATCATGCGGGGCCGCCTAGGCCTCACCTAGCCCATCCTCACCATGACCTCCAAATTTGAGGAGCAAGCTTGCCCAAATCAAGAAGGATGTTTGCATACCCGAGGACTGCGACGATGACATTATGAACACCAACTAGAACATCGGCGCGTGGCGGGACATCTTCCACCCAACTCAATGCGTCCGTCATAAACACCATGATACTCTTCATCCCTTGCTTTTTTGAGAAGTATAGATACAACGACTTTTCCAACGTAGACCTTCGAATTAGATTTTGCATAAGGTGGGTCTATCTATTCAAGCATTCGATTCTGGCATCTCTTTGCCTTTTTCCAACCCATTTTATTGACTGCTCCAAATACATCTTCCCCATCGTTTTCTTTGAGAAAGTATATTGCATGTATATTGCACGTGTATTCAGTTTGATTTTTAAAAATTTGCTATCCCAACATTTTTTTTTAAAAATCAAAACCAATAACGTGCAAAAGTGATCATGGCAGGAGAGGGCAAGAGAATGAAGGTTTTCCATTAAACTAAATATAAGGAGCACCTCGGGAGTTCAATCGGCACTCATCTCATTCGTGGTAATAGAAGGCACAACGAGATTTGCCATTAAACTACCAAATCTTGGTTTTAATCGTGGTATGCAAAAAAATGAAAAAACAAAAATAACACGCCTCATGCTATGATTGTTTTATTAGGCATCTACAATCATTCGATCCTAAGCTCGAGCCTCATATTCACCTACCTGTTAATTTGGACTTTTCAGATTTGACATTTCTAAAATTTTAATGTGTCGGAAGGAAAAAAGAAAAGGCTACGCAAGAAAAGAAAGGGAAAATTTCAAGAGATCAATGCAAGGATAAAAGGGTCAAATTAGTGAGAAGCCACTCTTGAGGCCTCTGCTTTCGCCATTGGTCCTACCAAATGTAGACAACCAGATAAGACAAGTAGGAGCGTGCGTTGACTCCTAACGTTGACTCTACGGGCTAGTTTAGATTTTGTTGCTATTTGCCTTAACACGCAGCCCTTTGTTAATTTCACGCGAAGAAAGATGAAGTGTGTTCTCCTAGTGCGTTGCTTCCGCGCGAAGCGACCTCGTTTTCGAGAGGAGCACCCCCTCGTGTGCTCGAGTTTTGCAAGAACCCAAGGGTGTGGGAAGGAGTAGAGGCGAGCGTCAAGTCCTATTTAATCCGAACATCAAATGGACAGGTGACCGGTGGGCTCTCGGACAAATTAGTTTGCCATTTTGTCTGGTGAAATTAAGTTAGCGAAAGTTCGGTTCAGCTCTCTAGCCGAACCGGTTTAAAATCTCTTTTTCAGGAGTGAGAAAAAAAATTTGACCTATCAAGATTTGATTCATGGTCTATAACATCAACAAACAACATAACCACCTAATTGGCGGATGTTTTTGGAGTGAAGTGGTGCAGTTTTTTTAATGTAAGCATTTTCTTTTTGTCCAAAGACGTAAAACGATCAGATCCCACCAATTAGATTACTAATTATGATCTTCTGGAATCGGGAGTTCCAAGGTAAGTTTCATAATTTTAGATCCGTGATCAATTACTCCTGAAATCGATTGGCTCCATGAAGGGAAAAATAGCGTAATACCTTTTGGTATGATTTATCACTCAGCATCTCTTAGCTGCCATATAAGACAAATATTAAGTGAAATAATCTTCTCTCCCCGTTGAGAGTATAAGGAGCACCTTGGGAGTTCAATTGGCACTCATCTCATTCGTGGTAATAAAAGGCACAATGAGATTTGCCATTAAACTACCAAATCTTGATTTTAACCGTGGTATGCAAAAAAAAAAAAAAAAATGAACAAATAAAATAAAATAAAATAACACGCCTCATGCTATGATTGTTTTATTAGGTATCTGCGATCATTCGATCCTAAAATCTTCCCCCAACGCATGTTTGTGTGATGCTGAATTTTTTCTTATAACCGTAGAGATCTACAAAGCACGATCCTGAGTCAATGGTTGTGGTGGCAATTGAATTGATTTACAATCCTGAACTACGCCCACGACAAAACCGCCCTCATCCTCTTCTGTGGAACGCTCGCCTTACGCTCCTCAGCCTCTCGGCACCGCCTGCGTCCTTCTCGCCGAGCTCGATGCCCTCGCTCCCGCGGCTACGACCTCACTGACTCGTCGCCGGAGGCTCCGCCGTACACAACGCCAGAGATTCAACCCTCGTCGGTCCCTTTGCCCGCCCCGGTGGAGATCCGGCGGCGACGGGTACCTCTGGGTTTTGTCAATTTTGGGCCGCGACCCTTACACTTAGATTTGATCTTTTCTGGTCCAAATTTTTTTTTGGGCCTTCTTTTCACGATTACGTTTTCTAAAATTCCATGTTTGATTTTACATACATAAACCATTCGGGAGAGAGATGAGGGTGTCTATCGGATCTTATCCCGTGATACTTTTCATAACAATAGCCAGAGGAAGGCTGTTCTTCATGTAAAGCTTCATCGTCGAGAGAGACTGCTAATAGATTTAACCCCCAATATCAAGAGTATGGTGCCGTTCACATTGAGACGCAAAAGACGGCTTTGGAAAATTATATATGTAGCACTCCGATCTCACACCACTTGATCTTAATCTCACATGGGATAGGGCAAACATAATTCATATCCATGGAAACTACGGCTTTGGAAAATTATATATGTAGCACTCCGATCTCACACCACTTGATCTTAATCTCACATGGGATAGGGCAAACATAATTCATATCCATGGAAACTAAAAAGCAATAATAGAGCAACCAAACAAACATCCTTTACCAAAAAAAAAAAAAACAAACACTCCCTACGAAAGAAGTAGCTAAATAACCAGCGACAGCCATGATGAAAGGGAATTACTCGGATGGGAAACAGCACGGGAAGACGCTGGCTTCATTAGCCTTGGATATTTCATCACCTCTGCAGTGGTTCTCGTCGACATCCACCACATCATCCGTCAGGTCATCCTCTCCAACGTTAATGTCGTCTTCAACGTCCTGTTGGAGAGGGAATTATTAGGATTTTCTCCTGTTCTTGTAAACACCGACCACGATGAACCTATTTCCTTTGCGCTATATATGAGTGCATATATTCAGATCAAAATACCTGTATATCTCTATACATGCACATGTGCCTCCACTTTCCTTGAGAATAACAGCAGAAAGAAACCCTCGTTCCGCTGCTCTCTTCTTTTTCTCTCCTTCGCCGCTCGGCTTAACATTGGACGACGGGCCTCGAAGAATTGGGCCTCTCCCAATCCGTACCCGAACCCGTTTATAATTCCAACAAAATTATTGTCGGAGCGGGTGGAGACGGGCCTGAGCTGCCCTGCCAAGACACTTACAGAGATGGGCCAAAGGGAAAAAAAGATGGGCCCAAGGAATTAAAAAATGGACTTGACACACTGGCCTGCTCGATTTTTTTCATTTTCATCATTTTTTTTTTATATATCACTTTCCTTCATTTTTATTTCCTTTTCATTTGGTCCATTTTTTTCAGTTTTTTTTTGGCTTCTTATTTTTTATCCTTTTTTTATATAATTTTTTATATTTTTATAAAATAAATAGATACATAAAACGTTGACAAAAATTTATGTGTCAACAAGCGATTGAACATAAATTTGTTGTGGCAACCATCTGTTTTGCATATATGTAGTAGTTGAAGAAACAAATCTAATGATATCCAAGAAAGAGAAATTCATGAGGAATTGACTACGAATTTTAGACGTGGAAATTGGTCCAAAATTAAAATATTGACACCATGTAATCAAATGTTGGAAATTTACATATTGTAAATAAAAATAAAGTTTTTTTACTTATACCATAAATGGGAAATCCTTCGTGCACTATCATAACCATGATATTAAAAAAAATTCAATAATGTACTTGGTTACGATAAAGCTTTGTCCACCGTCTTCACAGATTACTTGAAAGTTTTGAAAATATTGAAATATCAAATAACATATTTTACAATTGGTCCGTTTATGTAATCTTGAAGGGTGCAATTCATTCGTTTTTTACTCTTTTTAAATTTTACGAGATTATCTCTTTGACTTTTATTTATTACAAAATATTTGGAAATCTTCAAAATAGTGAATATCAAATACTGAACTGTGTTACCACCCCATTGGGTGGCTGCGTCGGTATGTGCTCAGACCCTCTTTACAGTAGGGCGAGAGTTCGAACCCCCAGGTTCGCATACTGCGCATTCATTAGTGGTCTTAAGTGCGGTGTCATGGTGGTGGGTCATGCGCTAGCGTCGCTCCAAGTTTACGTCGCCGGCTGCCAGCTGTACGACGGTTCTTGGATATCAAAAAAATAAATAAAATACTGAACCGTGCAATTGATTTATTTTTAGAACTTAGAGAAATTAAGTCTTTACTATATATAGAAAAATTTTATCCCTAACGAGTATATTATCATCATCATCATTATTACTACTACTACTACTACTATTAGCAGCAACAACACTAACGGTAGTATTTCACATTTTCTTAACATTGTTTTTAAATTGCATCTAAAATTAAAGGAAAATATTACAGGAATTTAAGACAAGTGGACCCGCCTATACATGCTTGCAATGTCCAAGCCATTCATGCAAAATTGTTGCAACATTTACATTCTTCGTGGAAATCGGAAAGTTTTTAGAGATCCTACCTGGCACCTATATTAAGGGTATATCAAGTGAGATGTTCATCGATTACGAGGCCATTAAGGGTAATGTTGCGTTTTTCTAATTTCAAAAATAAAATGCATTATTTTGTTAGTTAGATTGACCACAATAATTAATTAAAGATAGTTTCTTTTTTCATTTAGCCAATAAGTGATTTATCAAGCACTTTACATCAAAATTCAAGCTCATTAGCAGATAACTTAATTTTTTTAGATGAAATATGTAAATTGATTTACAATTAGAGAATACGTATATTTTTTTATTTAGTTAAAATAAATGATCGATTATAATAGGTTACACATATTCATTACTTAAAACTCGAGCATTGAGAATGCCGAGTAATAATCATCATTTTCAAGTTTATTTGAAAAGCAAACCATCACTTCTAAGTCTTGGTAATTTGTATACATGGATATAATATCGTTAAAGTATTCTTGTTGCCTGGCCAAATGTGAAATCAAACTTTTAATTTTAGTTTGAAAATTCACAAAAAGAACAATAGCAAGATTTTATTTTCTACTTTTATAAAGATATTTAAAAACAGAATTAGTCTTAAAGATCACCTATCAACTCTAATACTAAAAAATAAAAGGCAAAGATATAAATATAAAGAATAACTTACTTACAAAATCTCCTCCTCAATGAAAACATGGAATGAACATTTGCGGACTATATTTTCACCCTTTTACTAATGTCAATTTAATCAGCCGAGCATTACATTGGGGCAAAGACATTATAATCCCGAGTGACTCTAATATAGATGATGATCCGTCTAGAATAATTATTCGTTTTCTTATCATAGTGAACTTCGGAATAGACAGTAGTTGCCAAAAGGGAGCAAAATAATGCCAATTTCTACCCCCACCCTTCCTTTTCTATCTTTGCACTTTTTACATAAATTGCCTTGTATATTCTGGAATTTTGATTTCCTTAGTAATTTTTGTTGACTAATCGAGTAAAAAGAGCTACAACCAAAACGTTGTGTTTTTTTCCCCATAAAATAGACGTTAAATGATGCCTCCGGCTTCATCGACCACATAAGGTCATCAAATAAAGCTACACTGATTAGGCTCCATCTATTAACTAGAATCGCCTGTCATTTTTACCTCCTCATTTTGGGGTTTTCTAGATGAAGCTTGTCGAGGCCGACTGATGCGACGCACGCATACCAAACACCCAAAACACACGCGGACAAAATTGAAATTTTCTCGAACTCGAAATTTTGGCTGAGAACAGCAAATGGATGATGGCTTCCACGTCTGCCTCTAGTTACTTTTCATTTGATTTGGAGGAGCTTTTGGGGTGAGTCATTTTTGGGACTTCATTAATGTCATGAGTTATGCGTTGGAACCTTCTACCTTAATTGTCATTTTTGGGACTTTAGCGTCACAAGAAGCTTTAATGGAAAGAGGGGTTATGATGCTTGCACCCCGTATGATCCAGAGACCATAAGCACGTCCTTTCTGGAGGGACCCTTAACAAACCCTTTGAGAAATCAAGGAATTGCTGCTTGATTTTTTTTTTTTGGGGTCGAAAAGAAAAGGTACATTGACTTATTACTTCCCATCTTTTTTTTTTTAAGTATGAAAAAAGTCATAAAAAAACCCCAAGTTTACCCACTATAATATATTTATCCTAAACTATTTTTTTTACATATCCTTAATACAAATGCTAAATAGGATCTCTAAACACTTTCCGATTTCCACAACGAACGTAGAATATCTCGGCAATTTTGCATGTATGGCTTGGACTTTGCAAGCATGTATAGGTGGGTCCACCTATCCAAAGATCGTGCAACATTGTCCTTTAATTTCAGAAGCAACTTAAGAAATAATGCGAAGAAAATGTAAAATACTACTGCTACTAATAATAGCAATAACAACAATAATAATAAGATACTCATTTTTCTATTTATAGTAAAGACTTACTACTTAGACTCCTTCTCTAAGTTCTAAAAATAGATCCATTGTACAATTCAGTATTTGGTATTGAATATTTTTGAAAATTTCCAAATGTTTCGTAATAAATAAAAGTCAAAGAGATAACGTCGTAACATTTAAAGAAAGAAAGAAAGAAAGATAAAAAGAACCATTTGTACCCTTCAGGATTTCATAAATGCACCGAAAGTACACTATAGTATTTGATATTTCAATATTTTCAAAACTTTCCAGCATTTCATGAAGACGTTCGACAAACTTTTATCGTAACAAAGTGCAAAAATGAATTTGTTTTTTTTTTTTTTTTAATCTAATGGTTATGATAGTATACAAAGAATTTCCGATTTTATGTTATAAGAGCAAAACTTTATGAAATGTGAATATTTTTATTTATAATATGTAAATTTTTAACATTTGACTCAAGTGATATCAACTTTTTGATTTTGGACTAATATCCACCACATGAAATAGGGAGTCAATTCCTCATGAATTTCTCTTTCTTGGACATCATTAGATTTGTTTCTTCAAATATTGCACACATGCAAAAACAGAATCGTTTTCCACAGCAAATTTATGTCCACTTGCCCATTATACAAAAATGGATGGCCCAGGTCATGCTAGCATAGTCCAAAAAATAAAAATAAAAATCCATACATTAGTCGTAATGACAAGAGATTAATAAAAACCAGATCCATGATTACCGCATGGACATAGGACTTTTTACTAGTGAGGCTAAAGAAAAATACGGGTTATTTCAAATTTACAATATGGAGGAAATTGCGACCACCGTTAACATATTAAATTTCAATTAACTTTGTTGAAACCCTGTGAGATGCGAAGGGTGACGCTAGGCTGGCTCATGCATTTGCAAAGAGCCCATACGTTAACTTATTTATGCATTCCTTGCCTTTAGCCAATCAACGATAAGTATATATTGTTTTATGGGTAAATGACAAGAAAAATAAATAAATTGGAGAGAGTTGCATGAATAAACGGTTGATTGTATTACGTCTCCGGTTCAAAATAATTTTGAATCGGAGGTTACGTTGACTACTCTTTTAGAGTCTTCTTCGATCTATATGAATGTATTGATTTGTATGCATATATTGAGAAATCAGTGTTAAAAACTTAAAGAGCTCATTTGAAGTGTTAAACATGAAAGAAATAGTTTTTTGACCATCACTATATATCTATAATTTCTTTCCAAACATAAAATCATGATTTGTAGATAAGATTTTAATTATCATTAATTTATTTTTCCTACTAAATGAATTAAGTGAACCCCCCTTTAACGTATTAAATAAGTCAATTTTTATCTTAATTAAATCTTGTAAGTCTAAACTAATTAGAGTTATCTAACAAGCTTAATTGCATTTTTAATTGTTTAAATTTTCAGCCCGTGGGCTATCCGCCGGTTAACAAGTCAAACTTTTGAAAAACGCACACGAATTCGGTACGTGGTTTCTTAGAGACGGTTTTGCATTGATTGTTTTACGAGAAAATCTCGGGTTTCTCCTCCACGACGCGGAACGACCCATTTAATGACGACACGTGGCGCCACGTGTCGTCCGGGTCCCAACACGCTCCCTCTCTAACCTCTCACCTCCTCTCTCCACTGCGCTTGCGTTTCTTCTCTTTTCACCCCGCGCCTTAGGGACTGGTGCCGGCCGTTGTCGGACATGGACGAGAGGGAGTTCCCGCTGGCGGACCGCCGCCGCCGGTGCTGGTAGAACCTGGAGGGGGCGGCGGCGGCGGCGCCCGGGAGGGAGGTGGAGGCCATGGAGAGAAGGGTCCTGACGGCGGGGGCCTTCTCGTCGTCGAAGGGGAAGGAGATGAGGAGATTCGCCATCCAGGTTGGCGTGAGCGGCGCCGTTTTTGGGAGATGAAGGCGGTTGGATGCCGGCAAGGCAGCGAGGGAGGAGGCATGGAGCTGAGCAGTGGATGCGCTGTCAGGTACTCAGAATCCGTTCTTGGGTCGGTCTCGGTGGAGGCCCGCAGAGAGAATATCGGGGGCGAAGCGCTGGCGAGGATCGATCGGAGATGGAGTATCGTCACTGTTCCGGCAGAAGCAGAAGCGGAGGAGAGAGAGAGAGATGATCACAGAGAAAGAAACCGATGGGTGAAGTCTGCGCGTGGGTGACCGAAAACGGAACAGTCAGCGAGCAGTGCCAGTGAGCAACGGAGCGAGTGACCGAAGCGGACCCCATGGTAACCGCCTAGAATTTGGCTGAGCTGGCGCGTGGGAGAGCGACGCATAACCGTAAAAGGCAGAGGCGAGGAAGGAGTGCGCGAGGAGGAGGACGAGGAAAAGATTCGGTTGGAGAGGAGGAGGAATCGACCCTTTTTTCCTCCTTTTCTTGCTTTGCAGAAAGAGGTTCGCCGCAAGTTTTTAGGGTGAGGGAGATTGGTGGCGGAGAGAGAAGATAAAAAAAAGAGTTTTCACTCCACCGCCCACATCCCGCCGTTCACTACCGCCCTTGGAAGCCGCCCCGGACATCGGAGCCGTTCGTTAAAACCCCGGGTAGGAGCTCTTTCTCTCGACACCCCCGATCTCAAAATTCATTTTTCTCGAAGACCATAGGCACCTTGCATAGAAATATTTGTTGAAATATTGGTTGATCCGTGCCTAATAATGTCGATTCAATCCTTCATGTGTCGAGACTAAGCCTCAAGCTTGCTGTCCGAAATGCGTATCATGCGTTTGCTAAAATGCCTGAAGGAAGACCGAGGAATTTTCACGCATAAACTCGAAGCCGATTCAGGTTTGCGTTTATATTCGCCGAATCCTGCTCGATTTCTTTGCATTTGCTGTGTCTTCGTGTGACTTTGCGATATATTCTCCACGTCCGAGTTGGTGAGTGTGGACTCAAGTTTTTTTTTTTTTGAATGAATGCTTGTGGAGTTACTGGTAGAGGGGTTAAAATGGGTTTATAACCCATTTTTGAACTCATATTTTATTTATATATGTCGTATAAGAATTAGACTCGTCAAATGGATGGGACGAGTCGGATTTAGGTCGAGTCGAAAATGGTTAACCCATAATTGACATATTTAACCCGTTTTAACCCATATTCATATAATGCAAATCTAGTGACCCATATCCAATGCGATCGGTATTGCTAAAACCTATTAATATTATAGGAAAACCCACACCTACTATATGTCAATTGGATTAAAACTTCAAATTAAATTAAAAATAGTAAAAATAAATAAATTTAAAATTTAAAAAAAAAAAAAACCTATATATTTAAATATTTATAAAGAATATCGACATGCTTTTATTGCTTGAAGTGAACATATTATTGAGTAATTGAATATTGTAACATGAAATTTTTTAATTAAACTTAAGAAAGATCATTTTTATGATATTTTTTTATAAAAAAAATATTGCTAAAACACATTTATGCAATACAAATTTAATGAAAATTTTTTATAATTCTTTTTAAAATAATTTTTAAATAGAATTTTAAATTATTTTTATTTTTAAAATATAATTTTTAAGTTTTCTTCTCTTTTCTTTTTCTTCTTCTTCTTGGTGGTCGTGGCCACGATGACGGCCGACAACCAGCCCACAAGTGAGCTCAAGCTCCCCCAAAGTCGGCGAGCTCGAGCTCGCCGCTCGAGCCTCACTTAACACTAATGAGGCCTTGGCCTCGCTAGATTGGCGAGATCGAGCCTTGCTAGTCGTTGAGCGAGCTCAACCTCGCCAAATTTGACGAGACTCAAGCTCACCCAACGCCGGTGAGCTTGAGTCTCCCAGATCCGACAAGGCTCGAGCCTCGCCTAGCCTATTGTTAACTTTCGTCGTGCCGGCCACCAACTAAGGAAGGAGGAAAAAGAAAGAAACAAGAAAAAAAAATTGAAATATGAAAAATAATTATAATTTTGATTTTTTTTTTTAAAAAGAACATTTTTATAAAGGTAAATAAGGAAAGATTGTGTGGGGCTTGGGTTGGAAATTTAGAAATGGTTCTAAGGTTTTAACCCACATGATATTTTAAATAGGTTGTGACTCATTTTCAACACATTTAAATCCTACTCACTTCTTTTACTCATTTTTAGCTGGGTTTTTAAAAGCCTTTGACCCATATACGACCCATATACACTCCGACACTCTCTCTCCTCTGCAGACCGTCTCCCTTCTTTCTCTCTCTCTTTCTCTCTCACTCTCTCTCCACGTTCTTCGTTCTGTTGTGGTGAGAACAAAAATCACAGATTGCTTCCATATGCTCTTTCCCCTCCTCTTCTCTCCCTCCTCTGCCGGTTGCTTCCATCTCCCCCCACCCTAAGAGACCACCCTAATGCTGACGCTGTCGACGCTCCTCCGCCTCCGCCTCTGCCTCCACAGGTTGCCTCCGTTGCCCTCAACGCCGATGCCTCCACCTTCGCCTATGCCCTCAAACTTGACACTAACACGGACACTATCGCCTCCCTCTCGCGACCTCTAGTCCGCTCTCTCCCTCTTTCCTCCTCAAAGTTGTGCCTCTCTTCCAATGAACCACGACGCTGACGCCCCTCCGCCAGTTGCCTCCGTCGCCCCCCAACTCTGACACCGACGCCTCCGCCTCCTCCTCCTCCTTCGCCTTTGACGCCAATGTCGATGTCAATGCCCTTTCGCCTACCTCTCGCGACCTCATCTCCATGGTTCTTGCTATTACGATGGAGCGGAGGTTGCGAGAGGTAGGTGAAGGGGTGTTAGCGTCGTCGTCGCTGTTAAGGATGAAGGCGGAGGCAAAGGCGGAGGTGTCGGAGTCGGAGTCGGGGGCGACGGAGGCAACTGGCGGAGGGGCGTCAGCGTCGTGGTTCATTGGAAGAGAGGCACAACTTTGAGGAGGAAAGAGGGAGAGAGCGGACTAGAGGTCGCAAGAGGGAGGCAATGGTGTCCGTGTTAGTGTCAAGTTTGAGGGCATAGACGAAGGTGGAGGCATTGGCGTTGAGGGCAACGGAGGCAACCTGTGGAGGCAGAGGTGGAGGCGGAGGAGCGTCGACATAAATTGCCTTGTATATTCTGAAATTTGATTTCCTTAGTAATTTTTGTTGACTAATCGAGTAAAAAAAGATACAACCAAAACGTTGTGTTTTTTTCCCCATATAATAGACGTTAAATGATGCCTCTGGCTTCATTGACCACATAAGGTCATCAAATAAAGCTACACTGATTTGGCTCCATCTATTAACTAGAATCGCCTGTCATTTTTACCTCCTCATTTTGGGGTTTTCTAGATGAAGCCTGTCGACGCTGACTGATGCGACGTACGCATTCCAAACACCCAAAACACACGTGGACAAAATTGAAATTTGCTCGAACTCGAAATTTTGGCTGAGAACAGCAAATGGATGATGGCTTCCACGTCTGCCTCTGGTTACTTTTCATTTGATTTGGAGGAGCTTTTGGGGTGAGTCATTTTTGGGACTTCATTCATGTCATGAGTTATGCGTTGGAACCTTCTACCTTAATTGTCATTTTTGGGACTTTAGTGTCACAAGAAGCTTTAATGGAAAGAGGGGTTATGATGCTTGCACCCCCGTATGATCCAGAGACCATAAGCACGTCCCTTCTGGAGTGTCCCTTAACAAACCCTTCGAGAAATCAAGTAATTGCTGCTTTAATTTTTTTTTTTTTTTTAGGTCGAAAAGAAAGGGTACATTGAGTTATTACTTCCCATCTTTTTTTTTTAGTATGAAAAAAGTCATAAATAAACCCCCAAGTTTACCCACTATAATATATTTATCCTAAACTATATATTTATCCTAAACTAGTTTTTTATGACACCAAAAATCTTAAATTTGCACCAATGTAACACATTTATCACAATTTTTTTCTATGACACCAAAATCCCATATTATGCCCATGTGACACATTTATCCCTTTTTTTTTTATGAGACCAAATTTTTGAATTAAATATATCACACGGGCACAAGTTTAGAAACAACAAGTTTTAAGTACTCCATGATAAGAAGAGACTCCTCCTAGTCCCAGTTGAAGTGATCTGATCTGTAGACCCGCTTATCAGAGCTTCCACGAGATCAGCATGGTCGGACTCAGATAGCAAAAAGTGCACATATCTATGTCTTCGCTCGAAGTTGCAAGTTGGAACACTTCAAGTACGGCAAAGCCCGTAACAATTAGACCAGCATGATCTCTACAAATGCTAGTTATGGTGCCGTCCCCAGCGGAACCTTGGTGTGCGACGTGATAAAGGTGGGCACCTTCCTTGTTTATGATGCATGAGAGTTCCATTTTCTATAATTTGCTTGCAGGAAATATGATGATTCCAGAGTCATTGCAGAATATTTGCTCTGGCTCGAAACACAGAGTCATTGTGGGATATCCAGCGGTTGAATATTTGCTTTGGCTTTGGCGTAGTGTAGTTCCATTCCCCATCAAGAACTGTAACTTCAAAGAATTTTTACTTGGCCATGTTCCCAATTTTCTTGTAAAAATGTATTTCTGATCTTCTCAATCTTTTGAATTATCAGCGATTCAGCAGTGTATTATTGGAAGCCTCGAGAATTTATAGCTAAGTTTAGCTATTTTCTGTGGATTGCCTGATGAGTGATAATTGATGAAGTTGAGCTCTCTATCAATTTTTGCTTAGAGAACTAGAGAGTTCTTTTGGACAGAACGTCCACCACATACACAAAAGAAAGTAGAAACTTTAAGCAATTTTACTTTTCTATATCTGCTAGTTCATCAACAGAGTACTATTCAATCAAAGGCAAAGACCAGGTTTTGAGGAGCATCCGGTAAGAAACTACCTTTTACCAACAAAAAAAAAAAAACTATTGTACTTGGTTGCCGCTAGAAAATTCTTGATCTTGCCTTCGCTAATCAATCATGTCTCTTTAGGTTAATTAGAATACTGGAGGTCGTTAACATCACCTTCAAACAGATGCAAAAGACTCTCCAGATGATCTGCACTGCTTGGCTATGAATTCATTTAACCGAATTACTTGACTATGAAGACATGAATTCCTCTTACAGAAAAGTTGCATCATGTGTTTCAGCTCCAATCCTTGCAGAAAACACAAGCAAACTGGAAACCGCCTGTTAAGCCTCTTATGAGATTGTCGATAAAATGACCAAAAGGAACAAGATGAGAACTTGGACTGCCTCAAAGAAGGTGAAGCTTCTTGCCTTCTTGGTAATGTACACGCACAAAAATTGCCATAATATACCTGATTGCCCCCAGAAAAACTAAACCTTAATTGAACTGCGTCAAAGAAGCTTTCAGGTGATGGAGACTTCTTATTCAACTAAATAAGATGAGAGCACGAAGTCCAGAGACTTGGTCAGGAGGGTACAAAATCTGGTTTATCTACACTTTTGATAAATGGGATTAATCACGGCTCACGTTCTAAACCTGCCAATTGATTCAGAGACTACTTGCTTTGTGGATGCGATTGAAAAAACTTATGTACAACGTACAAAAATGTAGATGTGACCCCCTAAACATCTTGTGTGATCCACAGAATTTAAAAAGGAATCTGCCAGTTGGCCTAGCATGCCTTACTTCGGCAGCTTGAGGCTCTTGATCTTGAAAGGACCACAATCATGGATATGCCAAAGGAGGTCGCGAAGCTAATGAAATTCATTTGCTTAGAGGTATCTTTTTGCCGACGCATATATCGCAGCCCAAAACATGCAAAAGTGAATGCATTGATTACTCAGGGCATTGTTTCTGCGCTCTCTCGATTAGAAGAGCTTAGTATCGAGGTAAGCGTGGCGGATGAGAGGTGGAGGAGTGTTGTGGAAACTGTTGTTGATGACGTCTGTGGCTTGACGAGGCTGGATACTCTTAATCCGCACTTCCCACAAGTGGAAATTCTAAGGAAATTCATATGATTTTTTATGGTGCCTATGTCATTGTCACATTTCAAATTTATTGTTGGCGATGACAATGAACACATCGCGATTTGTCTCCCGGAGGATCTTGAATTTGAGTTAGAACGTTGGGATGGATTCTTGAAATATGTAAATAGTGTGGGTGTCCCTACTAACATCAAGAAGTTGCTTCAACATACCATTGCATTTTTCTTAGACCGTCATACGGATGTCACTAAGCTGTCTGATTTTGGGATTGAGAACATGGAGCAACTGAAATGCTGCATAATGGAGAGTGCAATGAGATTCAGGTTATTCTTGATAGAACTAACATGTACAACGAAGCTAATAGAAAAGAAACTGAATTGGAAACATGGGAGGATGATAGGTGGTTTCTCATATCACTCAAGTATCTCTACATACATCATATGAAGAGTTTGAGGTGCATTTTAAGTGTTTGTCCTTAGTCACATGTCCTCAATTGAAGATCGTGTTCGCACCTAGGTTACTGGAAAACCTCGATGGCTTAGAAGAGCTCGAGATCATAGACTGTCCCCTTGTCTTAAGTTTAGTGAGGTATGAAGTTACTTCTTTTTATGAGATTACCTACTTCCTCCCCAAGTTGAGAAAGATATCCCTAGTTTCATTGTCTCTAACTTATTAACATTTCTGGAGGCTGACACGTTGCACCAAATTTGGCAGAAATAAAAATTGCTAATTGCTCAAATCTCAAGATTCGATCAACCGATGGAATCTGTTGCAATCATCCAACAGGGCCAGGCCTAATCAGCGGAGAGCATCGTTCTGTTGAAGTGATGCATGTATTTTTCTTCACTTTCACGCGATACACTTGATTGAATAAAGTCAAAAGCTACAGGCCAGCTTTAATGAGGAGAAAAATTGGAATGTCGACTTTTATTTGAATGAACTCTAGTCTTCTTTCACATCGAAGATCTGATCTGTTACTGTGATCTGAATGAAATCTTACTTTAGGTTGGTTTGCTTGAGAGCACACCCCCACGTTCACCCTGTTGCACCATGCAGAATCTTTTATCTCATTTACAGCCCGTTGACGGCTCTAAGCATGAACTTTGCCTGATTGTTGCAAGCTAAGTAGCACCGACACGACACGACGACACGTTTCTCAAAAAAATAAAGAATTTCGATATGTTGGGACACATTGTATATTAAATATATATTTTTATATGTACATAATAAATTATCATTTTTATGATTATTTCAATAAAATTCATAAATAATTTTAAAAACCTAGAATGAATATACACTTAAAACATTAATCCGTCATCTATTAATATCATTCATTATTTTAATTTGACAAATTCAACTCTATTTCAATAATTCATAAAACTTGGAGAAAAAAGGAGTGATCCATATATTTAGGACTCGCATGTTAAATACGTTGGAAGAGGAGAAAAAAAAACTTAAAGGGTGAATTGTGTATCGGGGAAGTGGGAGTTAGAAGAGAAGAGAAAACTAGGTTTTTCTTGTTTCTTCATTTATTATTTTTAATATTATGTTTTATTTTTTTACATATATATTTTGACCTCTCATTTATTAAATTTTTAAAATTGACATCGCTATCAGAATCACGTGTCGGAAACTCGTATGTCAGAATTCCGACTCGAATGTCAGAAAGTGATGAGAAAGTTAACCAAATGTTGGATTGTTCGAGAGTATCAGAGAGTGTCGGACACGTGTCGAAGTGTCCGACACGACACGAAGGCTCTTGGAGAGTTTTGGTGTTTCATAGGTTGCGAGCAAACCTTTGTAGGGAATCTTCTACCTTATGGTAATCTTCTGTTCTTATTTTTTCTTTTGGTTCCGCATTTTTTATCTGCTGCAAAGGCCCAGGTAACTGGAGAGCTATGCTCCCTAGTAAACCAATATCCGCTTGCATCATTCCACATTTTGGAACTCTAACATTTGGTTGCCAAAACTTGCATTTGGTTTTCTACGGGAAGACCAGGGTAACAGGATCACAAATTCCTTGTTAAACCAAGATCCAAGTGCATTGTTGAAGATTTAGGTAAACTTCTACCATCTTGGATTACCTAAAGTTGGTTAGCATTGATCTTTTTTTACACTGGTATCATTATAACAGAAATATTACAGAAACCATATATACTTTAAGTCCTTAACGAGAAATAAAAGAGTGGAGATAACAAAATTGAGCTAAGTATAGGTGAGGTTTAGGCCCGCACCTTACTCCTCTCTTCAAGTACTACCAGCCCAGCCTCCAACCAAGGCTGAATTCGTCACTTCCCCCATATACATTACAACTCATGCCATGGTCCCACACAACTTCAGCATCAGTTGCTTCTATACTAAACCCTTGTACAAAACCAGCAGTCTTTTTAGAACGGAACAATAGTCGCCTATCAATGTCCCCATTTAGTTAAGCCTCTCCCTCTCATATAAATTTGTAAGCCCACTCTGGAATGCTTGTTAGAGACTAGAGAGAAGACGAGACAAAGATAGTTCAAAATACACTCGAGGTCTTGCAAAGTTTAGCACAAGCGGAAGTACAGGAATCAAGGTGTAGGCTCTTCATATTGGTGGTATTCTCGATATAGCCTACCCTTTGGATAGCAAAACTTATTTTCGAGTGATCGCTACATGTACTTGTTTTTAAAATTATTACTCAAAAAAAATTAATAAAATGTGAATTGAACACTATAGGGATCCGATTCCAAGTAATGGGAAAAAAATAATGGAAAAAAAAAAAAAAAGTGATCAGTTCCTAGGCAACCGGTCTAGTCCTCAGTTCTCAATTTTGGGAACTAATTGCTCCCGGGACCAGGAACAGGTCTCTTTTTTTTTTTGTAGGTAAGTGGATGCATTTTGTAGGTAACTATGTTACAGCACGTTGCACACTTTAACAAGTACTCTAATTATGCATCCGCTTATTTTTTGACCTCCCTGCTGATGAAGGCCATCTGCAATTTCTAGATAATGCATAAGTTTCCAATCCAAATCTCTCAAGGGCTTTTATTTTATGAATCTTTGTTGTCATTAGATGCTTCTTTGCGCTTACATAATAAGGCGCAGGGGAAGGCGCGCTCAGAGAGCGGGAGGCAACGTACTAGAGAAGTTTCTGAGAATAGCACCTCATGTTCCTTACCATCTTAGCGTCTAATTATAGTTTCTTGTCCTGCTTAAAGTTTAGCTTCTTCTTTTTTAAGGCTAGTCGCTTTTGGCAACAACTTGTCTTTAATGTTTCAACCGTTAATTCGTCTGTGAATCTGTTTAGAAAAATTGTTCCTTCTCAGGGTGTACTGGAGGATTTGGGAATTCATCATATAGTTGTGAATGACTGGGAATACTTCAAACTTACTATGCTGTAAAGGGACCCTAGCCGTTGCTCAAGTTTTGTGAAACCTAAGCAGAATTAACCTAAATATGATGACAGCAATGACATACCAAGTCAACGATCTGCACCTGGGGCTTGGATGATGCTTTCGCTTCTTGAGTAAGAATGCAGATCCCATGTTCGAATATCGATGACCAGCTCGGCCACTCATTTGAATATATTCCCCGCTAGAAATCCATCTAAACTTATCTTCATCAAACTTTTGGACATTTGTGAACACGTCTGTCCTTGCAAGCATATTCAAACCAATACTAAATGTCTCCATGGCAGACAAATACTACAGGATAACAAAAGAAATAAGATAAGTGGCTCAGCCAACATAGAGCCTTTAATATAAATATCAGGTGTGAAAAGGTAACACATGGATCGGAAATGAAAAGCCATCCAAGGAGCAGAAAACCTGCATGCAAAGTGCACGAAGTACTTGGAGTGCTCAATCCTCATCGGCATCCTTTTCCACAATTACATTCTAACTTTCTATCATAACGAGATATCTAGTCAGTAAAATTTAACGAGAGACTACAGATCAGAAGACGTAATCAGGTAACTAACTATGGCGTAGATTGCAACATTGCTGCCATATTTGTGAAGCGATGCAATCATAAACTCACTTAACAGACAGAAAATGCTAAAGCTAGAACTACTAATGATACAAAAAGGACCCTACTTGCTAATCACACGACAATGTATCAGTTATCCAAGTAGATTACCAAGCAAATTCCAAACAAGACATTTAAAGTAAACTTACTTGGTTATTAAAAGCTCAAAGAAGAATTCATCAAGAGGTCGTCCAAATTTTCAAAAACCTAGTTTGCTTGCTTCTCCAAGGAAAAAGAATACTAAAAACAGCATGGACCATGCATTTTAAGAATACTTGATTATCTAGATTTCTACAGCTTCAATGACATTTGTTGAGGTTCATCTTTTCTGTCTTGAAATTAAACTTCATCTGCTCTTCATCATGCTCCTGCTGTGTTGCATTTCAAATGCCATTTTTTTCTCATTATTGCTCTCTTTGGATTGTCCAGAACTCAAGTGATCCTTTTCCCTTGATCTAGATCTCCTTGTGCGACCCCTACCAATGGTGAGGAAAATCAGATGGAGATGCAACTTAACAGACTATAGGTGTTGTAAAGTCAAAAAATGAAAAAACCACCAACTGCTCATCACAAGGAGAAATTAAGAAATCACAGCCAGATTGACTACTAAACTGAAGCTAGCTAGCACAAGGAACAATATGGGTCCACTCATTTAAATCATAATAATAGTGGAGATCACATCTGTTTTGAAGCTCTTCCCAAAATCTTCGTATATGATTATCTGTTTTATCCTAGAAGTATCTTCATTTGAAGCTTTGGCAGCTTTACAAAAAGCATGTATAATCAATTTAATTTCTTAAGTGGCTGTAAGTTGAAAGAAAAAAAAGCCCTAAGATGTCGATGGATATCTGACACCTAGATAACATGGCATTGGTCGGAGAAAAAGTACAAACGTCCCAGGCTCCTAATAATAGTGAAAAAGGAGTGACAAATGCCATTTCATTTGATTCCAGTTGCTCTAGTATATTTGTTTCAGTAGACAGCTGAATTGATATAATTCTGTAATAAACATCTGTTATACCACTGAGGCATTGAGATTGCTCTTGTTTGCCAAGATACCAAATTCCCATCTCCCTCCTGCACTTACCCACGTCTCAATTTCTTAAGTCCTAAAAGTTTAATGACCAATAGTGTCAATAACATGTAGTACTGCAAAACCATGGAAATCTCAGCTATCATACTCGTGTGCTAGCATTTGTCTAAAAGGTTCATCACCCATGCAAATCATCAACACTAAAGATTTGTCAGAAAAATACGTAAACCCACAAAAGAACTAAGGACCTATTTTCTTCCATCTGTTATAAACTTATGAGGGATTTAGTGCGGACATCAATACGGATAACGTGATCTGGAGATGTGTATGCAAACATTTTATTGCAAGAATTAACTTGTAGTAAGTTACACCTCTGGAGGTTTTAGTATTCTGTTGACTTTTAAGTATTTAAAAATGGCATATTTAGAGAGAGAAATTTGAGGCGTTTGAGAGTCTACAGTCTAATTTTGTTGATGAAAATAATAGATGGTTAAAGGTTTTAATTTTTGATATTATGGGTTACTGAAAAACCACTTTTCTTAGTAAGGGCTTTTCCAATGTATACCCCAGATACAGCCAAGAGAAAACAAACCTCTTTGAATCAAAGCTGATGTTCTTGCTAGAGTTTATCTATCGACCCACATTTGCTCAATAGATTTTCCGGAGAATAAGCAAATAAAGCAACCATCTTACTGACCCAGTACTTAGGAGGTGATTTATCCCAGTTATCCCACTCATTATCGCCACCCTGATTGCGGAAACAGTGAATGAAATTGCAAGCAATTTCATGGGAACATGTCTGTCACCTATCAAAAATAGGAGCCTAATTCAGAAATGGTAATTAATAATAATCATTGACATCCCAGAGAAAATACAATAAATGGAAAAGCATGACAGCAACTAAAAATGCAAAAATTGCCATACCTTGAACCTCAACTTCATGCACTCCCTACAGATGGCGACTTTCCACCTTGTAACATTGACAAATTCACATTTTACCTGTTTAAAAAAGAACATCCAACTCATTTAACCCCCAATCAAGAAAAAGACGATATGGTAAAGAGGATAGTTATGGGAACATGACAGCACATAGAGACTACTAAAGTACTATTCACACCTACTGGAAAGACTACTAGAGCTCAAAATAGTCACAAACTAGAAATCCTTGCTAAATGTTAATATCACAATTAATTGCAGATTCGAAGGAATTTAGCACGGAACTGGATGCTTTTTCCCTTCCCTTCTTGTTAGATTACTATATTAGACACGTCCAACTAGGGAATGAAATACCTGTTTGCCAGCAAAGAATCGGCCATCAATAGAATTATAAACCAGCATAGCTGAATCCATAGACTTGTAATGTACATAAACATTTCCCCTCGAATGGAATGAACCATTTTTACAAACCTGAGATAAGAATTGGATTTGTCAATCTGAGATTGCATAGAAACATACACAACCAGGATCCAGGCTTCCACAAGACAAATCTACAATTCAGAAAGCTTGAAAGAGAAATGCAGAAAAACCCATTGAAAAGCCAGAGAGAATATAAATAAAGGATTAACTACCCTCAAAGTTCATAACCACCTTGATAAAAAGCCAATATCAAGACCTGCAAATTGGAAAATTAACAGCCATGAACTGATTTTATTACCTTGAAATTTACAATTTCCCCAGACTTGAACTTTGTATGAATATCCTCGTAAAACTCCTCAAATGAGCGTTCCACCTCTGTCTGTGTACTGAAAAGAGTAAAAATGGGCAATTATGAATTGGTTAGATCATCCTAAGAGATACGTTAACAGTAGTAGAAGTTGTAAGCCTCAAGGTCAACTGGAGGAAGAGTGGATTGCTTATAATTGAGGAACAGTGGAGCCCTTTAGATACTCTGCTTGGATTTGCACTTCTGAGCAAAATTACAAGTCCTCAGTTTCCGATTCTCTAATACTTCAAAAAGCTTTGCAGGATCAGAAAGAGGTAGGATATGGAAAATGTGGTCCTTAAGAGCCATATTCCTGTCTATTGTATATTTCTCCATCTTGATGTTTAGTGGATAATGATTGAGGAGCATTCTATGGGTACTAATAGGGTAACGAGAATAATCACTTCAAACAAAGCCTGGCAACCAGAGACACCCTAACTGATTGGCGTCTGGAAAACTAATGCTAGCATCTCAGCAGCAAGAGTAATCGCTTCAAATGAACCTGGAAGATTCAGATCCAAAGATTCATTTCTGGAAAAATCATGCTGGTATCGGTCATTATTACAGAAAATGAGAACCTGGGGTGGATAATCATCAAAAGACGCGGAAGAGATAATGATAGTTCTGGTCATTGGAAGCTCAAATATCACTTCCTCTTCAATGTATCGAAAGACTTTCACCATGCAAATACAGGGGAAAACTCTGGAATAGCTGGAGTAAATTGTGCATTTAGTAGCTAACACCTTGCCTCCTACTTGAAGAATCTATAGTCAAAACCATCTCAGAGTATTCCAAGAGACATGAAGGACAGCTTTACACATATAGGATCAAGCAGCAGCTAAGTAGTTTGTTCACCAGAACAAACTACACATGACTCAACTACACAGGCTTTTTCCATGCAATTAATATACTCATGTTAGCAGCATATTTATATCAGATGTATTCTTTTCAGTCATTAATCTCCGGAATCAGAAAATGCATGAGCATTTACACTGGGAGAAAGCCAATCCCTAGAGTGATGAAGAAGTATTCAGACATTGTATACGACTTCTACAGAGGCTCTTCACAATGTGAATTTTAGACAGCTGTACTGGTATTTATCACCTTCAAAAATTAAATAGAGACAATATCATCTAGGCAACTAATACCAATTACATGAAGAACTAGAAAAAAGCCAGCATGATGTTTTAAAACTAAGAAACAATCACCCATGCTGGAATAAAAGATAAGCCCTACAAGTGAAAAGAGTAAGAAATAGTAGGACAACACAGTCACTGTACAATAGTGTTGATTCATTATTTAGATTCCATATTTTTCTCAAAGATCAAAATAGCCAATGATTCTTTCTTCCAACACACCTATCTCGAAGAACAGAACAGGTCAGCTGCAATAGCTCTTACCAGAAGAACAATTCCAGCATCCCATTGCACCCGCCTAAAAACTACTGGAGCATTAAGGAGCAATGAAATAGAAAAACTTACATTGAAAGTTGATCTCTATTACCCAAAAGACTATGAGAAGATTAATAACCAATCAACAAATTCAGTTTGAAAAACAGGATTAGCCATGGTATTCACCGATCGAAACAAATGTTCCAACTATCAAATTTTAATTCATTGTGCCCGACCAGTTCACTTATTGCCAAAGATGAGTCAGAAGGCATTGAGGCTGCAAGATCAATCCTCTAATTGATATGTCGGCATATAGATTACTCTAGGGTGATAATGATCAACAGGTGGAGCAATCCTGAAAAAATGATTTTACAGAATCCAAGAAAAAGAGAGAATCATTTATCAGAAATTGCGTTAAAATATGTATCTAATGATGATCGACAAAAATGCATGGAAGTGCAACTACAACGACACAATCGTATTTGAATGTACAAATATATACAGACTCAGATAAGCATGATATGCAACAGATAAAGCTTTAAAATGTCATCGACAACTAATAGACTTTCCTAATATCAAATCATCTGTGCATTTCGAAAATTTGAGAAGGATAAACACTTCCACCTAACGTTAGCTAAGATAAGGTATATCCTATCCCACTTTATTCCAGGCTATAAACATGGCTTCTTTTCATGCCATAATGAAGTTAAAAAAAATTCACATGATTAAAAAGAAAAATGATAAAAAAATTCAAGAGATCGAAATTTCATTAAATCCAGGATCTGAAAGCCAAATTGATCTACATATACAGTACATATACAGTGATATCCTATCAAGACACTTAAGTGCTATTTACAGAATCTAATTCCATTGATAATGCTGGTATTTACTATTGCTTATAATGATCAACCAGTAAAGATGTTTCAACAATTCATTCACTTGAAAGCACAGTTCCCGGGATGTGCAGACATAATAGAGCAAACAATACTAGAGTAAAACAACCAATACCAAGAAGCCCTCTTTGGCATAAATAACTTATAAAGCATTGAAAAAGAACTACAAAGACCAAAAGGAATTCCCAAGCAAAGCCCATAATTGTCTACTCTCCTACAGCAGAAAGGAGATCATTGCAAAAGAACACTTTTCAGCTAAATGACAAATAGATGCCGACATATCACCCGATATGCAATAGTTCTTATAATGAAATGTACCATCAAAAGATAAATGATGGATCGTTTGTGAAATAAAAATTTTCTAGACCTTAAAAAATATGAGAAGAGAAAAGGCATGACCAGGTGTCAAATACGCTAGTGGTTCATGGCAGTGTAAGATGCTCCATAAGTAAACATCATCACTCACGGATATCATAACTTGTCAGAGCTGTATGGTTCTCTCTACAAGTTAACGAAGATAATGTAAAATATGGGAAATCAACATGGAATGCTAACGAGAAAAAAAACCCACTTTTGCCACAAAAGGACTCAACTAATAAGAATTAATTACATCTTTCACATCACATGGAATTCCATCAAAATCATCATTTTCAGGAGCCAGACATAAAATCACTGATAGCTGAATTTTTCCAGTCAAAACCATTACAACCCAGACAGTTCAAGAAATCCATGAGAAATCAGTTAAAAAACTCGTTGAAAAGCGGGGGTGAAATATGATTTGTTGATGAAAAAATACAAACGGCAATTCCGGGTTTCCATACAATAGACCTTGCACAGGAAAAAAATTAAAAAATTCTCCAAGACAATTAGAAAAAAAAAGAGCCACACATTTATCACTAGGTTGATTGGGAAAGGAACTACACAACCCCAAAGCCAAAGCAAATATTCAAACAATGGACATTTCATCTCTAAAAGAGTCTGAACATAGTCGACTTGTCTCCAAGAGCAGATGCTTACTAAAAAGCAAAGCCTCTATTGGCCAGTAAGAAACAACTGCCCAATTTGTAGAAACTTCGGAAACAATTATCATGATGGCAGAAACAGAATAAAGTTTGCATTTCTAAGAAATATTACTTTCCTGACGACTGTCATCGTACAAAGGAAATGACTTTGTTTTTTGCCACTAACCAGGATGAAGCCTCAATTAATCTAGGAAGTGCACAGTCCATGATTGGTTTCGTTAGCTGCATACTCTCTCAAGACAAGCTCCACTTGTTCTACCACCCCGAGTCTATGGAGCCATCCAGCAAGTCTTTCAGATGCTTCTTTTCCAATTACAATACCATCTCTCTCCAAATGTATCAGAAAGTCCAGTGCTTTGTTTATTTTGTTCTGTCTTTCATACGAGTGCAGAACAAGGGCCACACATTTATCACTAGGTTCAATACCAGCCTTCCTCATATTCTCAAAGGCAAAGAGGGCCTTGTCACTTTGTCCTGTAGCTGCATAGGCATTTATAAGTAGCCCACCTAGCCTCGCGTCTGGAATAATCCCCGCAAATTGAGTAGCATCAAAAATCCTCTGAGCTCCTTCGGCATCGCCAATCATGGAATACGCTCTCAACAGTGCCTTATAAACTTCACTTCCAGCAAAGATCTCTAGTTCATCCATTTCTCTCAGTAAAATCTCTCCCTGTTCAAGCATTCCAGCTCTAATGTAGGCCATGACCATTGAGCCATATGACCTTTTATCCAATGGCAATCCAAGCAGCTTGATTTCTTCAAACGTTTTGCTCGCCAGCTCAAAATGCCCAGCCTTGCTGTACATATCAACCATAGCAGTCAAGGTAACCTGATCACAGATCAAGCCTCTTTGCTTCATTGCTAGAAGAGCATTTTCCGCATCTCGAATTTGGTTTTGCTTTCCATACCAATGGATTAGTTTTGTATAGTCACGAACATTAGCTTCGAAAGATTCTTCTAATAGAGCAAGTTCCGCCACCTAGAAACAGTTTCGAGGATTCATGAGTTGAATTTAAGATTTTCTTCATGATTGCGTAAATCAAATTAACAAAGCATGAGGACCCCATGATTCAACAATTGTGATGCGAACAATTTCAAACACATCCACAAATCAGAGCACCTCAAAAACTCACAGCCATCCAGCACTCTCTTCAATATTGTCAAGAAGAAACTCTCATTCCTCACACAAGCTAACAATCACTAGCTCGCTAGATTTCGACAGCTCATTTTCCAGGAGACCGTGCACAAAATTCTAATCTAATTGTGGAAGCTTAACTTTGCAAGATGACAAATTTCAGCTCTTTCCAACAGCAAAAGCTAGATGTAAATGCAAAAATTCGAACTTATCAACACAGCATGAAAACCTTTGAACTCATGCTCTTCCAACAGACACAGACGCTGCATCATAGCTCAAATAGAATAGCTAGCAAACAACCGATGAAATCAAACGAGGGAAGGTACCTCGAGATGAGCAGGATGATTCAGCTTCCTCAATTCCTTGAGAACCGCGAGCCAGTCGGCTCTACTGGGCTTCATGATCTTCACCCAAGCAGCCAAAACATCCGACAAGCTCGCCCTCTGAGGATCGAAACATATGATTTGCCTCATCAACGCCTTGCACCTTTTCGCCATCTTAAAAGGAAGCTTGGATATGGCGATCCTCTGCTCCTCGGTAGCACGACGCCCCACCTCGGCCCACTTGAACCTGGGCCTACCCTCTTCAGGGTTCTCAGCTTTCGCGGCGTTTTCGCCGCCGGCCGGCGAAGAAAACAGGGGCGAAGCAAGAGAGCGAGCGCCCTTGTCACGATGAGTTTGAACAAGAATGTGAACTGAAGAAGGCGAGTTTCGCCGCCGGACGATCGCGGGTCGCCGCCATTGTTGAGGGCGGAGGTTCGACGCCAGATTGAGCGAAGAGCTTGGCGCTGCCGCGGCCGACATGGAAGCTCTGCAGCTTGAGCTCCGGCAGGGTGGGAGATGAAATGATGAAGGGAAGGAGATGAAGATGGGGACGGTTTATCCAATCTTTTCTTGTTTGCTGGGGCTGATTTGAGAATCGAGATGAGTTGGTTTCCTTCAAATTTTAGACCCCACTTATATTTTTTTTTCCCAATTCAGTCCTTTCATTTTTTTTTTTTTTATTTTGGTCAGACCCAATCTACAATCCTTGAAGAAAATATTTTCAAGGCATAAAAGCACGCCAGCAGCACATGGCTTCAAAAAATACTAAGAGATGTCACATATAATGTTTCTCGTCATATTCAAATTGCACGAAACCAAAAAAAAAAAAAAAAATTAGAACTCAATTATATTTATTATAAATTTGATGAGGTGAATTACGCTTTAATTATAAGTTTTAGAACTTCGCAAGATAAAAAAAAAAATTATCAATGATTATTACTGATGCTATATGTGCACTATGGCGAAATATTTGGTACCATCTCACAATTCCTGGCTGTAAATCAAAAAAATAAATTTCTAACGAGTGGATAAAAGTTCCGGATGATCAAAAGAAGTTATCAAATCGATGATGGTCCACATATTTTTGGAGTTGACCTTTCAGAATCTCATCCTCAAACGGTTGATACATGACCCTGCTCTTCCCATATCCACTAAAGTTGCAGAGATTATGACTGATTCTACATGGTCTTTTCCTGGGGTTTGATAAGATGATTTGGGGATTACATAGGCTGCCATTTGATGCCACTCTTTCTGGAGGGCAAAGTCCTATGTACAACTCCTGTTTCAACTTTCGGATGCATGGATCATTCCTAGGGGTGTCAAGGGGTCGGGCCAGGTCAGGTGGGGCTGGCGCAGATTTTTTTGTGACAACCCTAACCATTGCTGTTGCCGGACTCATTTCGAAATGAGATGACTAAGGTGGATCGGCGCAGATTGATATGGTTTGCTCTTCCTAGGATCTGCTCTGATCTCTTGAACGGGTCATTCTTGAATGAACCTCCCCACTTTTGACAGGATTTAGAGATGGTTTCCTGCTCCTACTTCTCTCCTTTGCTTCCTTTTGCTAGTAACGTGATGAGTCTTAAGCACATCTTTTCATTTGCTAAGCTTGAATTCTATTGACAGAACTCCTGCACATTGGGATTGTGATGGATCTATTGGAAAAATTAAAGAAACGTAGACTTTGATTTTGTTACTCATAGATAGTGTTGAGAGCTCACACACTTTGTTATATATAAGATCCCACATTCACACTCTAAATTAGATGAGCAGATCTTTCTTTTTAGCCGGTGAAGTTCTTGGCAAAGGCTGAAGAAGAAGAAGTAGAAGAAGAGGAGGAGGAGGAGTAGTGATCCGGCGGCGGGTGGCGGGGGAACTCCGAGAGCATCTGAACCACCTCCCTCATCGTGGGACGCTCGGTGCTATTCTCCTGAACGCACAGCATGGCGACGAAGAACACGTGCGTGGCCTCGTCCTTGGGCACGAGGCTCAGCCGTGGGTCCACCACGCGGGTCGCCTCCTCCCTCCGCCAGTTGGTGGTGGCTATCTTCGTCCACTGGACGATGTCCACCCCGTCCCCAAAGTCGCCCACGGGCCGCCGCCCGGTCAGGAGCTCCAGGAGCACGACCCCAAAGCTGTACACGTCGCTCTTCTCATCCACCCGTAAGGTGTATGCATACTCTGCAATAAGACAAACGAATTTTCCGTTATGAAATACGCTCGGCTAGTGGCCTTGAAGCATTGGTCGGTACATGATTTTAATGTTGTTTTACGTTGTGCTTTGTTTTCTTGGAAGCTTTCAACGTCATGAATGATGATAATCATGTCAAATAGGCACGTTGTCAAAGACCCACTCAATTTTGAGTGGGTCTAAGATGGAAAGCGCTGGTTTTGGATAAGCTTTTGCAAGTCCTGCCAAAGCGAATCAACATGAATTGGCACGCATTGATGTTGCTTTAATCTTTTGTCATGAACTGCATGATTATAGTTAAAGAAGCCGCGCCCCACGGAACAATAAAGCGAAACGGAGTCAATTCATTCAAGACAAAAGCAAAAATAAAAGAATAAAAAATGAAAAAAGCAAAAGGAGCCAAAGAACAAAATTTGAGAAAAGGGCATAAAGGAGGCAGCGGAGGGAGTGCGTCTGGTCAGAAATGGACCCTAGGAAATATCCCTCTTTACGTAATTTCTAGAGGATTTAATTGGATTGCGCATGTCTGTTTGCTTTCAAGTACCTAAGTTGACCCACTTAGATTCCAATTTACAAGAATTTGACTGGACCATGGACCCCACTCTAAGTACTACCACTGAGTGAAGATTTTGAGGGACTATCTTGTTGTGAGTGACATTTCCAATTTCCTTCCTTCTTGAACATACCAGAAATGTTGCATAGAATTCAGAAACTCAAGAATTGAACTATGTTAGAGAGTTTGGGTCAGAGAATTGTTCTGATGGTCTTAATGTGGTTAATGTGTGAAAGTGAATACGCTAGTGAATTGCCAACCAAAGAATGATAATGAGAGATTTTAAGCGTGGCATACCAGGGGCAATGTAGCCATAGGACCCCGCGATCACCGACATGCACTCCGACCCTCCGCTGTCCACCAAGAACTTGGCCAGCCCGAAGTCAGCGACGTGCGCCTCGTAGCTCGAGTTCAGCAAATGTTGTTCGACTTCACGTCTCGGTGAAGGATCAGCGGGCAGCAGTCATGGTGCAGGTAGCACAAGCCTTTGGCAGCTTCGACCGCGATCTTGTACCTCGAGTTCCATCCCAGGAATGCGCCTTTCTTGCCGTGCAGCACCCCACCTAGGCTCCCGTTTTTCATGTATTCATAGACGAGGAGATTGGTTTCTTTGTTTGAGCAGAATGCCAGGAGCCTAACGATGTTCCTATGCCGGATGTTCCCAAGCGTTTGGATTTCCGCTCGGAAGCCACGGTCGTGGCTAGTCGTGCCGAATCCTAGGAGTTTCTTGACTGCGATCTCTGTGCCGTCTGGCATTTTCCCATGGTAGACGATCCCAGCTCCACCTCTCCCTATCTCATTGCCGTCTTTGACACATTCCAGGATGTCTTGGACTGAGAACTCGAGTTTCTGAAATGTCGTCATCTTCCACGAGCCGGCACCGGCCTTTCTTTTAAATGACCTGGCTTTGATTATGGCCAGCGTGGTGAAAGCTAAGGAGCATATCAGTAGGCCAACTGCGAACATTAACTTGAAAGTGAAATGAATTCTGGAGGATGTGCTCGTGAATGTGGTGAGATTGCATTTGATGTCTAGGACAGAACCACAGAGCCCTGGATTGCCCACGAAGGAAGAGGAGTTGAACAAGGCAAATTGCCCAGATTCGGGTATTTTACCTGAGAAATAGTTGAAAGAGAAGTCTGCAATCGTGAGGCTCTGCATTGTACTGATCTTTTCGGGTATGCTCTGGTTTAAGTGGTTCCTAGAGATGTTCAAGTAACTGAGGATAGGAATCTTGGAAATTGTGAGCGGGATCGGACCGGAGAGGTTGTTCTGGCTGATGTCTAGGTAGGTGAGATGGTAACAGTTCCCAATATCCGGTGGAATCTCACCTGAAAAGAAATTCTGCCTCAAATCGAGCTTAGCCACCTGCCTCAAGTCCCCTGTAAATGCCGGGAGCGGACCTGAAAATTGATTCCCACTGATGCGCAGGATTTGGAGGTTAGAAAAGTTTGAGAGCGAAGACGGAAGAGGACCCGAAAGGAGATTGTTTGATAGGTTGAGCTCATTTAACATCACAGGCTTCGACGACCAGTTGCCATTCTCTGGCAAAGCTCCTGACAGGTAGTTGTTCTGCAATTCCATTAGTTTGAGCTGAGGCAAGTAAATGAAGCCGTTTGGAATGCTTCCATTTAAGTAGTTCTGCCCCAACCTCACCTTAACCAGGCTATGGCATGAACCTAGAGCTTCCGGGATTGGCCCAAAGAGGAAATTGTTGAACAGGATCAAGATCTTGAGCTGGTTCGGTGAGCACAAATCCCGAGGGATCATTCCAGTGAGCTTGTTGGTGGACAAATCTAGATACTGAAGCTTTCCATTCCTGCCGAGATCCTCAGGAATCACACCCGTGAAGTTGTTCGTCCATAGGGCTAGAGTTTCCAGGCTTGGGAGGTCTGCAAGGAACTGAGGAATCGACCCGTGTAGCTTGTTTAAGAAGAGGTTGACAAGTTTCAGCTTCTGGAGACTCGCAACTTCAAATGGTATCTCTCCAGTAAGCAAATTGACAGAGAGATCAAGATTCACCAAGCTTGTCAAGTTGCCGACTTGCCTTGGGATTGGACCCGAGAGAAAATTGAATTGTAGATACAATGTGTGTAGCTTCTTTAAATTCCCCAACTCAGGCGGTATCATGCCTTCCAATCCACACGAGGAAAGATCCATGTGAACAAGATTTATCAGACTGCCAAATTCTCTAGGAATGCCTCCTTCAAAGACATTGTAGTAGCCCAAGTAAATCTCTCTGAGCTCTGTCAAATTTCCCAACTCGCTCGGTAATTTTCCATTCAGCCCATTCCCTGCAATCGACAAGTACTCCAGAGCCGCTAATTCCCCGTAACTTTTTGGGATTTCCCCCTGAAAGTAGTTGCCTCCAAGGCTCAAGTATCTGATCTTCTTCAAGTCATGAACACCCGTTGGCAACAAACCCGTGAAGTTGTTATCATATGCATCGAACACTTTCAAATTTGCGATACTAGAGTAGTTCCAGTCCAAGCTCCCACTAAACAGGTTGTTGGAGATGTTCAGGAACTTCAAACTACTCAAGTTGGCGATCACGATTGTGCCGCTGAAATTGTTCCCAGCGAGTGAGAGCTCGACAAGGCCATGGAGCCTTGAAACAAGAGGAGAGACAGAGCCGCCCAGATTCAAATCTGTCAGCTCGAGCGAAACCACGCGTCCCCTTGAGCATCTAATCCCATACCATAAGCAAACTGAGCTCGAGTTTGAAGAACTCCAAGTGATTAAAGCCGGTTCAGGGGACTGGAATCCTTGCTTCAGCGCAAGTAGGACATCAACATCACTGACAGAAGAAGATGAACCAGGAATTACAGTGCACAGAAGTACACCCCCAGAACAATGAATAGGACCCTCATTGATTCTCAAAGAAAATGTTGCTTTCAAACATAGATCACTAGTGTTTAGACAAAGCAATTGTATGTTGCTGGGTTTGAGGAGAAGGATATGGGAATGACATGACACAAAGTAGCTTCAGATGGGAGTGTGAGCAAAGCATAAAAATCTGACCTTTATTGGATCAACTGGTTCTCTCTATCTCTCTTACTTTGGCTTGTCTATCCCTCAAGCTTCTTTAGACAGAGGTTGAAGGAAGCAAAAATGGAGCTGCTGGCTGAATTGAAGGTGAAACGAGAGAAAACATAGAGTGAGATGATAGATTGGGCATGGAAAAAGAAAAAGGCAGTTTGGACATCATAAATTTAAAGTAGAGAGAGCATTGCCATTTTAGCTTTTGCTAAAGGTGGTGTCTTTATTCCTTTGAATGGGACAAGGGATAATGCACTTTGCAACTTTGATGCACCTGACACTTTTATTTCCCAACGACCCTTTAAAAGCGTTCAGTCCCACGTCAAGAACACTGGGAACTCCCAGTCCCGGAGCAAGAAGATGCTTTCACTGATGGCAGCCAACACCGCATGATGCCATGCTTTTTCCTTTTCCTTAAATTTTCAGTGATTCACACAAGGAAGTTGATTTTGGAATAGATAAATAAATAAATAAATAACTAAATAGAAACATGATAAAGGGTTTTTTTTTTTTTTTTAAAGAGGATTTGTCCAAGCTTAAGCCAAGGTTCAATTAGTAAATCAAACTGCATTGGAAGGCAACGGACAAAGGGATCAAATTTGAGGACCCAGTTGCAAGAACAATACAAGTTAAGTATTAAATACAGCTTCATCCCTATCTATTAGCTAGTATGAGGATTACAACAACCTTAATGGTTACTCAACATATAACTTACCAAAAAAAAAAAAAAAAAAAAAACATATAACTTTCTTTACTCAAGAAAATCATTTTAGTTATGAATGAAAATAATGATAGATCAGACATAGACTAAAACTGGTACAAAGTTGAAAAAAAAAATGAGAAAAGGGAGATGTTTTGAGCATATGCTTGTGATTAAGTCATTTGTTGCACGACTACAGTCTCTTGCATCATCAATAGTTAATCATCATTCATGAGAATGTCTAGTGCTTCAATTTGGTGACTTGGACGACAAATTCATCAATAGTAATGAATAA
The DNA here is from genome assembly GCA_014182375.1 of Eucalyptus virginea. NCBI lineage: Eukaryota > Viridiplantae > Streptophyta > Magnoliopsida > Myrtales > Myrtaceae > Eucalyptus > Eucalyptus virginea. The sequence continues at coordinate 4,820,354 of CM024520.1, read as the reverse complement.
AAGTGTAGAACTTTATATATCATCGATGTCTCTTTAACCATATATATACACAAAGAATCATTTCATTTTACCAAAAATAAAATCACATGTGTTGTACTATTAACACTACCTATTAGAAAATCAACGTATAAATAATAATGATAATTTGTTATAAAGTTATTACTGTTAGTCTTAACCCTTTTTTTCATTTGGGTCAGGTAGAAATGTGGCAAACGGCGTGCATGGAGAACCATGATTTTACAAGGAGTACAATTGGGACATCCACATTCATGATTCATCCTCCATGTCATGGGACCATGCATCATGGCAGGCTACATATGTGTACGAGAAGTGCAAGTAGGAATCGATTATATGTACTCATGAACGGAATTGGCATTGCCTGTCAAGTGATAAATTTGACTCTAAGCAAGTCATATCACATTCTAAACCTCCCATAGAGGAGACCAGGTGGTGAAAAATTTTACTTTTCAAGCGGTCAACCGGTCGACTTGACTTTTTTTTTTGTCAGGTTTGATGCTCTCCAAATTTAGTTCACCTCCTCCGATCAAAAGTGGGTCATTCATTTTGGGACTAGGAAATACTTTCTTGTATTCAAGAGACCGAGTACCGAAACATTTAACTTTTCAAGCAATTAATGGGTCAACTTGACATCTCTGGCCAGGCTTGATATCCACCAGATTCAGTCCACCTTCTTTGATCAAAAGCCGGTCATTCACATTAAGACCAAAGATGCCTTCTGGTGTTAGGAGACCAAGGCTGGAACATTTTACTTTTCGAGTGGCCAATGGGTCCACATTGACATTTCTTGTCGGGTTTGATATCCACTAAATTTAGTCCACATCCGCCGTATCAAAAGGAGGTTGAACTGGGAACTGAACCCGATCGTGAGCCGGGCCCAGTCAAAATTACTCCACCTCCCGGGCCTGACGCTGGCCCACTGCAACAGAAACTCAAACCGCCCCACGGACTGGATAGCGAAGGCATGCCGCACCAAGACTTTACCACCGGACTGGATTTATAATCCCCCCTGTTTTATTTGATCTATTATGCACTGATGCTCTGAGTGTTATGTTTCATCGTATGAAATAAGTTAATGAAATGATGATGTTTCATGTTCAAAAAAAAAGGAGGTTGTTCACATCATGAATAGGAAATGCTTCCTTGTGTTATAATCTCAAGTTACTCAGTCTCATCTTAATTTTTACTTCATTTTCGAGCTTAAATTTTGAGATAGCGTATCTTCTTTTCTCGATGGCCCAATTAAAATTGGCAATAACCAACTCTTTGATATCTCCCTACTCTTTGTAAAATATCTCGAAACAAAAGTCAAACTTCCATCAAGCTTATGTCTCAAAGCGTATATTCATATATTACAACGTATCTATACAATGGAATAATCTCGCAAAAATATAATGTTCTTCTTGCCTTTTTTGGCCGCCCAAATTCTCGAATGATTTGAGATCGATTGCCTCCCAACTCCAGTGATTTAACTGGTAATTAAGAGATGATCATTATGATATCAGTACGGGAGAATCTCACCCATTTTTCCTTGTATCAGGGAAGGACACTGAAAAAGACGGGTTTTTCCTTCCCTTAACAGGACAAGACAAAGCTTCTAGCTTTTTAAAATTTATATATATATATATATTTATCCGAGTAGACATTTCCTTTTAGCTTTAGCAAAAGAAAGAAGTGGTCTCAAAGGTAGTGCCGGGAAAAGAAAAAGCTGGGTATGCATGCATCTTTGCTTTTGATCACCCACTTACAGTTCCAATCCTGAGAAAAGCTTAACGGAAACAACTCCATGCATGGCCTGTCGTTCTTGGAGAAAAATGCTTGGAATTGAAGTTCATTATAAGATTATTTTTCTGAAAAACAGTATTTTGTGCAAATTCTCATGACAATTTTGCGCTTCAATATAAATTACCTGAAGTAAGCACTATAACTCATTTCTAATACTTGGTGGCTTGATTGAACCAAGCCTCTGCAATTTTGCAATATCCTTGTTAAATGGCCTAATCTCCTTGATCAGACCCGTAATAAAATTGGAATTGTGATTCTAAAATTTAGTAGGTAAATTATGTCACTACAGTTTGCTATGTCATATAATTAAAAAGTGGTATTCTGATTGCTTATTCTAGCAAAACCACCCCAAAGAGAAATCATTAAACATTGGTTATCTGAGTTAGACCAATCAATATTTGTTCACTAATCTTTCTTGCCTTGGCGACAATGAAAAGCTATCTTGTCTCAACTCATTTTGGTAATTAGATTAAACTAATCAAATCAATCAGCCATGATCGGCCCTATCATAAGTCACTTCTTTCAAGACTACTTCATTTATCATGATCAGTTCGTACCGCCATGCTAGCTATGATATAAGACTATACAACTTAATTTCGCTCTCACCAAATGATCATCTAGAAATTCTTGCCTCTTGGGTAGACATGCATGCTTTACGCAGACAGGACATCACCAATCATGGGCATTCCACACGTTGGGTCAATCGACCCATGTTTTAGTGGGCCAGTCCATTTATGCTTGTTTGGGTCAAAAAGCCCATTTGAGTTACTTAAGTTAAAATTAGAAAGCGTAAAAGCCATCTCGCACTATATTAATTTATTGAGTCCAGTGAAAAAAATTCAATCCAAGAAGAAAGATGTTAGATTCTTTTTAGATCATAAGAGACAATTGTCCCATTTTAATTGTTTATCAAATAACAAAATTGTCTGACCAAAAAATAAAATAAAATAGAAATATGGGCCGGAGGCCCATCTCTTCGTGGAGTGGATTATGGAGGATTGTTCTTTCGATCACACTTTATTTTCGGATTTTCTAATTTTTTTTTTTTTGACGGGGTGTATATTCAGAAAACTTTCCTATATCCATGCCTTCAGTTCGAGGATTGCAAGTTACAAATATCATTATATGTGAACTTAACTAAAATTAAAAGTGGGTGATGTCCATATTTTTACCCATCAATCAAAAACACAATTAAATGAAACATGATGCGTGTTTAAAACGTCCAAAACTAATTATATTAAAAGAAATTCAAATGCAATTTTGATCTCGAAAATCTATCAGAAATTTCCAAGTAGTCCAAAATAAAGTATGCTTCTCCAGTCAGGTCAAATGTAAACTTCCGTTCCGAAGTTGAAGAACTCACAAAGAATTACTTCCTTAGGGATCCTCAAGAAATTACTTCATTGTGTCCTTGGCATGATGACCCAAAAGGCATGTGCCAAGTAGGAATGGAACATGAAACCTCGCTCTTATTAAGGTGCCATGTCTTTGTCAATTTACCTAAACAATAGTTTGGGTTATCATGTGTATTATTTACCATTAGTTAACCTCGAAACCGATTTCAACTTCAATAATTATTAAAAAAATCCATAAAAATTCATGAGCATTATTAAAAGAAGAATTATGATCCTACACTATGATACAAGGGACCAAACCCTATTTTCAAGTTGTCGGCATACCTAGAAGTTCATTCTTTAAATCTTCATCACTTTCTAAATTTGAAATTAGTTACTTATTATTTTACACAAGCTGAGTTCATTTTGCACAATAAACACAATGTTCAACCCTCTATATTTTTCCTTTAAAGCATTATATTTTCACATTTCCTGTCACAAATAGTAGGTGTACTCTTTTGCTAGTATTATTAACTAAGAGTGTGTTTTGATAACGATTCTATTCTCAGGAATAATATTTTATCATAAATGATTTTTTTATTCTATTCCGAGAATAATTTCTGAGTAAAAAAATATGTTTGGTAACTGTCCAAAATTTAAATTCCTAAAATAGAAATGCTTTTGATAGGATTCTTAAATTTTTTTATTTCTTTTAAATTTTTAATACTTTTTTATATTTTTCTTATTTTTTCTCTTATTTTTCCTCCTTCTTTGTAGCCGATTGCCGGCCACGTTGAGCAAAGTCCGACAAGCTCACTAGAGCCTCACCAGACTAAAGCGAGCCTCAACCTCGCTAGATTTGGGTGAGGCTAAGCCTCGTTGGTGACCGGGCGAGCCTCACCAAGCCACCAGTGAGGCTCAACCTCTCCCAAGTGGCACGAGGCCGAGCCTCATCCAGCCACAGTGGGACTCAAGCCAATGAGCCTCGCCATGGCTTATTGTCATTGGGGTTCGACAACACTCCGGTGGTGTCTAACTAGTCACCAGCCATTGCCGAGGCTAACAACCAGCCAAAAAGAAGAAGAAGACAAGGAAAGAGAAGAAGAGAAAAGAGAAGAGAAAAGAAAAAAAAAAGAAAAAAAAAGACTTAATTCTAAAAAAATAAACATTTCGGAAATAAGCAACAACATTTTTCTACTTTTTGATTATGGTCCAAATCTACTTTCGGGACAAAAAAAAAATCGATTTTTATTTTCGGGAATAAAAGATTTACCAAATGGATTCTATTCCTTTTTGCTTCTAGAAAAAAAAAAATAGAATTAGTTATTCCTAAAAGTGTTACCAAACAGGTCTTAAGCTTCTAGGAATTCTAGGAACTGAGTTAAATCTAATAAATTCAATTGAAATTCTAAGTTAATGATTGATTGGTCAACTAGTATTCGTAGGAGAGTCAAGTAATCTCATAACCTAGGGCCAACCATGCCTAATCGGAAGTCAAATAATCCATTCCGCATGTACGGCAAAACAACCCCCGATCTTTTAGCCACCTTCTCCGGACCAAATTCCATAACGACAAACATCACTTGATAAGCGATGATTAACGTGATATCATCTTGAAATTGTTAATTCCCTGAGCAATGAGCTTTACCTAAGGCTCAGACAAGAACCAAAAAAAAAAGGACAATAATTGTGAGAAAGAAACTAAAGAAAATAGGTAAATAATTACGTGATCGTACACAAGCCTCACCTATCCACCTTCTTTTATAATGTCTTTTTTCACGTGCCCGTTTTCTTTCTTGCAACTAATCATATCATTTCTGATAGTGCATAGCTGGAAAAATAAAAGAAATAAAAAGTACCCAACGTTGATTCCCTCCCGGGGGCGGAATAGCAACCAAAATAAATAAATAAATAAATCTGTAAATTCATAATTTACTATACTAGATTGTGAGTTATGACACGGCCTTTTGTAGAGGCCCATTGAATAAGAAATATATTAATGCCACTAATTCACCCTTAATTAAACAAATGTTTATGTAGATCACAGAGAGCCCTTAAAATCTTCAGTTTAGCTTGAAGCTGAATGCTATTTGGCCATATTAGCTTTGCCTTTCTATTTTCCTCATTTCCTTTTTATGCCTTTTGATGCAATAGGGAGAGAGTAGATTATTGGGCAGTGTTTGATTCTGCCACATATCTTATGATTATACCCTAGTGATTATGCCGGATTTGGATTCGATAGCCACTAATGGCCCTAACCAGCCCTACATTCCAAAAAGATCATAATAAATAAGTTTCACAGCATAGTGATCATGATTCATTTCAGCTCACAACGTACTGTAACTATGTTTATTCACCATCTTAAAAACCACCCATTAATTCCTAATGATACATTAATCATACTTTAATTTTTCTGTAGCTACATAATTAGTAATTTGTATATAAAATATTGGGGAACTCTTACTGAGCTAATGACCTTGATTAGTCACAGGGATTACACAGCTTTTGCTCCATTGTCATTTCGGTTGAGAACTGGTGGGGATCATGTGGTCTGAATGCTATGAAGTGATAGTTTAGTTCACCTAATAATTTACTAATAGTATTGTCTTTAATAAAGTAAGCTATATATTATATCAAGCGTAGGATCATTCGTGTTTAAAGATCTTCAGACAAGAAGGTCCTTGGCCCCAAAAAATAAAAAAAGAAGGAAGAAGAAAGAAGAAGAAAAGGTAAAGTGGTTCATGAGTTGGGGGCATTAAATTAATTTGAAAATTCATGATAATAAACATAAAAAGAAAGAAAGTGCCTCGCTGGGATTATAATGAGACTTTGTCTTTACATTTTGTGTGTGGTGTAAAGCTACATGGGCTGAGTCTGCATTTCCTGATAAATGCAACCATAGTTGTGTTTGGCCCTCTTTTGTTTATCTAAGCTGTTCTCTTTTTCTCTGACACGAAATGACAAACAATTCTTCTTCTTCTTCTTCCTCCTCTTCTTCTTCCTCTTCTTCGTCTTCTTCGTCTTCTTCTAGAAATGAAACTCCAAGGCCCAAGAGCTTTCACAGAGATGAGGTTAGCTGATCATGTCAGTTCTTATTGTTTAATTCTGTTGCGATTTTGGAGGTTTTTCAGCTGATCAGGAGCAATGTGCAGTAATTGTCATATAAATTCAGATTAGTTTGTTCAGTTTTGCTTTGGGATTGGCTTTGTCTCAGATGTAATTAGATGTCATGGTCCGTATCTTTTCAGAACTAGAGGTGATAAATGTTGCAGAATTTGATTCTGTTCTTAAATTGAAGGTTTTGAGATTGTAGCATGAACAATGTGCAGTAACCTGTCTTGTGATTCCAGATTAGCTTGTTCCTTTTTGCTTTTATTGGATTTCTCGTCTCAGATCATAATCAGTTGTCATGGACTCATGGTTAGTATTTTTGAGAATTAGAGGTGAAAGATAGCAGATGTTAACTCCTAGTAGATGATCAAGTTTTCAGTAAGCAATTGAGTTTGATGCTATACGCTTGCTGAAAACGAAAAGGAGTTTGATGTTGAGCTTATGAATCCCGACAGCCTGGCAATTTTTATTGCTATGTAACATGTATGTTTAGACAAGTGTACCTCACATGAATCTAAGTCATCCGGTCATCAATTCCCTTATGCCTTGCAGTGTTAACAAGTATCCACATTGGTCATTTAGATGTTGTCCAGTGTGTTCCGGTTCACAATCATCAGTATTAGCAAATGCCTAAGTTCCATGAAGACATAAATTTTTGAAGAAGAACACCCATAAGAAGAGAAAGGAAAAGAAAACCTGCTGGCGATGAATGGGTTTGTCCCGGAAGGATCAACACCCTGGAATGTGTACGCTGGCCCTCACCCTAGCACTTTGCCGCCGGGGGAACTTGACACCGAAGCTCCATGGAAGAGCCTTGGCGCATCCATCAATGCAATCTCTTTCGGCTTTGTGGCCACGGCCATACTGGTTGCGATGTTTCTCATCATGGCCATCTTCGAGCATCTTTTCAGACCAACAACTCCCTCTCCCTCTTCATCATCTGAAGAACATCATATGGCTGAGGTTTCATTGGAAGCAGGACAATCTCAGAAGCTTGTGAACCAAGACCAGCACATGGTAAGTCTGTCTAATTCACTCACATTCCATTCTCCTCAGTTGTTCTGTTTGGTTCAAGTCACTAGTTAGCATGGGTTCTTCAAATGCAGCTATATTTCTTCAGATAATTTGTCAAGAATGATGAATTATTTTTGTGCAGTCAATATGATAAGTTTGATTGTTTCCTAGATACATAAATTTGACTGCTACTAGGATTCATACAAGACATCTAAAAATGGACTAGTCTTTTGGACTTTGTCATGTCAAGCTTAATTCCTTCTTGCCTTCTTGCTGTCTTAACATGTCATTAAACTGAAAAATGTCCAATATTCTTCTTCTAATGTTCTTCTGTGATTCTTTTCAACTTCAACTTGCAGGTGACTACATCCAATGCATCAGACTACACAGTATTGATGCCTGGAGAGCTTCAACCCACCCACATTGCCCAACCTGCTCCTTTACCCTGTCCAAGAGAAAGCATTTGTTGGCCTTCCCATGAAAATAATTTTGGTTGCCCTTAATTAGTACTCTCATCCTCTCTTGTATCTATCTTCTGGGAACTCTTTCTTTAACCCCTTTCTCGACAAATTATTTGCAAATATATCGTCCTATGATTGAGCATGGCATCCTGTGGGCTATATTGAGTGGGACGGGCATTTGTTTGGCGTGATTTAGAAGGAAATCTACAGCTTTTTACTTGCAAATTTTAGCTCCCCAGAACTGGTACAGAAATGCACTCCAAACAAGTTTCGGGATCAATTCATGCAGGCATTCCCCTTTCGGAGATCAGATAACCCCAATCCAACTGCAGCAGCGTTTCCACAGAGTAATAACATTTAAAAAATGCGACTCCAAAGCAGTATTTAAAGGACAGATCAAGATTATTAACCTAGACATAAAAGCAATGACTGGACATGCACTTACTAAATGATGTCCATTTACATATCTATGATGTAATAATTTGGTACAATCTTGCAACTCCTGGTTGTAAATCAGAAAAATAAATTTCTTACTAGTGGATAAAAGTTTCATATGATCGAGGAAAGTTTTCAACAAAACCCCTAAGCTTTTGGCCCCTTGTTATTAAATTGATGATGGTCAGTCCATAAATTATTGGACTGACAATAGACATCCCTCATGGTGTTCTATTTAGAAGCTCATCCTCGAAGAGTTTATACACCACTCTGCTCTTCCCATCTCCGCTAAAGTTGCAGAGATTATAACTGATTTGATGATTATATAGGCTGCCATTTGATGGTGCTCTTCTGGAGGGCAAAGTTCTATGTACAGCCTCTGTTTCTGGACCATTGCTGTTGGCGGGCTCATTTCGAAATGACAACGCTAAGGTGGATCGGTGCAGACTGATATGGTTAGCTCTTCCTAGATCTGCTCCGATCTCTTGGATGGCCATATTCTAAAATAGACTTCCCACTTTTGACAGGATTTGGAGATGGTTGCCTGCAAGTAATGTGATGAGTCTTGAGCACACCTTTACTTTGGCTGCGATTTCTCTTGACAGCAGCCGAAAGAGTGCTAAGCTTATATTCTATTGATAAAACTCCTGCAGACTGGGATTGTGATGATTCTGTTCGAAACATTAAAGAAACATAGACTTTGATTTTTTTACTCATAGTTTTGAGAGCTCACATACTTTGTTATATAAAATCCTACGTTCACACTCTAAATTAGATGAACATATCTTTCTTTTTAGCTGGTGAAGTTCTCGGCAAAGGCTGAAGAAGTACAAGAAGAAGAGGAGGAGATGGAGGGAAAAATTGTTCAAAAAAGTCTTAAACCTATCATACTTTTATTAATTCAGTTCTTAACTTTTCAATTTTGTTAATTGGGTCATAAATATTTTTATAATTTGTCAATGTACTCCATCCAACTAATTTAGGCCTAAATTCGCTAACGTGGACACTGGTTGTCCTACGTGGCACAGTCCGCATTGACATGGACAATCCCTTTTAATTTTTCAAATATTTTTTTTAATTCTATGTTTTCTTTTTCTTTTCTTTCAAATTTTTCTTTTCATTTTTTCCTCACTAGTCATTAGGCCTTGGTGACAGCCAACAACTTGCAAGGGACGACCTCACCAAAGGCTAGCGAGGGTTCGCCTTGTTATATTGGGCAAAGGGCAACCTCTTGCCCTCTAGCAAGGCTCAATCTCAACAAATTTCGCAAGGGCAGCCTCGCCCAAGGTCGGTAAGGTCACCCCTCGCCGGATCTTGGCGAGGGTGACCTTCATTGATTGTTGCCTTTGGCCGATTGTTGAACATTGCCGAGGCTTGGTGATTGGTAGAGAAAAAATGAAAAATAAAATAAAATAAAATAAATAAGAAGAAAAAAAAGAAACGAAAATGACATTAAAAATATAATGAAAAATAAAAAAGAATATTTTAAAAAATTGTACCATGCGATGTTGCATGCCCAATGTCCAAAGTTAGCAATTTTCCGCCTAAAATTAGTCAAATAGATTCCATTGGCAAAATGTGGAGAAAGTTACCAAAACAATTCTAAACCTATTATAATTTTTCCAATTCAATTCTAAAACTTTTTTTGGCTAATTAAGTCTTAAACTTTTTGCAATTGTGTCAATTTAGTCCATCAAATCAAATTTGGTCGAGTGATGCTAACATGGCAATTTTTAATATTATTTTATTTTTTTGATTTTTTTATTAATTTTGATTTTTTTTCTTTATCTTCTAGCTAGTCGCTAGATGGGCTACAAGCTATGGCTAACAAGGCCTCGCCGTCACAAGTAGGTGGGTTCGAGCCTCGCCGTCATGGTGCTAGGCAAGCTCACCCTCACTATCGCTCACCCACGACAGTGAGGTCTTGCTTAGCCACGGCAAGGCTTTGCCTCGCCCAAATTTGGCAAGGGTGAGCCTCGCCATCATGGCACTAGGTGAGCTTGCCCTCATCTAGCGACAATGAGGTCGAGCTTGCCATGATCGGGCGAGACCTCGCCCAACGTCACGACGGCAAGGTCAAGCTTGCCTAGTGCCGCGAGCCTCGCCATGACGTAGCAAGGGCAAGCTCCCCCTTGCCTAAATGCGATGGCGAGGCCTCGCTAGTGGCTGGCAACATCGACCTCACCAATCGTAACCTTTGGCCGACCTCACCAATCGTAACCTTTGGCCGATTTGGCGACCAACTAGAAGAGTAAGTAAGAAAGAAAAAAATTAATTAAAACTTTTTTAAAAAATAAAACATTATTAAAAAAGTGCCACGTCAGTGTCATCTAGCTAAAATTCACCGGATAGACTAAATTGGCATAATTACAAAGGTTTAGGATTGAATTGAAAAAATTGCAATAGATTTAGGATTGTTTTGGTAATTTTTGCGCAAAATGTGAAAAGGATTTGAAATTCAATTGACCAAATTAAAAAATCTAGAACTGAATTGATAGAAATAAAATAGATTTAAGATTATGGAGGTGGAGTGATCTGGAGACAGATGACAAGGGAACTCCGAGAGCATTTGATCACAAAATGTTAGTGATCTCGAGACTTTCGTTAGGACTTTTGACCAAAAAACCAAAAAGCCCTTCGCTAGGACGATTTTAATGTTATCAGATGCAGTGCTTTGTTTTCTTCAAAGCTTTCGACGCCAGGAATGATGATAATCATATCAAGTATGAAATAGCCACGTTGTCAAAGTTCCACTCCATTTGAGCGGGTCTAAGATGGAAGACGGCCAATTTTGGGTAAGCGATAATCTGCCTTAGTATATTGCTGGGCTCATATCAGGCCACACCCGCAGCCCATGGGGCTCTACGCGTTTTAATTGATGAATACTTGGGCCTTTTGGCTATGATCTTTCAGATTTCAAAGCCCATGGACCAATCGCCTTTCTAAATCCCCTCAACCCTTTTGTAGGGGTGTGCACAATGGACCGCCCAAACCGAGAACCGCCCTCAAGAGTGTTGGTTTGACTCCTGATTCCTAAAAGTAGAACCGATATTTGGGTGGTCCGGACCAAACCGATTGTGCATATGTTTTTTTTTTTTTTCTAATTTCTTTTAAAAAGCCATTAGTTTCATAATATAAGGTATCTAGTTGCGGGAAAATAAAAAGTGATTGATTCCATTGGATTGGATCAAACTAGATCGAAAACTGATAACCCCTACCTTTTGAGATTTATGTTTAGGCACTAATCGTTGTCGTCCTTCTAGTTCTGCCACTTAAATGAAAATGGTTGGTTTTGACCACCAAAAAAAAAAAATTAATAATAATCAGAAATAATATGATTCGTTGCAAAAAAGAAAATGGGCACGTGAAAAAAGACATTATAAAAGGAGGATTGGTGAGGTTTGTGTACGTCACACAATTATTTACCCTTTTCTAATTTTTAGTCTCTTCCACACAACTATCGTCCCTTTTTTTTTTATTTTGTTCTTGTCTGAGACTTAGGTAAAGGCTCATTGCTCAAGGAGTTGACTATTTTCAAGGTAATATCACGTAAATCATCGCTTATCAAGTGATTATTTGGCTCTTCCGCGAATATTAGTGGACCTAAAATTCATTTACTTAAATTTTCCGAGTGAATTCATTAGATTTGATTAGGCATGTTTAGGTCCTATAATTCCTAGAAGCTTAGTTAATAATACTAGCAGAAGAATACACCTGCCGTCCGAAACAAGAAAGGGGACAAGATAATGCTTTAAAGGAAGAGCCTAAAGGGTTGAACATTGTGTTTATTCTGCAAAATGAACTTAGCTTCTGTAACACATCAAATTTAGAAAGTAATAAAGAGTTAAGTAATCAACTTATTGCTGTCCCGACAACTTTTGAATTGGGTTTGGCTCTTTTTTTCCTCAAAATTTTAACTTCATTCATTCAATGTTTTGGTTTAGAAAAGCCAGGAAAGCCAGAATTAAAACACAATAAATCCCTAAGGGTTGGAGGGCTTAGATAGCTAATTAGAATGTAGACTTCCTCCACATTGGGCTTCCGCGATTCAATTTGCAACTTGATAGTGTCATGTGAGTATTGACTATCAAAACTCCTTTTATTTAAGCTATTAAACTATTGCACTCTTCAAATAAGCATATGAGGGCCCATGGGCTTTGAGATGGGTTTGAACAGCACTGGATAACCGATAAGCTATTGGTTAACGACCACAATTGTAGATCAACGACCACAATTGTAGATCAATTATAGCCCTCAACAGATCACTTGAAGACTTGCAAGTCTTCTTTTGTTCTTTCTCCACAGTGCAGCAAGGCTTCTTTCATGGCAAGGGTTTTTGTTTGCAGTATAGAGAGGAAGCCGCAAACCCAGGAATCAATATACCTTGTCGTCTTGGACAACACCGGCGATCGACCCCTCCGATGAGCCGGCAAGCTAGGACCCATCAACATTCGCTCTCAAGCGAGCGAAGTTAGAAAGTCCATCTGAGTTGCAATTCTTCTTGATAATACTCATGAAATCTGAAGGAATTTTCTGATAAAATGTTGAAATTGAAATTGCTTTCGAGATTAGTCGATAGTAAAAAATACACAAGGTAACTCGAAGGACTAGTCGAGGTAAAATGACCGAGGTATGGCACCTCAATTAGAACACGTGCGTGGAGCTACTAAGTGAAAACCCAGGAATTCTTGGCCTCTTGGATAGACAATGTGCTTTTTGCAGGGAGGAGATGGCCAATCACGATAGGCATTCTACACGTTGGGCCAATCGGGCCATGTTTCAGTGGGCTGGGTCATTTATGCTTTTTGGGTCAAACAATCCATTTGAGTTTGATAGAATTGCTCAAAGAGTTTTGACTTTTAGCATTTGCATCATACCCGAAAAATCATTTGCAAAGTTGAACTAAATCGACCCTAAGAAGCGCAAAAGCTATTTCGCATTTTATGTAAATTTCTTAAAGTCCAGTGAAAAAATTTCAAGTCCATGATGTTAGATTCTTTTTCGGCCATAAGAGAAAAGTGTTGCATTTTTATTTATTGTTTATCAAATAGCAAAATAGAAATATGGGCCGGAGGCCCAACTATTCGTAGAATGCAATATGGAGGATTGTTCTTGTTGAGGCCATGAAGTCAAGCGACACAATTGAGGTGTTTTCCTCATTGCATCTTTATGGAATCAGTAAACCGAAATTCCTAAAAATTTAATGCAAAAGTGAAATCAAATTCTAAAATTTTCAAGTAATGCAATCAAGCCCTAAATTTGATCAAGTCAGTGAAATCATTTAGGATATAATTTCAATTCAAAAGCTTTACGGCTCGATTTAATTGCACTTTTTTCGATAAGTTTTACAACTTTTGAGATACTTAATTCTTACTGTTGTCTCGCAATTTTCCTTTTTTAATTTCATCTTTTGATCTTTCCACTTTGGGAATGTGTCCTTTTTATTAAAATATTTGAGAGGATACATTTCGCTTGCCCTACTTTTTAAGGATATTCCTTGGTTTTCTTTCTCTTTTATTTACCTTCCATTTTCTTGGACCACCGACAATGTGATATGTCTGCTGTTTAATTAATGCCATGGAAAGCGACTAAAGCTTGCACTTGCAGAGTTGAAACTCTTTGCCCAAGACATCGTACTTTCGGGAATTTGGTAAGAGTGACGGATATAGTATATGATCAAAGTGCGAGTACAGAAAAAGCTTGTCAATTTTAAAAACAAACATAATTTTTCATAAAATCATCACGAACTAACTCATAATCGAGTCGATAATCGAAGGGCGATTAAGATGTAATTTTTTGACATTCCAGATATGCCATGATCGATCGAATTGGTAATTATTGAGATACGAGTACGAATATTGATGAGGACCATATAATTCACGCTTGGCACGATCTCTTTGCTCACGAATAAAAATGAAATGATATTGAAGAATTTGCTGTATTGCGTGCGGATTAGATCTTTCCATAGTTGACCTTTGTCTGCTTTGCTTGTGGTTTTGGTACGGTTAGAAGATCACATGGCTGGTGAAGTCAAGGCTTTACACGCAGACCATGCAGCATATATATAAAAGCTTCAATACTTTTCTGGCCAAAAATAGAAGCTTAGGATCCACTTACTTTTGTGACTTTTCGTGATTTTTTTTTTTTTGCAACGTTTTCGCATACCATTTTTCACATGAAATTAATCAATTCACATGAAATCTTATCATGTTATAAATACTATTCAATAGATTAAACATCAAAATGCTCTAGAAATTATTCAGTGATGAGTTCTAACGAGTGGTTTATTGTTGAGCAAAGACTTGTGCCATCTGAATTCGGGCATAATATAAACCGAATAGACCCAGTGGAGCCAAGGTTGGCCATGTACATGAAAAAGAAGAAAGTGAGAGGTTGATCAAGGGCTCGGGCATGGCATACACCTACATCCGTTGCAACTCGATTGCAGCCCGGCCTTACCACGACAACACCCATCCCGCCGACATTCTCCCCGCCGTCAGACCGCTTCCACATCTGCTATGACGGCACTGTCAAAGGCACACATGAGCATCCAAGTGAGATTTACATAATCGGACGGCGTACTCAAATACAACATATGATGATATTTAGGCTGAGCTCAAAACCATAAAGAACATGCATGCATGCAAGAATTCGATAGGTAATTTGACAAATAAAACATGTTGACACCCAAATTTTGATGATCTAGTTATTTATTTATTGCATAGAAAATTAGGGGTTAATTTTATCTCTGAAAAAAAAAATATTAATTGCATAGCATATAAATTTAGGTGCATTTATTTTTATTGCATTTTTTGCATCTACTTATTGGACCAATGGCGGATGGGTTTAAATTGGTGGTTCTAAGCTTTAACTTGGAGTTAAGTTAAGCCAGCCCAAATGCCGAGAAGAAGTGGCCCAAGCCCCCCTTTTATTATATTGGAAATTATATCGTAAAAAATAAGGATTTGAAATTTTTAGGGATATGATGGAATTTTTTCGGATAGGACAAGTGGAAAAGCAAATATTGCGTTCGGCAAAATGAATATTGCGTTTGGAAAAATAATTTTCATGGATATTGATTTGGAAAAATTGAAACCATAATCGGTGGCCTATAAATAGGTTGTTCACGTAGGGTTTTGGGGCCACATAATAAAAACACACGCCCACAAAAAAAGACAAACGCACGCGAGAATCGAGACGAGAGAGAGAAGGCACGAGGGGTGGTCTTCTTCTTCGGTGCTTGACCTACCTCGACCCATGACTTTGCTGTGATCGTCCAATTGGCTTGCTGGCCACCACGCTACTGGCAATCTTCGATTGGGTCTTCTTCGCGAACCCAAGAGATTTCTCTGCAGCACCCATGCATGAATCCACGCATGAGGAGATAGAAGAAAAATCGGGGCATAGATATTCTCCAGTAAAAAGGGTGGTCAAACTTTGAGAGGGGATTGATTTGAGTTTTACAAAAATTGAGGATTAAGCTGGGGGTAGTCCCTGCACGAACATCCTCTTTGGTCCACCGCTTCTCTGGAGGTTTCTAAAGCGGTCCCAAGTTGATCACCAAGACGTGAGCAGCCGCATAATAGCCGTCGAACACCGCAAATCACTTCTAATCATCAATCGCGATCCATTGTCCGACGCTCAAATTTCGAAAGCTGTTGTCACAGGACTCATCATCATGAACCATTGACGACGAAGCTGTTCTAGTCCCGAGCCGCGAGACCCTATGTGATCTCGCAAATCATCCATGAATAGTTACCGTTGACGCCGCTGAGAAGTTGATCACCACCGCCGGTCATCCGTTGAGCGGATTCCTTTCGATTCAAATTTGGTGACGTTATTTGCACAATTAGGTAATTATCTTATCTAATAATGCATGCTTTTACGTGCATATTTGAGTATTCCTAATTATGATTTATGGCCTAATCCGCAACCGTACGTCAATTGGCTTTAGATAAAATAATTAATCACGTGGGAAATTGATATCTTGATCTTTAAGGCTTAAGATCAATTTATCGATTTTATTACCAAAATAATCAAGTTTGAATCTAAATTCGAATCATGGATAATATCTTTGATGATTGTGAATGGTTTGGTGCCTATCTTTTAGTTGTTTTGTTTATCTCGAAAATACAAAAAAAAAATTGCATTTGCATTCCATCTAGATTATAATTAATTGCATGATAGGTTAGTCATTTTTTAAAAAATGCATGTTTAGATAGATAACATTTCACTTTAGTTTTCACTTTAGTTAAATTTTTATTTTTATAGTGATTTTAATTACAAATTTTCATAAAAAAAAAAATACAAAAAAATCATGTGCATGTCATGTAGGATTAGGTTCATAGAATACAAGTCATCTAGTGATTGCTGCTAGGTTCATTTAGTTAGAAATTGCTCATCATTAGAATTAAGTTATTTGGTTAATTTAGATTGCATATTTAATTGTTGCATTTCTTTAATTTCGAATTTCATGAAAAATACAAAAAAAACTAAGAATAAATCCATCTCGGTCTTTAGGATAGACTGTATGCTTATTTATGTCATATAGTTTAGGTCATTGTTGCCATGTTATATCATTTCATATTAGATTAGTAGCATGTTCTCATTAAAAAATGAAAACAAAAATTGAGTAATTGCGTGTTAATTAGAAATCATATCTAGGATTATCGATGTGAATTCTGATCTAATAATGCAGATTCTTTCGTTGCTATGAGGCTTGCAATTTATTCATTGTTTTATCTGGGTATTAAATTGGTGGTTTGTACACTCGCATGATTGCCTCACATGTTATGGAGATAAATTAAAATCAATTGAAGCTGCTTGCCAAACATTTTTTTTCAAAATAAAAGAAAGAGGCAAGGCGTTAGAGAAATCTAGCGTAACCAAGTCCTTGAACTCATGAATCTCTTGTTCGTAGGAGTAAAGTAAATCTTATGTTATTTTACTTGAGTTTCTAATCGACCCACCGAAAATAGATTAATGGTGACTCAATTATATGCATGTTAAGAACTTGAACCTAAGTTGCAAATCGGTATGGGCTTGGGAGAGGTGGTTCACCCAAAAATCTAGTCGCAACAAAACATTAGCGGCATTAATCGGTAATATTTTCTTCTATAAGTATAGTGAACAGCATTGTTAATTTTTTTAAAAATTCAGAATTGACATAAAAAATATCTATAGAGGGAAACTGCCTCGCTGGGCAGTATAATGACCTGTTGTCTTTACGTTTTGCTGTGATGGTGTAGAGCTGGTTAGGCTAACATGGGCTGCTGAGGCTTGTGCAATCCCCTAGTAATTGCAACAATCCTAGTCTGGTCTAGCCCTCCTTTTTGTTTTATTTATGTTGTTGTCTTCGTCCTTAAACACGGGCCGAGTCTGCAAAACCCTAGGTTTTTCAAGAAGAAGAACAAGGAAAAACCAAGAAAACCTGCCGGGAGAGAGATGAGTCAGTTGGCCCCGGAAAGTCCGGCGACCGGGAAGGCGTACGCCAGCGAGGTGGCTCTGCAGGAGCACATGATTGACGAGGCGGTCGTGTATTTTTGTGTGATCGTGGCCATTTTTCTGCTTGCGGTGTTACTCATCACGGGCGTCCTCTGGCTTGCTTACGGATCTCTAGCACGTCAACATGCGGCCGAGGTGGAAGCACGACGGCAGCGTTGGAACCAGCTTGCTAACCGAGACCAGCCCCGGCACGTGGTAAGTTCTCAGTCTTATATCCACAAGAACATTTGGCTGGTTGGTAGCCTCTTTTTTTATGAGTTCCTCCTAATCTTCTTCTTCTGCGAATTCATTTCTGGGCTTCCAACTTGCAGGCGATCATCCACCGGTTGGAGCCCGGAGAACCTTACCCCACCCACGTCGCTCGGCCCGCGCCTCTGCCCTGTTCGAGAGAAGGCGTCCGTCGGCCTCCCCGCGAAATCTGAACTTCGTGGCCTTTCTAATTTGTACTCCGGGTGGTCTCTCTCTCTCTCTCTCTTCGTATCTATCAATTGTTAGAGACTTGTTCAGCGTGACTCAGAAGGAAATTCTACAGCTTAGATGGGGAGAATTTACACGAGCTGGATCATCATCTTATGGATGGGATTATATCTAAGTTATCCATAACTACCAAGATTAAAGTTTACCAACCCATCTTTCCATGTTGTTTTCTCAAGCTCTAGCCTATGCGTAGATAGAAAAATTAAATCAAACGCCCATAGTCCCGGAGAAAATGGAGAGCAGATGAATCGCACGAAATAGGTAGCCAAAAAACAAGGAAAGACGAAGACAAGGCTCGGTGATTGCAATGAACGGTAGCTTGATGGGCCTATTCAACAATGGCGTCCTTCTTCTTCTCGGCCATAGACATCGATTCTATTGCTAAACCGTGAACGGATCCAGCTTGAATTTTGTATGGTTACCTTTGCTACAAAATTGTTGGATTGGTGCTTGCATGGGCTCTAACCTTTTAAAACATGTGATCGTCTGTGACCATCAACTGGCAGAAGAATGGGCAACCTTGTCTTCGGCTAGTTGCTGACCATCCTGAAGGAAAGGCGACAAATCATAAATCATAGTAATTGTTTTTGTTTTTTTACCAAAAAACAAAAATTAAGAAAAGGGCAAAAAGGAGACAGCGGTGGAGCGTGTACGGCCAGAAATGGAACCAAGAAAATATCCATTTTTACGTAATTTTCAGATAATTTAGTTGAGGATGCGCGTTATCTGTTTGCTGTCACTGTGCTCAATGCTCTGTTTAACCTTGAAGATGTATCAGAGTACCTATGTCGACCCACTTAGATTCCAATTTACAAGAATTTGACTGGACTGTGTTGTGTTCTTGCGTGACGTCTTCAATTTCCTTTCTTCTTGGGGTCAAACACACCAGAAATGCCGCATGGATTTCAGAACCTAAGAATTGAACTATGTAGAGAGTTAGGATCGGAGAAATGTTCTGATAGCCTCGATATGGTTAATGTACTTGCAAATAATCTAGTGAATTACTAATCCATGAATTATAATGAAGAATTTAAGTGCGACGTACTGGGGGCAATGTGACCATAAGACCCCACGAACATGCACTCCGACCCTCCACCGTCTGCCAAGAGCTTGACCAACTCGTAGCTCGAGTTTAGCAGAACGTTGTCACATCTTGGCGAAAAATTGGTGGGCAACGGTTGTGGTGCAGGTAGCACAAGCCTTTGGCGGCGTCGACTGCGATCTTGTACCTCAAGTACCATCCTAGGAACGCACCTTTCTTTCGATGCAGCGTCTCAGCTAGGCTCCCGTTTTTCATGTACTCATAGATGAGGAGATTGGTTTCTCTTTTCAAGCAGAATGCCAGGAGCCTCCTGATGTTCTGATGCCTGATGTTGCTAGTCGTGCCGAATCCTAGGAGTTTCTTGACAGTAATCTCAGTGCCATCCGGCATTTTCCCTTGGTAGATGATCCCCGCTCCACCTCTCCCTATCTCATTGCCATCTTTGGCACATTCCAGGATGTCCTGGATGGAGAACTTGAGCTTCTGAAATGTCATCATCTTCCATGAGCTGGTGTGATCCTTTCCTTTAAATGACCTGGCTTTAATTATGGCCTCCGTGTGGAAAGCTAGGAAGCATATCAATTGGCTGACCGCATACATGAGCTTGAAATTAATATGACTTCTGGAGGATGAGCTTGTGACTGTGGAGACGTTGCATCTGATGTCTATAATAGAACCACAGAGCCCTGAATTGGCCTCGAAAGAAGAGGTGTTGAACGAGGCAACTTGCCCAGTTTGGGGTATTTTACTCCAGAAATAGTTGAAAGAGAAGTCTGCGATCATGAGGCTCTGCATTGTACCGATCTTTTCGGGTTTGCTCTGGTTTAAGAGGTTCCTAGAGATGTTCAATTAACTGAGATAGAAATCTTGAAAATTGTGAGCAGGATCGGACTGGAGAGGTTGTCCTGGCTGATGTCTAGGTAAGTGAGATGGTAACAGTTCCTGATATCCAGTGGACTCTTGCCTGACAAGAAATTCTGCATTAGGTCGGTATTAACCACCTGCCTCGTCCCCTATAAAAGCAGGGAGTGGACCTGAAATTGATTCCAACTTATGAGTAGGATTTGAAATTTAGAAAAAGTTCGAGAGCAAAGATGGAAGAAGACCCAAAAGGAGATTGTTTGATAAGTTGAGCTCATTTAACATCGCAGGCTTTGATCACCCCTCGCCATTCTCTGGCAAAACTCCTGACACGTAGTTGTTCTGCAATTCTACGAGTTTGAGCTGAGGCAAGTAAATGAAGCCGTTTGGAGTGCTTCCATTTAAGTAGTTTTGCCCTAACCTTGTCTTAACTAGGCTATAGAATGAGCTTAGCTTCCAGGATCGGCCCAAAGAGGAAATTGTTGAACAGGATCAAGATCCTGAGCTGGTTCAGTGAGCACAAATCTCAAGGGATTGTTCCAGTGAGTTTGTTGGTGATAAATCAAGATCCTGAAGCTTCCCATTCCTGCCAAGATCCCTGGGAATCACACCAGTGAAGTTGTTTGACCATAGGCCTAGAGTTTCCGGGCTCAGGAGGTCTGCAAGGAACTCAATCAACCCGTATAGCTTGTTTGAGAAGAGGTTGACAGGTTTCAGCTTCTGGAGTCTCGCGACCTCCGATGGTATCTCTCCAGCAAGTAAACTGACAGAGAGATCAAGATTCACCAAGCTTGTCAAGTTGCCAACTTGCTTCAGGATCAGACCTGAGAGAAGATTGAATTGTAGATACAATGTGTGAAGCTTCTTTCAATTTGCCAACTTGGGCGGCATCGCACCGTCCAATCCACATAGGAAAGATCCATGGGAACAAGACTTATTGGACTGCCAAATTCTCTAGGAATGCCTCCTTCAAAGACATTGTAATAGCCCAAGTAGATCTCCCTGAACTCTGTCAAATTTCCCAACTCGCTTGGTATTTTTCCATTCAGCCAATTCTCCGCGAGCAACAAGTTCTCCAGAGCCGCTAATTCCCCATAAGTTTTTGGGATTTTCCCCTGAAAGTAGTAGCCTCCAAGACTCAAGTACCTGATCTTCTTCAAGTCAAGAACACCCTTTCAATAAACCCATGAAGCTTGTTATTTTATGCATCGAACACTTCCAAATTCGTAATACTAGAGTAGTCTAAGCTCCCATTGAGCTGGTTGTTGGAGATGTTCAGGAACTTCAAACCACTCAGTTGGCGATGTCAATTGTGCCACTGAAATTGTTCCCATTGAGCGAGAGCTTGACAAGGCTATTGAGCCTCAAAACAAGAGGAGAGACAGAGCCGCCCAGATTCAGATTTGTCAGCTCGAGCAAAGAACGCGTCCCCTCGAGCATCAAATCCTGGACCATAAACAAATTGAGCCTGAGTTTGAAGAACTCCAAGTCCTTAAAGCCTGTTTGGGGGACTCGAATCCTTGCAGTGCACAGAAGCACAATTCATTGAACAATTATATGGGAATGACACGGTACCAAGTAGCTTCAGATGGGTGTGTGAGCAAAGCATAAAAAAACCTGACCTTTATTGGATCAAATGGTCTCTCTATCTATCTTTCTTTGGCTTCTCTATCTCTCAAGCTTCTTTAAACAGATGTTGAAGGAAGCAAATAAAACAGAAATGAAAAGAACACTAGAAAGTGGAGCTGCTAGGTAATCTGAAGGTGAAATGAGAGAGAACATGAGTGAGATAATTGACTGGGCATGAAAAAAGAAACAGGCAGGTTGGACATCATAAATTTAAAGCGTAGAGAGAGAGAGAGAGATTACAGCATTGCCATTTTATCTTTTGCTAAAGTGGGCACCTTTATTCCTTTGACATGGATGACGGGCAATGGACTTGCTACTTTGATGGACCCGGTTGCAAGAACCCCAAAGCCCAACCTCCCCGGCCTAAAAAAACGAAAATCAAAAAATGATAAAGGGTTGTTTTCTTAAAAAAGGGTTTGTCCAAGCTTAAGCGAGTTTCAATTAATAATTCAAAATTCATTGGGAGGCAATGAACTAAGGGATCAAAATCGAGGACCCAGTTGCAAGAACTACACTAGTTAAGTATTAAATGTAGCTTCCGACCAAGGAAAAAAAGTATTAAACGTAGCTTCTTCCCTACCTAGTAGTTAGTATAAGGATTACAATAACCTTAATGGTTGAAAAAAATACTGAATCCACATATAACTTACTTTGCTCAGGAAAATCATTTCAATTACGAATGACAAAACTTATAGACTTAGACGTAAACTAAAATGTTTTTGCTTATAATGAAGTCATTCGATGCACAACTACTGTCAAAGTTCAAGAAAATTTCTACAGCTTTACCCCGGTGATTTGAAGAAAAATAAATGACAAGCTTCATCAATTGCATGAAGAAACGTGAAAATTTAATATACCATCAATGAGTCATCAGTTATTCATAAATATGATACAAAGAAAATCATAGGTCTCGCCTTAAATTTTACTTCATTTTCAAGCTTGAATTTTGAGATGACGCATATTATTTTCGTAGTGGCTCGATTAAAATTGACGATAACCAAGTCTTTTTCCCTAATCTTTGTAAAAATCTCCAAACAGAAGTCAAGTTTGCCCAAGTTTATGTCTTGAACGTATATTAGTATAATAGGACTTTTTAAATAATGGAATAATCTCGCAAAATAAAATTTCTCACCATTCTTGGCCCCCCAAATTCTCCATTGCCTCGAGATCAATTGCCTCCCACCACAGTGATTTAAATAGTAAGTAAGGATGATCATTATATCAGTACAAGAGAATCTCACCTTTTCCTTGTATTAGGAAAGGACGCTGAAAAAAAAAAAAGGGTAATCCTTCACACAAGAGGATAAGACAATGCTTATAGCTCTTTTTAATTTACACACACACACACACATATATATATATATATATTAGCATTAGTAAAAGAAAGAAGCGGTCTCAAAGGTAGTGCCGCAAAAAGAAAAATAGCAAAGTCCATGTATCGTTCTTTCTTTTGATTATCCACTTGCAATTCCAATACTGAGAATTGCTCGAAGGAAACAATTCCATGCATGAGGCCTGTCGTTCATGGAGAAAAGTGCTTGGTATTGAAGTTCTTTATTAGATAATTTTTCTCAAAAATAGTTATTTATGTATATTCTCGTGAGATTTCTGCACTTCAATATTATTATTTGAGTAAGCACTATAACTTATGTCCAATACTCAGTGGCTTGATCAAACCAAGCCTTTGCAATTTGAGAATCTCCTTGTCAAGTGGCGTGTTATCCCTGATCGGACTACTCAATTTACACAAAAAATGGAATTGTGATGCTGGAACCTTGGTTAGAGGAGGGTGATGTTTAGTAAGTAAATTATGTCAATACCATTTTCCATGCCATTTAGTAAAAAAGTGATCTCCTTTTGCTTATCCTGGTAAAAACCACCCCCTCAAAGTCATTGTTAGCTATTGGTTTGCAACTTGTTATTTGAGGCACAAAACAATCGATGTTTGATCACTAATCTTTCTTGTTTTGGCGACAATGAAAATTATCTAGCCTAAACTCGCATTTCGAGTAACTATGATGGGCCCAATTGAAAGACACTTACTTCGAGATTACTTTGTTTATTGTGATTGATTCGTTTCACCGTATTAAGATAGCTTAATTTCGCGCTCACCCAAAGATCATCTGAAAATTCTTGCCTCTTGCATAGGACAGGCGTGCCCTATGAGGAGAGGAGATTGCAAATCATAGGCATTCCAGTGGGCTAGGCCATTTCTGCTTTTTTGGGTCAAAAAGCCCATTTGAGTTGCATAGGATTAAGAAGCATTAAAGCTATTTCGCATTTTATGTAAATTTCTTAAAGTCCTGTGAAAAAATTTCGAGTTCAAGGAGAAAGATGTTAGATTCGTTTGGCCACCGGAGCCGAAAAAGAGCCATAAAAAGTGTCGCATTTTAATTGTTTATCAAATAACAAAATAGAAATATGGAGGATTGTTCTATTTCTTTTCTGGTCGATAAGGATTGTTCTTTCTATCATGCTTTATATTCATAATTTTTTAATATTATTATTTGAAGGAGTGTATTTTCTTCCATCACGAATTGGAGGACTTTCCTCTGCCTATGCCTTTAATTCAAGGGTTACAAGTTATGAATATTATCCTATGCAGATTAGACTAAAATTAAATGTAGGTGATATCCATATTTGTAACCCATCAATCAAAGGTATGATTGAAGGAAGATATGACATTTATTTAAAACATCTAAATCTAGCAACATGTCAAGGAAAAAATTGAGTGTAATTTTTATCCCAAACGGTCTAGAATAAGTCTACCTCTCCAATCAAATCAAAAGCAAACCATCCATTTCAAAATTAGAGAATTCACAAAGAATTACTTCCTTGGAGAATTATTTCACTGTGTTCTTGGCATAATGACCCAAGAGGCTCGTGCCAAGTAAAAGCAGAACATGAAACCTCGCTCTAATTGTGGTGCTATACCTCAGTCATTTTACCTCGACTAATCCTTTGGGTTACCTTGGGCACCATCTACTGCTAATTAATCTCAAAAGCAATTTCGACTTCAACATTTTATTAGTAAATTCCATAAAATTTGATAAGTATTGTCAAGAAGAATTGCGATCCAACACTATGAGATAAAATCAAACCCAATTCTAGAGTTGTCAAGACAGCAAAAAGTTGATTGCTTAAATCTTTATCACTTTCCAATTGGTTGTGTTCCACAAGTTTAAGTTCAATTTGCAAAATAAACACAATGTTAAACCCTTCATCTTTTCACTTCTCTAGTCACAGAAACTGCCTCCATGGGCTGCGGGCGCGGCCTGACTATGAAGGTTATCACTTGTAGCTCCACGCGCAGATCACTTTTATATCTCTTCGGAGATCACCGCTGCCGAGTTGCTGGTCGGACTCCTCCGTCGGAAACACCAAAAACTGCTTTGGCCGAGGCTGCTCTTACTTTCCTCGTGAAACCTAGCAGCAGCCACTACCCCCTCCCGCGGCCGGTGGGCGGCAATCTTGTGGTGGCGGTCGGCGGCGACGGTCGGCGGTCGTGCGGCGATTGTGCAGCGGTTGTGCGACGATCGTGTGGCAGTCGTGCGATGGTCGTGCAGCGGCGGGTGGCGGTCGGTGGTCCATGAGTAAGAAGAAAAAACAAATAAATACAAAAATTTATAAATTTTTACCATACGCATTTATATTATTTTTCTATTCCAATAATAGAAATTTTGTATAATTACCAAACACCTTATTTTACTCAAAAATTGTTCCCGGAGTAGAAATAGAAAAAAAAAACTATTTCTAAAAAAACACCATATGATAAGTACACATTATGTTACTAAAGAATCTGGTGCTATCAAAAACAGAGGAAGTATAATGCGAAAGCATATCAATGGAGTTACTACCGGTGCTGTCAAGAACAGAGGAAGAAAAGCTACTGAAGAATCTAGTGTTGCCGAGAATAGAGGAAGGAAAATGAGAATGTCTGAATCTGAAGAAGTCAACAACGAAGATTGCAGCACGTGTAGCATGTTCACATTGCAGAATCAATATTCAATTTTAAGCGTGTAAAACTGAAACTGTTTTGCTTTCTGTTAGTTAGTTTTTCCAGTCAGTTGATAATTTCAGCTAATATATAAACTGATCTGAAGAGAGCAAACAAGCTATCGAGCTCTCAAATGTAAAAAATACTTCTCATTGAATAAAAGTTCATCATCTCTGTTTTGTCTTTTCTCTCTCTCTCTCTCTGTTCATAAATTTCTTCAAATGTCACATTATGAATGCACGTTAGGAAACTAAGGTCATTTTATTTAGGGTCGGTAGAAGGCAGAGTTGACTTCAATGATCATTTATAAGATAAATTTAAAAAAATAAGTATAGTCTCAAAACTTTCAAAATGTATAATTAAATCCTAAAACTTATTAAATTAGTGTAATTAAATTTTTTTCATTAATTTTGTCCAACTTGATTGATGGAAAATGCTAATGTGGCGTATTTTTCTTTTTAAAAAATTATTTTTTTTATGGGGCAATGATGTGACTAAAATATAAGACTAAAACGATGTTGTTTTAGTCAATATCTGATTTTTTTAATACAAATTTCATCTAAATTATATTAAAAAGGCAAAAAAAAAAAAAAAAACATTGAAAATTAAAAAGGAAGAAATGAGCGAGGGTCAACCGAGGGTCGCAAGCAAGGGTTATGGCACTTACTTGACAAGATAAGGGTCATAAGCTCTTGGCCAGCCCAGGCTTGTCGGAGGGCTGCTAGTGGTGACGGCCACTAAGGGTGGCCCTCGGCTAGACCTAAGCAAGGGTGAGCAACCCTCCCCTATGATTGACGAGGGTCACTGAGTCCCCTGACCTCCGCGAGCCATTTATCACCATTGCCAGCCCTTGTCCTTCCTAGATATGGTGGGTGATGACGGTGGCTAGAGCTGCAAGCCCTCCCTTGCTTCTTCCTTCTTCTCCTTTTTTATATATTTTTTTAATCTTTACTTATTTTTAATGTAATTTAATTAAATTTGCATTAAAAACTCATATTTTGACCAAAACGATGCCGTTCTAGTCATGTCGGCGTCACGTGGGATATGAAAGTAATAAGAAGGCTAGGTCAAAATTTACCATTAGTAAAATTAGACAAACTTGATGGAAGAACTTGATTGCAATAATTTGACAAAGTTTAAGATTCAATTATATTTTTTAAAAATTCAAAATCTGAATGCACTTTCACAAAAAGTTTTTGAGGATTTTCAGGGCACTTCACAAATTAAAGCAAAACAAAGAAAGGACACGGGAGCTGGTGATGCCTTACTAATTTCTTTTTCCTCGCATTACTAACTTTTTTAAATCCATGATAAAAGGGAAAAAGAAAAGCAGAAGAGAAGGGTCACACTATCAGTATCAGTATTAGAGATGTAGAAATATAGGACGGTGCCCCAGGAGAGATGGGTCCCAGAGCCACGTCGACTATCGATTGGGGCTTGATCCCGTGGTGACGTGGAGGGGCGGGCCCACCTAATATTTTCCCCTCGGCTCGGCTCGGCTCGGCTCGACTCAATGGTTCATTCGAGAGAGCTGGGGTGTAGATAGAATCGAGTGCCGCTAAGCAAACGGCTAACGATAACGGGTCCTTTTTTCCCACAACCTGCCATTGACTATTTACAAGCAACCGGAACCTACTTAACTAATGTTTCCAATCAATGATGATGATGATGATGATGATGATGATGATGTGTAAAATCAATTCTTTTACGATATATTGGTGATAATATTTTAACGTATTATAAATACAATGAAAGCCGCATTAGCAAACGCACATATTTTTATAGGGTTTAAGAGGCAATGAAGTTTTCCATATTTTAAACTCAATCCTTCACTTCTTAAATAATTCATAGATGCATGAACTTTTATAGTAAAGATACATTAAGTAAGATATCGACATTGTATAGAATTCAATCCGAGAATTCATAATCGTTGTCAGAGGACTGTTGATAACTGGTATCGGGATGTAAATTCACGAGAAGTAAGAAGAAGTAAAATTGGCGAGAAGGAAAAAGCCGAGGTGGTGGGGGAGAGAACCCCTCGCCAACAATGAATCGGCTCGCCGTCCTCGGCTCCACCCTGAGCCGCCATCCACTACCGAAGCTTGGTGGATCATAGATATTGCAGATTTTCTCATTCGCGGAGTATTCGGCCCGGTTGCCTATATCATCGTGGTCAAGTGCCTCTGCGGGCTTGTGCCTCTCCTCTCCCTCTCCGCCACCCGAAGAACCTTGTTGCGCAGTGGAGGTCTCACCGGAAGCGCGACGGTAGCCTCGGAACCTTGCAAACTGAGACCGCCGGCGTGGCTCGTCAGTGACTTGATTAGCGTGACATAAAATGGGGGAATTTACACGAGTTGGATCGTTATCTAATTTACCTATGGAATACCAAGATCTAAAGTTTACAAACCCATTTCCCCATATCGTTTTTCCAAACTTTAAGGCTCTGTTCATTTCGCGGAAAATAATTTCCGAGAAAATGTTTTCCGAATTTTCTGGTGTTCATTTTATGAAAAATAAATTCATTGAGGAAAATGTTTTTCATGAAAAGAAAAAAGTCTTCTAGATTAGGGGAAAATATTTTCCACTTTTGAAAGTAGAAAAGATTTTCCTCACTTGATCTCTCTTATCTCACACCTCTACAAATCCTCACTTCCTCCTCCCCTTTCTTCTATTTCTTTTCTTTTTTATTAGAATTATTTTTTAATTTTCTTTTTCGTTTTTATTTCGAATTATTTTTAATTTCATTTTTCTTTTCTATTTCTTTTCTTTGTTTCCCATCTTCTTCTTTCTTGGCTAGTCATCAACCGTTGCTAAGTGAACCTCGAGCTCGTCAATCTCAAGCTT
Organism: Eucalyptus virginea; assembly: GCA_014182375.1. Lineage (NCBI taxonomy): Eukaryota > Viridiplantae > Streptophyta > Magnoliopsida > Myrtales > Myrtaceae > Eucalyptus > Eucalyptus virginea. The sequence goes on along the minus strand of CM024520.1, from coordinate 4,791,842 downwards.
GTGCTCTACACTCTTGCTTATCATTTTCTTTATTTACTCTATCCTGCAGTTATACATTGCTCAAGCAAAGGGCTCTACATGCGTTGCTTCTTTTTTCTTTTGTTTATTAGAATACAAAAGACACAGGGGGAGAACAGGCCACTCAACTGGAAGATTCTCATTAGGGTTGTACATGCTTTGGTTCTTTTCTCTTTTGCTTCTTTTTAAAATCCATACGAACATTTTTTAGAGTAGATGAGCTTTTAGTTACAATAAGAGAACAAAGATATGAAGCAAGTTTGCTCGGATATAAAGGCAAGTTCATATTTGATGATTTATAGGTCGGTAAGTGATGCGTGTCTAAATGCTGAACTCTTAAAAAATATTTTCCTTACCGAACACCGGAAAATATTTTCCGAAACATTTTTAGGTTTTAGCCAAACACCAAAAAATATTGTCATTTTCCTGGAAAATGACTTCTGGGAAAATATTTTCCGAAAATGGCCCATTTTCTGCGAAACAAACGGATCCTAAAAAGAAAGAGGAAAAGCCGATTATTCAAGGCCGTTGTTTGGCCTAGATTTCGGATTTATAGAGGATCAGTTCGAGATGGAATGGATATATCAAAAGGAAAAAAAAAAAAAAAAACCGAAATTCTTTTCAGCGTAAAACTCGCGGATTAGGAGAAATTGAAGTAGTTAATAACAAAAAGGAGGGCTAGACATTGTTGACACCTAAATTTTGATTAATCATTTAGTAATTAGTTGCATGAAAAAAAATTAAAATTAAAAAAATAAAAAATAGTAAAATTGCATTTCATGTAGTTGTATTTGCATCGGTCTTAAAAAGCGCAACAAGACGCTTGGCTCGAGGTCGATAATATTCACAAAAGGATGGTCTTTCTCTCTCCACTGATTTGAACGCGCATTAAAGAAAGCAAAGGAAAAATTCTCTCCTTCCTGGAGAGCAAATCGGCTGGAGAAGAAAGTTCGAAGAAAGTTCCTACCCGTCCATTGTCTCTCTCTCTTGGTATGAAAACACACAATGAAAGTCAAAAAAAGTAGAAGAAAGAAGAGTGTTTTACGTCTATTGTCTCTCCCTCATTAATGCCTGCACATGCGCGTATTAATGCCTGCACATGCGCGTATTAATGCCTGCACATGCGCGTATTAATGGGGGACGTTGATATTCTCCTGCAAGAAGATGGACTAACGATAGCCACCATATTTGAAAAAAAACAACCGGACGTGAAACAGCAAGGAAAATTACGGCCGCCTCCTGTTCACACTGAAGAACTCTATAAATACGCAAAGGGGGAAGTCACGCAAGGGGGAGGGAGAGAAAAGAAAAGCAAAAAAAAAAAAAAAAAGAGAAGAAAGAACAGTTACTGTTCTTCTTCTTTGCGAGGCTTTTGCCGTCGACCCCTCGCGGCCCGCGCTCGCACCGTCGCGCCTCCACCTCCGCCGTGCGCCGCCTCGCCTGCTGTGCGCACCAACCCACAACGACCCGACGCTGCTCCTGCTCCGCCTGCGGCCGTTGGTCGCCGTGCCGGCCTCTGCCCACCACCACTGCTGCAGACCCGCGACGCCAGGACCGGAGGCCGAGCCACCGCACGCCCGAGCGACTCTACCGCTGCTTCTGCTCTGCCCGTGACCTGCAGCAGTCGAGCCCCCGTTCGTCGTCTCCGAGCGCGCCACCGTCTCCGCTCGCCACCGCTGCTTCTGCAAGCAGCACCTCTGCATCCGCGAGCACCAGCAGTTCACCCACCACCGCTGCTGCTAAGCCCACCGTGACCTGCAGCCCAGCCCCGTCGCCTTCTGTGGGTCTGCTCAGTCGTGCAGCAATCCGACCCCTGCTGCCCGACGCTGGTCACCCCTGTGCGAACACCGCCACGCCTCCGCCTCTGCTCCGCCACGCTTCCGCCGGTCCCTTCGCCTGTAGCCCGCACCGACCCGCGACCACCTGACGCTGCTCCTGCTCCGCCTGCGGCCGTTGGTCGCCGTGCCGGCCTCTGCCCGCCACCAGCGACGTCTGCAACTCCACAGCTGCACCTCAGCCTGCCCAACACGCCAGCAGCACCTCCAAGCTAGCACCACCGCGTTCCGCTGCTACCGACGCCCCCTCCACCACCATTGCTGCGGTCGCCCAGATCTGAGCCGACCCCGACGCTCGCAGCCCGCGCCGGCGTTGCTCTTCGCCCGAGCACCAGCAGCACCATCCCGGACACCTGCAACCAGCAGCCGCCTTTGCTCGTCGCCACCACCGCAGCAACCGTTGCAGCAGCCCGCCTGAACGCTGTCGCTGCTGCTGCCCGCGCCGCTGCCTCTCAGTCCGCCAAGCACCGCCAGCCGCCGTCCCCTTCTGAACGACGCCACCACAGCAGCTCGCTGCCCGCTCCAAGCTTGCTGCCCTTCGCCGGAGCTCCGACGACCGTGCCCACCGCCCACGGTCGCCCGTCACAGCAGTAGCAGCCATCCCAGCCGTGAGCTGAGTCCCTGTCGTGGTCCATAAAGCACCACTTGTTGAGGCAAATTTGGAAAAAGTCCAAATTAGGTAGGTTTATTTTATTAGATAGATCTATTTTATTTTATGTTATTTTATCTTTAATATTTCATTTTTTATGTTATTTTATCTTTAATATTTCATTTTTTATGTTATGTTATCTTAATATTTCGTTTTCTTTATTTGAATTAGTTCTTGATGCATGTTTGAAAATCCCCGACATACCACCTAATTCGCAACCGCACATGTGATTTTTTATTTCATCTATAAGGCTTTAGATGGAATAATTAATCACGGGAATAAAATTGATATTTTGATCTTTAAGGCTTAAGATCAATTTATTAATTTTATTAGCGAAACAACCATGGAGGATTTGGTATCTTTTAATTGTTTTGTTTATCTCAAAAATACAAAAAAAAAAAAAAATTTGCATTTGCATTTCATGTAGGTTAGAATTAGGTTTATTTCCTGTTTTTATGGTTTGCATATTAAGAATAGGAATTTTATTTCAAATATAAAAAATAATAAGAAAATCAAATCGATCAATTTAGGTTGCTAGTTTTATCTTAGGTTCCATGTTTAATTACTTGGAAATTTTTAATTTCGAAATTAATACAAAAACATTATAAAAAAAATTAGAATTTTGGCACTCTTTGCATATCATTGCATTTTAGGGTAAAATTTCATATAGTTTAATTCTAGATGATAGTTTTTTTAATAGATTGCATTTTAGTTAGGAATTTCTAAATTAGGATAACATTCTAGTTTAAATTAGCATTTGGTTTAACCTCGTTCCTAATACAAAATTAGATGATATCTTAATTTAGACAGATAATTTTCACATTTTTCTAATTCCGAATTTCATGAAAAATACAAAAAATGTCTTAGAATAAATTAGCTTTATTTTCTAGGATAGATTGTATGCTTATTAAGAAAACACAAAAACATCGCATTTGCATCACATAGGTTAGGCCATATTATCATGTCATATCATTCCATGTTAAATTAATAGCATGCATTGCATATTGCATGATTTTCATTAAATAAGTGAAAACCAAAAAAAAAGAAATTGCCCGTTAATTAGAAATCATACCTAGGTCTGTCGATGTGAATTCTGATCTAACAATGCAGATGCTTTCGTTGCTATGAGGTAAGTCCTGCAATTTATTCATTGCTTTCTTGGGTGTTAAATTGGTGGTTTGCGCACCCGCATGATCACCTCACATGTTAGGAAGATAAATTAAAATCAATTCAAGCTGCCTGCAAAATATTTTTTGAAATAAAAAAGAAAAGGTACCGAAAGGGCGTTAGAGAGATCTAGCGTAATCAAGTCCCCGAACTCACAATCTCTGGTTCGTAGGAGTGAAGTAATTCTCCCATTACTTTACTTGGGTTTCTAATCGACCCACCCAAAATAGATTAGTGGCGACTCCATGATAAAAATCATTTGCATATTAAGAACTTGAACCTAAGTCGCGAATTGGTATGGGCTTGGGAGAGCCCGAGTTAAGTCTAGGCTTAGCAATCCATTAGCCGAACCCTTAGGTGGTCCAACCCGCTTCGGGGAGGTCGCGACAAGACCAAATTAGGATTGTTGCATTTACTAGGGGATTGCAGAAGGCTCAGCAGCCCATGTTAGCCTAACCAGCTCTACATTATCACGACAAAACGTAAAGACGAAAGGTCATTATCCTGCCCAGCGACGCAGTTTCCTTCTATAGATGCTTTTGATGTCAATTATGAATTTTCAAAAAAACAGAGAATTGCTAGGCTTATGGCACCATCTCTCTTAAAAAGAGACGGTGCCTTGCCAGCCTTTCAATTTTCCAAGGGAGCCGGGTAAATTGCTTAGCCGTTTTCCTTTGAAAATTTGGAAGGAAAAAAAAAAAAAACCGGGTAGAAGAAGCAACTTTGTCATTTTACTCCAAAATGAGGAGGAGAAAAAAAAACCGACCAAGATACATAAAAAAGTTTATCTTTAAATGTGCGGTTGAACTTTAAACATTAATTAAAGACAAAACACAAAACGAAAAAGGAGAACGTACTGTAGCTCCACTTTTACCATGCAAAGAGCAATTAACATCAATTTTATATCAATCTAATGGATCAAAATTTTAAGAAATGTTAAAAAAATTCTTTTGAAATAATGTGACGTGAGTTTGTAAGTGATCATTGTTATAATGTGAAAAATAATGTGAAAAGATCAAAGGAACGTAATGTGAACAATCTTTAATAATTTTGAAAAATTTCAGTGATCCTTGTTATAATTTACCCAAATAATAGGCGGTTGGCCTAAAACCTAGACAACTAATTCTGGCCATGTGATGGAATTTTAAATTTTCTATCCAAAAATGGAATAAAAATATAAAATAATAAAAGAACGTTAACTTGAACATCTTTCAATTGTATCCATTAAGTCTTACATCATTTCACATTTTATCAATTAATTTCATTTGAACAACTTTATTACCGATGTAGAAATCAGTTATCCTACATAATATTATCGATGCTGATGAGTATAATTTTTTAATATTTTTTGAATTTTTAATGTTCTTTTGAGGAATTTTAATGTTCTTTTGAGGAATAAATAGCGAGCTTCGCATTAATGTGGAGGAAATTGAATCTTGTGCATAAATTCTTCGAAAATACAAACATCTCTCGATTGTTTTTATTACGGGCATTATTTTATTATCGTTATAATTTTCGTGAATAACGACAGAGTCCAATGTCAATGTCAAAAGCAGCGAATAGCCAAAACTCGGAACACAATTTCCCGCGCGAGGGCGACGCCACGTCGGCCACGTGTAACGAGGAAAGCCACGTTGTATCTCGGCTTCTTCCCTGGGGGTGCGGTCGTACAAGTTGACGTCATCCCCGGTCAGGCAAGAGGGCAAGTCAACCTGGTTGTCCTCGAAAAGTTCATCTTTAGACGCGTCCGAGGAATCCGACGAAGTGCCGATCAGTGGAATGGTAGGGAATATCATCTGACATGACAATTTGATGTGCAATTATTAATTGCACAAGCAGAAGCAGGCGTTTGTGTGATGTTTCCTCATCATTAAAAGTTTATAAAAAATAAAAGCATGTAGAATTTATCAAAAGTTTTGATGGTACGAGGCTGGAAAATAAAAGAGAACATATCGTCGATTAAATTGAGTTCAATTTGATACTAATAATAAGTTTACAGTTTTCTGGAGAATTTCCCGTATAATATATTTCTCTATAATGCATTAAGTTTATGTGCTATTTTTTTCTTAATTTTTTTTTTGTCTTGATTCCCATTTTCTTGTCTTAATAATTACAGTCGCATGCTACTGTGAAAAAAAAAAAAAAAAAAAAAGCTCAATCTTATTTGTAAGTTTATTGAACTATGATGAGATATTGTCGTTTCTTTTCTTAATTTTCATATTATACCTTAAAAGTTAGATGTTAGGGAATAATTGAATGCACATGTAGCCAATCAACGAACTAGGTATAAAATAGGTTAAGATAGTTTCCTAATTTATTTATTTTTTTAACCTAGGAACCGATCCCTACGTGAATTGGCTTGAAACCAATTGGGTTGCTTTTTAGGTTGAAATAGGTCATTTGTTCACCCCAATATTTGATTAGAAAAATTAAAATTAGAAAGTCTTGATCATATAAGTGGTGAGAGTAAGGGGATAGAAAGTAGTGTTCCTAACCTTTTATGAGGTGATTATATTGTGATTTTATTTTTCTTTTTGAGTAGAACCTCGGTTCTAGCTTATTGCCTTGTAGGACTTCATAGTTTGTCTCTACCGAGCTTCCAATTTCTCAAGACAGCGTTTCCATTTAAAAGGCCAAAAGGAGTAATCCCAAAAATTCCATTTAAAAGGCCAACTAAAAGCAAAAATACCTTTACAAGATTAAAAGCATATATTCTTTTTGGTCCAACAAGATTAAATGTACAACTACGTAGGTTTGTCTGAAATAGAAAAGTTGAAAAAAAAGTTCCCAGCCAAGAAATGTTACCATGCGCTCCCTAAAAATGATATTCTTTTTGGTCCAACAAGATTAAATGTACAACTACGTAGGTTTGTCTGGTTAGAATGAGGCCATGCATGAGATGATTTTAGTTGGGCCATTAAAAATCAAGCCAGCTCCCTCATAAACTATGGTCCTAATGGCCAAAAAAATGGCAAAAGATCATTTCAAGTGCCAAAAATTGGCACAAATGGACACTTAAGTGCCAAAAGTTATGAAAGTGGCACTTAAGTGTACATTCGAAGAGAAATTGATCACTTAAGTGTCACTCCGGCCAAAATGCTAACTTGCGGAATTTCTGGCGAAGTGCAAAATGACGTTATTTTGCACGCTGACGTGGCCAAATAATGCAAAAACGGCGTCGTTTTGGTGCTAATATGGTAAAAAATAATACAAAAATTAATTAAATAAAATTTTAAATAAAATTTATTTAAAATATTTAAAAATAAAAAAATTAAATAAAAATTTAAAATTTTAAAAATTATTAAAAAATGGGGAGGCGGCTGAGGGCTGAGCCCTCAGCTGCTGCTGCCGCCTCCCGGCCCAACTTTTACCAACTCAATTATGAGTTAGTTCATGATAAATTTATGAAAAATGATGTTTGTTTTTAAAATTGACAAGGTTTTTCAGCAGTCGATTCATTGCTGGCGAGGGGTTCTTAACCCCCCCCCACCTCGGCTTTTTCCTTCTCGCCGATCTTACTTCTTCTTACTTCTCGTGAATTTACATCTCGAGCTTGGTTTGTTTATGGTCCAGGATTAGATGCTCTAATTAGATGCTCAAGGGGACGTGGTGCAGCTCGGCTTTAATCTTGTTCACATGGATCATTCCAAATGTGGATTGGACGGCGCGGTACAGCTCGGGTTGGGGAATTTAAAGAATCTATGCATATTGGATCTACAATTCAATCTTCTCTCGGGTCTGATCCCGAAGCAAGTTGGCACCTTGACAAGCTCGGTGAATCTTGATCTCTCTGTCAGTTTACTCGTTGGAGAGTATTGGAGGTCGCTAGACTCCAGAAGCTGAAACTTGTCGAATACTTCCTAAACAAGCTATACAGGTCGATTGAGTTCCTTGCAGACCTCCCGAGCCTGGAAACTCTAGGCCTATGGACGAACAACTTCACTGGTGTGATTCCTGAGGATCTAGGCAGGAATGGGAAGCTTCAGGATCTCGATTTGTCCACCAACAAGCTCACTGGAACAATCCCTTGAATTTGTTATCACTGAACCAGCTCAGGATCTTGATCCTGTTCAACAAATTTCCTCTTTGGGCCGATCCCTGAAGCTCTAGGCTCATGCTATAGCCTACTTAAGGTGAATTTGGAGCAGAACTAAGTAAATGGAAGCATTCGGAACAGCTTCGTTTACTTGCCTCGACTCAAACTCATCGAATTTCAGAACAACTACCTGTCACGAGTTTTGCCAGAGAATGGCAAGGGGTGATCATTGCCCCCAGTACGTCGCCATTAACATTCTTTATTATCATTCATTGATTAGTAATTCGCTAGATTATTCACAATTACTCATTAACCACATTGATGCTATCAGATCATTTCTCCGATCCTAACTCTTTACATAGCACGATTCTTAAGTTTTGAAATCCATGCAACATTTTTGGTGTGTTTTACCCCAACAAGAAAAGGAAATTGAAAATGTGATGCAAGAACACAGTCCAGTCAAATTCTTGTCAATTGGAATCTAAGTGGGTCAACTTAGGTACCTGATACATCTTCAAGGGTAAACAGAGCATTGACAACAGTGAAAGCAAACAGATATTATGCGCATCCTCAACTAAATTCTCTGAAAATTAGGTAACAATGGATATTTTCTTGGTTCCATTTGTGACCTTACACACTATAAAGAAGTCGCTAGCGATAGATAGACAGATACGAGAGAGAGACCACCCGGAGCACTAACTAAAGGGCCGCCAAGTTTAGATTTTGCGGGGAGGCCGACGGACACCTTCTCTTCTCTTGAGCAGGGCAGAAGAGGCGCGGGCCGGGCGACTTGGGTGGGTTAAAGCTCCCCAGGCTCCAGCTGGAGGACCATCCCCTGCGAGTCGGAAGTCGAGAAATGAATTCGCAGAAGAAGAAGACCAGAAGGGGCTCATAAAAGAGGCTACCAACCAGCCAAATGTTCCTGTGGATATAAAAGACTGAGAACTCACCAAGTGCCGGGGGTGGTCCTGGTTCGCAATCTGATTCCGACGCTGCCGCCGTGCTTCCACCTCGGCCGCATGTTGACGTTCTAGAGATCCGTATAAAAGCCAGACGACGGCCATGATGAGGAATAGCACAAGCAGAAAAATGGCCGTGCCCACAAAAAATAACGCGACCGCCTGGTAAATCTCGTGCCCCTGCAGAGGCCCCTTGCTGGCGTACGCGTTCTCGGTTGCTAGACTTTCTGAGGCCGACTGGCTCATATCTGTCTCCCGGCAGGTTTTCTTGTTTTTTTCCTTCTTCTTCTTCTTCTTGAAAAACTTAGGGTTTTGCAGACGCGGCCCGTGTTTAAGGACGAAGACGACAACGTAAATAAAACAAAAAGGAGGGCTAGACCAGACTAGGATTGTTGCATTTACTAGGGGATTGCAGAAGACTCAGCAGCCCATGTTAGCCTAACCAGCTCTACATTATCACAACAAAACGTAAAGACGAAAGGTCATTATTCTGCCCAGCGAGGCAGTTTCCTCCTATAGAAGTTTTTTATGTCAATTATGAATTTTCAAAAAAAAAAAAAAAAGAAAAGAGAATTGCTAGGCTTACGGCACCGTCCCTCTTAAAAAGAGACGGTGCCTTGCCAGCCTTTCATTTTCCAAGAAAGCCGGGTAAATTGCTTAGCCGTTTTGCTTGGAAAATTTGGAAGGAAAATTTAAAAAAAACCAGGTAGAAGAAGCAACTTTGTCATTTTACTCCAAAATGAGGAGGAGAAAAAAAACCGACCAAGATACATAAAAAAATTTCTCGCGAAAAGTGCGGTTGAACTTTAAACATTAACTAAAGACAGACACAAAACGAAAAAGGGGAACATCCTATAGCTCTACTTTTACCATGCAAAGAGCAATTAACATCAGTATTATATCAATCAAGTGGATCGAAATTTTAAGAAATGTTAAAAAAATTTCTTTTGAAATAATGTGATGAACAATGAAAAGTTTGTAATTCTGATCAAAATTGTTGTAATATGAAAAAAAATGAATATATGCACAATATTGTTTTTCCTAAAAAAGATCAGAAGAATTGAAATATGAATGATCTTTAACAATTTGGGAATCAATGATCATTGTTACAATTTATCTTTAAAAATGAAAAATAGGTGGTCGAACAGCCTAAAACCTAGACAACTAATTTTGGCCATGTGATGGAATTTTAAATTTTCTATCCAAAAATGGAATAAAAAATATAAAATAATATAAGAACGTTAACTTGAACATCCTTCAATTGTATCCATTAAGTCTTACATCATATCACATTTGATCAATTAATTTCATTTGAATAGCTTTATTATTGATGTAGAAATTGGTATCCTACGTAACACACGGTCGACATATTATTTTTTTTTTTTTGAATTTTTATGTTCTTTTAAGGAATAAATAGCGAGCTTCGCATTAATGTGGAGGAAATTGAATCTTGTGCATAAATTCTTCGAAAATACAAACATCTCTCGATTGTTTTTATTACGGGCATTATTTTATTATCGTTATAATTTTCGTGAATAACGACAGAGTCCAATGTCAAGAGCACTTTCTCCGCCTTGACTCCTGGGCCCCACCAAAGTTGCACGGTGATCGACGCGCCACGTGTAGCGAGGAAAGCCTCACGTTGTATCTCGGCTTCTTCCCTGGGGGTGCGGTCGTACAAGTTGACGTCATCCCCGGTCAGGCAAGAGGGCAAGGCAACCTGGTGGTCCTCGAAAAGTTCATCTTTAGACACGCGAGGTGGGCCCGGATCATGGCTTCCGAGGAATCGGACGAAGTGCCGATCAGTGGAATGCTAGGGAATATCATTTGACATGACAATTTGATATGCAATTATTAATTGCACAAAAGCAGAAGCAGACGTATGTGTTTTTCTTTGCGACGAGGAAAGCCCACGTTGGATGGGGAAACTCCCAGCTAATGATTGTATGTGTGTGTATCTATATAATTTCATGGGTGATCTTTCCTCATCATTAAAATTTTATTAAAATAAAAGCATGTAGAGTTTATCAAAAGTTTGAACGTACTAGGCTGGAAATTGAAAGAGAACACCTTGTTATTGATCAAATTAGGTTCAATTTCACACTAATATTATGTTTAGAGTTTATTGGATAATTTCAGGGTTAATGGCATGGAAAGCTACCGTTTTTTAGGACAACTTATGATGTGACCTACAAAGAATAAAAGTTATTTCTCAGTTTTCTTTCTCTTTTACCTATCGTTTTCTAGAACCATTCATGATGTGATCCGCATGCTCATTTAATGTCATGGAAAGCGACCAAGGCCCACACTTGCAAAGTTGAAACTCTTTGCGCAAGACATCATAATGCCAAGGATTTGCTAAGAAAAACGGATATAGATATAATATATGAACAAAGTGTGACCAACTGCTGAAAAAGCTTGCCGATTTTCTAAAAGCAAACATCATTTTTCATAAAATCATCATGAACTAACTCATAATCGAGATGGTAAAAATTGGGCGATTTAAGACATAATTTCTCAATGTTCATGATATGCCTTGATCAATTGAGTCAATAATTGTCGAGATACGAGCACGATTATTGATCGAGACCATATAATTCACTCTTAGCACAATCTCTTTATTGATGAATTAAAAATGAAACGATACCAAAGAGTTTGCGGTAGTGAATGTTAAAAATTCCACCGACGGAGCTGGAGTTTGCTTTTTTCTGAGACCTTTTAATTAAGGGTTATGTGCTGCTCTCACGGTTGCAACAGTTATGGAGTTCTTTTCATTAAGCATCATATTCATATGATCCAGTTTTTCCAAGAATCTCAACCTAGACGATGCGATTCTATGTGTTATACAAACTCTAATTCAACTCCATCAGTGCCGACGACCATCTCTAATTTTCCGCCATTAATCTTGACCTGGCTTTCGTCGAAGTAGAGAATCGAAAGCGACCTCTTCAATTCAACGTCGTCATCCGTTGCATTACTGATGGCACTCATCCTAGCAGTAGACCTGCAAGCCTAGCTACTCCTAGGGTAGCAAGGCTGTGTCTGCAATCGCTAATTAATACCCTCTTTTGTTTTGTTTTATATTTCTCTACGTGGTTTCTCTTCTTCCTCCAAAACTTCCTTCGAAGAAAACCTGCCGCCGCCGGCGACGATGAACGGGGTCGACCCGGATAATGCTACTTCAATGGAGATGTATGTGAAGGAACTCGTCAGAGCTCGGCGGGAGGCCGAAGCTCAGTGGAAGAGATTCGAGCCGTACGCTTTGTCGGGCTGGCTGGGGTCCTTCTTTTTGTGATCTTCTTCTTCTTGCTGACCCTCTACGTGCTCCTCTTCCCTCGTCACTTGAGGCAAGTGGCTGCCTCTCCCTCTTCGCCATCCGAAGCTCGTCCGAACCAAGACCTGTTGGAGCCCGGAGAGCTTCACCCCGTCCATGTCGCCCGGCCTGCGCCTCTTCCGCCTTGTCCGAGAGAAGGCCCCCGTCGGCCTCCCGCGAAATCTGAACTTGGTGGTGGCCCTCCAGTTTGTGCTCCGGGCGGCGTCTCTCTTTCTCTCTCTCTCTTGTATCTATCTAACTATCGCTAGTGACTTGTTTAGAGCGTGATTTTAGTTGAGGATGCACATAATATCTGTTTGCTTTCACGGTGGACGATGCTCTGTTTAACCATGAAGATGTATCAGATAACTAAGTTGACCCACTTGGATTCCAATTTACAGGGATTTGACTGGACCGTGTTGTGTTCTTGCGTGACGTTTTCAGTTTCCTTTCTTCTTGGGGTCAAACCCACCAGAAATGTTGCACAGATTTCGAAGAAATCCAAGTGCGTAAAGCCGGTTTTGGGGACTGACTCGAATCCTAGCTTCAGCAAGAGTAGGTCATCAACGTCACTGGCCGAAGTCGATGAACCAGGAATTATAGCGCACAGAAGTACAATTCGTTAAACAATGAAATGGACCCTCGTTGTTTCTCAAAGACTATGTTGCTTTCAAACGGAGATGCTTTCACTGATGGCAACGACCCTTTGAAAGCATTCGATCCCATGTTAATAACACCGGGGACTCCCAGCACCGGAGCAAGAAGATGCTTTCACTGATGGCAATTAACACTAAGATAATGCCATGTCTGTCTGAATAAGGAGCCAAGATGAGCTGGCGTTGGCCGGAGATATAGGAGCTGTGAACAGTGTTAACGGACCTGAATTGGAGAATTTGACGTCTTTTGATGGTCTTGTTAAATTTTGCGGAAGAAGTTTGACAAAAACGAGGCACCCAAGACCTAAGTGAGCCGGGGGGCTGATCCTGGCGGTCACCGGGATCCTCCGCTCCGATTTGTGCTTGGTTCTAGCAGCAATTGCTCAACCTTCTCCCTCTATACAAGCGAGAAAATTATCCAAAAAAATACTAATCTTACTAAATTTTTATAATTTAATCTTAAATGTTTCAATTATATTAATTAAGTTATAAACTTTTTTGAGGTTTGTTAATTGATTTCATTTGATCAATTTTGGTTGGAAATTGGCCAATGTAGACACCGGCCATCTTATGTAACATGGTCGATACGGACACTATATTTTTTAATGTCATTTGTTCCATCAAGCTCGCATTCTCTGCTGACAGAAAAAGCTCTCTCGCTGCGCATTCAACTCGAGCTGAAACCTCATGCAGTCATGTTTTTACAAGAGCAAGAACGGAGGATTCACCATTTGGTTACTCACCTCTCGTCCATAGGACCACACAGACATCAAGTCACCGACGAAAGCTCAAAAACGTGGCCGGCAGTCGAAAGAAAGTCGCCCGTTTCGCGACGTATCAGGCAATGTGCTCGCACTTATGTGCTGCAGCAGACAATAGGCTTTCCTCTGGCCTCTGTTAGTCCCATTTCGGGCGATCTCCACCAGATGTTCGTATACTCCATACTGAAGCGAGGCCAGCACGAAGGACGAGTCGTGCAGCCCCAGCTCCAGCAGCACTGATGTCGCGCACTCCTTGTTCTTGGGTGTCCCGTTCTTGATGAACTCCACCAGTGTCTTGATGAAAGATGGCCGCCCCAACTTGCCTCGCCCCTCGGGGTGCGAGGCGAGAAGCAACAAGATCGAGAGCGCCTCGTTGATCATTCCCAAATTGTTGTCCTTGAGCAAATCGAGCAACAGCGGTATGGCGCCCGCCTTGATGGCCCTGGACTTGTTCGCTTGGTGCAAGGACAAGATGACAAGCGCAGTAGCCGCGTCCTTCTTACCTCGAACTGTTCCGTTTTTCAGAAGATCCACTAATGGAGGAATCCCATTCACGGAGCCCACGAGCTCCTTGTTCTCGTCGAGCATCGATATGCTAAACAAGGCTGCTGCAGAGTTCTCCCGCGCCTCATCCGTTCCGTTCTGCAGTATATCGATTATAGCTGGAATCGCGCCTTCTCGGGCAATTACTCTCTTGTTCGCGTCGTGGAGGGACAAGTTTAGGAGTGCAGTCACGGTGTGTTCTTGGATTATAGAGTCTGGAAACGACAGGAGCTGAACTAGAGGCGTGACTCCTCCCATGTTGGCTATCAGGATTCTGTTATCAGGGTTATCCTTGGAGAGAGTCCGGAGCTCCAGAATCGCGTGCCTTCGAGCATTCAGCTGAGAAGAGGACAGATCTTGGACAAGGCAAGATATCTGCTTCACGAGTTCGCTCGAAGAGCCGTCAGAGCCAACGGAAATGGCCTTTCTTGGGAGCTCAAAGTCATTCTTCTCGCACCATTGCAAAATAAGGTTGCGGAGAGCGTAATTGGGCACCACCGACAAGTGATGCAAGATTTGTCTGGTCTTCGGGCACGTCCGATGATTCGAATCCAGCCACTTCTGTATGCTCTCTCTTTCATAGGTCTTACATAAGACAGAAAAGGATATCTCAGCTTACAGATGAATCTTATGCACTACTTATATCGATGCTCTGAACTGCAACTGTTGTATGAACATCAATGTCTAGAAAAATTTGCGGAGGATTGAGCTTCAACTATCTCGCAATGCGTGCTGAGACTAGAAGATCAAGCGTGATGCTTAACTCGAAATCTGTCCTTTAAACTCACAGTTTCTCAGTTAAACTACTTGTGTTTTAGTTTCTGCAAGAATGCAATGTGTTCTGGTGGTGATTAGTGGAATTACCTGTCCGGTGGCGACGATAACAGGATCCGTCATTATCTCGAGCGCGATCGGGCATAAGAATTCATGAGGAATGGATAAAGACGGCAACTTTTCCAGAGTCCTCTTGGAAACAGAAAAATCCTGCGCGCTTGGCTCCTCGAACCCGATGATCCGTTTGAACTTACCAAATAAGCCCATTATTTGCCGGATGTTCTGCGCATCTTTTCCGAACTGCTTCACGAGTTTACTGATGGCGACTGTTTCTGCTTTCAGATCGCAGAAGGTCCGTAGTTCCAATCGGTTGGCAAGGCACTGTAGGATGGCATTGTCTACATTCCGGTCATCCTTCTCGGATAGTACCACCATCAGATCCATCGCCAACTCAATGTCCTGCGTGTCCCTCCTCTTTTGAGCCTTTTTGAGTTGCATCCGCATTAGCTCGACCTTCATATACATGAGACCCATCACGATCGACGGAAAAATACACAAAATTCATCTAAATTTTACTAATTTGAGCTCATGAATTCACTCAAGTCTGTTGAATTCCTCTTGATTCTGCAAAAGCGAATCCGAGAACTTGCTCTGAAGGAAACAACAATGTCATTAAACTAAAGAGTCTGCTGCAAACTTACTTGGTCCTGGACTTCAACCGAGACCCCGAGCTCGTCGTAAGGCATATCATCCAAGGCCTCGTTTAGCTTATCATAAACAGCATGGAATCTCCTCATGACCGCCTCGCTCTCCAACATCTGCATTTTTTTTTATCGAAACCCAGTTCAGAAGATCGAAAACGAGGAACCCAAATGAGCACACGACCGGGTAAACATTTAGCGAACCAGATAAATCTTGCTTCCGCAGTGACATTGCTTCAACAGCTTGTTAGCCGCAACCACGGCTTGCCTCAGGCGAACCAGGGCAGCGTCCAAACCATCACCGGCAGGGGAATCTGCGGCGCGGCGGGCCTCTCCGATCTCTTCCAAAAGCGGGACCAGCAGCTTCAACGTCCTCGCCAGATTCAGACACTCCTTCCTCTGCGTCTTCCTGTAACAGCCGTAGGACCCAGACTTCTCGATCACTCCGATCAAGTACTCAACAACGCCACCGCCTCCATTACCGTCCGCGCCGCCGCACGACGAGCACGGCGAGCTAGAGACGGAGGAGCTCTCTCCCGCTTCTCCCTCCATGATCACCCACCGGGCGGGACTATTCCCGAGAAGGGTACCTCGCGGCCGGTCGCTTTTCCGGGGAAGACGAACGTCGTTAAAAGGGGCCCGTTCACGTAAAGGGCACGTTCCAGGACTTGACTCCGGCGCGTCCCGACTTCTAGGTTTCTAGCATGGGCATGAATTTCTCTCCTCTCTTTATCCCTTTCCGAGCTCTCCGAATCGGTTCCGGAATGTCAAATGATTGGCGGTCCGCGTACGATGATTCGTTGTGTAATTTCGCGGATTCGGGGCATCTAGAGAGGGAGGAAGGGAGATGGGACAGGAACTTTCGAAAGTCAGTTTAAAGTCAGTAGGTCGTGTGACGTGGGGGCGGTTCACGGTTGACGCGGTTTTTTTGACAGTGCATGGCATGGGGGGCGACGCGCATTCCCGTATACTGCCGACCTTCGCGACGGTTCCGTTCCTCGGTGGCGTTGTGCATATCGTTTGTAGAGCGTCGGACCCCGCCACGAGCTTTCCTCTTTATCTTTTTTCTTTTCGGTTGCCTATTTTTGGGTGTGCCTACCATGATCCGCGGGACGCGGGATATCTTGGGGCCGGAGCCTTTTGTTTCATGATGGGATAATAGATTTGATTAATGGGTCACACCCCCATGTATTACACCCCCATGTATATCAAAATGAATCACACAATCATTTGTTGACGTCATAAATGAAAGAATTCATTGACAAAATGTATTTGATGAGTTAAGTTATTAAGTGAGTTAATTATATTCAATAAATAAGTCGGATAAATGAAAGATAAAAATTCATTAGACAAAATTCATTTCTCTATAAGTTTATTTTCAAACTTATTAAATTTTGTTCAATATAAATAATATTTGAATTCTAATTTAAGAAATTAAAATTTTATTTTTTAATCCTATTTTAATTTATATATTCGAATTTAATTCCTCTTATAATAAACCATTCAACTATAAATTGAGTATTTATTATATATTTTCCTAATTTTGGGTTCAAGTTTATATGCATTTTAGCAACATGGGTTAAAGAAAATAATATAAAAAGGGGTTGGGTTAAATATGAATTTGCTAGATTTGTCTAAAAAAAAAAAAATTATGGAAATAGGCTAAAAACGGGTTAATGGTGTGTTTGATAACCGTTCCATTCCCAATAACAATTTATGCTAAAAAATAATTATTTTTGGATTTTGTTCTTTAAACAAGTTTATGAGAATTTAAAACGGGTTAATGGTGTTTAGTAAACATTCCATTCCTAATAAAATTTCTAAAAAATAATTATTTTTGGAATGGAAAAATGAGCATTCAAAAGCATTTGATAAATAAAATTTTTTTTTTCTGGAATAAAAAACTTAAAATTTTTTTTTTTTTTTTTTTTTTGTAATTTTTTATATAATTTTATTTTTAAAATCTTTTTGTTCATTTTTCTTTTTTTTTCTTTTCTTATTCTTCTTCTTCCTCTAGCTAGTCATCGGCCTTGAACATGACTGGTAATTGGCTAGATGAGAGTCAACAATCTCACACAGCCTCTCGAGGCAAGGCTTGTCCTTGCAGATATGGGAGAGGTCGAGCCTCGCCTAGCCAAAGCTCACCTAGCCACCAACAACCGACTAGAGGAATAAGAAGAAGAAAAGAAAAGTACTTTATTTTTTAAGTTGTTTTTAAGAGTAATAAAGTAACTTTTTTCTACCTCTTAATTCTATTTCAAATTTATTCTTAGGAACAAATACGTTATCAAACGAATTTTTTTTTTTTTTAATTTCCATTCTTTTGTTTCTGGAATAAAATAAAAAAAGAATGGAACTAATCACTATTTGGCCGGTTAGGCGCGGATGACAACCATTATAGCTAGAAATTGATTTTGAAAGAGAAATAGATTTTTCTATTTCTATTCCTAGATGAGTTTTAAAGAAAAAATACACGTTTAATAATGATACAAAATTTCTATTTTCAGAATAGAAATTCATTTGATAACGACACAAAATTCCTCTCTTTCCAACGAGGGCAGCAATCGGCGATGGCAGTGGCAACCGGCGGCGGTGGCTAGAGGCTAGAAGTGGTGACAACAAACGGTGAACGGTAGCCAATGGCGGCGGCGTGATGGCTGGCGGGTAGGAGTGGTGACAATGGATGGTGAACGGCAGCCGCCACTAGTGGTTGACGATTGGCGATGGCGGCCGATTGACCGGCGACGGTGGCTAGCAACCGGTGGCGATGGCCAATGGTTGAGAGTGGCAACAATGGACGATGAATGGCGATTGATGATGATGGATGAGCAATCGACTAATAGAGAGGATAAAATAGAGAGAGATTCTTTCTTTTATTAATGCTAAAAATGAGCTAGAAGCATTGTTTGATATATAAAGATATATATCAGCGTCAGGAAAAGGTGAAATTCTCTCATACTGATATAATGATCATCCTTACTATTTAAATCAATGTAGTGGGAGGCAATCGATCTCGAGGCAACGGAGAATTTGAGGTGCCAAGAAAGGTGAGAAATTCTATTTTGCGAGAAAATTCCATTGTTTAAATATATCGTATTATATAATATAAGTTTAAGACATAAACTTGGGTAAGCTTGACTTCTGTTCAGAAATTTTTACAAAAATTAGGGAAAAAAGAGTTGGTTATCGTCAATTTTGATTGAACCACTCCGTAAAGAATATGTATCATCTCAAAATTTGAGCTTGAAAATGAAGTAAAGTTTAAGGTGAGACCTATGATTTAATTTTCTACTTGACTGACTGAAAAACCTAATGTGAATGACCTACTCATCATCAAAGAAGGTGAACTAAATTTAGCGGATATCAAACCCGATTAAATACGTCAAGTTGACTCACTGATTGTTTGAAAGTAAAATGTTTTAACACTCGGTCTCCCAAATACAAGAAAACAATTCCTAGTTTCAATATAAAATAACTTGCTTTTGCTCGAAAGAGATGGACTCAATTTGATGGATATCAAAACCGACAAAAAAGAGTCAAGTTGACCCGATGGCCACTTGAAAAGTAAAATGGTTCGGCACCTGATTTCCTCCACGGGAGATTCAGAATGTGATGTGACTTCTTGCCTAGGGTCAAATTCATCACTTTGACAGAAAATGCCTATTGCGTTCGTGCGTACATATGACCAATTCCTACTTGCACTTCTTGTACACGTGTGTGGCTTCCAATGACGGATGGTGCTAAATTATGAACGATTATGGATGTCCCACTTCTACTCCATGTAAAATCATGGTTCTCCATGCAGCTGTTTGCCACATTTCGATGTGACCCAAATTACTAAGAGTTTGGAGTAACAATAATAGTAATTTATGACAAAATATCGTTACTATATATATATTGAATTTATGATGAGTATTGTTTATATTGTGACATGTGCTCCAAATTTTATTTTTGTAAAAGCGAAATGGTTTTCCTCATGTCATATTTATGAATGGTTAATGCGTCATTGAAAATATATGAAGTTGTTCACTTTTCTTCATTGCAATTGATGAAGTTTGTCGTTCGATTTTCTTCAAATGACCAAGTTAAAGCTCTAGACATTTTCTTGAATCTTGGTTACGTATTGACGATGCAAGGGACAGTAGTTGTGCAACAAATGATTCCGTTATAAGCAAATGCTCAAAACATCCCTCTTCTCTAGCTTCCAACTTTGAATCGATTTTAGTTCACGTCCAAGTCTAATTTTTTTAATTTGTAATTGAAATGATTTTCCGAGCAAAGTAAGTTATATGTCGATTCAGTAATTTTTTCAACCATTAAGATTACAATCCTTATACTAGTTAACAGATAGGGATAAAGCTGCGTTTAATACTTGTGTAGTTCTTGCAAATGGGTCCTAAAATTTCATCCCTTAGTACATCGCCTCCCAATGAAATTTGAATTATTAATTGAACCTCGGCTTAAGCTTGGAAAAATTCTCTTTAATATACAACCCTTTATCATTTCTTTTATTTTATTTTTCCAAAATCAACTTTAAGCACCCTTTGGCAAAAGCTAAAATGGCAATGCTGCAGTCTCTCTCTCTCTCTCTCTCTCTCTCTCTCTCTCTCTCTCTCTCTCTCATTTAAATTTCTGATGTCCGACCTGCCTTTTTTTTTTTTTTTTCAATGCCTAATCAGTTATCTCACTCTATGTTCTCTCTCGTTTCACCTTTAGTTTAGTTAGCAGCTCCACAAAGATAGAGAGAGAGGCCAATTGATCCAATAAAGGTCAGTTTTTCTAATGCTTTGATCACACGCCCATCTGAAGTTACTCAGCATCACGTCATTCCCTCCCATATCCTTCTCTTCAAACCGAGCATTATACAATAAATTCGTCTAAAATCTTGTCATCTTTTGTTTGGAAGCGACACATTCTTTGAGAAATAATGACGGTTCATTTCTTTGTTCTATGAATCGTACTTCTGTGCACTGTAATTCCTGCTTCATCTACTTCCGTTAGCAATGTTGATGTCCTACTCTCGCTGAAGCAAGGATTTGAGTCCAGCAAACCGGCTTTAAGCATCTGGAGTTCTTCAAACTCGAGCTTGGTTTGCTTATGGTCCAGGATTAGATGCTCTAATTAGATGCTCAAGGGGACGCAGTGCAGCTCGGCTTTAATCTTGTTCACATGGATCATTCCAAATGTGGATTGGACGGCGCGGCACAGCTCGGGTTGGGGAATTTAAAGAATCTACGCATATTGGATTTACAATTCAATCTTCTCTCGGGTCTGATCCCAAAGCAAGTTGGCACCTTGACAAGCTCGGTGAATCTTGATCTCTCTGGTGTGATTCCTGAGGATCTAGGCAGGAATGGGAAGCTTCAGGATCTCGATTTGTCCACCAACAAGCTCATTGGAACAATCCCTCGAATTTGTGCTCACTGAACCAACTCAGGATCTTGATCCTGTTCAACAAATTTCCTCTTTGGGCCGATCCCTGAAGTTCTAGGCTCATGCTATAGCCTACTTAAGGTGAGTTTGGAGCAGAACTAAGTAAATGGAAGCATTTGGAACAGCTTCGCTTACTTACCTCGGCTCAAACTCATCGAATTTCAGAACAACTACCTGTCATGAGTTTTGCCAGAGAATGGCAAGGGGTGATCATTGCCCCCAGTGCGTCGCCATTAACATTCTTTAGTATCATTCATTGATTAGTGATTCGCAAGATTATTCACAATTACTCATTAACCACATTAATGCTATCTTAACATTTCTCCGATCCTAACTCTTTACATAGCACAATTCTTAAGTTTTGAAATCCATGCAACATTTCCGGTGTGTTTTACCCCCAACAAGAAAAGGAAGTTGAAATTGTGACGCAAGAACACCGTCCAGTCAAATTCTTGTAAATTGGAATCTAAGTGGGTCAACTTGGGTACCTGATACATCTTCAAGGATAAACAGAGCATTGAGCACAGTGAAAGCAACAGATATTATGCGCATCCTCAACTAAATTCTCCGAAAACTACTTAATAATAAATATCTTGGTTCCATTTGTGACCTTACACGCTATAAAGAAGTCGCTAGCGATAGATAGACAGATACGAGAGAGACCACCCGGAGCACGAACTAAAGGGCCACCAAGTTTAGATTTCGCGGGGAGGCCGACGGACACCTTCTCTGGAGCAAGGCAGAAGAGGTGGGGGCTCGGCGACTTGGGTGGGGTAAAGCTCCCCGGGCTCCAGCTGGAGGACCATCACCTGCGAGTCGGAAGTCGAGAAATGAATTCGCAGAAGAAGAAGACCAGGAGGGACTCATAAAAGAGGCTACCAACCAGCCAAATGTTCCTGTGGATATAAGACTGAGAACTTACCACGTGCCGGGGCTGGTCCCGGTTCACAAGTTGATTCCGACGCTGCCGTCGTGCTTCCATCTCGGCCGCATCAAGACGTGCTAGTAATGCGTTGCTACACCAGAGGACGCCCACGATGAAGAATACCATAAGTAGAAAAATGGCCGTGGCCACAAAAAACCCGCGACCACCTGGTAAATCTCGTGCCCCTGCAGAGGCCCCTCGCTGGCGTACGCGTTCTCGGTCGCCAGACTTTCTGAGGCCGACTGGCTCATCTCTCTCCCGGCAGGTTTTCTTGTTTTTTTTTCCTTCTTCTTCTTCTTGAAAAACTTAGGGTTTTGCAGACGCGGCCCGTGTTTAAGGACGAAGATGACAACGTAAATAAAACAAAAGGGAGGGCTAGACCAGACTAGGATTGTTGCATTTACTAGGGGATTGCAGAAGACTCAGCAGCCCATGTTAGCCTAACCAGCTCTACATTATCACAATAAAACGTAAAGACGAAAGGTCATTATCCTGCCCAACGAGGTAGTTTCCTCCTATAGAAGTTTTTGATGTCAATTATGAATTTTCAAAAAAAAAAAAAAAAAAAAAAAAAAAAAAAACAGAGAATTGCTAGGTTTATGGCATCGTCCCTCTTAAAAAGAGACGGTGCCTTGCCAGCCTTTCAATTTTCCAAGGGAGCCGGGTAAATTGCTTAGCCGTTTTCCTTCGAAAATTTGGAAGGAAAATTAAAAAACCAGGTAGAATAAGCACTTTGTCATTTTACTCCAAAATGAGGAGGAGAAAAAAAACCGACCAAGATACATAAAAAGGTTTCTCGCTAAAAGTGTGGTTGAACTTTAAACATTAACTATTTACCAAAAAAAAAAAACCTTTAAACATTAACTAAAGACAAAACACAAAACGAAAAAGGAGAACGTCCTGTAGCTCCACTTTTACCATGCAAAGAGCAATTAACATCAATTTTATATCAATATAATGGATCAACATTTTAAGAAATGCTAAAAAATTTCCTTTGAAATAATGTGATGTAAGTTTGCAAGTGATCATTGTTATTATGTGAAAAATAATGTGAAAAGATCAAAGGAACATAATGTGAACAATCTTTAATAATTTTGAAAAATTTCAGTGATCATTGTTATAATTTACCCAAATAATAGGCGATCGGCCTAAAACCTAGACAACTAATTCTGGCCACGTGATGGAATTTTAAATTTTCTATCCAAAAATGGAATAAAAAGATAAAATAATAGAAGAACGTTAGCTTGAACATCTTTCATTTGTATCCATTAAGTCTTACATCTTTTCACATTTTATTAATTAATTTCATCTGACCAACTTTATTACCGACATGGAAATCGACATTCTACGTAATACGGTCGACATATTTTTTTTATATATTTCTTGAATTTTTAATGTTCTTTTAAGAAATAAATAGCGAGCTTCACATTAATGTGGAGGAAACTGAAACTTGTGCAAAAATACAAACATCTCTCGATTGTTTTTATTACGGGCATTATTTTATTATCATTATAATTTTCGTGAATAACGACAGAGTCCAATGTCAAGAGCAGCGAAAAGCCAAAACTCGGAACACAATTGCCCGCGCGAGGGCGACGCCACGTCGGATAAGAAATATCATTTGACATGACAATTTGATATGCAATTATTAATTGCACAAGGAGAAGCAGACGTTTGTGTTTTTCTTTGTAACGAGGCAAGCCCACGTCGGATGGGAAACTCCCAGCCAATGATTGTATGTGTGTGTATCTATATAATTTCATGGGTGATCTTTCCTCATCATTAAAATTTTATTAAAATAAAAGCATCTAGAGTTTATCAAAAGTTTGAAGGTACTAGGCTGGAAAATAGAAGAGACCACCTTGTTGTTGATCAAATTAGGTTCAATTTCACACTAATATTATGTTTAGAGTTTATTGGATAATTTCCCATATAATATATTTCTCTATATTGCATTAAGTTTATGTGCTATTTTTTAATTTTTTCTTAAAATTTTTTTTTTGTTGTCTTGATTCCCATTTTCTTGTTTTAATAATTACAATTGCATCCTACTGTGAAAAAATAAAAAAAGCTTCAATCTTATCTGTAAGTTTATCAAACTATGATGAGATATTGTCATTTCTTTTCTTAATTTTCATATTATACCTTAAAAGTTACATGTTAGGCAATAATTGAATGCGCATCGAGCCGATCAACGAACTGGATATAAAATAGGTTAAGATAGTTTCTTATTTTATTTTTTTTTAACCTAGGAACCAATCCCTATGTGAATTGGCTTGAAACCAATCAGGTTGGTTTTTAGGTTGAACTAGGTCATTTGTTCACCCCAATATTTGATTAGAAATATTAAAATTGGAGAGTCTTGATCATATAAGTGGTGAGAGTAAAGGGATAGAAAGTAGTGTGATTTTATTTTTCTTTTTGCGTAGAACCTCGGTGCTAGCTTATTGCCTTGTAGGACTTCATAGTTTGTCTCTACCGAGCTTTCAATTTCTCAAGACAGCGTTTCCACGAAAGGAGTAATCCCAAAATTCCATTTAAAAGGCCAACTAAAAGTATACCTTTACAAGATTAAAAGTACATATTCTTTTTGGTCCAATTTAGGGGCGAGTAATAATGTACTCCGGACGCAAAAGAGGGACAATATGTCGCATCAAGAAGCAATCCTCCCTAGAACATTAATGGTGATCTTTTCCAAGTTTGTTTTATCGACGGATGTCACATTATGAATGCGCGTTAGGAAACTAAGGGCATTTTA
Organism: Eucalyptus virginea; assembly: GCA_014182375.1. Taxonomy (NCBI): domain Eukaryota; kingdom Viridiplantae; phylum Streptophyta; class Magnoliopsida; order Myrtales; family Myrtaceae; genus Eucalyptus; species Eucalyptus virginea. The sequence continues at coordinate 4,767,314 of CM024520.1, read as the reverse complement.
TTTAGGGTCGGTAGAAGAGAGAGTCGACTTCAATGATCATTTATAAGATAAATTAAAAGATAAGTATAGTCTCAAAACTTTTAAAATGTGTAATTAAATCCTAAAATTTATTAAATTAGTGTAATTAAATTTTTTTATTAATTTTGTCCAACTTGATTGATGGAAAATGCTAATTTGGCTTATTTTTCTTTAAAAAAAAAATATTTTCTTTTTAATGTGGCGATGACGTGATTAAAATATAAGGCTAAAGCGATGTTGTTTTAATTAAAATCTGATTTTTTAATACAAATTTCATCGAAATTATATTAACAAAGAAAAAAACAAAAAAAAGAAGGAAGAAATGAGCGAGGGTTAGCAAGGGTTGCAAGCAAGGGTTATGGCACTTACTCGATGAGATGAGGGTCATAAGCTCTTGGCCAACCCAGGCTTGTCAGAGGGCCACTAGTGGTGACGGCCACTAAGGGTGGCCCTCGACTAAACCTAAGCAAGGGTTAGCAACCCTCCCTTGTGGTTGATGAGGGTCACCGAGCCCCTATCCTCCACAAGCCATTTATCACCATTGCTAGCCCTTGACCTTCCTAGAAATGGTGGGCGACGACGGCTCCTTCTTCTCTTTTTCTATATATGTATTTTTTAAACTTTGCTTATTTTTAATGTAATTTAATTAAATTTGTAGTAAAAGCTCAGATTTTGACCAAAACGATGCCGTTTTAACCACGTCAGCGGCACGTGGGATATGAAAGTAATAAGAAAGTCAGGTCAAAATTTTCCATTAGTCAAATTAGACAAACTCGATGGAAGGACTAGGTTGCAATAATTAGACAATTTTTAAGATTTAATTGTATATTTAAAAAAATTCAAGATTCGAATGCACTTTCACAAATAATTTTTTGAGGATTTTCAGGGCGCTTCACAAATTTAAGCAAAACAAAGAAAGGACACGGGAGCTGGTGATGCCTTACTAATTTCTTTTTCCTCGCATTACTAACTTTTTAAATCCATGATAAAAGGGAAAAAGAAAAGCAGAAGAGAAGGGTCACACTATTGGCATCAGTATTAGAGACGCAGAAAGATAGGACGGTGCCCCGGGGAAGGTGGGTCCCAGGGCCACGTCGACTGTCGATTGGGGCCCGACCCCGTGGTGACGTGGAGGGGCTGGCCCACCTAATATTTTCCCCTCGGCTCCGCTCGGCTCATTCAAGAGAGCTGGGGCCTATGTAGAATTGACTAATTGAGTGCCGCTAAGCAAACGGCGCCGTTATTCCTTGTGTAGGCCTTTTTCACCACAACCTACCATTGACTATTTACAGGCAACTGGAACCTACTTAACTAATGTTTCCAACCACCAATAATAATAATAATAATAATAATAATAATAATACTAATAATAATAATAATAATAAAATGTAAAATCAATTCTTCTATGATATATCTGTGATAATATTTTAACACATCATAAATACAATGAAAGTCGCATTAGCAAACACACATATTTTTACAGAATCTAAGAGGCAACGAAGTTTTCCATATTTAAAACTCAATTCTTCACTTCTTAAATAATTCATAGATGCATGAACTTTTACAATAAAGATACATTAAGTAAGACATCGACATTGTATAGAATTCAATCCGAGAATTCATAATTGACATCAAAGGACTGTCAATGAATGATAACGGGACGTAAATTCACGAGAAATAAGAAGAAGTAAGACCGACGAGAAGGAAAAAAGGAAGGAAGTGGGGGGGAAGAACCCCTCACAGGCGATGAATCGGCTCGCCGTCCCTGGCTCCACCCCTGAGCCGCCATCCATTGCCGAAGCTCGGTGGATTGTAGATATCGCGGATTTTCTCATTCGTGAGGTATTCAGCCTAGTTGCCTATATCATCGTGGTCGAGTGCCTGTGCGGGCTTGTGCCTCTCCTCTCCCTCTCCGCCACCGAAGAAACTTGTTGCACAGTGGAGGTCTCACCGGAAGTGCGACGGCAGCCTTGGAGCCTTGCGAACCGAGACTGCCGCCGTGGCTCATCAGTAACTTGATTAGCGTGACATAAATTGGGGGAATTTACATGAGTTGGATCACTATCTAATTTATCTATGGAATACCAAGATCTAAAGTTTGTTTTTTTTTTGGTCGAAATATACCAAGATCTAAAGTTTACAAACCCATTTCCCTATATTGTTTTTCCAAGCTCTAAAAAGAAAAGAGGAAAAGCCGATTATTCAGGGCCGTTGTTTGGTCTAGACTGCGGATTTATAGAGGATCGGTTCGGGACGGAAGGGATATTCCAAAAGGAAAAAAAAAAAACCGAAATTCTTTTCATCGTAGAATTCGCGGATTAGGAGAAATTGAATTAGCTAAAAACAACCTGTGGTTATCCGATAATCGCCCTTGACCCTCCTATTTTCAGCATTTCTCCCATAAAAAAAATTAAAATTAAAAAAAAAAAGGGGGAAACGAAGATTAGGAACTTCGTTTTGCATAGCCTCGTTTTCTGATTCCTTTTCGTCTTGTCAAAACTGAACAAACTTTTGAATCGATTAACATCGAAGGATAATGGGAGATGAAGGTGGCGACGGCGGAGGCGGAGGCGGTGACGGAGGCGGGGAGGCGACGTCGCCGAGCCACAAGGTCAAGCTCCTGTGCAGCCACGGCGGGAAGATCCTGCCACGGCCCGGCAACGGGCACCTCAAGTACGTGGGCGGCGAGACCCGGGTCATCTCCATCTCTCGCGACGCGTCTTTCTCCGGTGCCGGCTTTTCTCCATGACGATTGGCATGTCGGATTCGTCCGTCGTGTTGATATGGAAAATTCTGAGTCATTTGTTTTGCTGCTACAGATTTGATGAAGAAGCTGAGTGCCCAGATCGATGCGGACGTGGTCCTGAAGTACCAGGTGGCGCCGGAGGATCTCGACGCGCTGGTGTCGGTGCGATCGGACGAGGATCTCAGGCACATGCTCGACGAGTACGACCGCCACGAGAGCGGCGGGAACCCGAGGCTCCGGACCTTCCTGCTCCCCGCCAATCCGACCGTGGTCGAGAACCAGACGGCCGCCCTGGAGCCGCAGGCGCTGGAGCAGCGCTACGTCGACGCCATCAACGGCATCGTCCGGACCATGCCCAACCTGAGGAAGGCCCCTCTTCGCGTGAACCGTGCCGCGTTCAGCGTATCCTCCGCCTGCTCCTCTTGGAAATCGCCGTCTCCGGACAGCGGCCGCTCGACCAAAGATGATGATGATGATGATGATGATGATGATAGATCTGTGATAATATTTCTCCGCCTTGACTCCTGGGCCCCACCAAAGTTGCACGGTGATCGACGCGCCACGTGTAACGAGGAAAGCCCACGTCATTTTTTTGGCAAGTCAAGGTGGGCCCGGATCATGGCTTCCGAGGAATCGGACGAAGTGCCGATCAGTGGAATGGTAGGGAATGTTATTTGACATGACAATTTGATATGCAATTATTAATTGCACAAGCAGAAGCAGGCGTTTGTGTTTTTCTTCGTGACGAGGCAAGCCCACGTTGGATGGGGAAACTCCCAGCCAATGATTGTATGTGTGTGTGTATCTATATAATTTAATGGGTGATCTTTCCTCATCATTAAAAAATTATTAAAAATAAAAGCATGTAGAATTTATCAAAAGTTTGAAGGTACTAGGCTGGAAAATAAAAGAGAACACCTTGTTGTTGATCAAATTAGGTTCAATTTCACACTAATATTATGTTTAGAATTTATTGGATAATTTCCCATATAATATATTTCTCTATATTGCATTAAGTTTATGTGCTATTTTTTTAATTTTTTCTTAATTTTTTTTTTTTTGGTCTTGATTCCCATTTTCTTGTCTATAATTACAATCGCATCCTACTGTGAAAAAAAAAAAAAAAAAAAAAGCTTCAATCTTATTGTAAGTTTATCGAACTATGATGAGTTATTATCGTTTCTTTTCTTAATTTTCAGGAGCCAAGATGAGCTGGCGTTGGCCGGAGATATAAGAGCTGTGAACAGTGTTAGCGGACCTGAATTCGAGAACTTGACGTCTTTTGATGGCCTTGTTAAATTTTGCGGGAAGAAGTTTGACAAAAACGAGGCACCCAAGACCTAAGGGAGGGGGGGCTGATCTCGGCGGTCACCGGGATCATGCGCTACAGCCTAGCCGGGATCCTCCCCCGCTTCGATTTGTGCTTGGTTCTAGCAGCAATTGCTCAACCTTCTCCCTCTATATAAGCAAGAAAATTATCCAAAAAAAAAAAATACTAATCTTACTAAATTTTTGATAATTTAGTCCTAAATCTTTCAATTATATTAATTAAGTTATAAACTTTTTTGCGGTTTGTTAACTGATTTCATTTGATCAATTTTGATCGAAAATTGGCAACGTAGACACCGGCCATTGTCTTATGTGACATGGTCAATACCGACATGTATATTTTTAATTTTTTTTAATAAGTAAATAGCAAGCTAGTATTTGTCTAGAAATTCTTTGAATCAATCACAAATGAGAAGATCGCTTGTAGGAATTTTTAAACCATTTAGCAGGAGCAGAATCACCATCTAACTTTAATAAATTCTCACTCTCGGCCTAAATTTATGGGCAAACCATAGTAAAACTCTCACCACAAAAATCACTCTTGATAGAAATGAGAAAAATCCCTAAACTTAACCTAATATGACCCTAATATGACCAAAACAACCCAATTTTTGTCAAACTCATCTCTATTTTCCTAAAATGTCTTTACAAAGGAGAACGTACCAACTATTGGCCGACGATCGAATCTCCTTACCCGAAACATATCAGCTTGTCGACACCTATATGTTAATATTGGGTAATTATCCTGGCAAATTAGGAAACAAAAAATTATCTTACGAACTTTCACCTTTAACTTGAGTTGGACCGCACGACCACGGTCAATGTTATTCAAATTTTTATATGTGCCTTTTTCAACGTGAAAAGTCTGGGATTGGATTGATTGCATCCTACACGGGTCCAGTTGAATCGGGTGGCGTGGAAGTGGATGTCATCCCCGTTCGGGCAAGAAGGCAAGTCAACCTGGTGGTCCTCAAATGGTCTATATTTAGACATGCAAGGTGGGCCCAGATCACGGCCTCCCAGGAATTGGATAAAGTTGCCAATCAGTAGAATCCTAGGGAATATAATCTGACACGACAATTTCAACATGCAATTATTATTTGTACAAGCTGGTGTATTTGTTTTTCTTTATAACGAGTAAAGCCCACAATCGGGTTCAATTTGACCCTAATAATAAGTTTAGAGTTTTTGAACAATTTTCCTGCATAATGTATTTCTCTGCAATGCAGTAAAGTTTATGTGCTATTTGCTTCATTTTTTCCACTTTAAAAATTCTTTTTTTTTTTTTGTCTTGATTCCCATTTTCTCATCTTAATAATTACGATCACATCCTACACTAAAAAAAATAAACATCAATCTTGTATGTACGCTTATCAAACCATGATGAGATAATGTCATTTCTTTTCTTAATTTTCTTATTATAACATAAAATTTAAATGCTAAAGAATGATTGAACGCACATCAAGCTGTCAAATAAATTAAGACAAGTTCCTAATTCTATTTTATTTTTTAACCCGGAGACTGGTCCCCATTTAAATCAGCCTAAAATTGGCTGGTTTTTAGGTCCAATCGGGTCATTTGCTCACCCCTAGACTTGACTATAAAAATTAAAATTAGAGTCTTGATCATAGAAGTGGTGAGAGCAAGGGGACAAAGGTAGAATTTTTCTTATCCTTTTATGGGGTGATTACATTGTGAATTTTCTTTTCCTTTTTGAGGAGAACCTGGGTTCTAGCTTATTTCCATGTAGGACTTCATAGTTTGTCTCTACCGAGCTTTCAATTTCCTAAGACAATGTTTCCCCGGAAGGAGTAATTCCAACACTCCATTTAAAAGGCCAACTAAAAGCATAATAACTTCACAAGATTAAAAGTCTTTTCTTTTTGGTTGAATAAGAGTAAAAGCATAAATACATGAAACAAAATTCTTCCGTCATACTAAAGTGGCATTCACTCAAAAGGAAAATAGAACAATAAATTTTGAAATACTTGCATAATTTGGATCTAAATTGTTCCGACGAAATAGATATTATCAAAATAAAAAATTGTAAGCTATTTCTGCTTATTACTAATGATATAGCCATCAAGTGGTGTTTATGCCACGGTACAATGTCCCAAAAAAAAAATGATTGCTTAAAATAATTAGTCGATATAAAAAGTATCATTATCGAGAAAAACTCGTGTCTAGACATATTCATTGGTGATGAAAATAATTTTAGTCCATTCATTTTTTTAAGTGATACAAGCAATCATTTTTAAGAAAATGTTTTTAAATTATTTATTTTCCATGAAACAAAGGATTATTGTGGATATATCTTATATGTATTATTATCCAAATACCTATTTAAAGTTTACCAAGCTATTGTTCCATATTGTTTTTCCCAAAATAAATATAAAAAAATGATTATTGTGGGCCAATGTTTGTCTATTTGGTGCATTTGTTTCACAAAAAACCTTTTCCGAGTAAAGGTTTTCCTAATTTTTTGGCATTTGATTCACTTAAGAAAATGAATCAACGAAAATTATTTTCCTAGTTAATGAAAAATATTTTCCTACCAAAGCTTAAATTCAAGAAGATAATTTCCCTTTTGAAAAAATCGGAAAAAGTTTTCCTAGTTTTCAAGCTCCTTGGTTAATGAAAGTTCATTATTATAAAAATAATTTTAAAACAATCCAATTTTTAATTATTTTTTAAAATTGAATATTTTATTTTTCTTTTATATTTTTCTTTCTTTTTTTTTTTTTTTATATTGTTCTCCTTTCTTTCTTTTCCTTCCCCTTCATCCCCTTTCTTCCTCCGCCAGCCATGTGCTTTGGTGATTGTGAGCAGCTCGACGACCGGCCAAAATTATAGGCTGGCGAGCTCGAGGCTTGGCCAACCTAGGCAAGCTTGAGCTCACTAGCCTGAGCTTGATCAAGGTTGGCGAGCTTAGGCTCCACCAAGATTGGTGAGCTTGTGGCTCAAAAGATCTCGACAAGGCGAAATTTATATGTGGCTCTCATCTTCCGATAGCAACAGAGGAGGGGAAAAAAAAAGAAAAGAAAAGAAAGGAAATTGAAAATAAATAGGAAAGAGAAAAAGAAAATTAAAAATTTTATAATTTGATTTTTTTGAAAAAAATAAAACAAAAATAAAAAGAGAAAAATAAAATAATTAAAAATTGGACTTTTTTTTTTTCATTTACTAATTCTTTTTTTTTTTTTTTTTAATGATGGCATGTCAAAATGACCTAATATCAAATGGATGGCGGCGGTAAAAAAAGTTTGAGACTTACCTCGTGAAATATTAATACTGGATTTTAGTATGACAGAGGGGAAAGATGGGTTCAGCACGCGGCGCGTGACTCCCACGCCTTGCCGCCGGGGGGTAGGAATCGATGGGGCGGGGAGGGATATCCGATGGGATTCTTCAACTGTGGGCCGTCCGATTGACCCAATCGCGGAAATCGGATGCCCAGGTGATTACACGAAATTTCAATTAAATTAAAATTTTCGGAGCCCCAGTGACAAGGCTTGAGACACACGCTCGCACGCGTGAAACAGACGGACACGCGCGCAATGAGCGAAACCCCACACATACCGCGAAACACGAAGGAATGGCCTCTCGATCTTCGAACATCGAACGGCTCAGATTTTGGCCCAATTTTTGTAAAAAGAAGAAAAATAAAATAATTAAAAATTTTTAATTGTTTTTTGTCTAAAGTAAATGATCAGGTCGAAATTATTTTTCAATAATATTCAAACGTTAGAAAATATTTTCGATCATATATCGAAAAAAAGAAAAAAAAATGAAAAACTAATCGCAATCTTCGAAAATAATATATCATTGAGTTATTCGTGGAACAATTTAATTAAATTGACTATTAACAGCTTTTGCGCGTCCATTGTCATTTAGCGTGGTACGAGATCTCTTCGCGTCCGGCTCCTTTCTTCTTCCTCGACCTCTGCAGGGTCCGCCGGAGCTCTGTTCATCGGCCTGCAAAGAGGTTAGCTTCCACTTCGGTCGTCGGTTCCGAATCTTCCTTCTCTCGAATGGAAGAACTTGTTTCTTGTAGGGAACCGACTGCTAACTTTAATGGACTGGATTTTCTTCTTCTTCTTCTTCTTCGTTTTTTTTTTCAAAGAAAACGCGCCGGCGGCGACGATGGACGAGTTCGACCCGGACGACGACACCTGGACGACGATGGGGAGGTACAGCTCCCCTCCGGCCCCTTGTGACGGGCAGTGTCTCGCCATTGTAGCAGCTGTATATCTGAATCTGATCGGCGTGGTTCTGATCTGCGCGGTCGTGCATCTCGTCAACAGGTTTTGCATCTTGCCTCGCCGCCACAGGCGAGTAAGTGCAGCTCCCTCTCCGCCGTCCGGCCGCCGCGAGGTAAGAATCCCATCTCTGTCTTGTGAATCCTCGTCGCGCTCGCTTTCCAAAGTCTCCCCTCATCCTGATCGATTCTTCTTCTACGGACTTCCCAGCCTCCTCCTCTGCCGTGTCCCAGGGAAGGTATCATCGGCCGGCCGCACCATGGCGTATGATCTTCTGTCGCGGTTCAATAGGAGTCTTGGCCACGCCTTGGCATTTGTTCAGTTTTTTTTTTTTTTAAACAAGCGAGATTTCCTCTGTCTAGGCATGTAAAACTTTCCCTAAGCTGCCATCGTCACGGCCCGAGTCGACTCGACTCGACTCGACTCGACTTTTTACTTTGGTATATATGCATGCTACTAGTTCCCTTGTTCTAATTAGAGGTTGATTGCTGCATGATTACTGATTAGCGGCCGGTGATGACGAAATCACGGCTTGCATTAACGTCGTCGGAGTTTAGAATTAACCAAGCAAAGTCCAATGTCAAACTCGGGAGATTCGAGCACCGAGGCCATCTTTGACGTTTCTGTCGGTCAAATTGAGAGAAGGGTTTCCATTTACCTAGGACAATGACTGCTCGGCAGGCCTAATCCACTCAATTTCGACACTGTTCACAGCTGGAGCTATACCAATTTAGGGGTGAGTAACGATGTACTCTGGACGCAAAGCCAAGAGGTGCAATATGTCGCATCAAGAAGCAATCCTCCCGAGAACATTTAAGGTGATCTTTTTCAAGTTTATCTTATCGACTTATGCCAATGCATGTTAAGAAACTAAGGGCATTTTATTTAGGGTTCCGTACAAGCCATATTTTTCTCTAAAAAAAAAATTATTTTCTCTCTTACGTGGTGATGACGCAATTGAAATATAAGATATAAAGTTAAAACGATGTTGTTTTAATCAAAATCTGATTTGTTAATACAAATTTCATCTTAATTATATTAACAAAGCAAAAAAAAAAAAATTAAAAAGGAAGAAATGAGCTAGGGTTAGCAAGGGTCGCAAGCAAGGGTTATTGGCACTTACTTGATAAGATGAGGGTCATAAGCTCTTGGCCAGCCAGGTTTGTCGGAGGGCCGCTAGTGGTGATGACCGCTAAGGGTGGACCTCGGCTAGACCTAAGCAAGGGTGAGCGACCTGCGACCCTCCCTTGTGGTTGACGAGGGTCACCGAGCCCCCAACCTCCACAAGCCATTTATCACCATTACCAGCCCTTGACCTTCCTGGAAATGCTGGGCGATGATGGCGGCGAGGGCTGCAAGCCTTCCATTGCTTCTTCATTCTTCTATTTTTTTTATATATTTTTTTAAACTTTGCTTACTTGTAATGTAATTTAATTAAATTTATATTAAAAACTCGGGTTTTGACCAAAATGATGCAGTTCTAGCCACGTCGGCGCCACGTGGGATATGAAAGTAATAAGAAAGTCAGGTCAAAATTTTCCATTAGTCAAATTAGACAAACTCAATGGAAGGACTTGATTGCAATAATTAGACAATTTTTAATATTTAATTGTATTTTTAAAAAAAATTCAAGATTCGAATGCACTTTCGCAAATAATTTTTTGAGGATTTTCAGGGCGCTTCACAAATTTAAGCAAAACAAAGAAAGGACATGGGAGCTGGTGATGCCTTACTAATTTCTTTTTCCTCGCATTACTAACTTTTTTACATCCATGATAAAAGGGAAAAAGAAAAGGAGAAGAGAAGGGTCGCACTATCAGTATCGGTATTAGAGACGCAGAAATATAGGACGATGCCCTGGGGAGGTGGGTCCCAGAGCCACATCGACCGTTGATTGGGGCTCGACCCCGTGGTGACGTGGAGGGTCAGGCCCACCTAATATTTTCCCCTCGGCTCGGCTCGGCTCGATGGTTCATTCAGGAGAGCTGGGGCCTATATAGAATTGACTAATTGAGTGCCGCTAAGCAAACGGCACCGTTATTCCCAAGGAATAACAGGGCCTTTTTCACCACAACCTGCCATTGACTATTTACAGGCAACCGGAACCCACTTAACTAATGTTTCCGACCAAAATAATAATAATAATATAATAGTAATAATAATAATAATAATAATAAGTAAAATCAATTCTTTTACGATATATTTGCAATAATATTTTAACATATTATAAATACAATTAAAGCCACATTAGCAAACACATTTATTTTTATAGGATCTAAGAGGCAACGGAGTTTTCTATATTTTAAACTCAATTATTCACTTCTTAAATAATTCATAGACGCATGAACTTTTATAATAAAGATATATTAAATAAGACATCAACGTTGTATAGAATTCAATCTGAGAATTCATAATCGTTGTTAGAGGACCATCGATGAATGGCATCGGAATGTAAATTCATGAGAAATAAAAAGAAATAAGACCGACAGGAAGGATAAAGGTGGGGGGTGGGAGAAGAACTCCTCGCTGGCAATGAATCGGCTCGTCGTCCCCGGCTCCACCCCTGAGCCTCCACCTGTCGCCGAAGCTTGGCGGATCGTAGATATTGCAGATTTTCTCATTCGCGAGAATTTGGCCTGGTTGCCTATATCATTGTGGTCGAGCGCCTTTGTGGGCTTGTGCCTCTCCTCTCCCTCTCTGCCACCGAAGAAACTTGTTGCGCAGTAGAGGTCTCACCGGAAGCGCGACGGCAGCCTCGGAACCTTGCGAACTGAGACCGCCGCTGTGGCTCATCAGTGACTTGATTAGCGTGACATAAAATGGGGGAATTTACATGAGTTGGATCACTATCTAATTTATCTATGGAATACCATGATCTAAAGTTTACAAACCCATTTCCCCATATTGTTTTTCCAAGCTCTAAAAAGAAAAGAGGAAAAGCCGATTATTCAGGGCCGTTGTTTGGTCTAGATTTCGGATTTATAGAGGATCGGTTCAGTTCGGAATGGATATTCCAAAAGGAAAAAAAAAAAAAACCGAAATTCTTTTCAGCGTAGAATTCGCGGATTAGGAGAAACTGAATTAGCTAATAACAACCTGTGGTTATCCGATAATCGCCCTTGACCCCCCCTATTTTCAGCATTTCTCCCATTTAAAAAAATTAATAAAAACACACAAAAAAAAAAGGGGAAAACGAAGATTAGGAACTTGGTTTTGCATAGCCTCGTTTTCTAATTCCTTTTCGTCTTGTCAAAAACTGAACAAACTTCTGAATCGATTAACATCGAAGGATAATGGGAGATGAAGGCGGCGACGGCGGAGGCGGGGAAGCGTTGTCCCCGAGCAACAAGATCAAGTTCCTGTGCAGCCATGGCGGGAAGATCCTGCCGCGGCCCGGCGACGGGCACCTCAAGTACGTGGGCGGCGAGACCCGGGTCATCTCCATCTCTCGCGATGCGTCTTTCTCCGGTGCCGGCTTTTCTCCGTGACGATTGGCATGTCGGATTCGTCGGTCGTGTTGATGTGGAAAATTCTGAGTCATTTGTTTTGCTGCTACAGATTTGATGAAGAAGCTGAGTTCCCCGATCGATGCGGACGTGGTCCTGAAGTATCAGGTGGCGCCGGAGGATCTCGACGCGCTGGTGACGGTCCGATCGGACGAGGATCTCAGGCACATGATCGACGAGTACGACCGCCACGAGAGCGGCGGAAACCCGAGGCTCCGGGCCTTCCTGTTCCCCGCCAATCCGACCGTGGTCGAGAACCTGACGGCCGCCCTGGAGCCGCAGGCGCCGGAGCAGCGCTACGTCGACGCCATCAACGGCATAGTCCGGACCATCCCCAACGTGAGGATGGCCCCTCTCCGCGTGAACCGTGCCGCGTTCAGCATATCCTCCGCCTGCTCCTCGCCGAAATCGCCGTCCCCGGACAGCAGCCGCTCGACCGACGCCACAGCACAGGAGACCTTCACGTTCAACGGGAGGCGGCTCCCGATGAGCAAGGTTAAAAGCTCGCCTAGCCTGTGCAGCCTCGGCAACAATGCCCCGGCGCCGAACAACGGGTTCGGCAACCGCCAATGCATTCACCAGCACCACCATTATCACTACCCGAACTACCAGAGGCAGCAACACCACCCTGGCTGCTACCACACCATTAGGCCGCCTCAGGACCCCCACAAAGGGATCGGCAGCGGCGAGCGGCTCCACCCGGCTCTGCCGTCGGGGAGGGCCGACATTGGTAGGAGCTACCTGGGTCAGGGATTGAACCCCTACTACGGGTCGCAAAGGCATCATGGGGCCGGCGGGGGAGGTTATAACTACTGCGGCTACTCCGACGAGTGCGCGGGTTATGCCAGGCACAAGGTACGAGCGGGCGGATAGTCTGCCGGCGAGCCCGAGAAGGGCCTATTGGGATGGATCCTACTACAAGGTAGACCTGCCGAATTGATAACGACCCGGCGATCCGGACGGCCTTATTCGCAGCAGACGGTATGATCGATTATACTGCACATGTACAGCAAGAACTCTAGATTTTTACTCTTCTGTATTTACACATGAATTATAAGATGTACTAGACTTCCAACCTGATGTATATTCAAGTTTCTGTGGAGAACTTTCATGGTCTTTCTGGCCAAAGGGACCTTAGTTGATGATGAAGGGGCTGGCTTGGTTTTTAATAGCCTAGCTAAAATCATCTCATAGATGGATGATCTCGTTTTGACCTGACAAACCTACGTATTTATACTTTTAATCTATGTATTTATACTTTCAATCTTGTTCGACCCAAAAAAGGAAAAATACTTCTAATCTTGTAAAGTTATGCTTTTTGTTGGCCTTTGAAATGGAAATGTTGGGATTACTCATTTTGTGGAAACGTTGCCTTGAGAAATTGCAAGCTTGTCAGAGACAAACTAGGAAGTTCTACAGGGCAATAAGCTAGAACGGCAATAAGCTAGAACCCAGGTTCTACTAAAACACGGAATTAAAAATCACAGTATAATCACCTCATAAAAGGGAGGAAAAATTCTACTTTCTATCCCCTTGCTCTCACCGCTTTTATGATGAAGACTCAAATTTTAAATTTTCTAATAAAATCTTGGGCAAGCAAGGGTGCGTTTGGTAAGTTTTGTTTCCGGGGAATAATTTTTGAACATGAATAGTTTTTTTTTTTTTTTTTTTTTTTTTGGGAATAATTTTTGAGTATAAGAACGCACTTGGTAACTGCAAAACATTTCTACTCCAGGAATAAAAATGCGTTTAGTAAACTTGTATAATATTGTTGTTTCTTTTAGTTTTTCAATATTTTTTATTATATTTTTTCGAGGTTTTTTCTTTTTTTTTTTTTTTTTTTTTTTTTTTCTTTCTCTTTGTGGCTAGTCGCTGGATCGACAAAAGGAAGAAGAAGAAGAAGAAGAAGCCATGGCGGCGGCCAGCAAAAATAAACAAACAGGGCCTAAGTGACCCAGTTCAACCTAAAAACCAGCCCCATCAGTTTCAAGCTGGTGTACATGGGGGCGAGGTCGAGCCTCGCCAAGGGTGGCCTCGCAAGAGGCTTGCAATGAGAATTAAGATAAAAAGAATTTTTAAAGAGGAAATAATAATAAAAAAAATAGCATGTAAACACCAGAGAAATAAATTATATGAATAATTGAGGCCATCGACGACGGGGGCTCGACCTTCGCCTAGGTGGCGTAAAAGCATTTTCATTTATTCATTCATTAGTAGAAGTGCTACAAGTGACACTAAGAGAAGATTTAGAACATAAAATGTCCCACAAAGGTTCAATTCGATCCCAAGCCTCTGACATTTAAAATGGGGGGGCGAAGATTTCCATCCTAGAGGAAGACTTTGTGCGGTGTGCTTTCGCAATTCTAATCGGCTCCTTGGTTGGACTCCCGCTACTCTCATTGGATATACGTAATACTCATTAAAGGTAATTGGGCTAGCAAACATTTGACTCGAGTTTAAATGTGAAAGTTGATAGGATAAAATCGGGATACTTGTCCAAACAATTTAATTTCCAATCTTTCAATTATTCATACTCAATCAAAATTTTTTTAATCATTTGTCGATGAAATCCTAAACTTTTTATTTTTATTTTTATGATTTGTAATTGATCATTATAGTTAATTTTGGCTAAAAATCGTTAATATAATGATCTAATCAACGTAGGCCTTTAAGAGTTGGTTGTCCTATTTGGCAAGGTCAGCATTGGATATGAACAAATTTTACAATTTTTAAAAAAAAATTCCTAAATTTTTTATCTTCTTTTTTACTTTCTTATTTTCTTTTTAACCAAAAACATAGCTTAAGTTCATGGTCAATCTCTTAGTTGGCACACATATATTGTTTGATAAAATGTGTCCAAGGCTCAACTAAGAAATAGTCCACAATATCAAATGATCTGAGATCGCGTCAATACGAAATCGCTATATCATAATTTCCCTTGTGTGTTTGCTTTATTCTCTGTACTGGACCGTCTCGTCTTGATGGTCCTCCGTGAGGAAGTTGAACGAAGATTACTGGTAGGTATGCTCATCGGGTATTCTGGTAATGTCCCGTTACATTAGCCTTGAGAGTTCTTGGTACTCCGACTACGCACATTTTAGGAAGATAGAGAGTATAGGGGGAAAATAGTTATGGGCTTTATTTTAGGAAAATCGAAGCATACATATGACGCAAAAACACTGATGTATCACGCACGTGCGAGGCGACACGAGCGTGGGTTACACGTGGCGCCTTGCCCAGCATCAGCGTGCAAGTCTGGTGGGGCCCAGGAGTCAAGGCGGAGAACGTGTGGTGCTGTGCTGGCAACCCGAATGTTGACCGACGTGGCGTCGCCCCTCTCGCGGCGGGAGTTCGTGCGCCTCCGGGTTTCGGCTTTTCACTGCTCTCGACATTCGACTCTTCGTTTATTCATGAAAATAATAATAAAAAATAATAATAATAAAATAATGCCCGTGGCCGTAATAAAAACAATCAAGAGAGGTTTGTATTTTCCAAGAATTTATGCACAAGATTCAGTTTCCTCCACGTTAATGCGAAGCTCGCTGTTCATTTATTAAAATTTTTTTGGAAGAATATTAAAAAATTTACAAGTATCGATGTCGATCGTGTCACATGAGATAGTGGGTGTCTTGGCGATTTCTAATCAAAATTAATAAAATGAAATCAATTAAAAAGAGTGAAAATATTTATGAGTTAATTGACACAATTGAAAAATTGAGGATTGGATTGATAAAAATGTAATGTATTTAGTACTTTTTGGATAATTTTCTCTCTTTTATAGAGGGAGAACGTTGAGCAATGAGCAGTTGCTGCTTCAACCAAGCACAAATCACGTCCGAAGGAACTTTGATGTAAGCTTCTCACATCAACCATAGAGAGCAACTAGAAAAGGAATAAAAATAAAAAAAGAAACATAATCAAGAAAAGCAGATAGCACTCAACATGAATATGTACTAAGTTAATCACATCATCATATAGAAAATATTTCCAATCGACTAAATATTTCAAGCGATTTATAATTATGAATTAGTAAAATACAAGAATTACAATTTCCTCTTAAGAATTATCATTCAGTTAATGCAATTTTAATTAATGAGTTTGTGAGATGTTCAGAGTACCCTGCTAAATTCTTGAACTGCCTTAAATACCTACATCAGCGAAAGAGAGGAAGGAATTCACCCCCCGGGCCAAATTTTCTTATAATTTAGAGACATATACACAAAAATAATCAATTGCAAGTAAATTGTCTACTCTTGAAAAAATGATTAAGCGCTACTAGACTATCCAATAAATCTGGCAAACTGAATTCTCCATTGATTTGAACTTATAGGTAAATTCAAGAAAAGTCCTTTAATTAGACGAATAAAGGGTTTGAATCCATATCTGAGAGCCACGAAATATAATTGCTCCACCTGGTTGGTACATGTGAAGTGCGCACGCAAGAAATCCCTTTCTCGGTCCTCTCATGTTGGTCTCACTCTCTCAAGCTCTTGTACCTTGTTTGGGTCAAGAAAGGTGAATGGAATTCAGGGAAAAAATCTCAAAATATCAAAGCAAATAATTAAAAAGGAAAAAAAAAGGGACTGAGGTTATTATTGAAAATCTCCATAATGAAAATAGAAAGGAACTAAAAACAAAGAAAATAATTTTTGTGATGCTCAAACAAACTTTTTGATCGATATCAAGCCAATTGTGACAAGTTCTTAGTTTGGTGTCGTGTGACTAGTTGGCTATGGCTATTGTAATTTGCTTCCTTTTCCTCACTTCAATTTCTCTTGTTTTATCTATTTTAAAGGGTTTGGTGTACTTAGCCTTTCTTGGTAAGTTCATTGCTAGGAGGGACTGCTATTATTGGAGTAGTCACCTAAAGATTCATAACCAATATGATGATGTATGTGAAGTGGTTCGAACTTTGGATGTAAGTCTCCTTCCATATCATGCTTATGATTGCCATCTTATCGGCTTAATTACCCTAATGAAAACACCGAGCTCTCGAAAGATGATACCAATATTCCACAAGAAAAATGTATCTCTGACAAAATAAAAATCATTATTCAAATTCCAACACTTTGTATCGCAATTTCAGAGCTAAACTACCATTTTTTGTCACCATGTTGAGCAAGTACATGACGAAGAGCCGCCATCTTGAATGGAATGTGCTCAACTTCTTCACAAAGTCTTCTAACGAATTCCAACAATTTTGTCGAACAGGTCATCCCTTGTCATTCCCCGGTTCCGGAGACCGACAATCTTGTTCACGCGAAATTCAAATGAAAACAGAATTAATGATGGCTTATAAGATGGGTTTAGAAGGAAAGGCAAAAAAAAAGAAAAAGGAGACGACACGTGGCTCGCCGCTTACACGTGGCGCCCTGCTTAGCATTCAAGTTTGGTGGGGCCCAGGAGTCGAGGCGGTGGCAAACCCGATTGTCGCCCTCGCGCGGGAATTCGGGTTCCGGGTCGGGTCGCTGGACCGATGTTGAATTCGGACTTTTGTGGCTTTTAAGGAGAGCGGGTCAGAGAGCGCTGAGGTTTAGGAGGAAAGTCAGGGACTTGTTGAGTAGTATTTAAAGGAATGGCTAATGTATCGAAACTCAATAATTAAACATTAATTTTTATCGTATGATTATAACGTTACAAATATTGGTCCACTCTATTTATAATCTATATAACATGACATGACATTCCTAAGTATCAAATATCTCCTATTTATTTACATTTAAATAACCTTTCTTTTGATGGATAAAAGTGCTAAATCAGTCAAAAGATTTAAAACCCGATTTGATTTCAGTACATAAAGTTTGAGCTTCATCATTTACTCATCCAATTTTTTCTTAAGAGAGATGGGATTCACTTGAATATCGCATATGCATTTTCTTATCTTTTGCTAAGTATTAATTATTGACTACTTCTTAAGCTATGTCTGAGTTTAAACGTGATAAGTTTTGTTGTTGTTTTTTTTCTCCCCAGGAAAATCTCCGTTAATTGGTCAAGAAAGTCCAAATCTTTTATCCAAGATTTGACCACGTGAGAGTTGACCTTTTCAAAGCCATGCAGTAACAGGGGAGATGGTGAGATATCGTGACTAGGTTCTAAATAGAAAAAAAAAAGAAAAAAAAAAAGGAATGCGACTATTGCTTTAAATTATTAAGGACAAATTTATGTCTTTAGTGTCAATGAAGCGTAATTAGTCATTTAGGGGATAGAGATAGTGTCCGCCAAAACGTTTTTTTTTTCAAGAATTCTTTTATATATGGTTGTATTTTGTGATTGATATCAAAATAATTTTCTGATGTCTGTTTTAAGGAAATTATGAAACACGCATTTGAGAAAACATTTTTAGTACAATCTTATGTCTCAGATTTGAGTGTTGGCATTGTTGCTTAGGTGCATGTCATTGAGCCCGACTATTGGGGCTATGAGCCTAGTTGTCAAGATCATGGGACCAACCTCAATGGACTTGATCTTGACCTTAGGTGACTTGAGCTCGACTATCAGGAATTGAGGCACGTTCACAGGGGGTCTTGAGTAAGGGCACTAGGTCCCCATGCCCAATGTTAGGGACCTAGGCCTGGCTCGGGTCAACTTGGGATTCATTGATATAGGAGGGAGAGTCAACTCGATGTTCACAAATGATCAGGTGTCGAGAAATTTCGAACTTAAGAATTGGAAGCTATTTACTTGAACCCTATCGATTTCATATAAACAATATTAATTTGGGCCACCTACATAGACTAAACATCCGACTTAATTGATTTGTAGAAATCACAAGGTCTTTTCTGAGTCTCTAAGTAGCCGCATATTTACGTCCATGTGAACATCTACTAATATTGTAGATAAGAATCCACAAAGCATCAACACTCAAAAGGAGAAAGTTACTTGAGGCTTCTTTCTTCGGAAGGTCGGTTCAAACTTCAAACTAGAGAGAGGTCAAGGTGTCATGTAAGTCAGTGCTTATTAGTGCTCTCCCCAATGAGATTGTGACATCTGGATGGTGAGAACAGTCCAAGAGAGATATATTCAGCCTTCAACGATAAATTATTTAAATATTGGGCGGCGCTATTTTGATGCAATAATAAATATTGGGCGGTGCTATTTCCACTCCATATATGATTAAATCCACGCACAATTTTCACCAAAAATACAAAATTACCCTTTCTTATTTATTGCATTTATTTTTCCCAAATTTATTATTTCTTTTTTTATATTATATATGATTTATTTACCATAATAAATAATTTCATATGTTTAGATTTTGTTTATTGTAAATTTTCCATGTATATTAAAGACACTACGTTTTTTTTTTTTTTTTTTTTTTATAAATTTTTTCCATAATAATTTGTTTTTGTCTAAAAGAGATATTTTCAAGAAATGTAGTTCTTTCTTGTGTTGTTTATAGATAGACTGTTAAGTACATATAATTTAAATAAATCAAAACATTGCATAAAGTAAGGTTTCTTTTTTGAAAATTTAAGTGAAATATCATTATTTTGGATTGATAGAAATTAATATTATTTATGAACTATTTATGAAAAAAAATATAAATATACGTTATTGTGCACAATGTTTTTACTATATTCCTAAATATTCTTGTGACATCTTACATGTTTAAAGGTATATTGTCAATATAATAAGGAAAAAGATAAATTCTTTAATTTAGTAAATAAAGAGACTTGATATTATATATATATTTTAGACTAGTGAAATTAATAAATGTTTCGCCAAGAAAGTGAGCTTTGAGATAAGAGGAACAAGAAAAATAACCAAGTGGCTACAAGATCAAAGATGAGGAAGAGACTTTTCAACTTTATACTATTCAGAAATGTCTTTTTTCATTACTATCATCGAGATAATTTTACATGGAGTATGTAAAACATTATAAGAATATTTGATAATGCACTTTTTTTAATATGCAAAAAATATGTGAAATACCTAACTATGGTAACTATTCCAAATAGAAAAGGAAAAAATATAAAAAAAAGGAGTGGGACCATCATTTTAAGAAAAATTTTACTCTTAATGGGAGTTGATATAATTATTTAGGGGGTGAAAATGGGAGTTCATATAAAAATATAAGGAAAAATATAAAAAAAGATTGATGGCCGCTTTTTCTTTTTAGTATAAATGGGAGTTGATATAATTATTTAGGGGTGAAAATAACTCCGCCTCATCTCATGGGGATGATAGACTTTTGTCTTGCTGGAAAATAAATGATTTAAATGATTTAAATTAATTATTAATATAACTTAAAATAATTAATTAATAAGAAATAATTTTACTCTTAATAAAATTTTATTCAAATATTTTCCAAATGATTAAACAAAATAATTAGGGATTTAAGAATTATGGAGAAATTTTGAATGGCTTCAATTTTTGCATACATTTTGTTGTGTGTTTTTTTTTTTTTTTTGAAAATTTAATGTATTCCATGATTTTTTGTGCTTAAGATATACCCAATTGTTTGATAAGAGGCTTTCTCTCGTCTTTGAAGAAAACAATTTCTTGTGCAAATTAATTTTGCGAATTTCACTTCAAGTTCTGATGTACAGGTTCATTTAGATTTTCCTTGGAGAAATTTGATTTTTAAGACTTTTGATGATAAATTAAAAAATAAAAATTGGTTTGGTCCATAAGGTCTAGGTGGGTGAGCCACAACTAGAATTGGAAACAGGACCAATATCCAATAGTTTCAATTTTATGGAACCGTTGCCCTTAATGTCCAATCTTCTGCTTGATGTTTTGTTTAATTGTTGTGGCTTGCCCCATTTACGGCCTTAGAAGCTCAAAATCTTCCTACAAATTTAGCGCGGAAAACTAGGAGATAAGAATCTACCACGATTCATTATTGAAGTGCTTAGTTGTGATTACGGGAGCTACTTGTTGCTCTAATATACTGTTCTTTCCTCGAGAGGGGCAAACCACTTTGTGATGGTCGCTACGTGAGCTGCAATTTTGCTCATTTGATTTATTAGGGCTTGTGAATTGCACATATCAATTGAAATTGATGGAAAGCACTTGCGATTTTTCGTCTTTTCTCGTTCCAATTATGGCTACAAGGGAAAGGTTAGCTTGTCCTCGTCCCCTAACATATGGATTACGCAGGATCCCGATAATATCATTAATTTATAATTGCATATATTATTTGGCATTAGAGAGACAATAAATACGTGCCCTTTAATTTGATTTAAAAAAAAGGCAATGAGTAGTAATCTAGAAAATTGCTTCTGGAATCCCTTCGGCCTGGAGGTAAGGATCGAAAAGTGGCCTTAAGGCTAAAAGTGAGATGGACATGGTATTATTTCATTTTAGAGAATGTGCAAATGGTTGCTTTGCATATTTTGATGGTTTATAGCCAGTGGCTTGACTCATTCCAATGTCTTACCGCTTAAAGCTCCATAGAAATCTAAATCATTGTGCCCTATATTCACAATGACATCTCTCATTTTAGGCTTTGGCTAGTGCACTTTCGGTTACGGGCCGGAGTTTTGAGCCTGGGCCGAAATTGATTTCACCTATAATCTTTTCGGTACAATATTGATGAAGGATCCTGTGATTTTACCTTGTTCGAGGATCACAATGGACCGACCGGTGATCCAAGGGCATCTTCTCAGCGATACTATAAGTAATCCCAACGTGGACATGTTGATTCCCAAGCGTAGGGTGGGGAGGGGCTGAGCTTCCCTTCTTTTAAGGGAAGGATACAAAATTGCAAACCACTAATGAGGAGATGCTTATTGATTTAGGACCATTGTTGTACTTGATTTCTCTGTCAAGTCTAATTATAATTAGTAGGGGGATAATTGCACGGTCTATTTTGCGGTTGCATGCAAAGATGTTTATCCACAATTGTTTTGTTACTTCTGAAGGAAAATATGTAAAAAAATTTCTGTGGATTTTTACCTCATTTTAACTCTCCCTTATAAGAAATTACTCATATTTTTTTAACTATGGTTTTAGTAAATGGTGGACTATACTTGAGCAATCTACCTATGAAAGGATTATGCTACGCTCAACTAGCATCTGAGAAAGCTATGCATTGATTGAACTGTCCAATTTGATTGATCCCGTGAAGAGAATGTAGAAAAAAAAATAAAAAATTCCCGTCCGCGCGTGAGATACACCTCTTAGATGTGGGAGGAAATAGAGGGAACTAAGAGAATGCAAGGCAGTCGGACCCGTTTCATATTCTTCCTGAGCCATGATTTGGAAATTTCATCTTTTTCCTAATATCATATTGTTAGATTAATATCCTATCATCATAACTGAGTTTGCAAGGAGATATTTGCGTTCCTCCGCTATAAAAGGCCCACAAGTCACAACTTTGACCCAAATCTTCATATATTTAGTATAAGTTATGGACACAAAATTTGACTATCACATTTATTTATTTGTCACATAAAAATATCAATTTACGTTAGGCATTATTTATTTTATAACATTGCATTCATGTAACAATAATATCCAGTTTAAATTCGTTCTTAGTAAAAAAAAAATAGCAATTTAAAAATTCGATATTTAGTGGGTCCTTTTGGCTTGAAATTTGGTGGGTTTGATTTGAGCACGGTCTCATTGCACCCATACAAGAGGTCTCGCTAGTTGAGATAAGTCATGTATTCAGCCATCTTATTTTTGCTCTCCATAAACTTTCGAAAAATTCTATTAATACCTATGATTTTCATAATGTATTTACATACTTTCAACCCCATCACATTCTTTAAACTGCACATTTGATCAAGCTATGATAAGTATGGTCTAATCATCTCGAGATTCAAAGCCATACTCGACCTACCCATCATGGCAAATAGCATTCAGAAAAAAGATTTGGTCGAAACATTTGGAAGGGGGATACAAAGTCAAAGGTTAGAAAGGGGTTTTGCACTAATGTAGGATCAGAGGTTTAGATATTTGTCTTCTTTGAATTCGATAACTGCGGATGAATATCGCGTTGAACCGGATTTTCAGATTGAACGTGAAGCCACTCCGGCGGATTGAACGATTCCTTAGGGCGATATTGGTCGGTTGAGTAGGAATTTCCTGCTTTCTCGGGGAGATCTTCGCTGACATAACCTCCCTTGCTCTATCTACAAATGAAGGACGGGGGAAGGCAGTGAATAATACACAAGCAGAGAGAAAAAGTGGAAAGGGAGAGGGAGAGAGCGCATGAAGTAGAGAGGGAGAGAGAGAGAGTGTTGCTCCCTGCTCAACACCACAGTCACGGCGGACACGGCGGCAACACTAACAGGCCACAGCGGCGCCGCCTTGCTTCGCCACGATGCACGGAGAGGCCTATCCATAGTCGGGGCATCTCTGCATTGTGGTGTTTCTAGTGCTTCCTGGCCACTTGATGGTGTGATGGAACGCCGGATAGGCTACACATCATTGCGTAATGGAAGAATGCCCGGCAATCTCAGTGCGGGACAAACACCCGGATTTAAGGATGGCCCTGGTAGTCAATATCTGGGCAGGTAAAATACGAGTATGGCGATGCTCCGCTGCCTAACTGGAAGCCATTGGAATCATCGTCACAATAGAAATGTCACCTCCATTGGTTTTTCGAAGCGCACCGGCATTCTTCCATTACGCAATGATGTGTAGCCCTATCCATAGGGCCTTCTTGATTCATTAGATTATCGTCATTGAGTTTATTCGTAATTTACAATAATATTATTAAGTTTATTTGTACTTTACAGATTATTATCATCTTCAGTCTGTTTGCAATATATTTAATAAATATAATAAAAAGAAATTTCACCAAGTTAGCATATTGTTTGTTCCGACAGATTTGGATAAAAAGTAGTTTGGTTTCCTCCTTTTCTCTCTTAAGTTGTTCTTGCGATGGAGGTTGGCACAAAAGAATCATATGATGATAAAGCAAAGGGAATTTTTTTTTCTCCATATAATTGAATTGGTTAGATGTTTTTTATTTTTTTTTTTTTTTAAATGAGGGGTTTAAGTGAACGAAGGAAATCGGTGAAGTTTTATACGGTGAAGGGAACATTAAAAAAAAAAAAACATCAAGCTGGTTGTTTCGAAAGATTTATATCATCGAGGGTCAAGACCCACTAATTTCAAACTTAATTACTAGAAATCAAATGAAATTCTTTATCGCTGAAGGCTTTTCTATGAGGCTCTGTCACTTGAAGTTCACTATAATAATCAAAGTTCAATGGCATAGCAGCAAAATCCCCGCTAAATGACAAACATAAACTTCTCAACTACATTCTACTGTCACATTTGCAATCGCCACAAAATCACAGAATATACGATGATGATGATAATTGAAAGCAATCCGAAACCAAACATTTCTCCCTCTTTCATTGCTTCGATAACAACCCAATCTCAAGAAAAATGAAATGCAGAGCTTTTTTTTTTTTACTTTAGAAAGAAGTCTTGACATAGTTGTTGACACCTGAAAGTTTGCCTCTTTCTAAAAAATCACTAAGTTAGACATATGGGCAATTGCTAGTTGACAAAAGATCAAACAGCCATATAAATGGCAAAGCACATTTTAAATCCCAAAATTGGATTCTACTTATCAAAATGACTTTTTTGACATCTATATTGTCATAAGAATCTGATAATCATTTTTTAAATTTTTTGAGACCAATCACCCGTTTTTTGTATTATTAGGAAGTTTGCAATCTCTCATTTTGATTCCACATTTGCAAACTAGAGATTGCGAACATAATTAAAATTGAGTAGATCAGATAGTGGATGATCGTGTCACATAGGAGGGCCGATGTACACAACAATTTTCGACCAAAATTGGTCAAATGGAATCAATCAACAAAACACAAAAATGTTTAGAAATTAATTGATATAATTAAAAGATAGTATTTTTTAGATAATTTTCTCACTTTTATAGAGGGAGAAGGTTGAGTAATTGCTACTAGAACCAAGATTTATTTTTAAATCTCAATATTTTTAAGAATAGATTATTTGTCAGTTTTTTGACACTTTGCTCCATTTATTTTTAAAACTACTACACAAACAAAAAGGCAGTCATACTAAGATTCAATTTGTTTTGTGAAAAAAAATAATAAAGTTATTTTAAAAATGATTATTTTTATTGCTTACAAAAACGAATAAAACCAAAATATTTTTATTGTCCACAAAGATTTTTTAAAATAAAATATTTTCAATCGAATAATTATTTTAAGTAAAATAAGTGAATATTTTTAAGAAATTTTTTTAAATTATCCATTTTTTTTTTTTGTGGAATAAATGAAATTTTTAAGGATGTGATTTTACTATTATTAAGTTTTAACCCGCACCAAGGGAAGTAAAGCAAACAAAAGCGAGTCTCGGTCTTCCTACACTCTAGTCAAAATCGGACCAGAGAAATTGAGAAAAAAAGGGAGGAGAAGAACCGATTCGACCAGGTCCAAAGGCACCTGACAGCCCGACAAGCCGTTACACAGCCAAGCCGCCGCCCCCACCATGCCGCCGCCGCCACCGCCGCCGCTGCCATGCGCCAAAAGGGGTGGATTGACCATCCCCGGGTCTGTATGGGGGGCGCCCTTACGTGGCGTGGCGTGACTGGGCAGGCCTTTCCTTTCGCGGTACAGGTGCATGCAGCATAGTCCTCGACTAAATTTCTCCTAAGGAACTTTGATGTAAAATAAAAAGATCACAATTTCCTTTTAAAATTATCACTTAGTTAATGCAATTTTAATTAATGGGTTTGTGACATTTCAGAGTACCCTAGCGAATTTGCAATTGTCTTAAATACTGACATTAGGGAAGGAAGAGAGGGGGGGGGTCTTCCCTCCCCAAATTTTCTTACATTAAATTTATTGATATATATACAAAAATAATCAATTATAAGTAAATTGCCTACCCTTGAAAAAATTGTAAATCTCTACTAGACTATACAATGAATCTGGCAAACAGAAATCTACATTGATTCGAGTTTATAGGTGAATTTGCAAAAAATCCTCTAATTAGACGAAAAAAAGGGTTTGAATTCTTACAAAGCGTTATGAAATAGAGTCAATCCAACTTGTCGGTATGCATGAAGCATGCACAAAAAAAATCCTTTTCTCGGTCCTCTCATGCTAGTTTCACTCTCTCAAGCTCTTGTAACTCATTCGGGTTGAGAAAGGTGAATGAATTTAGGAAAAAAGAAATTCTCTGAATATCAAAGCAAATAATTAAATAGGAAAAAAACTGAGGTTATTATTGAAAACCTTCATAATGAAAATAGAAAGGAACTTAAAAAGAAAGAAAATGATTTTTGTGATGCTTAAACAAACTTTTTGATTGATATCAACTTTATAAAGCCAATTGTGGCAAGTTCTTAGTGTGGGGTTGGGCGGCTATGGCTATGGTAATTTGCTTCCTTTTCCTCCGCATTCAGTTTCTCTTGTTTTCTCGATTTAAAAGGTTTGGTGAGCATAGCTTTTCTTGGTAAGTTCATTGCAAGGAGGGACATCTATTATAGGAGTAATCAATTATGTAATGATCAAAGATTCATAACCGATATGATGATGCATGTGAATTGGTTTGAACCGCAGACTTTAGTCTGCTTCTTCCATATCATGCTTACGATTGCCGTCTTATTGGCTTAATTACCCTAATGACAATACCAAGCTCTCAGAAAATGGCACGAATCTTTCATAAGAAACATGTACCGTTCACAAAATATCTCCAAAATTATAATCCAAATTCTGACACTTTGCAGTGCAGTTTCGAGGCTAAACTGTCATTCCTCGCCACCACGTTGAATAAGTACATGACGAAGAGCTGCCATCTTGAATGGAATGGACTCAATTCCTTCGCAGAGTGTTCTAACGATCCCCACAATTTTGTTGAACAGGTCATCTCTTGCCATTCCCCAGTTTTTGTGTCCGACAATTTTGTTCATGCAAAATGCAAATAAAAACAGAATTAATGATGATTTATATTGGGTGCAGCTGGGGTAGCCAACTGAATGTTGAGAAAATATTTTCTCGAGAATCTGCTGGCAAACCCGAACGTCGACGGACATGGTCTTACTCTCGCGGGGGAATTCGGTGCCGGTACGGGTCACTGGACCGACGTTGAATTTGGACTTCCGTTGCTTTTGAGGAGAGCGGGTCCGAGAGAGCAGAGGTTTAGGAGGAAAGTTAAGGACTTTTTGAACAGTATTTAAAGGAATTGGTAATGTTTTGAAGCTCAATTATTAAACGTTAATTTTTATTGTATGATTATAATGTTATGATTATAATGTTATGAATATTGGTCCGCTCTATTTATAATCTATGTAACATGATAAGACATTCTTAAACATCAAATGTCTCTATTTATTTAAATTTAAATGACTTTTATCTTATGATAGATAAAAGTGCAAGATTCGATTGAATTAGTTAAAAGATTTAAAACTCTATTTGATTCTATACATAAAGATTGAGCCTTGTCATTTTGCCATCCAATATTTTCTTGAAAGAAATGTAATTCACTTGAATTTCTTTTCATTTATTTGTTTTTCTTTTGCCCAGTATTAATTGCTCAGTACTTGTTAATTATATCTCAAGCTTAAATCTGTGGGAAGAATCTCAAAGTTCTACTTTCCTATTTGAATTAGAGATTATCTTCAAGGGAAATATTATCGTGGTAAGTGTTGATGTTTATTTTTTAATCTATGGTAAAGTCTCCGTTTGCCGGTCAAGAAAGTCCAAATCTTTTATCCAAGATTAGACCGCGTGAGAGTGGACCTCTTCAAAGGCGTGCAGTGACAGAGACTGTGATGGCGTGGTATGGTGACAGGACTCTAAATAGAAACATAACAGGAAAAAAAGAGAGAGATAGAAGTGCAGCAATTACGTTCAATTGCAATGTAAAGATTAACGACAGATTTGACTTTTTAGTGTAAATGGATGAAAATAGCTGTGCCCCTTTCATGGGGATGATAGACTTTTGTCTTGCTGGAAAATAAATGATTTGATTTTTTAAAATAATTATTAATATGAATCAGAATAATTAATTAATAAGAAAATAATTTTATTATCAATAAAAATTTAAATATTTTCTGAATAATTAAAATGTAATTGGAGATTTAAGAATTATGAAGAAATTTTGGATGGCTTCAAATTTTATGGCGCACATTTTTTTTTTTTTTTTTTTTTTTTGGAAATTTAATGTATTTCGTGATTTTTTGTGTTTAAGGTATACCCAAGCGTTTGATAAGAGGCATTCTCATGTCCATGGAGAAAACAAATTCTCGTACAAATTAGTTAGCGAATTTCACTTCGAGTTTTAACCGAGTTCGTTTAGATTTTCCTTGGAGAAATTTGATTTCTAAGTTGTAAGACAGATAGTTTGGGTGAGTGGATGTACACTTGGAATTGAGAACAAGATAGACATTCACCAATTCCAATTTTTTGGAATTGAAAACCTCCCAAACATGGAACTTTTAATATATGCGTCCCGTTTTGTTTTTAATCCAAAGAAAGATCCAACTTCTCCTGAACTACGTTACCTTCGGTGAATGCTTTCTTGCCAACATGCCGCGAAGACATCTTGATATTCTGTGAGGAATCTGATCAGATCCTTTTTCATCAATGTTAATGTCCGAGGAGGTTCTTTCCATAGTAAATAAGAGATCGAAGAAGGGGCAAGCTGAGAATAAGGGATCGAACTCTTAGTCTCAGGTTTGGAACTGAATGAAACTATCCATGAAACTGTAAAACGAGATTATCACAGAACTAGCTTTCGCTCGCCCCTAACGTCCAATCTACTGTTTGGTGTTTTGCTTAATTTTTGGTTTGCCCCATTTGTGGCCTTAGAAGTTTTGCAAAATCTTCCCACAAATTTAGGATGGATAAACTAGGAGATAATCTCTGTTTGTTGGTCAAGAAAGTCCAAATATTTTATCCAAAATTTGACCGCGTGAGAGTGGAACTCTTCAAAGCCGTGCGGTAACAGAGGAGATGGTGAGATATGGTGACTAGATTCTAATTAGAAAAAAAAATATTGAAAAAAAAGGAATGCGACTATTGCTTTATATTATTAAGGACAAATTTATGTCTTTAGTGTAAATTAAGTGTATTTAGTCATTTAGGGGATATAAATAGTGTCCACCAAAACGATTTTTTTTTTTTTTTTTCAGGAATTCTTTTATATATGGTCGTATGTTGTGAATAATATTAGTAATTTTCTGATGTCTGTTTTAGGAAAATTATCCGACATTCATTTGAGAAAACATTTTTAGTACAATGTTATGTCTCAAGTTTGAGTGTTGGCATTGGGGCTCAGGTGCATGTGATTGAGCCCAACTATTGGGGATGTGAGCCTAATTGTCAAGATCATGGGACCAGCCTAAATGGACCCAATCCCGACCTTAGGTGACTTGAGCTGGATCGTCCGGGATCGAGGCACATTCACAGGGGGTCTCGAGTAAGGGCATTAGGTCCCCATGCCCAGTGTTGAGGACCTAGGCCAGGCACTAGGTCCCCATGCCCAGTGTTGAGAACCTAGGCCAGCCCGGGTCAACTTGGGATTCGTTAATAAAGGAGAAAGAGTCAACTCGATGTTCACAAATGATGGGGTGTCGAGAAATTTCTAACTTAAGAACCGAAAGCTATTTGCTCGAACCCTATCAATTTCATACAAACTATATTAATTTGGGCCACCTACATAGACTAAACATCCGGCTTAACTGATTTGTAGAAATCACAAGGTCTTTTCTGAGTCTCTAAGTAGCCACATGTCTACATCCATGTGAATATCTACTAATATCGTAGATAAGAATGCACAAAGGCATCAAGACTCCGAAGGAGAAAGTTATTTGAGGCTTCTTCTTAGGAAGGTTGGTTCAAACGTCAAACTAGAGGGAGGTCGAGGTGTCATGTAAGTCGGTGCTTATTAATGCTCTCCCCAATGAGACTATGACATCTGGATGGTGATAATGGTCCAAGAGAGATATATTCGGCCTTCACCGATAAGTTATTTAAATATTGGGCGGCACTATTTTGATGCAATAATAAATATTGGGTGGTGCTGTTCCCACCCCTATATGGTTAAATCCATGCACAATTTTCACCAAAAATACAAAATTACCCTCTCTTATTTAATTGCAATTTATTTTGATTGTCCCAAATTTATATACTTTCCTTTTTTTATTATTTCTATATCAATATATGATTTACTTACCATAATTGATAGTTTCATATGTTTAGTTTTTGTTTATTGTAAATTTTCCATGTATATTAAAGACACTATTTTTTTTTTTTAAAAAAAAATTCCATAAGAATTTGTTTTGTCAAAAAGAGAAATTTTCAAGAAATCTAGTTCTTTCCTTTGTTGTCAATTAATTTTTATAGATTGACTGTTAAGCATGTATAATTTAAATAAATCAAAACATTGCATAAAGTAAGGTTTCTTTTTTGAAAGTTTAAGTGAAATATCATTATTTTGGATTGACAGAAATTAATATTATTTATGAACTATTTACGAAAAAAAATATAAAGATACGTTATTGTGCACAATGTTTTTGCTATATTCCTAAATATTCCCGTGACATCTTACATGTTTAAAAGTATATTGTCAACATAATAAGGAAAAAAATAAATTCTTTGATTTAGTAAATAAAGAGACTTGATATATATGTATGTATATATTTTAGACTAGTGAAATTAATAAATGTTTCGCCAAGAAAGTGACCTTTAAGATAAGAGGCACAAGAAATAAATAAGTGGTTACAAGATCAATGATGAAGAAAAGAATTTTCAACTTTATACCATATCATAAATGTCTTACATGGAACATGTAAAAAATTATAGGAATATTTGATAATGTGCTTTTTTTAATATGCAAAAAAAAAATGTGAAATACCTAATTATGGTAACTATTCCAAATAGAAAAGGAAAAATATAAAAAAGGAAGGAGTGGGACCATCATTTTAAGGAAAAATTTTACTCTTAATGGGAGTTGATATAATTATTTAGGGGGGGTGAAAATGGTAGTTGATATAAAAATATATGGAAAAATATAAATAAATAAAAAAGATTGATGGCAGTTTTGTCCTTTCAGTATAAATGGGAGTTGATATAATTATTTAGGGACTGAAAATAGCTCCACCTCATCTCATGGGGATGATAGACTTTTGTCTTGCTAAAAATAAATGATTTAAATTCTTTTAATTAATTATTAATATACTTAAATAATTAATTAATAATAAATAATTTTACTCTTACGAAAAAAAATTATCTAAATATTTTCCAAATGATTAAAAAATAATTAGGGATTTAAGAATTATGAAGAAATTTTGAATGGCTTCAATTTTTTGCACACATTTTGTTGTGTTATTTTTTTTTTCGAAAATTTAATGTATTCCATGATTTTTTTGTGCTTAAGATATACCCAAGTGTTTGACAAGAGGCTTTCTCCTGTCCTTGAAGAAAACAAATTCTTGTGCAAATTAATTAGCGAATTTCACTTCAAGTTTTGATGTACAGGTTCATTTAGATTTTCCTTGGAGAAATTTGATTTTTAAGCCCTTTGATGATAAATTAAAAAATTAAAATTCGGTTTGGTCCAGAAGATCTAGGTGGGCGAGCCACAACTAGAATTGGAAACTAGACCATTGCCCGATGGTTTCAATTTTATGGAACCATTGCCCTTAATGACCAATCTTCTATTTGATGTTTTGTTTAATTGTTGTGGTTTGCCCCATTTGCGGCCTTAAAAGCTCAAAATCTTCCTACAAATTTAGCACGAAAAACTAGGAGATAAGAATCTGCCACGATTCATGATTTTTTTTTTTTCCAAACACGATTCATGATTTCGGGAGCTACTTGTTGCTCTAATTTACTGTTCTTTCCTCGAGAGGGGCAAACCACTTTGTGATGGTCGCTACATGAGCTGCAATTTTGCTCATTTTATTTATTAGGGCTTGTGAATTGCGCACATCAATTGAAATTGATGAAAAGCACTTGCCATTTTTCGTCTTTTCTCGTTCCAATTATGGCTACAAGGAAATGTTAGCTTGTATTCATCCTCTAACATATGGATTACGAAGGATCCCGATGATATCATTAATTTATATTTGCATATATTATTTGGCATTAAAAAGATAATAAATACGTGCCCTTTAATTTGATTTAAAAAGAGGCAATGATTGGTAATCTAAAAAATTGCTTCTGGAATCCCTTCGGCCTGGAGGTGAGGATCGAAAAGTGGCATTAAGACTAAAAGTGAGATGGACATGGTATTATTTAATTTCAGAGAATGTGCAAATGGTTGCTTTGCGTATTTTGATGGTTTATAGCCAGTGGCTCGACTAATTCCAATGTCTTCCCGCTTAAAGCTCCATAGAAATCTAAATCATTGTGCCCTATATTCACAATGACATCTCTCATTTCAGGCTTTGGCTAGTGCACTTTTGGTTACGGGCCAGAGTTTTGAGCCGGGGCCGAAATTGATTTCACCTATAATCTTTTCGGTACAATATTGATGAAGGATCCAGTGATTTTACGTTGTTCGAGGATCACAATGGACCGACCGGTGATCCAAGGGCATCTTCCCAACGATACTGTAAGTAATCCCAACGTGGATATGTTGATTCCCAAGCGTAGGGTGGGGAGGGGCTGAGCTTCCCTTCTTTTAAGGGAAGGATACAAAATTGCAAACCCCTAATGAAGAGATGTTTATTGATTTAGGATTGTCATCGTACTTGATTTCTCTGTCAGGTCTAATTATAATTAGTAGGGGGATAATTACACGGTACATTTTGCAGTTGCATGCAAAGATGCTTATCCACAATTGTTTTGTTACTTCTGAAAGAAAATATGTAAAAAAATTTCTGTGGATTTTTACCTCATTTCAACTCTCCCTTAGAAAAAATTACTCATATTTTTTTAACTATGGTTTTAGTAAATGGTGGACTATACTTGAGCAATCTACCTATGAAAGGATTATGCTACGCTCAACTAGCATCTGAGAAAGCTATGCATTGATTGAACTATCCAATTTGATTGATCCAGTGAAGAGAATGTAGAAAAAAATAAAAAAACTCACGTCCGCGCATGAGATACACCTCTTAGACGTGGGAGGAAATAGAGGGAACTATGAGAATGCAGGTAGTCGGACCCATTTCATATTCTTCCTAAGCCATGATTTGGAAATTTCATCTTCTTCCTAATACCATATTGTTAGATTAATATCCTATCATTATAACTTAGTTTGCAAGGAAATATTTGTGTTCTTCCACTATAACAGGCCCACAAGTCACAACTCTGACCCCAATCTTCATATATTTAGTATAAGTTATTGACACAAAATTTGACTATCCCATTTATTTATTCGTCACATAAAAATATCAATTTACGTTAGGCATTTTGTATTTTATAACATTGCATTCATGTAACAATAATATCCAGTTTAAATTCGTTCTTAGTAAAAAAAATAGCAATTTAAAAATTCAATATTTAGTGGGTTCTTTTGGCTTGAAAATTGGTGGGTTTGATTTGAGCACGGTCTCATTGCAGCCATACAAGAGGTCTCGCTAGTTGAGATAAGTCATGTATTCGGCCATCTTATTTTTGCTCTAACTTTCGAAAAATTCTATTAATACCTATGATTTTCATAATGTATTTGATTTTCATTCTTTAAATGTATTTTACATAGTATGGTCTAATCATTCGAGATTCAACCCCATCATTAGCATTTTAAACATTTGCACAAATTTGTTTTGCACTAATGTAGGATCAGACTTCATAATATAGATCAATATCCTATCATTATAACTTACTTTCTAAATTCGTTGTTATAAAAAAAAAAAAAACAATAGCAAAGATATTTATGGTTCTTTTCTTGAAAATTGGTGGGTTTGATTTAATCATCAAGAGGTCTAGTTGAGATTCAAAGCCATCTTATTTTTGCTATTAATACTATGATTTTCTTAATGACTTTCAACCCCCATCATGGCAAATAGCATTCACCCAAAAAAGCATTCAGAAAAAGATTTGGTCGAAACATTTGGAAGGGGGATACAAAGTCAAAGGTTAGAAAGGGGTTTTGCACTAATGTAGGATCAAAGGTTTAGATATTTGTCTTCTTTGAATTCGATAACTGCGGATGAATATCGCGTTGAACCGGATTTTCAGATTGAACGTGAAGCCACTCCGGCGGATTGAACGATTTCTAAGGGCGATATTGGTCGGTTGAGTAAGAATTTCCTGCTTTCTCGGGGAGATCTTCGCTGACATAACCTCCCTTGCTCTATCTACAAATGAAGGACGGGGGAAGGCAGTGAATAAAGCAGAGAGAAAAAGTGGAAAGGGAGAGGGAGAGAGCGCATGAAGAGAGAGAGAGAGAGAGAGAGAGAGAGAGAGAGAGAGAGCTGCTCCCTGCTCAACACCACAGCCACGGCGGACACGGCGGCAACACTAACAGGCCACAGCGGCGCCGCCTTGCTTTGCCACGATGCACGGAGACGCCTATCCACAGTCGGGGCATCTCTGCATTGTGGTGTTTCTGGTGCTTCCTGGCCACTTGACGGCGTGATGGAATGCCGGATAGGCTACACATCATTGCGTAATGGAAGAATGCGCGGCAATCTCAGTGCGGGACAAACACCCGGATTTAAGGATGGCCCTGGTAGTCAATGTCTGGGCAGGTAAAGTACGAGTATGGCGATGCTCCGCTGCCTAACCGGAAGCCATTGGAATCATCTTCAACATAGAAATGTCACCTCCATTGGTTTTCCGAAGCGCACCGGCATTCTTCCATTACGCAATGATGTGTAGCCCTATCCACAGGGCCTTCTTGATTCATTAGATTATCGTCATTGAGTTTATTTGTAATTTACAATAATATTATTAAGTTTATTTGTACTTTACAGAGTATTATCATCTTCAATCTGTTTGCAATATATTTAATAAATATAATAAAAAGAAATTTCACCAAGTTAGCAGTTAGCATATTGTTTGTTCCGATGGTCCAAATTAGCATATTGTTTGTTCTGACAGATTTGGATAAAAAGTAGTTTGGTTTCCTCCTTTTCTCTCTTAAGTTGTTCTTGCGATGGAGGTTGGCACAAAAGAATCATATGATGATAAAGCAAAGGGATTTTTTTTTTTTTTTCCATATAATTGAATTGGTTAGATTTATTTTTATTTTTTTTTAAATGATGGGTTTAAGTGAACGAAAGAAATCGGTGAAGTTTTATACGGTGAAGGGAACATAAAAAAAAAAAAAAGAAAACTGAAAAAAAGAAAACATCAAGCTGGTTGTTTCGAAAGATTTATATCATCGAGGGTCAAGACCCACTAATTTCAAACTTAATTACTAGAAATTAAATGAAATTCTTTATCGCTGAAGGCTTTTCTATGAGGCTCTATCACTCGAAGTTCACTATAATAATCAAAGTTCAATGGCATAGCAGCAAAATCCCCGCTAAATGACAAACATAAACTTCTCAACTACATTCTACTGTCACATTTGCAATCGCCACAAAATCAAAGAATATACGAGGATGATGATAATTAAAAGCAATCAGAAGCCAAACATTTCTCCCTCTTTCATTGATTCGATAACAACCCAATCCCAAGAAAACTACTTTAGAAAGAAGTCTTGACATAGTTGTTGACACCTGAAATTTTGCCTATTTCTAAAATTTCACTAAGTTAGACATAAGGGCAATTGCTAGTTGACCAAAGATCAAACAGCCATATAAATGGCAAAGCACATTTTAAATTCTGAAATTGGATTCTACTTATCAAAATGAGTTTTTTGACATCTATATTGTCATCAGAATCCGACAATCATTTTTTTTTTTTTTTTTTTTGAGACCAATCACCTGTTTTTTTGTATTATTGGGAAGTTTGCAATCTCTCATTTTGATTCCACATTTGCAAACTAGAGATTGTGAACATAATTAAAATTGAGTAGATCAGATAGTGGATGATCCGCTGATGTACACGTCAATGATTTTTGACCAAAATTGGTCAAATGGAAATCAATCGACAAAACGTGAAAATGTTTAGGAATTAATTAATATAATTAAAAGATAGTATTTTTTGGATAATTTTCTTCACTTCTATAGAGGGAGAAGGTTGAGTAGTTGCTGCTAGAACCAAGATTTATTTTTAAATCTCAATATTTTTAAGAATAGATTATTTGTCAGTTTTTGACACTCTGCTCCATTTATTTTTAAAACTACTACACAAACAAAAAGGCAGTCATACTAAGGTTCAATTTTTTTTTGTGAAAAATAAATAATAAAGTTCTTTTAAAAATGATTATTTTTATTGCTTACAAAAACGAATAAAACCAAAAATATTTTTATTGTCCACAAAGATTTTTTATAATAAAATATTTTCAATCGAATAATTATTTTAAGTAATATAAGTGAATTTTTTTAAGAAAATTTTTTAAATTATCCTTTTTTTTTTTTTTTTTGGAATAAATGAAATTTTTAGGATGTGATTTTACTATTATTAAGTTTTAACCCGCACCAAGGGAAAGTAAAGCAAACAAAAGCGAGTCTCGGTCTTCCTACACTCTAGTCAAAATCGGACCAGAGAAATTGAGAAAAAAGGAAGGAGAAGAACCGATTCGACAAGGTCCAAAGGCACCTGACAGCCCGACAAGCTGTTACACAGCCAAGCCGCCGCCCCCACCATGCCGCTGCCGCCACCGCCGCCGCTGCCATGTGCCATAAAGGGGCGGATCGATCATCCCCGCTGTATGGGGGCCCTTACGTGGCGCGGCGTGACTGGGCAGGCCTTTCCTTTCGCGGTACAGGTGCATGCAGCATGGTCCTCGACTAAATTTCTCCTAAGGAACTTTGATGTAAAATAAAAAAGATCACAATTTCCTTTTAAAAATTATCACTTAGTTAATGCAATTTTAATTAATGGGTTTGTGAGATTTCAGAGTACCCTAACGAATTCTGCAATTGTCTTAAATACTGACGTTAGGGAAGGAAGGGGGGGGAGTCTTCCCTCCCCAGATTTTCTTGCATTAAATTTATTGATATATACACAAAAATAATCAATTATAAGTGAATTGCCTACCCTTGAAAAAATGGTAAATCTCTACTAGACTATACAATGAATCTGGCAAACAGAAATCCACATTGATTTGAGCTTATAGGTGAATTCGAGAAAAATCCTCTAATTAGACGAAGAAAGGGTTTGAATTCTTACAAAACGTTACGAAATAGAGTCAATCCAGCTTGTCGGTATGCATGGAGCATGCACGCAAAAAATCCTTTACTTGGTCCTCTCATGCTAGTTTCACTCTCTCAATCTCTTGTAACTTGTTTGTGTTGAGAAAGGTGAATGAATTCAGGAAAATAAAATTTCTCTGAATATCAAAGCAAATAATTAAAAAGGAAAAAAAAACTGAGGCTATTATTGAAGACCTTCATAATGAAAATAGAAAGGAATTTAAAAAGAAAGAAAATGATTTTTGTCATGCTCAAACAAACTTTTTGATCGATATCAAGCCAATTGTGGTAAGTTCTTAGTTTGGGGTTGGGTGGCTATGGCTATGGTAATTTGCTTCTTTTTCCTCCACATTCAATTTCTCTTGTTTTCTCGATTTAAAGGGTTTGGTGAGCATAGCTTTTCTTGGTAAGTTCATTGCAAGGAGGGACATCTATTATTGGAATAATCAATTATGTAATGATCAAAGATTCATAACCGATATGATTATGCATGTGAATTGGTTTGAACCTCAGACGTTAGTCTCCTTCTTCCATATTATGCTTACGATTGCCATCTTATTGGCTTAATTACCCTAATGACAATACCCAGCTCTCATAAAATGGCACGAATCTTTCACAATAAACATGTACCGTTCACAAAATATCTCCAAAATTATAATCCACATTCTGACACTTTGCAGTGCAATTTCAAGGCTAAACTGTCATTCCTCGCCACCACGTTGAACAAGTACATGACGGAGAGCTGCCATCTTGAATGGAATGGACTCAATTCCTTCGCAGAGTGTTCTGACGATTCCCACAATTTTGTTGAACAGGTCATCCCTTGCCATTCCCCAGTTTTTGTGTCCGACAATTTTGTTCATGCAAAATGCAAATAAAAACAGAATTAATGATGATTTATATTGGGTGCAGCTGGGGTAGCCAACTGAATGTCGAGAAAATATTTTCTCGAGAAGCTGCTGGCAAACCCGAACGTTGACCGACATGGTCTTACTCTTGCCGGGGAATTCGGGTGCCGGGTCGGGCCACTGGACCGACGTTGAATTTGAGCTTCTGTGGCTTTTGAGGATAGCGGGTCAGAGAGAGAAGAGGTTTTAGAGAAAAGTTAAGGACTTGTTGAACAGTATTTAAAGGAATTGATAATGTTTCGAAACTCAAATTGTTAAACATTAACTTTTATCGTATGATTATAATGTTATGGATATTGGTCCACTCCATTTTAATCTATGTAACATGATAAGACATTCTTAAACATCAAATGTCTCATATTTATTTAAATTTAAATAACTTTTATATCACGATAGATAAAAGCACAAGATTCGATTGAATTAGTTAAAAGATTTAAAACCTATTTGATTCTATATATAAAGATTGAGCCTTGTCATTTTGCCATCCAATATTTTCTTGAAAGAAATGGAATTCACTTGAATTTCTTTTCATTTATTTGTTTTTCTTTTGCCCAGCATTAATTGCTCACTACTTGTTAATTATATCTCAAGCTTAAATCTGTGCGAAGAATCTCAAAGTTCTACTTTCCTATTTGAATTAGAGATTATAGGGAAATATTAACGTGATAAGTGTTGATGTTTATTTTTTAATCTATGGTAAAGTCTCCGTTTGTCGGTCAAGAAAGTCCAAATCTTTTATCCAAGATTAGACCCCGTGACAGTGGACTCTTCAAAGATGTGCAGTGGCAGTGACAGGGATGGCGTGGTAAAATAACAGGACTCTAAAAAGAAACAAAACAAAAAAAAAAAAAGAGAGATAGAAGTGCAGCCATTACTTTCAATTGCAATGGAAAGATTAACGACAGATTTGACTTTTTAGTGTAAATGGATGAAAATAGCTCTGCCCCAGCGGCCCCATTTCATGGGGATGATAGACTTTGTCTTGCTGGAAAATAAACGATTTGATTTTTTTAAATAATAATTAATATGACTTAGAATAATTAATTAATAAGAAATAATTTTATTATCAATAACAATTTAAATATTTTCTGAATAATTAAAAAGTAATTGTGGACTTAAGGATTATGAAGAAATTTTGGATGGCTTCAAATTTTATGTTGCGCATTTGTTTCTTTTTGAATTTAATTGTATTCCGTGATTCTTT
Source organism: Eucalyptus virginea (assembly GCA_014182375.1). Lineage (NCBI taxonomy): Eukaryota > Viridiplantae > Streptophyta > Magnoliopsida > Myrtales > Myrtaceae > Eucalyptus > Eucalyptus virginea. The sequence continues at coordinate 4,728,191 of CM024520.1, read as the reverse complement.
GTGTTTAAGGTATGCCCAAGCATTTGATAAGAGGTATTCTCATGTCCATGGAGGAAACAAATTCTCTTGCAAATTAATTAGCGAATTTCACTTCGAGTTCTAATGTACGAGTTCATTTAGATTTTCCTTGGAGAATTTTGATTTCTAAACTGTAAGACAGATGGTTTGGGTGGGTGGATGTACACCTGGAACTGAGAACAAGATCGACATTCACCGATTTCTATTATTTGGTGTTTTGCTTAATTTTTTGGGTTTGCCCCTTCTGTGGCCCTAGAAGTTTCTGCAAAATCTTCCCACAAATTTAGGATGGAAAAACTAGGAAATAAGAATCTGCCATGGTGCATCATTGAAGTGCCTGGTTGTGATTACGGTGTTGCTTGGAGCTATATATCATTCTTTGCCAAGGGGGGCAAACCACTTTGTGTTGGTTGTTACGTGAGCTGCAATTTTGCTCACTCCATGTATCACGGCTTGTGAATTGTGCACATCAGGCAAAATCAATAGAAAGCACTCGCAATTTTTCATCTATTCTCGTTCCAATTATGGCTACAAGGGAAAGTGTAGCTTGTACTAGTCCTCTAACATATGGATTATGTAGGATCCCAATAATATCATTAATATAATTCGCATATATTATTTAGCATTAGAAAGACAATAAATACGTGCCCTTTAATCTGATTCAAAAAGAGGCAATGAGTGGTAATTTAGAAAATTGCGCCTGGAATCCCTCTGGCTTGGAGGTAAGGATCGAAAAAGAGGCCTTAAGGCTAAAAGTGAGATGGACATGATATCATTTCATTTCAGAGAATGTGCAAATGGTCGCTTTGCGTATTTTGATGGTTTATAGCCAGCGGCTCGACTCATTCCAATGTCCTGCTGCTTAAAGCTCCATAGAAATCCAAAATCAGTGTGCCCTCCATTCACAACAACATCAGTCATTTCGGGCCTTGGCTTGTGCACTTTTGGTTTTGGGCCGGAGTTTCTAAGCCCATAACTTCGAGCTGGGCCCGAAATTGATTTCACCTGTAATCTTTTCGGTACAATATTGATGAAGGATTTGAATTTAGCTTATAATTCGTTTGACACTTTATTGAATTTACTTTCTTACACTTGACATTTTTTTAGCCATTCTTGCACTTTTCCTTTATGGTATTGATTGTGATTATTTATTTTTCTTTGATTATTCACTCATGAATGGACATCATTTGAGGCATAGGAAAAATAACATAGTTAAAGATTGCCTAAATATCTTAGGTAAATAAATCAATCAAGTTAGGGTATTGAACTGACACTAGTTAGGCAATTAGCATAATCAAGTCCCATCCTTAGATCTTTAATTGCATAGTAAGTGGGATATTTACTCGTATCTCACTTGGCTCCTAGTTAGCCCTAATAGGCTAGTAATAGCTCCTTCACATAAAAATCTTTTAAGATTAATTGAATTTATATGTACACTCTAATGTCACACGTCGTGAGAGGTAAGGTTTAGAGAACCCAAGTGGAACCGCTAGTCCAACTTTATCATTATCTCTAAACCCACTCTATGTTTTTATGAATTTTCATAAACCTAAACTAAAACTTAGAGAGAAAAAAAAACATAAACTTTCCTAAACCATATGTGTACGAATTAAATGAATATAAACTAAATCTAATACTAATATCAAACAATCTAATCAAGACCTATTTTTCCAACTATCTTTCCTTTTTTTTTTTTTTTTCCTTTTTTTTTCTTTTGATTTTTATTTTGTCATTTTGTTATTTGTTATTATTGTCCAAACGCTGTGACATGATCAAATTATAATTTCTCCTTATTTCTGTTTTTGCTATTTTATTATTTTATTTTATTTATTCTGATAAAAGGGGACATGGATTGGGCCCTTGGGCCCGGTCCGCGGGTGTGGTCAAACATGGAACTCACATGGATGCAGGTGAGGATTTTGGGCCTCCACGTGTAGAATAAGATGTGAACTTCACAAGCACAAGAAACAAATATAAATGGGCTCAAGCCTACACTAAGCCCATTTTCTATTATCTTTACTAAACACATATTTTTATCACTTTCCCTCTCTTTTATTATTCATTTTACATCTCTTTCTTATATTCATTTCTTTCCTCTGGACGCCTTCTATTTGTCTTCTTCAACTTTTCATCGTTCCCATAATCTAACATATCAAATTCATTCATAAATTCTAAGCAAAAGCCAGAAAAATTAACATTCAACTAACCATCGACTTCCCCGAGATTAAGTGTCTCTTACTCAACCACCGTCCATCTTCAACCTCCACAAGACAACCATCTCCCTGATGCCTCAGTATTACAGAACATAGGTAGGATGCAAAGAATTGACAAGGCAAATTTAGGCACTCAATGACATTATCAGGATAATCACACAAAAAATATAAAGACGCAGAGCAAATAGGAACAATAGAGATAATACATGCAGAAACACACTCAAATAATAAAAAATTGGAGACAAGTTGATACAAACCTCATTTTTGCATTTCATTAAACACGTTGTGTGGGGTTCGATCATTGGTTCTACAAGTAAGTTTTGAAGTAACAATTCATTTCAAACTATCACAATGATATTAAAGTGAACTTAAATTATCATCTCAGTCTTAATGATAGTAGATTTCCAAATCAATAATACTCACAATGTCAACTCTGCTTTTCACTCAAAAAGAGATTGAGAACAAGCCATGTAGTTCTTAACTTTACAAAGCAAGACTTCTAACTCCAATCAGTAGGTGGATATCCTAAAATGTCACCAATGAGGATAGGAAACATTAGTGAAGGATCGAACACAAAATAGTTTCTGCGAATCTCTTGGTCGTGAAATAGGGCAGAAGAGAGCTTTGAAGGCATGACTTTGGAAAATGGAGAAATGTTGCTGGTTGGAAAGACAATTAAAATTATCTAAAATGATGACATAGACTCAAATCAACAAGAAAAACAATGACATATACAACTTCAAATCTCCGGTAGCTATATTTGGAAATAGAGCCACAACTCCTAATGATGGAGATGATTCTCAGCGACAATTAATCTAGAGAGAAAGTGAAGAGAAATTTACATCTAGTTGTGAGCTCCTGATGGTTTTCCACAGCATATTTACATCCAATTGCCCATTATACAAAAACAAAATGGATGGCCCAAATTGCACAATTACTCATAGGAAGCAACAATGTAGTCATGCTAGTGCAATCCTTTCTCCCTCATCTTTAGATTCAATTCCAATTACGACTTTTCTTATTAAAAAATCCCCAACTTTTATACTAGTCTCAAATATGCTCATGCCTTCACTAGTTTCTTCAAGATTATTGATATTAAGAGGCTACTTTTGTTCTATATGAATATGGGGTGGGGTATTGATCAAGACGCCATATAATAAACCTCTAACTGGTCATGCTATTAATAATTTTGAAGAAACTAGTGGAGATTTTTTAAATTTGTGGGCATATTTGGGACTATAGTGAAATTTTGGAAATTTTTTTTTAGATAAAAAAATTCAATTCAAGACAAAATTGAAATTATACCTAAAATTAGAGAATTTTGTTTTTTTTTTTTTTTTTTTAGAGAATTAGGTGAGAATAGCATAGAAAAACCCCAAGACTTGAAGTAGAGAAAACACACATGGGAACACACTTTTTAAGAGCTTTCTATTTTATATTTTCCTTACGTTTTCAATTCCTTGCCCATTTACATTTTTCTGTACTTTCGTTATCATGTAATTTAATTCACACATTTCTAGTCAATTTTTAAAGCAATTACTTTCCACCGCACTCAAATTTCAAAAATCACCTCCATCCAAATCCCGCTCAACACACTTTTTATGCAAGTAAAGTACCACCAAGTGATTTCAATGCAGTCCATTTATTAAAAGTTCAAATCACCTCACCACACGCCATATTTGGTCAATATTTCTTTTGATACTCATGCAAATGATATTTTCAATTGATATATGTATGTATTTATCCTTTTTATAAGGGAAAGGATGAGCTAACAAACCATTAGTTTTTAAAAACAAACGTGGCTGCTCCACCACACTTGATTTCAAGAAATTAACTGGCTTTCTTGAAAAATTTGAAATTGAAAAGTTTTATTTGGTTTACTCGTCTTGTACTCCCACTAAGTAAGAATCCTTAATTACGAAGGAAAAAAAGCGATGTAAGAAAACATATAATTTTGGAGCGGTTTTTGGGCGATGGTGGCAACTTGCAAGTTGTGAACTAAAAAAAAATAATGGGATACTCTTGCATTGGAGATAGCAAGAAGAAGGGAACCAAGTGTCCGACGTGAGATCTTCTTAAATGGCAGGTATCATATTTGCTAGTGCGGCTAGTGGAGACAGAGATTATGGCAACAGCCATTAGAGGTTGTCACTAGTATGTCCATGCTGCTCATGAAATTATGTTACTTTGCTAAATCACTCTAGACCTATATATATGTGTACTTGTATTCGTTTATGATATAGGATTGATGTCATTTGTGATTCTTACGAAGACAAAGTATGGCTTGTAATATCCTATAATATATCATGTGCAAGCCAATGCATTGAAGTCTATCTTAAATTTTTTGAAAGCTGAATTAGATGCGCACAAATCTACTATACCAATTGATGTACCCATTTGGTATCTCTCTCATCAAATATTGATACGTGTCTAATTTATTTTGGACTTCAGCATATCTTATTAGTTTCCCACCGCCCTACATATTTTTTTCCTTATGACTCTCTCCATTGAGATCCCACCACTAGCCCACCCCTGCCCGCCACCTCCAGATCGGGCTTTGTGAAAATGATCATCAAAGCCCGTGGGATCAAGTCACCGTGCCATTGGCCACAACCCCTCCATCAGCTTGGTTAGCTATATGTTTTGCATGTACGGTTTGGTTGGAACCCCTTTATTGAATTGGATCAAAAGGACAATGCAGTCAAAAACCAATTCAAATTGGAGGAAATTGAAGAATCAGGGGTTTTACTTTTAGTAAATATTTTAGAAAAAAAAATGTCTGAGAAAATTAAACTAATGAATTTATTGAAATCTAGTCACTTTTTTCCAATGATTTGTGGAACTTTATTTGGATTTCGTTAAAAGGAATTCTTAGGGCATTCGATTTTGAATCAGGTCGGGTAAATTTTCTACTGGGATGGGAAGGTTTTTTCCATGTCTGCAAATATTGATCGTGTTTCGATAATGGAGAAGCAAATCCAAAACTAAGTGCACCTTCAATTGATTCATCTGCATTGATTAAAGGAGGCATGAATTGCTTTAGTAATATATGGCCTAAAATGACGCGTTCGTTGCTCATATCAGTCGACCTAAGTGAGTTTCTTACTAACAGTATCTAGATGCAGACTTTGACCATAAAATTGTCTCTGTCAATGAGCTCAAACACGTGGCAACACCTTCGTTCAGACAAGTTTCTCTCGTAGACGTGGGCCAACCACCAAAGATATTTGCTGGATAACAAATGTCAAGAGCTGCACCGGCCATGAATTGTTTAGATACCTAAGTCAAAATTTGCTAGTTTTTCTAATTGTATCTCTTTATGAATTCACAAGGAACACTCTCACCCATGTAGATATTTGCTAACCAATATATGACGAGGAGAAGAATGAATACAAACAAACAATAAAGAGAAAAGGCAAATAAAATGTAAATATATGCTTATATCTACTAGTTTCAGGAGTTTCATTCAACAGTCTTCACTAGGTAAAATAAGCGTTGAACCCCAACTTGCAATTTATAGTCAAAATGTCACAGCACAGTGCTCATAGACGCTACGATATTGCACACTATTTTTGAACTCTAATGGGAACACCTCAAGAGTTGCTCACACCGATCCTCTCCACCACATCCTCTTAGTCTATGAATAATAGTGATTCTCTTTACACCTAATTAGTATAAAAGAAAAATACAATCTTTATTTTAGAATTGGTAATCTTATGAATCCATGAATTAAAAAAAATGAAATTTTAAAAACATAAATTTACACATTTAGCCGTTAACACTTAATGGAAAATAACATCTCATGTGATCCCAATGAATAACCAAATCACTTTGGGAAAACAATGGACTATAGGGCAAGATGAAGATGGAATTTACTCTCTGGATTTTAAATTTCATCACTGCTTGAGGGATAATGTATCTATATAAGCACTTTTATCAAAAATATTTACAAGAGTATAGAGTGAGTCTCTCTCATATTTGAAAATTATCAGGTGACCATGAGTGATGGTATGCTGCATAAATTTCCCCATCCCTTCTAGAATTAAAGCACGTCACTTTTGACATTCTTTTGTAATACAAAACTAGGTTTAGTAACCTGGAACCGGGGTGAGTGCTGAACCAGCAATCCTTTCAAAAAAAAAGGCAATGATAAAAGCGTGACAAGCTCAAGAGATGCCTAAAATAGAAAATGTGTGCAAGACTCTTTCTCAAACATCCATTGTATGGGAGTGGCCAGGCCTAGAAATGCTAAGATCATAACTAGCTCAGAAAAGAGCACGATTACAAATATAAATGCACTTTTATCCGGTTTCGTCATAACAGAATAGTGGCACAAATTGCTTTCAACTAGTATATGGCCTAAAGTGACTTCCAATGTTTCATCCTAGTTCAACCTAAACATCATCCCTATCGGTGAGCTCAAACATGTAGACATCCCCTTCACTCAAGACAAGTTTCGTCGACAAACTTGAACTAACCTATATAGAAGTTCGCTACATCGTAGTGTGGATGGTCCTAATGGTCACCGGCCACAATGTGTCCAAGTCCTTGAGAGTCGCAATTTGTTGGTTTCTTGACAGTATGTCTTTATAAATTCACAAGGAATGCTCTGCCCATTACTACATTTGTATTGTCAATATATGATACAACATGGGATTAAGCATATCATGTGAGAAAAGGCAAACAAGATGTGCATTTATGCTAGTATTTGCTACTTCCAGAGTCTATATTAGAAGTCTAAATGGCTTGACGAGATGGTCTTTAATCACAACTTGCAATCTGAAATCAAAATATCACAGTCCTTGAGAGTCTCAGTTTTCTGGTTTTCTTCCCTCTCCACTACTGCCGGCCACAATTTCCAGCCGTCAACATTTCTCTGGCCACCAATCACTATGGACCATCGGGCAATTGCCGACCGCCACTTGTCATCACACGACATTTCTGAATCAACAGCCAGCGCAAATGTAAACTACACACATACATAACCAAAAGAGGGGAATAGGGAGCTGACACAATGAATCCTTATATGTAGACCTCGCCAGGGAGGAGAGAGAAAAAAAGATTAATGCTTCTGCCTCATGGACAAAATGGCGCTGGAAATCCGAAGATAGAATGAAAGAAAACTCGGTGTCAGACGTTGCTCAACAATCAATGAACCTAACTCTAAACATCGATTAGATGAACCTGGCTTTATCACTTCTTTCTAGCAAATTGTCGAACATGTGACATACGGTTTAGAATGTAGGCTCCCGATTGGGATTTAGTGCAACTTTTAGCCTAAACATGGCATATTGATATCTTACTTGACATGATTTATCATGAAAAAAAAAAAATCTCAGTTTGCTTTGTTTTACTCATAGATCTACCGATTAAGCTCGGAATTCAGATTATCAACAAAAACAGGGCAAAACACGGTATATAGAAGAGAAAATTACCTGGCCAGGAAAGTAGAGCTTCGATTGGCGACGGTGGGGATGGCAATGTCAGAAATGGTTGACAATCAGAATATAGCTCTGGCTTTGGGTGATTGGTTCGCAACTATTTATATCCCAGACCGAATATATATATATTTTCAATAGCCCCAAAAATCGAGAGACATATATCAGAGATTGATCGACCGGAAGCTTAAGGTCACCGAAACAAGAAATTTCTCTGGCTACGTATATGTCTCTTCTTCTCGCCTAATGTGTATCTTCTTTGAATCTATCTCTTAGTCGGTCAATCTCTGATATATGTCTCTTGATTTTTGGGGGCTATTGAAAAAAAAGAAAAAAGATTTGGTCTAGGATATAAACAGTTGCGAACCAATCACACAAAGCCAGAGCTATATTTTGATTATCAACCATTTCTGACATCGCCATCCCCACCGTCACCAATCGAAGCTCTACTTTCCTGGCCAGGTAATTTTCTCTCCTGCATACCCTGTTTTGCCCTGTTTTTGTTGATAATTTGAATTCCGAGGTTAATTGGTAGATTTGTGAGTAAAACAAAGCAAACCGAAAATTTTTTTTCATGATAAATCATGTCAAGTAAGATATCAATATGCCATGTTTAGGCTGAAAATTGCACTAAATCCCAATCGGGAGCCTACATTCTAAATTGTACGTCACATGTTCGACAATTTGCTGGAAAGAAGTGATAAAGCCGGGTTCATCTAATCGATGTTTAGAGTTAGGTTCACTAATTGTTGAGCCATGTTTGACACCGAGTTTTCTTTCATTCTATGTTCGGATTTCCAGCGTTGTTTTGTCCATGAGGCAAAAGCATTAATCTTTTTTTTTTCTCCCTGGCGAGGTCTATTGATAAGGATTCATTATGTTAGCTCCCTATTCCATTATGCCCTTCTTGAAATTTATGCAACTTTCTTTCCTAAATGAAATGCATATTTAAATTCCGCACCAAAAAAATGCATATTTAAATGAATATATGAAATTGGGGTATTTGATTTTTTTTTTTTTTTTTGCCAAGAAATTATTTATGTATCTAGATTGCTTGATAAATGTCATCGTTAAAAACGTATACACAAATAATAACCACAACCAAATGCAGTCGATATCTTATCTATGGCATGTTAAGAATTTTGAGTCATCAACACAAAAAGCCAACTTAATTATGAAAAGTTCAATTTAGGACTTAATGGGGGCGAAAGTGCCTTGAAGAAGGAGGACATCGAAATAAGTTAGAGAGGGTCATGTTCCTATAATACAAGTACATACTCTTTCGTGATCAATCTGATATGTGATGTCAAATGTAAGCGTTGAGATGTTCAAGTCTTATTATCTCAAGTTGATTTTTCTCTTAGGGAAAATGTTACACAGCATCCTCGCATTTTAACTATATACCAATTTGCACATTGAGTTTTAGAAACCTACAATTAATGCCCCAAGTTGCAGCTAACCTATGGTCCTATTTATGAATTGGCCATTCTCCCAATTTTACCCTCTCCCACCATTCCAAATCCACCCATGATGAAAAGCCACTTGCCCAAAACCCTAACCCACCCACCCATTCTAGATAAAATTGTTAGGTGCGAAACCGCAATCCCACGATCTCCATAATTAGAGTAAGAACACATATAATTGAGTAAAAAGATTAATGTTATTTTGGAGTCCATTGTTCCTGATGCGGAAAATTGATGATCTAAGCACAAATGCTTCTCTTTTATTACCTTATGTATCACTGACTCAATAAAATAGCTCATCACCCTTAGTGCCTAGTAAATGCTCCTTTGTGAGGATAACTGTGTGTGTTAGAGTTAGAGGAGATATTTGAGTATCTATGGCAGATAGTTCGACAAATATGTTGACCAAACCAATTCCTTTGATCAAGTTCAAGCATTGCTTGGACTTGATTGTCATTTTTGCCATTTGACTTGCTTAGGTGGAGTTGGTGATATTTCATTCATTGTTTCTTACACTGAGTACACTTAGTAGGCTTAAGGATGTGCATCATTGATTCCACCGTTTTAGGGGTGGTCTTGTATATGGTTACTTTTGATGTTGAGGGAGAGAAGTCTTGTGGTATTCGGCATAACGTTCTTTTGTAGATTTGATGTCAATGTTGAAATTTGTTGAGTTTTGGCTTTCAAATTAAGAGATAAGGGTATTTTAGATCATGTACCTTTATTTTAGGGATTTCTAAAGGGAGATTATAAAAGAAATGTGTTTAATACACATCTCTAACCCTAGCCTCTATATCATTTCTCGTTTTATTTTTTCTTATCTTCTTGTTGGATATTTAGATTTTGTGGCTCATCAAGTGGTTTTAGAGCTTTTTGGATTGTATTCTCGTGCTGTTTGTTGAAGATAGTAAAACTGCTCTCTCTCCTCGTGGTTCTTCCTGTTTTGGATTTTTGACGTAAATCTTGCTTCTTGTGTAATTTTGATTCTTTCATTCTTTACTACTTGATATTAGATTGGTGCATCTTTGATTGACATTTTTCTGCAACAAATTGCTATTAGAGCAAAGGAATTTAGGTCTTTTTGTTCGAGATGGCTATCTATTAAATTCGAAGTGGCACTTTTCAATGGCCAAAACAATTTTGGGCTATGGAGGATCGAGATGAAGGTGTTCCCGCGTTAGGAAGGTTCAATTAGACTGTTGGATGTAAATTATCCCGACGATATGACTACGATTGAGATAAAAAAGATGGAAGAAAAGGCACATAGCACCATCCAATTGTTGTTATCCAATAAGGTGCTTTGCAAAGTTGCGGGTGAAGGAACAGTTTCAGGATTATGGCATAAGCTTGAGAGCTTCTATATGAAGAAATATCTTATGACAAGATTATTCGTGAAGCAGCATCTTTACATGCTAAAGATGCAAAAAGGTACTCCTATCCTAGAATATCTAGATGAATTTAATAAAATCATTATGTATATGGAAAATCTAGATCTGAAGTTAGATGATGAATTGGGCTCTATTTATATCGACAATTTTCTCCTCTCTTCTTGCCAATTCAATTGCCAAACCACATGAGTACAAGTGGTTTATCTTTCAAATATACATGTCCTTTTCACATACGATGAAAAGGACAAACTTGAGGACAACTTATGTTGATTTCTAAATATACATCTTAAGATATACCAATTTAGGATGACAAATTTCAAGAATATGAGCTCAACATTATATTTTACAAGAATTATATTAGGATGAGTACTACTGACACTAATATGTAATAGTGCTTGAGCTACACATCCATTCTAAATGACAGTCTCCTAAATTTTTCAACAATATATTAGTTACTCAATAAAAAATAGCTGTTAGGATCCAAAAAGATGTAATGTGTTTTAATTATTTATATGCCTATGGAGGGAACGTTTTTGAGGTATCAAGTGAGTAGGACTTCAAAAGCTGAAAGCATTTTAAAGGATCAGTCACTGTCCAATTAGACGTATAGAATTCTAATAGCAAATTTAGGGTTTTAATTAACTTGAAACCTATTTGTCTCACTATTTATATTAGCAGTTTTCTCCTTTAATATAATAACAATTCTAAAGAGATTCTTAACCTTTGCCGTAAAGAATAAAATGCGCATGGGATTTCTAGAATTGAGTCCTCAGGAGAAGATGAATACTAAAGAACAATTCTAGACATAGGAAGATTTATCTCCTAAAATTTTTTATAGTGATTACTTAGATTCTAGATTAGTATTAAAATGAGTTATTGATTAAACATAACACAAATGGAATTCCACTTTGTTACCCGTAAAACTTTGGCTTCTCATCCTTCAGTGGCAGAAGATCACATATATGGAAATGGCCGCAAAACTAGGTTGATGAACGCTATCCCCACATCAATCCCTCATTCGGGGGAAATGTGAGTCCCAATTGGCCCCCCAAATGGTGGCTACCCTAGTATTGGTCCCCTGTTGAGTAGGAATGGCGGGATATTGGTCCCCTATCAAGTAGGAATGGCGAGGATAAAACGATCTAGTGGCGGTGGTAGTGGATGAGGTGGTTTTGTTTAATGGTGCTCCGGACTTTTGTTTTTTTTTGCTGAAAAAAGTTAGTTTGGTTCTTTTGTCTTTTTGGTTGAAAAATGTCATTTGGTTTGAAAAATTAGTAACAAGCTTTTGAGGGAGCTATTGATTCGTATGAATCCTACGTTTCAATATAAATTTATGTAATAGTCTATTCCTAGTATCTACGTAGGTAGATATAATTGCCATTAATTTTTTGGAGAAGTTGGTTTTTTTCGCTTGAAGCTCCCCACAGTTAAAATTGCCATCGAGCTCTTTTCCTTACTTTCTATTCCTTGTTTTGCATGTTTTATTTTAGTGGTGGGGGTGAATGATGAACTATGGAGATTAATTTATGGGTTTTGTATGACTACGAGGACTATATTTCTAGATTTCATGTTCCAGCCTCATCTCAGACCCTCAAATGAGAAGACGAGTGACATCTACTACCAAGTTAATGGCCACACTCTGTTCTTCAAGAAGTTGAACAATGGGTTGTTTGTTTTTGATGAAAACTAATTTCAAAATTCTAAACTCGAACTATCGAGTAACATCAAACCGCATACAAAAAAGGACCAGAAATACTTTGTATCATTGATTGAAAAGTACATCATGCAACAGAACGTATCTTATTTTTCATGAATTAAATGCACTTATTGCATCATCATGAGAGAAGTCAAGTGGAAATAATTTTCTTCACAAGAAGAGAGCCTTTTCATTCTTCTTTTTGTCCTTTAGGATACACAATCCTATACTTATACACACTTTGTGACATTCTAGATTTTCAGTTCTGTTTTCTATTGAATAAATCAGGTATTTCATTGACGCGCCAACATGGCTTAGAGCTAATTACTCTCGTGATAACTAGACTATCCAGAGAAGCCATTAAAGAATTTTAAGGCAATAGACTTGAGAATTCAACTAGGAATTAGCTACTTAATCGTGCTCATCTTTAGAGGCCATTATGGCATAGTTAAAAATCGAATTGAGATCAGAGATAGATCGGTTCAACGGAGATGCGTGGTTGATTGTGGGTGACTTCATTAAATTGAAAAATTCTCGTTGACCGGCACTAGTTTGATTTTTTTTATCGTTTTGGTACCCTGTGTTCATATTTGAATCCTCGAGATTTTCACAATAACTGAAAGTCTCCAATGTGTCGAGTGGGTTCATTGTGACTCAAAGAAAATCAGCCATGGGTCATTTGTACTAAAAATCTCTAAAAGCTATTCGGTAGCCTAGATCACGCTAAAAACGCGCCAAATGAAAATTAATAGCAAATTTGAGTCCGATTTTAGAAATTGAAGATTCTGTCATGTCACAATAAATTCTAGGAGCATCGATTTGGTCTCAGAAGATTTTTTTGCAACTCGAGAATTTTTGGGAAAAAGTTAGCATATGACTATTTTTGTTCAAAAAAATGCCAGGATCATTTTTGGTCGCAAAATTGGGATGCAAGATGGATCCATTGGTGAGGAAAATTATCAATTTGATAATTGAGGTGTCAATTGAATTTGCAAGGGCCAAATGAGATTGTATTGTAAAGAAATTAAGTCCAATTGAATCCAAAATGTTGCAAATTCGTAACTCCACCATCCACCACCATTTTGGACCACTTCAAGGTTGCAAAGTGAAGTGTTTTGGTGGCTGAATTGCAGACAAGGGATCCTAGCTTGGTGGACAAGCTCAAGTGACACAAGCTTGTGGAAAATTTGGCCAAGGGAACCCATCTCCCTCTCCCTTCCTCTCCAAGCCAGCCGGCCACCTTTCTTGCTCCCCCTCCTCTCCATTTCGCCCACCAGCAGCCAGCAAGAAGCTAGGGAAGCCATCGGACAGCCTGGAGCCATCGTTGCTGCATGTCGTTGCCGTTTTTGCCCGCACAAGCCCTTACTCGAGTGTCATTGCCCTTGTCGCGCCCTCGCTATCCCAGCCTTCTGTCCGCAAGTCTAGTGAGTTGTTCGCAGCCCTGCCGGCCATCGTGAGCTCATCAGGCCGCCGTGAGTCCGTGTCGTTGGCCGTTTGACCTTGCTGTTGCCTTCACCGATCTTACTTACCTTATTTAGCTTTTGTTTCCTTGTTTTGCAGCATCAAACAAAAGCTGTTTTTGTGGGTTTCCAGCAAGCCTTTAGGCCTATTTTGAGGTGGTTCCGAGTCTCGGTTGCTTGGCCCTCCTTGAGGAAAGTCGAGCCTCTTGACATTCCCGTCGTTTTGAACCAAACCGCACGTTAATCGGGTGAGTTTTGCTCGCTAATCCTCACTTAGTTGGTTAATTCTGCTTAGTGGCCGATTAGATTTAATTAAGTGTGATTATATAGATAGATTAGATTAGAGTAATTAAATTAAATATTTACCAATGCATGTTAGGCAAATGGCTAGGGTAGTTAGCAAGTAGACGCGTTCTATTATTTATTTAACAAATTTTGGAAATTTTATGGGTCCGTTCCAGTGTCCAATTAAGCATTACTAGCCTAAATTGGATTTATTGCATTTATTTAATAATTTTTATAATTAATTAATTAATTATTTATTTTTAAAAAATTAGGTTTTGGGATAGCTAACGACCGGAATTTTATGCTGATTGTGATGATGTGATCTGTTTATTTATCTGAGCATTGTTGTGCTAAATTGAATTAAATGTAATTTTAAGATTTATTCCTAAATTAATTAATTTTGGTTATTAATGGAAAAATAACCGGGCGTTAGTTGACAGCACCAAAAATGTTTTGGTGGACTATAGAAAATGGTGGGGTTTATGGAAAGGAAAATTATGATATTTTGGCTAAAACCAATTGTGTACCAACACATGGCTATTTTATCGAGAATGATAAAAATATCGAATGGATTGGGATGGTATACTATATTGGTCTACGGGTGATATGTCAGCTTAGCAAAGAGCAGTTTACCTGACCATCTTCTATACTATCTATTTATCAGCTTAGTAGAGAGTAGTCCTGTTATGAGTGGACTTAATAGATAGTATGAGATGAACCGACCAAGAATGGGTCGTGATGACATATAATCGACTAGGTCAATTAATTAATGATTTGATTTGATGTTGTGAATTGATTGATTGTTGTGATATGAGGCATCTATAAATAACGTTGATTTGCAGAATGGAACTGAGGCAAATGTATGTCATCTGACTTGTATTGTGTTTAGGTAGCCTAAGGTATATTTTCCTCCTAATCGAGTCTTAGGGAGTAGAATTTGCTGAAATGTAGTCTCATCTCGATTGTGGGACATTATTTTCAGGTCCCTAGATGGCATTGATGAAGGACCAAAGGCCCGAAGTGTAGAAGGCAAAGCTTGAAAAATCGACAATCCTATCTAAATAATTAGTCATAGGACAATCCTCTTTTGATGGAAGTCGATTCCTTTATGATAAGAGCGCAACATGGGCGGCCCAATAACAATAAAACTCATTATGTCACACTTGGCCATGATGGGCTAAATATAACCCTCTCTTCTCTGCAATATTCATATTAGTAAATAATTCGTGCGACCAGCATATTATGAGTAGACATTGGCTTTTCCATTAACTTTCCACTCAAGTAATACTAGGGATCAATATACCTATATTAGACAAACAATTAGTGGTATTAGACAAAAACTATTAGAGATATGATAAACCAAAAATGAACTTACCGAAATTCCCCATTATGTACACGGATACATGCGTATTCGTACCAAAAGTGAACTTGGCAAGTCCAAAGTTTGCGACCTATAATCAAAATGTTAGCTTTTATAACAATAACTTGAATTCAATAAAAAACTTATTGACATTATCATGCCTTTGCACCTTAGTGTCAAAATCAGAGTCCAAAAGAATATTAGAGGACTTGATGTCGTGATGAATAACTCGGGATTACTTGAAAGGTCAAATCAATAAAAATGAAACCCGAAAATTATTATAGTAATGATAAGGTTTTTTTTTTTTTTTGGTTGAAAAAAATACTCACACTCTTCATGTAAGTAAGCCAAACCTTGTGCGAAACCTAAAGCCACCTTCATCCTCTTAGGCCAAGGCGTGATAGGGCGATCAAGACTTGCAATAACATTTGGGGTAGTTATAATCAATCGGATTTTGAGCTTTGAAATAACTAAGGATACATGATAGATACTAACCGTGCAAATGAGAGTCTAGCATGTTGTTTGGGACGAATTCATAAATTATGATTCTGAGAGTGTTAGAAACGCAATATCCAACCAAAAAGATTAGGCAAGGGTGGTGGATATGGTCGATGATATTGACTTCCGCTCAAAACACCCTCTTCCCTTGCCAACTTCTAGCTTCTAGTTGCTTGATGACAACTAATTCCTTGCTTGGGAGTACTCTCTTATGAATGAGCGCAACATCGCCTTCATTGGGTAGACTAGAATCAGAAAAATCATCCGTTGTCATTTTCAGCTCCTTGTATATAAAGGTCTTATGCGGAACACCTAAGGCGATGGAAGAGGTTAGACATTGGGACCCCATTCTACCAGCTTAATGATAATGAAAAGCATAGCTAGAAGAATTGATGTTAGAGATCTTTGTATTATGAACATATAACTATTGTGATCCAAATGTAGAGCAAGTTCTGATTGAGGATCAAAATCACATACAATGAAAAGGACAAGCTTGAGGACAATCCATGTTGATTCCTCAATAAGAATTTGCTCTACATTTGGATCACAATAGTGACATGTTCATAATACCAAGATTTGTAACATCAATTCTTCCAACTATGCTTTGTCATTATTATTAAGCTAGTAGAATCGAGTCCTAATGTCTGACCTCTTATATCTCCAAGCATAGCTTTGGTGTTCCGCATAAGACCTTTGAGTACAAAGAGCTGAAAATGGCAACGGGTGATTTCTCTAATTCCAATCTACTTGGCAAAGGCAGTTTTAGCCTTGTTCATAATGGAATACTCTCGAGCAGGGAATTAGTTGCCATCAAGCAACTAAAAGTTGAAAGTCGACAAGGGGAGAGAGAGTTTCGAGCGGAGGTAATCATCAGCTGTATCCACCATCGTCACCATCTCTTTGGTTGGATATTGCATTTCTGACACTCTTAGAATTCTAGAGTTCGTCTCAAACAGCACACTGGACTTTCATTTGCACGGTCAGTATTTATCCTGTATGCTTAGTTATTTTAAAGCTTAAAATCCGATTGATTATAACTACCCCAGATGTCATTGCAAAATCTAATTGCCTAATCATTCCTTAGCCTAAGAGGATGAAGGTGGCTTTAGGTTCCGCACGAGGCTTGGCCTACTTACACGAAGAGTGTGAGTATTTTTTTTTCCAAAAAAAAAAAAAACTTATCATTACTATAATAATTTTCGAGTTTCATTTTTGTTGATCTAACCTTTCAGACAATTCATCGCGACATCAAGACCTCCAATATTCTTTTGGACTCCGATTTTGACGCTAAGATACGATGACATGATAATATCAATCGGTTGTTTAATGAATTCAAGTTATTGTTATGAAAGTTAACATTTTGATTTCAGGTTGCAAACTTTGGACTCACCAAGTTCAGTTTGGGTATAGATACGCATGAATCACGCACATAATGGAGACTTTGTGGTAAGTTCATTTTCGGTTTGTCATACCACTAATGGTTTTCATCTAGTACCACTGATGGTTTGTCAAATGTAGGTACATGGATCCTTGGTATTACTCGAGTGGCAAGCTAATGGAAAAGGTCGATGTCTACTCATTCAACGTGGTCATGGCGGAGCTACTCATGGGAAGAAAAGCATCGGGACCAACAGTCTTTGGTGGAGTGGGTAAGATGTAAATGAGTTTTCAATTTAACTTATATGAGTTTAGATTTTCAATAACAAATATGATATATATAGTCGATAACCTAATAAGTCAATTTTTAACTTCTTGTACACGTATAAAAATTGTAGGTGATCGTCTAATCATTTACCCTTCCTAGTGATGTACAAGGAACAACATTATGTTAAGAATAAGGAACAACAAGTCAATCCCTTGTTGTATATAATCCAAATTGATAATCCTGAGTTTGGATTCTTGAAGATAATATGCATAGAAAAATATGTAATTCTCTGTTCTTGTTTAAAGAAAATATAGACAAAAGGAATATACCCATTTCAACGACCCTAGAAAAGTTGAGATAGATAATATTAAGGATCTATACCCATTTATTTTAGCCGACTCAATTTTGGGGCCACAACATGATTTACACTATGTTGTGTGATAATTAAATCTAATTTATGAATGCGACACCTTCTTAATATTGAGTGGTAGGAAATAAATGAAACATTTTCAACCATAATATAGCCAGCAAAGAATGATTTTTGAAAAGAGTGAACTTCCACCTTTCCCTATCTCAACAAGCGGATTGGTTTGCAATCCCATTACTAGTCCAACCAGTTGAACCAGCCAATTTGATCCGATTTTAAAAATAGATACCTTCAATCTAACTAACGTACCTCTAGGCATACAATCCGATGTAAAGGGGAGATCCTCATGATTTAAATATAATTTCACATGGTTTCATTACTAATAATCAATCTTTGTATTGCTAACACAAGTCAATAGCCTCAAACTCTTTCATGCATAAAGTAATGTCAAGAAAATAACATAGTACCATTTATATTGTCTAGCACATATCTCGTTGGGATATGGTTCTAAGCACAATGTTCCCCTAGTAGGATCCACTTTATTTGGTCTTGTGATCAATAGGGTTGCTCAAATTGCAGGTCAAGCACTTTCTTATAACATAGCAAATTCTATGTTTTGCTCATAATAATGTAAAGTAGAAAAAAGCATTCAATCTTTCTTAGCTTTTTTATGATTCTTTATACAGCTGATAGTAATAATTTTTCTCCTTGTTTAAGATGGAGTCCTCACCGATCAACAAGAAACCGTAGATGCATTAGTGAGGGTCTCATTTCTAATAGTTTGAGTTGGAGGTGCAGAATATACACAAATAGAGGTAGGTTTGTTTTCTGTCATTTAAGTTAGACTTTCTATTGTGTTAACACCGAAATAGTATCTAATAGTGAGGATGTAGAGAACTTAACAATCCAATTTTTTTGTCCTATTAGAAAGTTGATGCTAACCATAAAATTAGATTAAAAAGCTCTACACATCGTGTAGCCACTAGAGACATTATACAATCTGTTCCAATGTGAGAAGTTCATCGTAAGTTGATTTTCTCATGATTTTTCTGTTTGAATGAATCCATTCATTTTAATTAATTGAGATAGATGTTCATGTTAGGCATACAATTGGTAAATCAAGTTGAGAGAAGTTGTAAACCTAGCATTCATGGTAATATTGTCATGGTATAGTTGGAGGATGTTAGTGTTGGACTCGATCTTGAATTTATAGTTTCCTTTTGCATAAGCTTATTCATTTGTTTACCTAGTTTGACTTTATCTTTTATCGCCATATAATGTTAAAGCCAATTAATAGACAACATTTTGTTTCGACTGATTAAATTGGGATTAAAGATGCAATATCAGATCTGAAAACTTTATTTGGTTGCTTCTTCGTTTTAACCCCCCGCCCCTCCTCTCCCAGGCTTTTTTGGTGATTTTAGGAAAGGTTTTGCAATCAGGTGAAAGTTTATCAAAATAGTATAGAAGATCTTGATAATTCTTCCATTTGTCTTTTTTTGGTAATAACTTGCACAAAATTAAACTAAGCATGGCAGGTGGGAGTGTATCAGTCGTTCAAGCGCTTTTAAAGGAGCTTCCTAGACAATTGCAAGTCTACATGTGAGCTAGAGATACAACCACGCATTTATACCCTTTTTAAGCAGTTCCTGGCGAAGTGCCATTTGTATTGAAGTTGCTTGAACACCACAAAGATAGATAAAGAAAGGCTTATATTCATGCTCAATTTATGTACAACTGCTATTGAAGGGTTAAAATTCTATAAAGAACTCTCCTATAGAAAGCTAAAACTAGGAAGGGTAGAAGTGGTCTAAATTGCCTTTATGTTTTTTACGTAAATTGCTAATCATATTGCAAGAATGTGAATTATGATTTGACAATTCGTTGAATACAAGTATAGCATCCTAGTTGCTCCTAAGAAAGAAAATATGGAACTTCCATTGTTCGTGCATTTAATGTTACCCTAAGATTGAGTCATAGCTAAGGAAATTGCATTCTTGTTACAACATTTTTATGATATTTTTACTCTCTTCTTTGGAGTTAGATATCCCATGGAGAATTTATATCTCTATTGAGTATGGCTGATTTGGTTTCGTTTGATAAAGGAGAGAGATAGTGAGGACATACCTATTAATTCTATGCCTATGGCAATGCAAAAGAAGTTTGATAAATATTGAAAGGGTTATAGTGTTGTCTTGCTACGCTTGTTAGAGCTTTGCTATTTGAAGTTGGACATAGATGATCGTGTGAAATTTGTACGGATTATTCGCTTTACATCTTCAACCAATTGAGGGAACATTTTAATTGAGGACATTTTTTAGAACATTGGGGACAATCTTGATGAGAATAATGCGTTCGAAAGTAAACACTATGCCTTGCAATCTACAATGCCACAATTGGATTTGTATTTCAAGGAAAATAGGCTTGATATTAAAAAAAAAAAAAAAAAAAAAAAAAAACCTTATCGTAATGTTCTTGATTATTTGAAAGCTAATTCACATCGGTATCTTGAGTTGTCTTCTCACTTATGTTGCCCGTAAGTCAGCCTTTAGCATTGAAGGGCACATTTTAAATAAATATCATAGTTCTCTTTCCCGTGAAATTGTGCACTAGAGATTGGTTATTTGGAGTTCCACATGAGGAAGATTTAGAAGACAAGACCCTCATTTATAGGTTTTTACGTTCTTTGTTTTATTTACTAATTTTTATGTTTTTTAATTTGATGTGAAGTTTTTATTCATATAATATATACACGCAAAGAGCTTAAAGTGGGTTAAAAGGGTAAGTACGGGTTTTTCTAAGTTAGGTTAAATATTAATATGTTCTAATAATATGAGTCGGATGTGTGTTGAGTATGGAAATGTGCCAAAACGAGTTAAATAGATCAATATGAGTTGAACCATTTTTGTTCTCATCCAAACTTGACCCAACACTAACGACCCTAGAAAAGGGGTATAGATCTTCAATTTCTCCACAGCTAGTAGTGTCAATGGCAAGAATATGCACTCTTCTAAGCGCAAAGACTTCCAAACCCCATCCTAAAAAGACCAAATTTCAATCATTATTCCACTGACAGCACTCCCAATTTGCATCATTCCATCTTCAGTAATATAACTAGCTTCCCAAACCAATGCATCAAAAAAGAACAGCTCCAGCTTTGTCCAGCACATTTTATCCTTCAACAACTTTTGGCACAAAGGCCTCCTTTATATCACCCTATCTCTGGCTAGTGGGAGAGATGGTCCTTAGCCACCGCGAAACGCCTTACTCATGTATCGACTTTCCTTGAAACTAATGCCATGGATGGGGCTAAGGCAACTGTATCTAATTTTATAA
This sequence comes from Eucalyptus virginea, assembly GCA_014182375.1. NCBI lineage: Eukaryota > Viridiplantae > Streptophyta > Magnoliopsida > Myrtales > Myrtaceae > Eucalyptus > Eucalyptus virginea. Next base: position 4,707,024 of record CM024520.1, on the reverse strand, counting down.
CTAAAACTCCCATGGGATGGTAAAAAACAGTAATGATGGATTTCTGTTTCCCACCAAACTTCCATCCCTCCTCCTTTAAGTTACATTATGCAATTAGGCTAATCAACCTTTGGAAACAAACAACGCAACTAGTGAGCCATAAGGATCACTTATTCAGTTTTGCCTTGATTCTGATCAATTCTGTTTCCTTTTTGCAATATTAACCGATATCTAATGTGGTATAAATATGGATGTAATTTCCTTCGTATTAATATAACTTCATGTTTTTCTTTTGCTTCTCCAGTAAAAAGCCCAAAGTCTCGGCAGTGATAAAAAAAATTTTATCTGTAGTTCATATGAAACTAGTGAAAGATGTTTGCAAATGAAAGCCATCTTATGATAGAAATTTAATTGCACTAATTATTCTTACCAGTTGCCCATCATTCTGAAAACAGTATTGGTGCTCCAAAATGCTCAGGATATATGAACTGGATGAAGGCATCGTGGAGCAAACCAACAAGCTCCATTTTTCAGAATGAAAGAGCAATGAGCTTCATCCTGTTAAGCAAACCGACAGGCAAAAATAAAACATTTAAAAAAAAGTTCAACAAATCAGTCCAGAAAAATATAACTAGACGTATGACCATCATAATATGCTACCTGCTCAATCAAAAATTAGGCACTTGGAGAGCGAAATTTTCTAACACCTGTTGAGCTGACATTGGCGATCAATTCTTATATTCTAAATATTCTTCGAACAGTGGAGGGAGAGGATTCAAGGTCGGCTTTTCAGCATCCTGGCAGTGAATTACGAACCTCAAATTTAAAATTCAAACCAAAACCAACACAAGGAGAAAGAAAAACTAGGAAGTAATGTATGCCAAGTTTTCAACACATAAACAGGTAGTATCTTCTGAGTTACCCTCTTTCAACATTTGCACGTCCGATCCCTTCTTCGGAAAACCTGGTGGTTTTCTTTACTGTTCTTTTGTTCCCTTGCCAGATGATCTCTGCAGGCCCTCCTTCTTCCACATATTCCCAATCATCACCATCGTCATGGTTATGCTCCTCATCGTCAACCTGTGAATCGACCTTTTAAAAAGGAATGACAATATTTTCGTGCAGAAGCTATTCGACTACGCATTCCAATATTATCTATGCAAAAGCTATTCGACTGCCCCGAACCTGCGTGAGATTTTGGAGCGACATCAGGCAAAGGAAGGAAGCAAGGAGCTTCACCACCGCGTCGCTCCATACAAAGGCGCACTACCACCTCCGATCGCCTCCCTCTCGAAGCTGATGATCCCGCCCGACTCCACAATTCAATATACCCAATCTCCACGTGGGAAACCCTAGACTCCCTCCTCGCTCTCAGCCACGATCTCCTAAAGGCGGTTCCTCTTTTTCGTCTTTGCGTGGCTCCTCGCAAGGTTCCTCAGGCTTCAGACGTGGGTGTCGCCCATTTCAAGTACGTGAGGACGTGAGCCACGGCGTTGCGAGGTGGTTACCGAAGAGAAAGGGATTCGATAAAGATTTGAGGACGTGAAGACGTGAATCTCATTTCAAGTACCGTTTTCTTTTCTGCGTGTTGCTTTTCCTTTTTTTTTTTTTAAATATAAAATCTTTAGGTTTATAAATTATGACTAACTGCAAAATTTGAAAAATATATGCTAGAAGTAAAAGGGCTACGGACCAACCCCAGCTTTTGGAAAAAAAAAAAAAAAAAAAAAAGAGGGGAAATTACGGTCAGAATGAGTATTAAATTACTTTTTGAATTTGAACTCTCGTACCAAATTGGATTTGAATTGGATAATGTAAATTGGGATTATTAACTGAATCCTCTTTTAAAATTGTTATCGTGGAATTATCCATTGATAGACGTGTAAAATTGTTGATCTTTCAAATGGCACACAGATAACAAGGTTTCTTCGGCAAAAATTGTGAGCCACTATAAATTTTCTGTGCCATGAGTTTACATTTACACGAGTTATTAATTTGGAATTTTTTTTTTTTGTTAGCTCTTAAATTTTTAGGAGTGAAAAATATTCAAGCATGTGAGCAATTATAACTCTAATTCTCCAATTATTAATGGAATATTTGCTATTATCTCTTCCATGGATGTAGATAGTGAACCACATAAATATTTAATGTCCTTTATTATTCTTCATTTATTTTCAGATTCTCTTGCATTGACTTCTTTGCAAGATCATGTTGTTTTCACGTTAGTATTTCAACAATGAGAAATTATGTAGCAATGTTAGTTGGCGCTTGCAATTATTTTCCATATTAATTTTGTAGTAAACTAATTTAAAATGTTAATAAAGAATGGCAAACGTTTAATTTCTTTATAAGTTCTAGTCTAGAAACTATAATTGGGAGTTACACATGACTTAACAATTATGATAGACTTTCTAGTCTAACAAATAGCTTTATTATAGAGTTACTTCTAGATTTCATGGACTGGTACGAGGAACCGGAATAAGGACTAGCACGTAATGAATATTTTTGCCCTTTAGCCGTGAAGCATGGATGGATTCCTAATGAATGTCTCTGTCCATGAGTGCTGGAGGAAAGGATCGATTTGTCAAGAAAATAGGTAATGAATCTCTACAAAGCTTTTAAGAATTAGAGGTGAATAATATAGAAAATATTCGACTGTTTATAAGGGCCATGTCACTAACTAACACGGTGTGTATTTTTTAGTAAATTTATTAAAAATTTAATACTTATCACGCCTATCCTCTTTTCTATATCTCTTCCTCCTTCATCCAGCCACCGCCCTGCCCCAAGCTTCCACACTTCTCTTGGCTATCTTCACCAGCAAATCATCGATGACGCGTCTAGGCCAACCACCGTCTCCATCGTCTTCGTTGCCGGCTCCATCTCCATCGTTTTCGTCATCAACAAATACATTTTCTAGAAGACTTCCAGCAAAAGATTAATGAGAATTTTGAATTTTGGGCTAGAAGACTTCTAGCACGTGTTTTTTAAAAAAAAAAAAAAAAAATTAAAAAATTAAAAAAAAATTAAAAAAAAAAAAATGGAAAGATGGCTTGAAATAGAGACCTTGATGCCTCATTTGCTTAGTTATAAAGCATACGTATAAATAAGAGATATTAATGAATACGTAAATATATCTTTTGGATGCTGCTTATAATTTTTGACACTTTATTAATTTTGCTTCAAATACACTTTACTTTTTTTTGGGCCATTCTTACACTTTTGTTTATGGTATTGATTGTGATTATTTGTTTTTCTTTGATTACGCACTCATGCATGGACAGGAAAACTAACATAGTTAAAGATTGCCTAAATATATTAGATAAACAAATCAATCAAGCTAGGGTATTGGACTAGCACTATTTAGGCAATTAGCATAATCAAGTCCTATTCTTAGATCTTTGATTGCATAGAAAGTGGGATATTCTCTCGTATCTCACTTGGCTCTTAGTTGGCCCTAATAGGCTAGTAATAGCTCCTTCACATAAAAATCTTTTAGGACTAATTGAATTTTATATGTACAATTTAACTTTGTGCGAGATAAGGTTTGGAGATCCCAATCCATGTGGGAACCGTCAGTCCAGCTTTGTCATCATCTCTAAACCCACTCTGTTTTTATGAATTTCATAAACCTAAACTGAAATCTAGAGGAGAAAAAAACATAAACTTCCCTAAACCATATGTGTACGAATTAAATGAACTAAAACTAAATCTGATACTAGATCAAACAATCTAATCAAGACCTATTTTTCTAACTAATTTTCCATTTTTATTTATTTTATTTATTTTTGATCCTTTTATTATTATTTTTTATTTGTTATTATTTCTCCTTCTATGCCTAGACATATCTTTCTTATTTTCATTTTATTTTATTTATTTTCTTTAAGGCTTTTGGGCCTGATCTATGTGTAGAATAAGATGTGAACTTAACATGGCCAAGAAACAAATATAAATCTGGTTTTACATATCTTTCTTATTTTCATTTCTTTCCTCTAGACGCCTTGTGTTTGTCTTCTTCAACGTTTCATTGTTCCTAGAATCTAACATATCCAATTCATTCATAAATTCTAAGCAAAAGCTAGAAAAATTAACATTCAGCTTACCACCGGCTTCCTTGGAAAATACGAGATTAAGTGCCTCTTATCCAGCCACCATCCATCTTCAACCTCCACAAGACAACCATCTTCGTTCACTGGCCTTTCCGACAATGATGTCTCAATATTGCAGAAGATTGGTAGGATGCAAAGAACTAACAAGGCAAATTCAAGTACTTAATGACATTACTAGAGATAATCACTCAGAAAATATAAGGACACAGAGCAAAACGGAACAACAGAGATAACACATGCAGAAACACTCTCAAGATAATAAAAAATTGGAGACAAGTTGATACAAATCTGATTTTTACATTTCATCAAACATCTTGTGTGTGGTTCGGTCGTTGAGTCTACAAGCAAGTTTTGAAGCAAAAATTCCTTTCAAACTATCACAACGATGTTAAAGTGAACTTAAATTATCAACTCAGTTTAATGATAGCAAATTTCCAAATCAATATCACTCAGAACGTCATAGTATTTGCGAATCTCTTAGTAGTGAAATAAGGGAGAAGAGAGCTTTGAAGGCGCGGCTTTGGAAAATTGAGAAATGGTGGTGGCAATAACTAAGGATGTTGGAAAGGCAATTAAAACTATCTAAAACGACGACATAAACTCTTCAGCAAGAAAAACAATGACAACTGCAACTCCAAATCGCCAATAGCTATATTCGGAAATAAAGCTACAACTCCTAATGATGGAGATGATTTTTAGTGTCAATTAATTTAGAGAGAAAGTGAAGAGAAATTGGGAAGAAATAAGAGGGAATTTTCGATCAAGAAATCTTAGTGTGAGCTCCTGATGGTTTCCCACGGCAAATTTACATCCAGTTGCCCATTATACAAAAACGAAATGGATGGCCCATATTGCACAATTACTCATAGGAAGCAACAATGTGGTCATGCTAGTGCAGTCCTTTCTCCCTCAACTTTAGATTTAATTCCAATTAAGATCCGAAATTTTCTTATAAAAAAATCCCGAGCTTTTATACTAGTCTCAAATCTACTCATGCCTTCACTAGTTTCATCAAGATTACTATATTAAGAGGCTATTGTTGTTCTATATGAATGTGGGGGTATTGATGAAGATGCCTACTCTAATAACAAACCTCTAATTGGTTTTGATACCGATAATTTCAAAAAAAAAAAAAATTAGTGGAGACTTTTTAAATCTGTGGGCATATTTGGAACTATAGTAAAATTTTAAAATTTTTTGAGATAAAAATATTTCAATTTAAGACAGAATTGAAATTATGCCTAAAGTTAGAGATCTTTTTTAGAGAATTAGGTGAGAATAGCATAGAAAAAACCCAAGACTTGAAGTAGAGAAAACACACGTGGGAACACTCTTTGTAAGAGCTTTCTATTTTATATTTTCCTTACATTTTTCAATTCCTTGCCCATTTACATTTCTCTGTACTTTCCTTATCATATAATTCAATTCCACACATTTCTAGCCAATTTAATTTTTTTTAAAGCAATTACTTTCCACCGCACTCAACTTTCTAAAATTCACCACCATCTAGACCCCGTTCCACACTTTTTATGCAAGTAAAGTACCACAAAGCAGTTGTCAAAAAAAAAAAAAAAGTACCACCAAGCAATCTCAATGTAGTCCATTTATCAAAAGTTCAGATTGCCTGACCACACACCATATTTCATCAATATTTCTTTTGGTACTCCTATAAATGGTATTTTCCAATAATATATAGGTATCGATCCTCTTTATTAGGAAATTGATGAGCTAACAAACTGTTAGTCTTTAAAAAAGCAAATGTGGCTCCTTCACCACACTTGATTCAAGAAATCAACCGGCTTTCTTGAAAATTTTGAAATTGAAAAGTTTTACTTGGTGGGATATCCTCATCTCGTACTCCCACAAAGTAAGATTCCTTAAATATGAAAGGGAAAAAAACAATATTAGTAAACATATAATTCTAGAGTGGTTTTTTGGGCGACGGTTGCAACTTGCAAGTTGTGAACTAAAAAAAAATGTGGGATCTTCTTTGGAGGTGCAACAAATGTAGGTACCATATTTGCTAGTGTGGCTAGTGGAGGCAGAGATTGCGGCAACGTCCATTAGAGGTTGTCACTAGTATGTTTATACTGCTCATGTAATAGTGTTACTTTGCTAAATCACTCTTGACCTATATATATATGTACTTGTTGTATTCGTTTATGATAGAGGATTGATGTCATTTGTGAATCTTATGAAGACAATGATATGGCTTGTACTATCATTCGATTTTGAGACTTTCACGAGTTCACGTCTCTTCTAGTGGGGCCCACGTCAGGGGTCAAGAAGCTTCCACGTCGGCACGTTGAGTTCCTCCGTACGAAGTGGGTGGACCGTCGGATCTTCTTTTTCTAGGAGTTGCAAGATCACAACGGCTTCCAGCCTCCAACGTGTAAAGCCGGAATACAACCGCCGTTGTACCGGGCCCCACCCCACTCCATGAAAAGGCGTCGGCTAAACTGTATTCTCCCTTCCAAGGCCTTCGATATTGTTATCATAAAAAATGGCAATAACTTACCTTCTCTTCTGACACAATTTTTCAGCTTCGGTTTTTAAATTTTTTTTTAATTCTTTTAATTCTTTTAGCCATATTCTTTTTTGGCTTTTGATTTAGGACATATGTACGTTACCCGAAATTCTATATTTCTTTTCCTAAAATGACATTAACTACCTTCTTTTTTGACTCGCAACACCAAATGAAGCACCATCACTAGAGAGAAACACTAGTGATGGTCCTTCCATTTTCACCCAAATCCAAATTTATCTTCAATCCTAATTGCATATATTATGAGTTTCAACAATTCTTGGAGTTGGGTGTAGTAGATGCCAATTATATCATCTTTATTTATCGACTTGTTTTTAATTATTACATTGCATCTTTTATGACTTATATTGTTTAAGATCTTATCTACATTAGAGCATTTTAGCCGAACTCTTCTATACATATTCATTTTTGAAAGCTATTGCTAATATTCCAATGATTTCCGCCATTTTATTAACTTTTAAAAAAAAAAAAAAAACATGTATTTGGTTCTTAGAGACCTTTTCATCTTTTGGTACGTATTGATATTTATATACTTATCTGCTTTGAAGCAATAACTTTGGGTCCCTCATTGTCAATATTTGATTGTCTTTGATTCTCTTCTGGAGGAAAAAAAAAAATAGAGTACATTACAAACGGAGAGGGTGGAAGAGTGGAGGGAGGTGATCGCTGTAGTGCGGGTATCGACGGTGATGATCGACGGAGTGCACTAGTAGCCGAGGAATGAGGAAAAAGGACGAGACATAAAATGGAAAACAAAAAAAAAAAAAAAAAGGAGAAAAAAGTTGATTTCAAACTTGAAAAAATAAAAATATAAACTCTACCAGCTTTGAAGATTGATTTTAAGGTGTGTCGGTTTCAATTGAAATAGTGGTCGAGTTTGGAAAATTTTATTCTTAGGTAAAACATCAAATTCTAATAAAAAATAAAAGTTGTATAATCTCACTACGAAAAAATATGTTTGTTGAACGGTTATGTTGGCATTTGTATATGTTGAAGACCATGATTTTGATTCTCTATAAGGGCAATATATATATATATATTTAAAAGGCTTCAGAACCAGTTCAATTTGGGAACTGGATTAGTTGAAATGAATTCAATGTTGGAACTAGGAACTAAGGGGGTGCATGACAATCCAAAATTTCTGTTCCAGAAATAGTTTTTCTATTCCAGACCTGTTTCTGGAAGAGAAATCCGTTTGATAAATCTATTCAGTTTTTCTATTTCTGGAATAGATTTCTATTCCAGAAATAAGTTTGGAAGAGAAATCGAAGTTAAAATTTTTACTTCGATTTACGGAAGAGAAATCAGAAATAATTTCTCTTACTAAACCCTAATTTCGGTGAGTCCTCCTCCTCCTCTGCCTCTCCTCATTTTATTAAAAATAAAAATAAATAAAAATAAAAATATTCATTTTATTCATTTAAAAATAAAAATAAATTTATTAAAATAAATAAATTATTTTTATCTATCATTTTATTTTTAGTTTATTAAAAATAAATTATTTTTATTTGCCTTGAGTGTTTTGCCAAATAAAATTATTTTTATTTTTATTTTTATTCATTTTAAAATAAATTTATTCGGAAAATAAAATAAAATAGAATAAATAAAATAAATTTATTTTTAAAGATATTTTTATTTTAAAATAAAATGATATTTTTATTTTATTTTTTTTATGATTTATTTTATTTTATTCATTATTCTTTTTGTTACTAAATCATTTTTATTTTTATTTTTTATATTAAAGGTCGTTGGTCGTCGCCGTTGGCATCCGAAAGGAAGAAATTTTGTGTCGTTATCAAACGGTTATTTTGCTTAGAAACTCTTCTATAAATAGAAATAGAAAAATCTATTTCATTCAAACTATTTAAGGCAGAATGGTTAATCATCTTGCGCGCCCTAAATGGTCCTAGGCCAGTTCTAGGTTCACAAAACCAAGATTCGAACATGTTCTTCTTAAAATCGACCTTAAACCAATTGGTCTAGATCGGCTGAATCCGGTTCTTGTACTAGACTTGGTGCTCACCCCTACCATCAGCATAACATTTTTTTTCCTCAGCCAACACTCACCTCGCAATCCATGTAAAAAGAAAAGAAAAAAAGCATGTGACATGATGCTGCACTTAACATCTAAGAACACACCGAGCCAATTTCTTCAAGTTTCAAACAAAATGGAGGATGATATTGAGCGATGAGAGAATTTCCAGTGATTAGAGATTGTTATTGACCAAAAAATTCTTATGTTCGACATATATTACTTCATTTAGATGGATATGCTGGATGATATCACCTTTCTCTCTTGCTCAACTTCTGTGATTGATGAGGAATATTTACATAGACACAAAACAATGGAATATCCAGCCAACCAATCATTTTTTGGAAACTAAGATGGACTCCAAATGTACAAAACTCTCTAAAAAACTAGATGGACCGAACACATAGTATGCAACACATATAAATCGATTAAGAGATATATTTCAATGAATGATGTACCGTTTTCTAGTTATAATAATTCTACTATATTTCATTTCTTACTTTTAATCAAAGGAAATACAAAGTCACGCTAAATATATCTTTATACATATATATGCACCTTCTAGCTACAAAAAAAATAAGAATTGTATATTTTGCACGATGTGATATTTAAAGGCATAATTGTTCTGGTTTTCTAATTGTTTTGGACATTTTACTTTGATCATTTTAAACTTCAAGGCCCAAACTATAGGTTTTTAATAAAGAAAACACTATATATAATCCTCCCCTTTTTGGTTCATCACTACTTTCCCTCCTTCAGTTCTAAAAATGGCACTATGTATCAGAGATAAAACCTTGTGGATAAAGTGACTATATTGCCCTCCAAGCACGTCCTAACTCTCAAAACCAACCACACTTGATACCCAAATGTTCACTAGGCCTAATCCATTCACGAACCCTGTGTTTGCCGAATGGGGTCATGCTTAAGCACTACATGTGAGGACTTGATCAGCCTCACTTGGATCAGACTTTCAAAAGTAGCACTCTTCAGTAACCAAACACGATTGTGGTCATTTTAGGAGCATGTGTGTATTTATGAATCATTCAATATAACCTCATGTATTTGAAGTGCAAAATAGAGACATTGCATGTCCTGAGAAAGAATTTAGTTAGGCCAATCTTCCAGCAGCATCTGCACATGGAAATGGACTCAACCTCCTAAACATTTTGAAGCTAGAACTAAAATGATTATTACGAGGCATATGTGCAAAGCAAATAGCTTGTGTAGAAGAAGCTGCCCAAACCATTTTGAGACACCTGTGACTGGAATTGGAGCTTGTTACAAGGACTAAGCACAGGCACACTTCTATGGGCTTGGGGCTTATCTTGTTCCTTTTGCTTCATCAAACAGAGACTCACATCAAGATTCCATACTCAGTAGAAAAATAAGTTTAATGTGAAACTTCAATCTTCTTCTCTAGACATATGAATTTTGATTTGCCATATGGGTTTTTCCCATATTGTGTTAGGATTTTTGCAGTTAATTAACCGATTAAAAGTTAAATTACAATTAAAAGTTATCCATGTTAGTACCGTTCGTACCAAATAGGCCACCAACATCCACGTTAATAATATTTGGCCAAAATTAGCTTGAATGACTAAATTGACTCTAGGTCACACGGCTTATGACCAAATTGGTACAAGTGTAATAAGTTTAACGCTTTTCTAAAGCTTTTTCGTAAAGTATATTGAGATGTTACATCTTCTTTTTGATAGTCAACGAAACAATAATTATTGATGAACATGAGACACATGGCAAAGCCCTGTCAGGTTGCCTCTACCAAGCATAGATGTGAAACAAGATGCAGATGTGGCGGGCATAGAAGTATACACTATCCATTTTGTGCAAAAAAATAGTTCAAAAATATATAAATCAATTATATTTTTACCAATTTAGTCTTAATTTTTTTTAAATTTTGTCAATTAAGTTCTAAATGATGGAAAATGCATATGCACTTAGTCGAATCATGCTGGCCTTGTTTTAAAAGGTATAACACTCGTATGTCAGACTACGCAAATGAAGTTTTTCTCAATCTTGGTTGGATCCGCTACAAATTAAAGAATTTATCTTCCACGGCCTTTTTTATTTGATAAATTCTTAACGGTACGATGCACCTGCTAGTGAAGGGTTTTACAAATGTATGGTGTCGACACTTGGCACCTAATGAATTGGATTAGCCACAGTAAAAGTTTAATTTTCTTATGCTCTTTACTTTGTTTCTTTCATTCTTTTTTTCCTGTTTTTTAATAGACATTCGTCCTTTTCAAATCGATTTATATTTGCCAGAACAATGCCCTTTTGTGCTATAGCCGCTAGCCAAGTTTTCGTTATTTAGAGGAAATGACATGCGTTACTTCTTCAGTAGTTTTCTTACATGCACAATTTCAAGCACTAAGCTTACCTTTTCTTTTTAGCTTTTCATCTCATTTATTGTCTGGTGATCTTTTAGAAAGCTCCATAGGATCAAGATTTGCGGGTGACAGATCAATCCTCACGACCCAGAGCACTTAATACAAGATACAATAAAGGAAAATAAAGACTTGATTTAATCGGAAACAGAGGATATGTTAGAAAAGTTTATGAAAGGATGCGTTGAGTTGATCATTATGACAAGATTTAGTGAGTATCCTAAAAACTTTAACATGAAAACCATACACGCGTCAGAAATGAGTTTTCAATTTCAACCAATTATATTGTATTGATAGGGGACATCATTCTACAAGATTATTACTCTACATTCTAGCGAGGCTTCTCCGTGATTGCCATGTGACGAGTGCTCATCAGTCCCTAAATCTATTATTTAAATTTTGAGTGAACGCAATAGAATTCATATCCAATCTATTTTGTACAGCAACCAAAATGGGAGCAAGAGAGAGTGGATGTTTGGCATGAAAAGAAACTGTGTAGACAAAAAGCCTACCCGCTCCACAGATAAAACCTTAAAGTTACGTTTGGTCATCTGGATTTCTAATCAAGATAAGACTGGATAGGATATGATATGAAATCTTGTGATTTTTTTATATCCTATTCATTGTTTGGTGAATTACAGTATTAAAGTCGAATATATTCACATCATATCATGTACATTTTTTAAATATAAATGTCATATCATTGTAAATAAATCTAAAAGTTCATAAATGGAGGTGATGAAAATCTCTCGTGACACTAATTTATTTTTATTTTATTCTTCGTCTTTTTAAATTTTTTTCTTTATTATTTCTTTTTTTACCTTTCATCATTCTTTAATAAAATTTTATCAAATAGTAAACTATACTAACATACCTAAAATACAAAAATACCTAAAATATATAATAAATATAAATATATAATTTATAGATTGAATGTTTATTATAAGATAGATTTAAAGTTGAATATATAAATTAAAATAAGATTAAATTAAAAAAATAATTTTTAATTTTTAATTTTTAATTTTTTAAATTAGAATTCAAATATTATTTATAATGAAATATAATTTCAATTTTGTTAGTTTAATAAGTTTGTTATTCAAGAAAAATAACTTTCATTCTATGGACAATATAAACCTTTATCCTACCTCTCCCATAGGATAATTTTATCCGGCCTATATTCCTCTTATATCCGACTTTATCCTATCTTGAGCAAGCACCAAACATAATCCTGAATTTTATCCTGACTGCTAAATACAGCCTAAGTTGTCATGTGATTCTAAGGTCTCGAGGCATCTTATAACGTGCCTTTTGGTTAGTATAGTTGGAGAGAGATACAAAGTTTAAGAGGTATTATCACCTTGGAAAGCAGGATTTCAAAGAAATTAGTTGCTACATTAAAAAAAAATCAGAAAAAAATTAACTCTCTAAAATATCAAAATTCAGCCGCATAATCTATGACACAACTATAGAAAAATAACAAAAGGCACACACCAAATATTCATGTCAACATCTAAATTTTAGCACCAACCATCATGCATTTCAAAAATAAAAAGGAAAGGCCTCAAAGATTAAATTATCATTTGATGATTGATAAAAAAAAAAAAAAACAAATGGTATCGCTTTCACATATAGAAATTAGAAATATTATAGCTTACGGATAGTGAAACCTAATTTTTTTTTTTCCAAAGTCTATCTCCCATTTAAAAGAAAATCATCATGAAAAATTTAAAAGAAAAAAAATGGGCGCATGAGACAAAGATGAATGGGCACGTGCTTGGCTTGAGTTTGAGTTAAATGATGCTCAGAGTCAGGCGTTTCCAAGGTAATGAGAGTGGTCCATCCTTGTTTAAGATTTATGCTCAGTGTCGACACTATGTTGCATTACCGTTTGGATGAGCTTATGTCTCCCCCAAAGTGCACATACATCGGCTCGAATTGGGATGTTCATGACTCATTTTTAGTCCTAGCATTGTCCTCATAATTCAAGTAACAATTCTGGTCATAATACTGTTATATCACTTGCCTGTCGTCTTGAATCCATGGTGGATTAGCCTATGCCTCGTGAGGGTAATCGCATCTTAGATGTCTGAATGCCCGTTGTCCAAGCTATGCAATGCTCGGACAGTGAGCATTCAATCTCTTTAGGCCAGCCTAGGTTGGTCTAGCCATTTCGGAGTTGAATTCGCGCTAAAAAATAAGCTGAACCCCATAGTCTAGATCATTTGAATGTCATATAGCAGGCCTTCAGCTGAGCTTTGGGCCTTGTAATGAGCTCTTGGTGGTCTTTGAGCATCCCTTATGCCTTGTTGGGAGCCAATAGCAGAAGTCCAATATCTTCGTTTAAGGAGATTGCCAAAAAAGAGCCTAAGTCCGAGCTCATTAATATATGCGGTTGGACCCATCTTCACTCAAAAGATTAAGCCAATGAGTTATCGGCTAATTAGGATATACTAAACGCTATACATCATATCAATTCTCTAATGTGGGATTTCTCTAACATAACACACCCATACATGTATCTAAACAATCCCCCCTACACGTGTGAGCTTAATGTTAGGGCTACTCCCCCTTAATTTAGGTATCCTTCTATATCAAATTTTCAACAGGTTCACGTTGTTACACCACAATGTCCACTTGCCCAGAAATATCAACTATAGGCTCTGATACCATTTGTTAAGACTGAACGGCAAAAGTCTAAGATTGCAAAGAGGGAGCCAAAGTTCGAGCCTGTCAACATATTCAGTTAAACCCACATTCACTTAAAAGTTTAAGTCAATGAGTTATATCCTAACTATAATATGTTAGCTATTCCGTACCACATGAAGTCTTCAATATAAGACTTCTTTAACATAGCTCACTTATACATGCGCCCCAACAATAATGCATGTGTGGGTGAATTGTATTAAAGAAATCCCATGTTGGAGAATTGAATAACCTGCATTTACAAGGTGAAAAGGAGAAGAAAAATATCAGTTATTATATCCTAAATTTTGTCAAAACAACAACATTTTTACAAAGAAAATGCAGCGCTTGCTCTTCACTTCTCATTCTCTTGTTTCAAAAGACAATTCAACTACGTTCTTATCGCATCAATAGCATAATAAGCACCAAGCGCTGTCGAAGTCAATGGAACCAAGCCTTCGAATGGGAACAAACTGAGGATGTTGCAATAGAAGTTGACAGACTCTTCGATGGACCAGCACTACATCGATATGTGATTCGAGCACTTCAAATGTAGAGGGCTCTTCTTGCCGATCTTTTCCTTAAATATCTCTCCCTTTCCCTCTCTGCAACAGTGACAATGCAAACTAAAAACTGCAACAAATAAAAAATCCAAAATGCGAGAAAGCTCCAACAGCTTAATTTCGTGATGAATTTAGGAATTCGGAGAGAGATTGTAAGCTAGAGAGAACATATCAGCATTCAGGCCAAATTGGAGAGTATAAATATGGGCACGAAGATGCAAAATGGAGAAGAGAAAAAGTTCACTTGTGCAATTCAAACACCCACGTGGGAATATTATCCATAACACGTAGGTTACACATTGGCGGATTTCTATTGACGGGCTTAGGGGGAGACAACTTTGTAGTATGATGGTAGAGGTGCGGCCACAAAATATGTTGCTTCAGAATCACTCGTGAGGCGATTTCATTGACAAAATGAATCATGGTCTTCAGCCCATGTGATTTCAATGTTTGGGCCATACTCGAGCTGAGCTCTAAGTCTGACCCGAGAAGGGAACCCGATCTGAAGTCTACTTTTGGTAATTAAAAAATTTTAAAATAATAATGATAAGAGGTAAAAAAAATTGAGCAAATTAAGAAATACCAGAAATCTTTTGAAAAAGCTAAAAAATTAGAATTCACTTAGTTTAGGTCTTTTGATAAAATTTTTAGATTTAGAAATATCTTACCCAAAATTGAATAAGCCTTTAAAGTTTTAGCATAGGATTTTTTAGATGCCATTTTTTTCTTTTTAGAGACGATGCTAGTTTCTCGTTTGCACTATTTATTTGTATTATGCTTGATTGCGTCTCCTTTGTACAATGATTATTACTTTCAGTTTTAGAATGGTTAAGATGAACCTCAATTTCTTTGATAGGCTGCTTGACACTTTGGCTAGCTCTTAATCAAGCTTAGGTGCCGAAAGGGTATAAGTTGCAGAACTAGTATAATCAAGTTCTCAAACCTGCAATCCCCCATTATGTATGCATCAAGACAACACTCCACGTCTTGTTTAGGGCTCTAGCCAACCCTCGATTATGGCTAGTGGTGATTCCTTCTGAACAAATAGATTACGAAAACCAATATCGCCTAAGGTACAGACTTGGGAGGGTTCACATTTGTGATTGATGAGTCGTTTGTAGTGTTAGCAAATATTGGTCCATTCAAGATCATCATTTCTGCACACAATTTGACTCGTCTTATAAGCAAGTACCTCTACACCTCCCTAAGGATAGGTTGCGACAATACTCATCAAGATTGACCAAATGTTCTCAAAGATGTCTTCAATGGCCACAACTCCTTTGTCTTCCCTCTCCAAGAAGTTAAGCAAGTTGTATGTTCTTCTCATGATCTTTAACTGTTTGTACGAACATTCTCGTGCTTGGTCAAAACTTGAGGGACAACAATACTTTAGTCTCATTGAATGAAGTGTTTGAGCTAGGAATCTTCAAGACCGGTGGTTCTTCCTCAAGCAACTACTACGTGGGCATTTGGTTCAGGGATGATCCTTACAGGAAATCATTCTGGGTTGCAAATTGAGATTACCCGCTTCTTGATTCTTCTTTTTGTACTCTCCATAAGGCACGATGGAAACTTGGTGATATCCGATAGAAGGCAAATTCTGTATTTAGTCAATATTGAGATGTTATCTACTAGTAATAGCACAAGTGCGATATTGCTTGATTTTGGCAATTTTGTTCTAATAGAAGGCAATAGCACGATTTGGGAAAGCTTTTCAATCCATTAGACACGTTCTCACCTAGCATGAAACTTGGGTATTTCGATTTAGGCACTGGTAAGGTAAGGCATGAAACTTGGGTATTTCATGAAACAAGAAACTGGTCCCTCACCATACCCGTGCCTAAATCGAAATACCCAAGTTTCATGCTAGGTGAGAACGTGTCTGATGGATAAAAAAACCTTTCCCAAACCGTGCTATTGTTTTGTATTAGAACAAAATTGCCAAAATCAAGCAATATCGCACTTGTGATATTACATATAATAACATCTTAGCATTGACTAAATACGAAATCTGCTATCTATCGGATATCACCAAGTTTCCATCGTACTTGATGGAGAGTACAAAAGAAGAATCAAGAAGCGGGTAATCTCGATTTGTGACCCAAAATGATTTCTTGTAAAGATCATCCTTGAACCAAATGCCCAAGTAGTAGTTGCTTGAGGAAGACTCACCGGTCTTGAAGATCCTAGCTCAAACACTTCATTCGATGAGACTAAAGTATTGTTGTCCTCAAGTTCTGACTAGGCACGAGAATGTTCGTAGCCTTGGATAGCTGGAACAAATAGCTAAAGATCATGAGAAGAACATACGACTTGCTTAACTTCTTGGAGAGGGAAGACAAAGGAGTTGTGGCCATCGAAGTGGAAATGTTACCTTGATTGGTTGAAGATGTAAAGCAACCATCTCTTGACATAAATATCATATTAACATCATAACAAAAAAACATAGAGCATTTCTCGAATGTTCTGTACAAATTCCACTCGATCATATAACAAAGCTCTAATAGGTGTGGCTAATAATGAGGATCTAATATAGACATGACAACACTATAACACTTTTAATATTTTTCAAACTTCTTTCACATTGCCATAGGCATAGAACTAATAGCTATGTCCTCACTATTCCTCTATTTTATCAAATGAAATCGAATCTGCCATACTCAATAGAGATATCTAGTTCCCACATGGGTGTTTGAATTGCACACGTGAACTTTTTCTCTCCTCCGTTTTGCATCTCCATGCCCATATTTATACCCTCCAACCATGGCCTGAATGTTGATATGTTCTCTCTAGCTTACAATCTCTCTTTGCATTCCTAATTTCATCACGAAATTAAGCTATTGAAGCTTTTTTGCATTTTGAGTTTTTGATATTTTGCAGTTTTTTAATTTGCATTGTCGCTGTCACAGAGAGGGGGAAGGGAGAGATGTTTAAAGAAAGAATCAACATGAAGAACCCTAAGAACCCTCTGCATTTGAAGTGCTTGAATCACATATCTATGTGGTGCTGGTCCATCTAAGAGTCTATCAACTTTTATTGCAACGTCATTAATTTTGTTCCCATTCGAAGGCTTGGTTCCTTTGACTTCAACGGCGCTTGGTGCGTATCATGCTATTGATGTGATAATAAGGCAATTGCACTG
Organism: Eucalyptus virginea; assembly: GCA_014182375.1. Lineage (NCBI taxonomy): Eukaryota > Viridiplantae > Streptophyta > Magnoliopsida > Myrtales > Myrtaceae > Eucalyptus > Eucalyptus virginea. The sequence goes on along the minus strand of CM024520.1, from coordinate 4,689,564 downwards.
TCTTTTGAAATAAGGGTTGAATGAGAAGTGAAGAGCAAAGCTGAATTTTTTCTTTGTAAAAATGTTATTGTCTTGACAAGATTTAGGATATGATTACTGATATTTTTCTCATCCTTATCGTTATTATTTAAAAAAAAAATTAATAACAAAAGTGGACTTTAGACGGAGTTCCCTTCTCAAGTCAGACTCAGAGCTCGGCTTGAGTATGGCCTAAACATTTAAATCTATTGATTTTTGACTCGGCTCACTCTTCGGCCCACAACATCCTTACTTCAGGATAGGACCATCAAATGGGTGGATCGGATCAGGTTTGGGTCAAGTTGAAAATGGTCCACCTATATTGACCCATTTAACTCATTTTGACCCATTTTCATGTAATGTAAATTTGATGACCCATACTTGACCTGATCTATATTCGACTTATACCTGACTCAATCCATATTATTGAAACACATTACTATTTAACTCAATTTAAGTTAATCAACTTTCACCCATTTAATTCACTTTAAGCTCTTCACATATATGTTACTTGAATAAAAATTCAAATCAAATTTAAAAAGTAAAGTAAAGAATAAAAAACTAGTAAATAAAATAAAAAATGTGAAAAACCTTTAAAGCTTATTTCTTATAATATGTTTTTAGAAAAATGGTATCGCTAAAACACTTTAATGCAATACAAATTTAATGGACAATTTTTATAAAAAATATTTTTAAAAAATCTAATTTTTTATTTTTTATTTTTATTTTTAAATAATCTATTTTTAATTGTCTTTATTTTATTTATTTGTTAATAATTTTTAATTTTTTTTCTTCTTTTTATGTTTCCTTCTTCAACTGGCCATTGGCCACAACAATGATTGGTGACCAATCGCAACAGGCGAGCTCAAGCCTTGCCAATCATGTACGATGCCTTGGCAATGAGGTATAGCAAAAGTCTAAGAGTGAGGGTTCGAATAGGAGTAGAGTATGACCGACAAAAAAAAAAAAAAAAAAAAAAACCCAAGCCTCACATTTTCTCTTACCCTTTTTTTTTTTGTAAAAATCGAAATTAAAGTTAGTTTTTATATTTCATTTTTCTTCCTCCTTCCTTAGTCGATGGTTGGCACGACAACGGTAGGCGACTAGCCAATCAAGGCTCAAGATCGCTAGTGAGGCTCGAGCTCGCTAAATCTAGCGAGGCTAAGGCCTCATCAGCAATTAGCAAGGATCGAGCCTTGTCGATTTGGCAAGACTAGAGCTCATTGGTGTCGAGCAAGCTTTGATCTTGCCCAACGTCGATGAGCTCAATCTTGCCGATCTGGCGAGGCCAAGGCATCGTCCATGATGGGCAAGATTGAGCTCATCGACGTTGGGCAAGATCAAGCTTGCTCGACACCAATGAGCTCTAGTCTTGCCAAATCGGCAAGGCTCGATCCTTGCTGAATTGCTGATGAGGTTTAGCCTCGCTAGATCTAGCGAGCTCGAGCCTCACTAGATCTAGCGATCTTGAGCCTTGATTGGCTAGTCACCTACCGTTGTCGTGCCAGCCATCGACTAAGGAAGGAGGAAGAAAAAATGAAATATAAAAACTAACTTTAATTTCGATTTTTACAAAAAAAGGGTAAGAGAAAATGTGAGGTTTTTTTTTTTTTTTTTTTGGTTGGTCATACTACTACTCCTATTCTAACCCTCACTCTTAGACTTTTGTCATGCCTTATTGCAGGGCGTGGTAGTTGAAACCCACTCCTGAAACTTGATTCGTCCCCACCTCAACCACCCTGAGAAGGTGGGGATTCAAACCCCCCACCTCCCCCTTCCAATTTGGAAGGGTGGCACTGGGGTAAACCCCAGTGGTTATGTGAGGCTTGGGTTAAAAATAGATTTTTAAATCCAACCAATTTAAGACCCATTTAACTAGTTTTTTCAAAATGTAGGTGATCTATATATGACCCATTTAAATCATAAATGGGTCATATGAGCTTAAGACCAATTTTGACACCTCTACTTCAACCCAACTTAAAACTAGACCTGGCTCATTCTATAATCAGATCTTGATTCCTTTCCTAATTTTTTTCATTTTCCTTCTCAATTTTCAGTTTTTATTTTTTATTGTTTATTTTTTATTTTTATTTCTTTCTCTTCCCTGTATCTTCTTCTTCGGGACTTTTTGGAGAGCGTCTTCACCGAAAGACGTCTTCCCCTCCGAACGAAGTCCTTCTCTACAGAACCATCAATGACGAGCTCGACGAAGACTTCACTACAAAGATTCACACCGCAATCCTTATCAGTCTGACGTCGATACCTAAAGTCGCTGACCATCACCAAATATTCTCCCTCAGCCACTGCTCCGGCCGTGACCGAGCTATTCCGATAAAGAAATTTCCAGCTCGAAAATTGCACAAAGCAGCATAGAAAAATCACAAAGGTATACTAAAACTATGGAGAATGAACTGACTTGGCGGCATCAAGCCATGGCCATTGACGGCGACGGAGGTTGAGAACGTCGTCTCCAAACATGTGGGTCCATGGACAGCCCGCGCCCAAGATTTGCAAAAGCGTGGCATAAAACAAAGAGTAAAAACACAGAGTCAGATTTAGTTCCAACAATTAATGAAGTGGACATGAATCAATCTTGAATCTAAACACCATTTTGCACAAAGATTCGCAGCAGTGCAAATATGCAAAAGTTTATCAACATGAGGTGCAGAAATCCCACCACAACACCAGACTCTCGCCGCGAAGCACACGACATAATTAACCACCCGCTCGCAGATGGACGGCATGAGTGCGCCGCCTAGGAGGCTAGTCCTATCTACAAATCAACTCAAAAGGCAATCTTCTGCCAAAATCGCAGCTAACGAAAGCGAGAACATGCAGCATCTGCACAAATAGCGACGCGATCGAGCATATTATAAACCTTCAGCTATTCCCATTTCGAAGAAAAGCACTGCGATTCAACAGGCATCCTAGGCATACTCTAAAACCGCAACATTGTGCACATGAAGCAGCAGCAGCAGCATCACCACAAGCACAAGAACTAGCCGGAGGTGGAGGTGACGGTGATTTTGGACCTGTCGCAAGAGGTGATGACGGAGTCGTTGTGGGCGCCGGCTTTGCCGTTGACCTTGATGCGCTCCTGAAGTAACTTCTCGAGGGAGGCGATGTCCATGATCTTGTCCTCCACCCGCTTGGTGCAGTCGATCACGAACGTCGCCCCATCCTTCTTCGCCGCCTTGGTGCTGCCACAGAGAGAGAGAGAGAGAGAGAGAGATCCTCCTAAATGGGTGTCGCCCATTTCAAGTACGTGAGGACGTGAGCCACGGCGTTGCGAGGTGGTTATGATAGAAATTTAATTGCACTAATTATTCTTACCAGTTGCCCATCATTCTGAAAACAGTATTGGTGCTCCAAAATGCTCAGGATATATGAACTGGATGAAGGCATCGTGGAGCAAACCAACAAGCTCCATTTTTCAGAATGAAAGAGCAATGAGCTTCATCCTGTTAAGCAAACCGACAGGCAAAAATAAAACATTTTACCAAAAATTTCAACAAATCAGTCCAGAAAAATATAACTAGACAATGGCGAGTCGATACTGGGTGGTGTCACTTCCGGTGCAGGTCTCCATGTCCACCACTTCTCTGTGGAAACGCCTCCAGGAGCAGGTCTCTACCGGGTATATCCTCCTCCTTCTTTCTTCGAGATCCAACTCCGAGACCGTTCTCTCATTTCGCCTCCCCTCCCCGTCCCATCTTGGTCGAAATCCTTCGAAGCTGATGGTCCCGCTCGACTCCACAATTCAATATACCCAGTCTCCACGTGGGAACCCTAGACTCCCTCCTCGCTCTCAGCCACGATCTCCTAAAAGCGGTTCCCTTTTTCGTCATTTACGTGGCTCCTCGCAAGGTTACTCAGGCTCCTGACGTGGGTGTCGCCCATTTCAAGTACGTGAGGACGTGAGCCACGGCGTTGCGAGGTGGTTACCGAAGAGAAAGATTTGAGGACGTGAAGACGTGAATCTCATTTCAAAAGTACCGTTTTCTTTTCTGCGTGTTGCTTTTCCTTTTTTTGTTTTTTAAATATAAAATCTTTAGGTTTATAAATTATGACTAACTGCAAAATTTGAAAAATATATGCTAGAAGTAAAAGGGCTACGGACTAACCCAAGCATTTGGAAAAAAAAAGAGAGGGGGGGGAATTCAGAATGAGTGTTGAATGATATTTCGAATTTGAGCTCACGCACCAAATCAGATTTGAATTAGATAATGTAAATTAGGATTATTAACTGAATCCTCTTTCAAAATTGTTATCGTGGCATTATCCATTGATAGACGTGTACAATTGTTGATCATTGAAATGGCACACATATAACAGGGTTTCTTCGGCAAAAATTGTGAGCCACTATGAATTTTTCATGCCATGAGTTTACACCAAACCGAGTTATTAATTTGGAAAAACTTTTTTGTTAGGGCTTAAATTTTTAGGAGTGAAAAATATTCAAGCATGTGAGCAATTATAACTCTAATTCTCCAATTATTAATGGATTATTTGCTATTATCTCTTCCATGGATGTAGATAGCAAATGACATAAATATTTAATGTCCTTTATTATTCTTCATTTATTTTCAGATTCTTTTGCATTGACTTGTTTGCAAGATCATGTTGTTCTCACCTTAGTACTTCAACAATGAGAAATTATGTAGCAATGTTAGTTGGCACTTGCAATTATTTTCCATATTTATTTTGTAGTAAACTAATTTAAAATGTTAATAAAGAACAGCAAACGTTTAATCTTTTTAAAAGTTCTAGTCTAGAAAACTATAATTGGGAGTTACGCCTGACTTAACAATTATGATAGACTTTATAGTCTAACAAATAACTTTATTATAGAGTTACTTCTAGATTTCATGGACTGGTACAAGGAATAAGGACTTGCACGTAATGAATATTTTTGCCCTTTAGCCGTGAAGCATGGATGGATTCCTAATGAATGTCTCTGTCCGTGAGTGCTGGAGGAAAGGATCGATTTGTCAAGAAAATAGGTAATGAATCTCTACAAAGCTTTTAAGAATTAGAGGTGAATAATGTAGAAAATATTCGACTGTTTATAAGGGCCATGTCACTAACTAACATGGTGTGTATTTTCTCGTAAATTTATTAAAAATTTAATACTTCCCTTGGCTATCTTCACCAGCGAATCATTGATGACGCGTCTAGACCAACCACCGCCTCCATCGTCTTCGTTGCCGGCTCCATCTCCATCGTTTTCGTCATCAAGGCCATCCATGCACGCCCTATGCATGCCTCGTCCACGTGCTGTTTACATTCCAAATACATTTTCTAGAAGACTTCCAGCAAAAGATTAATGAGAATTTTCCGCTCAGAATTTTGGGCTAGAAGACTTCTAGCACGTGATGTGTCCCCTTTTAAAAAAAAATTAAAAGATGGAAAGATGGCTTGAAATGGAGACCTTGATTAAGCTGTTAACTTTTAGTTCTAGATTTAGCATAGTTTCAAAGCATACGTATAAATACGAGATATTAATGAATACTTTTGATATAATTTAGTTTTAGTAAATTGATCTTTTGGATGAGAAATTTGATTCACTTTGAATTTAGCTTATAATTTGTCTGACACTTTATTAATTTTGCTTCATTAATTTTGCTTTCTTACACTTTACTTTTTTTTAGCCATTCTTACACTTTTGTTTATGGTTGATCAGTGCACTCTCGGGATTTTTTTTTTTTTTTTATATATATATATTTAAGATGTGCTTCTATTGTCAACCAACGCAAACGTAAATTAGTCTTAATAATTCAATCTTTTGCCATTGAATAATATTTAAAGCAAACCGTGGCAATCGATTTCTAACCTATTGATAAGATCGCACATTAGTCTTAATGTTACTTGTACTTGGTAAATTTATCTATAGTAATGTAAATGATTTTCATATCATTAAAATTAAAAACATGTTATTTTGGTCGCGTTCTTTTTCATTGGTGTAATATCAACAAAAATCAATCAACCGAACCAAATAATGGTTAACCAAAAGAAAGGTATACGGGGCAAACAGAATATTATCTTATATGAGTAATCTATCTAATCAGGAGTGCATAATATTAGCTTAGGTGGAGCCCAGATGGCCACTATTTTTTCAATATAGAATCCATATTTTGTAAGATGTTGATTTCTCTTTACTCTAACAAGAAATTGTATTTTACATAGATAACAAGTTGAATCAAACAATGAGCTTCCGTCCTTCTGTTTAGCAACAACTATCATTCTCATAAAAAGACTATAGAGATGCAGTGAAGCATATAAAGTTAAAAAGGTAGCGAAACGCTCACGCAACCATCTCCCAAATTTTCTAGTATTATAAATGTAAAATATCCAATTATCTAAAAACAAAAAAATAAATAACTTTTAAGGCCTGTTTGTTTATTTCTGTCTCTGTTTCTTGAAACACAAATTTCTGTTCTTTTGTTCCGTGGAACAAAAAAAGAACAGAAACACGTTTGTTTACATTTTTGTTCCCAGGAACAAAAAATCTATTCTTTTTGAGAAACACTTCCTTTTTCTTCTCATTTTTCTTCTTTTTTTTTTTTCTTCTTTTTGGCCGGTTACTGGCCTCGGCCATGGCCGGCGACCGGCCGTCGAGGGCCAACAACCTCACTGGAGTGTCATCGGTCCTCGGCGAGGCTTGGCCTTGCCTTGGCTGAGTGAGCTCAAGCTCGCCCAGATCAGGCGAGGCCGAGCTCGCCTAGCCATCGGCAAGGCTTGGCCTCCCCGAGCCACCGCCAAGTCAGCGTCACCCAACAGTGGCCCGGTGAGGCTGAGCCTCACTAGTGGCCTCGGTGGTCAGGCGAGGTCATCGGCGAGGCTCAACCTCGTGCAAGCGATGTAGGTTGGCCTCGCCGGCGGCGAGGTTGAGCCTTGTGCTGGCTGGCGACCAGCCAAAAGGAAGAAAGAATAAACAAAGAAAAAAAAAGAAGAAAGAAGAAAAAAAAAAGGAAAAGATATTAAAAATATTAAAAATTAAAAGAAACAAAAAAATTATACAAGTTTACCAAACTTATTTCTGTTTCTGGAGTAGAAATTTTTTGTAATTACCAAGTGCGTTTTTATACTTAGAAATTGTTCCCTGAAATAGAAAAAAAAAACTATATATATTTTTTTTAAAAATTATTCCCCGGAACATAAACTTTGACAAATGTGCCCCTAATATCTCAAAATCATTGTCTATTACTGTTTGAATAAAGAAATTTTTAAGTTCGCGGACATATGAACTCATCTACATTAAATCTCATACCAAATTAAATTGGTGAAACAGTCTCTTCTACGGAGTAACGAGAGTTCAAATAAAAAGAATCTGAGAACTGGAGATTTGGATACGATATTTTGAAAAAGTTACAGAATGAAAGTATAAATATAATTTGATATTCTGGAACATACTTATGCTCCGGTCTTTTAAACATATCAGTTTTCTTTTTGGTGTGTTTCATAAGGCGAAGATGCTTTTTAGATAAAAAAATTTATACGGACAGATTTTCTAAATGGGAAGAGTAGGTGAGAAGCTTCAAATCAGAATCTCTTATCAGATATCGAAGTGTTTACATTAAATAAGAAGAGATCGAAGACAATAGACAAGAGAAAGAGAGAGAAAATGGAAAAGGCCGATTTGTTTTTTGTTTTTGTTTTTTGGTAATAAAAGTCAGTTCTATCAGTGTATGCATATAAGTGGAGGACAATTTCAACGGTGGCTACTTCAAATGACATTTTAGTCTTTTGCGTTCCAGGCCGAACGTTTTCAAGAAGCGCCATCATGATTTCCACTTTAAAAAAGGTAGTCAAAAGACAAATTGACGACCCCACTAGAGAAGTAGATTTTTTGACGTAGATGCACTCATCAATAATTTAAATCGACATCTGTAGATATAAAGGTTATATTACGGTTGCCGTTCTTGCCATTTTATCAAGTTCCATTACTCGGTCATTAGGATGGTCGGTTAGCCACAGACACTTAAACGAAAGTAACATGTCTTGTCATTTCATATTTGAGATGTACCGGCGATGAATGGAGATAAGGCCAGAACATCTTTTTTTTTGCTTTCATAACAAGATATTGCCAAATCACCATTTTGAAAAATGGACACTCCAATTCAAATTCTCTAGCTTTTTCAAGTGAGTACAATAACGAAAACCGGCCCAGAAGGGTTTACATTACATCTAGGCTGTTTGGTCTCACATGCAGTAAGGAGAAGGGGATTCTCATGGGCACACGTGAATTTTTTCTTGTTACTACAAAATGATTCGCGAATCAATATGTAAACGTGGAAACCGAATTTTACACGCTCTTCATATCAAGCCACCCATGTCAATGCCATCAACCAACGTGCCAAAAGCTCATCTATCGAAGTCTTAAGAAATAAGAGCTACAACACTAGACTCTTCACGCCTTTTGGATCTGGTGCGAATTCCTTCATTAATTTCTCCGATAATGAGGTCTTTAGGATGACTGGATTTATGCTTCCAGTTACTGGTTGATTTGACTGGTTGAAGATCTCTTTCTTTATCTGAGTCTTCTCGAGTAGCTTGATGCTGATCTTCCAGAGTCTGAGAAGCTTCTTGAGTTGTAATCTTTTGAGGGTCTGGAGCAGGTTCAGACTCTTCATGCGAAGTCGATTTGGATTCATCTTGCGTAGAGTCTTGGAATTTGACATTCATTGACTCCTCCACAGACGGCTCTTCTTATTATAGACTCGTAGGCTTTGCTTGATGTAGAATATTCAAGGAAGATGCCTTCATCGATCTTTCTTCAAACTTACCAACTTGATCTTTTGCATTTTTCAATATAAAACATTTGCATCCGAATACATGAAAGTATGAAACAATAGGCTTCTTTCCTTTGAATAATTCATAAGGGGTTTTCTCCAGAATAGGTCTTAGAAAGACTCTATTGATTATATAGCATGCTGTTGAAACAGCTTTGGCCCAAAATCGTGAAGAAATTTTACTTTCAATTAACAGAGTTCTAGCCATTTCTTGAAGAGATCGATTCTTCCTTTCCACAACTCCATTTTGCTGAGGAGTATATGGAGAGGAGAAACATGTTTAAATCCAGAATCATCACAAAATTTTGTAAAATTTTGATTTTTAAATTCACCTCCATGATCTGTTCTTATACTTGATATAACACATCCAATTTCATTTTGAATCTTTTTAGCAAATTTTTCAAAATACGAGAATGTTTCTGACTTACTTGCAAGAAAATATACCCAAGTAAAACGGGAGTAATCATCTACAATTACTAGGCAATATTTCTTACCTCCAATACTACGGGTTGGTTGGTCCGAAGAGATCCATATGCAGCAGCTGCAGTACATGATTAGTAGAGACATGATTTATTGGTTTGAATGAATTTCTTACCTGTTTTCCCAGAATGCATGTTGTGCATGGATTGGTCTTTTGATATGATAATTTTGGTAGTCCTCGAACAAGCTGTTTTGATGAGATTTTGGCCAATTGCTTCATGTTGACATGGCCGAGCTTTCTATGCCATAAGCTTGCTTCGTCTTGAATTGAGATTAAGCAATGCGATTCATTTGGTTTTACGTCTAGGAGGTAGATATTTCCATGTCTTCGACCTTTGAAAGGCGAGTAGAGTCTTTCCGATTCAGAACATGTTCCTTCTTGGAAGAAAATCTTGAATCCAAAGTATCACATAGTTGACTAATCTTTGAGAAGATTGTAATTGAGTCCTTCTACTAGAGAAACATTGTTTATTGTGAGATTTCCAATTTTGACAGTTCCAAATCCCACAATATTTCCTTTGCTGTTTCCTCCAAATGAAACTTTTCCTCCATTCACTTGAATAAGCTTTATGAAGCAATTTGAGTCTCCTGTCATGTGTCTTGAACATCCGCTGTCAAGATACCATTTTACCTTTTTCTTGACGGAGACCTGCATTCAAAATAGAGTCTCATACTTTCTTTGGTACCCAAATTTTCTTGGGTCCTTTGGTGTTAGTAGAATAAGCATTATAAGGCCATGCTTTCTTAACAGGCTTCCAAATCATAGGACACTCTTTTTAAAGTGATCCTTCTTGTTACACTTTGAACATCTTAGAGCATTTCGACCTCTGATTTCACAAAAACTTTCTTGAAATGATTTTTATATGCCTCTTTCGATGGTCTTTTCTTAATTCTTTCTTTTACTTTAGGAAAATCAATCAAGAGAGTTGTTTCGGCTGTCATACCTAGACCAGACTTATTGAAGTAAGGTCTTTGAACTGAAAGAACTTTTTCAAGATTTTCAGATTCTATAGAAAATTTCCTTGAAATATTTGATAAGTCGGTTTTTAGAAAATTATTTTCTTTTAAGAGATTATCTTCTTTTTCTTTAAGAGTCGAAACATTCAAGTCTAAACTTTTGATTCTTTCTTCTAAAATGTTTTCTTTTTGTTTTAAAGCTAAGTTTTCCTTTTTAGTTCGGAAACTCTTTTGAGAGAAGTCTTAAGACTAAAACACGGTTCATCAATATATTTAGAGACTTTGACAGGAATTTTAAAATCACTTACCTCAAATTCACTTTATCGAGTCGATCCATAATCCGAGTCCGAGTCGATTGTGCCATCGGACACGATTGGCATATTCATCATCACTTTCTTCACACTCAAGTATCACTCCAAGTTTCGGCTTTGAGTGCTTTTGAAACTTTTCATCTTTTCCTTTCTTCTTCTTGAAGAGGACAGTTAGTCTTATGTGTCCCTTTTTCTTACATTCGAAACAAACTACATCTTTGTTCGGTTCCTCATCATCAACAGACTTGGATTGCTGTCTTTGAAAACTTTGTTTCTTGGAGTTGAACCTTCTTCCTTTCCTATTCAGTTTTCTGAATCTTCTTATCATAAGAGCAAGCTCCTCATCGTCCAGATCATCTTCAGAATCTGCATCATCAGAATCATCATTTGATTTTAATGCAATGGATTTCTTACCTCTTGGATCTTTGTCTTCATTAATTCATTCCACTTCATAAGACTGAAGAGTTCCAATCAGCTCATCGACAGATAGTGGCATAATTCTTTGCGTCTCTCTTATTGAAGTCTTTATATGATTCCAATCCTTAGAGAGTCCACGCAGTAGCTTGTTCACTTTCATGGGATTAGTGATTTTTTGTCCTTGGTTCTCAAGACCATTGACAATATCTGTAAAACGACTAAACATGTCAGTTATAGGTTCTCCTGGTTTCATTTTGAAGGATTCATATTGACCAAGGAGAATGTTGATTCTGGTCTCCTTCACTCGATCTGTTCCTTCATAGGTGATGTGTAATCTGTCCCATACTTCTTTTCTTTGTAACACAAGAAGATATTCTGTTATATTCAGTTGGTGACAAAGCACAATATAAAGAGTAAATTGCTTTTGCATCGAGTGCTTGTCTCTTATTTATTTCTTCCGAGTCATTCCTTTGGTCTCAATTGTTTCTTTTCCTCTTTCGAGGCGATGCGGCGAGTAGGAGTGATCCCTTTTTCCACAACGTCCCATTCCAGAGGATCCTTTGATCGTAGAAAGGCTTTCATCTTGTTCTTCCAGATGTTGTAATCCTTTCCATCAAAGTAGGGAGGTCTGGTATTGCTTTGCCCTTCCATCAGCCCTGGTGCCAGCATACTAGCCATGGATCTTTTACTCTGAAGTAAAACACTTCAAATAAAGTAAGAACACGGGCTCTGGTACCAATTGATATTGCTAGTGCTAGTACCTAGAGGGGGGTGAATAGGTATATAAACAATTTTTCTTGATAGACGCACAATACTTAGACAGTTAAGGAATTGCAACAAATAACAATCAATCGTAAGACTCAGTGAATGAAAGAGAGAATTAAACACGCGGTTTATAGTGGTTCGGCTTGATTCAAGCCTACGTCCACTCTTCTGCACTGACAGCCAATCGGCTGGATTCCACTATGAACAAAGAGATGTTACGGCGTTGATCTTCCTTGATGATTTGGGTGTAGATGAACTACCACACTCACTCAAGGTATCGGTATAGACACTCTGTGTATACAATTTCGCTCGATCGTATCGACTAATAATCAAGGTGCTTCGAGACTCTAGAATTTCTCTATCGATCACACTTCTAAAACAACTAGAACGTCTTCCTTTTATACTCCTTTATGCCATCATACCCGTTGGCACTTACCAAAGGAATTCCTCCAATCTACCCGTTGGACGGAATCAATCAAGAAGATCATTCGAGCTATTAAAGGAATCGACGATAGCCCATCAATCTGTTCGCCCATACAATCAGGATCTAGGTTTCCATGAATAGAACCTTCCAAGAATACTTCGTCGATCATCGGATCTTCAATTGATCTAGATACGAATCAAAGAATCCGTTATATTTATCCAGCCAAAAGATCTTCTCCAGAGAATAAGATGAAATCCTTAATCATTTTCTTCGGATTTGGATTTCCTTCGACACTGAATCAGATAGACTGTCAATGAGAATAATTTTGAGTCTTAAGTCTTGAGTCTTGATTCTTGAGTCTTGAGTACTGAGTCTTGAGTACTGAGTCTTGAGTACTGAGTCTGGTGATCAGAAAGTCTTCAGACAATCTGCAAATATCCAGACTAGACTGATAGAAACGTTTTGTCAGCTTCAAAATCTTCTAGAATGATTTCTCCAACAAATTAGCGCTATCTAACATAAGCTAGTTGGTGCAATGGGGGAATGTTGACGATAGACTTTTCGATGCAGTCCTTCTTTTTCTTTTTCGTTTGGGGGCGGTAGGCGGTAGGTGTGGGAGCCGATCCAAAGAGAGATAAGCACATTAGTTCAACCACAAATTTTCACCCCATGTAAAAATTGAAATTAAGGTATTTTTTTTTATTTCAAATCTTTATGAGAAAGGGCACTCTAATCTATATAACGTTTAAAGCCGAAATTGAGAGAACGAAAGTTACAGTGCTTTGGCTTTTAGCTTAATGATCTGTTGCATATTGGGTTCCTATTCTTACTGGATCTAAATTTCTGCAAATGAATAAAGAGGAACTACATGAATATTCATCCTCTTATTGAATTTAAAATTAATAGAGGATAAACTAGAGAATTTCAACGTAGTTTCTTAAATATATTTTTAAAGGGCGAAAATTTTGAGCCAAACATAAAACGCTGCAAACTGTTTTAATAATTAGTCAGTGTTATTTGCAAACGCAAATTGTCCAGTCAAATTAGGATATGTATTCATAATATAACAATTAAACTTGAAATTAGACATTGGTCAATTGGATGGGCTAAATCAAGCGAGTATTTATTAGTATCAAATTCAAAACGGATTTTGTACTTGCTTAAATCAAAGTAAATATTGATCGGGTCACTCAAACTTTTCCGTAATTAGATCCTTGAAGGATTTGAGAACCGAATTACGTTCACGTTCTCTCCGTTGAGTTGGTTATAAGAGAGAGGAAGAGCTAGAGAGAAAGAAAAGGCGTGAAACTAGGTCGTATATTTTCGAAGACTTTAATAATCCATTTGTGATAACCGCAAATTTTGAAAAAATAAATGTTAGAAGCTAAAGGCTCCGAACGAACCTGAGCAATTAGAAACAGGAGAAACCACAAATTATATTTCAAATTTTAGCCCCGTACCAAACGGTATTTGAAGTGGATAATGTAAATCAGGAATATCAATTGAATCCTCTTTTGGAATTATTACTGTGGCGTTATCAATTGATAGACATGTAATGTACGCCTTGTGTTTCGTCTCTCCTTCAGCGTTCCGTCGTTCCTAGAATCTAACATATCAAAAGGCAGAAAAATTAACATTCAAATAACCATCAACTCCCCCAGAAAATATGACATTAAGTGCCTCTTATTCAGCATCCATCCATCTTCAACCTCCACAAGGCAACCATCTCCGTTCACGGGCCTTTCCGACGATGATGCCTCAGTATTGCAGAAGATAGGCAGAATGCGAAGAACTGACAAGGCAAATTCAGGCACTTAATGACATTACCATAGACTAACCATATGAATATCGGTGACTCTCATTTGGAGATAGAGCTACGACTCCTAATGATGGAGAGTGGCAATTAATATAGAGAGAAAGTGAAGAGAAATTGGAAAGAAATAAATGAGAATTTTCAATCAAGAAATCTCATATGTCAGGTCCTAATGATATTTCACAGCAAAGTTACATTCGGTTGCCCATTATACAAAAATGAAATGGACGGCCCAAACTGCACAATTTCTCATAGGAAGCAACAGTGCGTCCATGCTAGCATAGTCCTTTCTCCCTCAACTTTAGATTTAATTCCAACTACACTCTGAACTTTTTTCTTTTATAAAAAAAAATCCCCAATTTTTATTCTAATCACAAATGTGCTCACACCTTCACTAGTTTCTTCAAGATTACCAATATCAAGAGGCTATTGTTGTTCTATATGAAGGTGGGGTATTGATGAAGATGCCCGCTCTAATAATAACCCTCTAACTTGTCTTGATATTAATAATTTTGAAGAAACTAATCGAGACTATTGAATCTGTGGGCATATTTGGGATTATAGTGAAAGTTTGCAAAAAAATAAATAATAGTAAATTCAAGATAGAATTGAAATTATACATAGAATTAGAGAATTAGGTGACAATAGCATAAAAAAAGCCCAAGAGTTGAAGTGTAGAACACACAAGTGGGAACACACTTTGTAAGAGCTTTCAAGTTTATATTTTCCTTACAATTTTCAATTCCATGCCCATTTACATTTCTCTATACTTTTCCTTTTTTATGTAATTCAATATTATACATTTCTAGTCAAATTAGATTTTCTTTTTTAATGCAATTACTTTCCACCACACTCAAATTTCTAAAATCACCTTCGTTCAGACCTCGTCTGACACACTTTTTACGCAAGTGAAGTACCATCAAGCGAACTCAACGCAATCCATTTGTCAAAAGTTCATATCACCTTGTGACATGTCATATTTCGTCAATATTTCTGTTGATACTCTAGCAAAAAATATCTTCCAATATTAGATACATCTATTAATCCTTTTTACAAGGAAAATGATGAGCTAACAAACCATTAGTCTTTAAAAACAAATGTGGCTTCTCCACCACACTTAATTTCGAGAAATTAACTGACTTTCTTGAAAAGTTTGAAATTGAAAAGTTTTATTTGGTGGGATTTCCTCGCATCGTACGCCCACCAAGTAAGATTCCTTAAATATGAAGGAAAAAAATTAGAAAACATTTAATTCTAGAGCAAATCAAATATTGAAATATCGATAACCACAAGCAACAAAATAACCTAGTTAGAAGAACTAGCGTATTGTCGGCAACGGTCACTCCTTGGACAACTAAATTGTGCAATTCCTTTTACTTCTGGAAGCTGTAAATACTCACAATAGTAGCAAGTAGCTCATATTTCACCATTAAACAAAATGTGTGATATCCATAGATGATAAAACTATATAAATTGATAAATATGACATGCCAAATTGCCAAGCCCCAACACATAAATGACTAGCTAGGATGGATTATGGAAAATGCGGGCACTGCTACGAAGCACTCAAGTTTTCCACGTCGGCACATTGAGTTCACGTCGGCACTACTCGTATCGAAAATGCAGGCACTACCACGAGACCAGTCGATTTTGGGACTTGTTGCCAGTTCACGTCTCTTCCGGTGGGGCCCACGTCAGGGGTCAACAAGCTTCCACGTCAGCACATTAACTTCCTCGGTACGAGGTTGGGGGGGTTAACCGTCGGATCTTTTTTTCTCTTTTCTTTTTTCAGGAGTTGCAAGGTCGCAACGGCTTCCAGCGTCCAACGTGTGAGCCGGAATGCACCCGCCGTTGCACCGGGCCCCGCCCACCCCATAAAGAGGCGCTCGCTAAACTGCGTTCTCCCTTCCAAAGCCTTGGATGCCGTTATCATGGAAATGCCAATATGTCAATAACTACCTTCTCTTTTTGACACGATTTTTCTCCTTTGTTTTTTTTTTTTTAAATTCTTTTATCCATAATTATTTTAGGCTTTTAATTTAATACATATGTACTCTACTCGAGATTCGACATTTTTCTTTTTTTCTAGAACGACATCATCAACATTCTCTTTTTGCTCGCAACGCAAATGCCGAACAATAAGTATAGCAATCATCAGAGAGAAACATTGATGATGGTCCTTCCATTTTTCGCTCAAATCCAAATTTATCGTCAATCCTAATTGCATATGTTATAATTTTCAACAATTTGTGGAATGGGTATAGTGATCTCTTAGATGAAAATTATGTCATTTGAATTTATCAGCTTGATTTTAATTATTACATTGCATCTTTTATGATTTATATTGTTTAAGTTCTTATATACATTGGAGCTTTCTAGCCAAACTCTTCTATAAAGATTCATTTTTGAAAGCAATTGCTAATATTTCAATATTTTCCACTGTTTTATTAATTTTTTTTTTTAAAATAATGTATTTACTTCTTAGACATCTTTTCATCTTTTGATATATATTGATATTTATATACTTATCTGCTTCAAAGCAATAACTTTGTCTCTCTCATTGTAAATATTCGATTGTCTTTGATTCTCTTGGGGAGAAAAAGAGTACATTACAATCATAGAGGGAGGGAGGGTGGAGGGAGGTGGTTGCCGTACTGTGGGTATGATCAACGAAGTGCACTAGCAGCTAAGGTAGGAACAGGAAGAAGGACGAGAATTAGAAAGGGAAAAACTGGGAAAAAAAAGGAGAAAAATTGAGTTCACTAACCTAGAAAAAGAAAAGTATAATGTCCGCTGGCTCTAATGATCGGTTTTAAGGTGAGTCGATTTCAAAAGATTGGAACACTAAATCGAACCGGTCGTGTTTGGAAAATAAATGTTTTGGGTAAAACAACAAATTCTTGTTAAATATAAAAGTAGCATAATCTCACTATAATATATATGTCAAATATATATATATATATTATGTTGGTGTTTGTTCATGTTGAAGATTGTGATTTCAATTTTCTATAGGTGCAAAATAACCACACCATTGCAATCAGCACGAAATTTCGGTCACGGCTATTCCGGCCAAAATTCTTGAAAAATAATTATTAATTAATTAATTTCGAAAATTAATTAAATAATTCAATTTAATTTCTAAACATACTAACCTAGGCCAAACTTATTAAATTAAGTACCAATACGGACTCGGAAAAATTCCCAAACCCTTCTAGATAAATAGTACCATTTATTTAGGCCTTAGCTAAACCATGCTAACCACCTAACATGCTCAATTAAATAATTAAACTTCTAGGAATTGGTTCACTAAGCATCGCTTTTGCAGTTAGAAATTAGAAGTATTATAGTTTATGGATGGTGACAACTAATTTTTTCAAAGTTTGTCTTGCATTAAAAAGAAAATCATTTTAGAATTTTTTTTTTTTAAAGGGCACATGAGACAAAGATGAATGCACACATGCTCGACTTGAGTTCGAGTTGAACGATGCTCGTCTCCGTGGCCAAATCCTACCTTAGTCCAACATTTCCAAGGTAATGAGAGAGGTCCATCCATTTTTAAGATTTATGCTCAGTGTCAACACTATGTTGCATTATCGTTTGGATGAGCTTATGTCTCCCTAAAGTGCACGTACATCAATTCGAACTAGGACGTTCAGGACTCATTTTCAGTCTATAGCATTATCCTCATGTAATTCAAGTAATCATTTCGGTCATAACACCATTAAATCACGTGTTCGTCGTCTCGAATCCATGATGGATTAGCTTATGTCTCATCAGGGTAATCACGCCTTAGATATCTGAATGCCCACTGTCCAAGCCATGTAATGCTCAGGATAGCGAATATTCAGGCTCTTTAGGCCGGCCTCAGTCAATCGGATCATTTAGGAGTTGAATTCACGCTCAGAAAAGGGCTGAACCCTACGGTTCATATTCTTTGAAGGTCGCACAACTGGCCTTCGGCCGAGCTTCGGGCCTTGTAATGAGCTCTTGGCGGTCTCGGAGCGTCCCTTATACCTTAGTAGAAGCGTTCATGCCAAAGTCGCATGTTTAGGTCTTAATATAAATTAATCGGCCTTATGACTTATTAGTGGTAAATCGTCGTGTTTAGAGTCATTTAATGTTTCCATCCAAAAAAAGTCATTAAAATGTTTATTCGTGCTATACAAAATGATAAATGAAAAAGTACATTTTTGATACCAAACTTGGCAATTCATTTAGGGTTTAATTGCATTTGAAAATCATGGATTAATTTTTAATCCCTAAAAAAATAATTTTCATTAACTTGCATAACACATAGGTATTGAGAGCTCTTGCATTGCTAGTATTAAAATTTATAATTTTAAAAAAATCTTATAATTAGTTATGAAAATTTTCTTTTTTTAAAAAAGAAAAGCGAGACCATGGTTCAAGATGCTTTTTTCCTTGTCGAGTCTTGCTCGGTGCCTACATGGTGTTGGGGTTTGTTCGATAAATGTTGGCGAGGTCAATAAGGGACAATGGATGATAGTCCGGTGGTGATGGACTGACATAAGCTCACGGTGGAGTCTCGGTTACGCGTTGGAGTTTACGTTCAATCTTCAGTTTCTTTTTGTTTTGCAAATAGGAAGGAGCAAGGAGACGAGGTGAGGCTGAGTAAGGTGGCCATTTGACATGGTGTGTTGGGCTTAATCAGTTTAGCGGTCTTAGGTTTTCTGGTCTCATTCTGCTAGATTTGATTAGATAGAGCGGGCTGAATTTGATGGTTTCCGGAAGATTTTGGTGTGGTCGACCCAAAAAGACACAAAGGAGAGAGCGTGTAAGGCAGGACGATAGCAACGGTTGAGGGGAATTTTCAGTGACCTGGGTTGGTCATGGTTTCAAAGGGGGCCTGGGCCTGGGCTTCATAAATATGGGCTGAATATTTATCTTGGTTGGAAATGGGCCAAGTGTGGTTTTAGCAAAAGCGGGCTGAATCACACTCAGAAGAATAGAATTCGAACTTGGAGTAGAATGGGTTAGGAAATAGCCACCGCGGGCTTCGTGTGTTGAACTCTGACTTGGGCTGGAGAGGTTCTAATTGAAAGAGTATTTCCTGTAAGCCCGAATTGTCCTTTTAGCCCGAACCCACTGGAGTCCAGGTGGGACCAGCGGCAGGCCGTGTGTTGGGGAGGGCCCAGCCCGAATCCCTTTTTTCGGTAATAAATATTTTTGCTAATATTATTTTTAAAAAATTTCGAAAATTTTTAGTTTTAGGAAAAGGCTTAAGAATTAGTTATTTTGAGTAATCTTCTCTTAAAATGTGTGAAAACCTTTGATCCAAAAAATTGTTCTTAGAATTTAACAAGCTCTTAGATTTGAATGTTTTTAGAGACATACTAAGTCAGTATTTGCGCATTTCCATTTCAATTATCATTGGATCTAGTTAAGAATGTCATTTTTCTTATCTCTTAGCTTTAGATTCTTGTTTATACTTGCAAGTTATTTAATATTTTTTTAGTCTGTAATTGTTATTTTAATAATTGCACACTTGCATGATCATCTAATATATTAATTAATAAGTTTAAAATTAATCCAGACTATGTAAGAGACATCTTCTTGAATTGAATAAGATTACCCATTCGATTCTAGTTTATACTTGCAAGTTATTTAATGTTTCTTTGGTCTCTAATTGTTATTTTAATAATTGCGCACTCGCATGATCATTTCATATGTTAGTGAATAAGTTTAAAATTAATACTATCTAACTGACATCTTCTTGAATTGAATAAGATTAGGCATCAAAATGGCACTAATTGATTAACTAAACTCTCTAAGTGGGTGGGAAGTGAGGTATAATTTCTTGATTTCTATTCAATTCTAATAGCCTAATAGCCTATCTCTTAGGCAATTCCCCTAAACACGTCATCCTTTCCCTCCCGAATGAAAATGATAGATAGTGACATACATTAATTACCATTTTTAGCAATACTTAATTTGTTTTTTGGTAAATAAGCAATACTTAAATATATACCTATTTATGACCAAAAAAAAATATTCATATCCAATTGCATATTAAAGTAAATTTATGATGCACTTGGTATTTATTTAGTGAAATATAGGTTAGGTTATTTTTTTTTCGATTAATTAGGTTACGTTAGTTTGATAAAAAGGAAAAGATGACAAAAAATAATTAAAAAGGAAAGGCAAAAAAGTGAAATTCAGCGTCTAGTGTAAAAATTATGTGTTCTATTTTCTTTCGTGGATAGTTGAATTTAGGTTTTGGGTTTCTAGCATCAAACAATGTTTTGAACAATGTTTTCTACAATCTTTGCTTAGTCGTGGAAGACCAACAAGTTGCAATTGAGAATTTCCTTATATTTTTACCATACAAATTTCGTCTTGTTGTTTCTACTCTAGGACAAAATTTTGTTGAGTGTCTCACGATGATTGACTATCCAATTACCCGACTTTCTATTTCATCTCGCTATTTCTCCAGTTTGAGTGATGGACGACAAACAGTAGCTTGCAGGTGTCAGTGGATTAGCTTTATGGGAAAGAGGATATCATCGCATTGCATTGTGTTGAATATATATATAGTTATTTAAGTTTAGACAATAGGAATATACTAAAATATTGTTTTGAGTTCATGTTTCCTTGAAAGTATTCCTCAGCTTGATAGAAGACTTACATTGCAATGTGGATGTTAGGTTGGAGCAATTTTTTTCATTTTCATTCCAAAGTTTAAAATAATCGAATTGATATGAAGGTTACTTTAGATTTTGAGTGCTATTTCTTGCTCTAAAATGTAATATAAATTGTGTAACTTGTTTTGCTACGAATTCGCCTTTACTTTCTCAACTTGTTCTATTAACATAGTTAGGCATTTCATTTTGGGCTGTTGATTTTAACTTGATGATTTGATTGTTCAACTTTGTAAGAAATTTTGTTGCTAATTACTTAAATTGAAAGTTTTGATATGTATGGTCAAAGGAATTATGGTAATCAAATTAGTAGGATTCTCAAGCGTAATATCAGCTACCCTCAACCTTCCCTTCTCCAATTTTTCCTTACTCTATATTTCATTAATCAAATTAAATAGGTTAAATATGAAATATAAGTTGTGGAATAGATTGAATATGTTAAAAAGGGAATGTAAGTTGTTGAATAAGTTAAATAGGTTAAAGATGGAATGTAAGTTGTTAAATAGGTTAAAAATGGAATATAAGTTGTTGAATAGTTTGAATATGTTAAAGATAAAAAGTAAGTTGTTGAATATGTTGAATAGGTTAAAGATGAAATCTAAGTTATTAAATAGGTTAAAGATGGAATATAAGTTATTAAATAGGTTAAAGATGGAATATAAGTTGTTGAATAGTTTGAACATGTTAAAGATAAAATGTAAATTGTTGAATATGACTAGAACGGCAAAGAAAGAGATAGCTTTGTAAGAACCGGAGCAACGTCCTTTTACTTCTAATACTGCTAGGCTCCATTATTACATAGCTACAGACAAAAATTTTATTTCCTCTCCCTTTTGTAGTAGTAGTTACCTGCCACAGACTGTTGGAGAAATCTTCTAGAAGTGTTTTGAAGCTGACAAAACGTTTCCATCAGTCTAGTCTGAAGATTTGTAAACTCTGCTATTTAAAGTCTGAAGACCTTTGGACAGCCAGACTCAAGACTCAAAGTCTATCCTCATTGACAGTCTCTAATCCGTTGAAGAAATGTTATCCAGAACTGGATGTTTCGTTAAGGGCATGACCTTATCAACTGGAGAAGATCTCGTGGTTGGGAAAGACATAACGGAATCCTTTGATTAATCGAGATTGACTCGATGATTGAAGATCCGATGATTGACTGAATATTCTTGGAAGGTTCTACTTATGGAAACCGAGATCTTGATTGTATGGGCGAACATGATTGATGGGCTATCGACACGTTCCTTTAATAGCTCGAATAATCTTCTTAATTGATTCCGTCCAACGGGTAGATTGGATGAATTCCTTTGGTAAGTGCCAACGGGTATGATGGCATAAAGGAGTATATAAGGAAGACGTTCTAAGTTGTTCAAGGTGTGCGCGATAGAAAAATTCCAAAGTTTGAAAGCTTCCTGTTGTTTAGACAATTTCTTTGAGCGAAACATTGTATTCAAAAGAGAGTCTATATTTGTGAGAAACCTTGAGGAGGTGTGGTAGAACATCTACACTGTGGAATCAAGGGAAAGCTGTGGTGTAACTTCTCTTTTATTCATAGTGGAATCCAGCCGGTGGGCTGTCAGTGCGGAAGAGTGGACGTAGGCTTGGAATAAGCCGAACCACTATAAACCCCGTGTTCAATTTTCTCTTCCTTACTCTCTTTACCTTGATCATATTTCATTTTGTTAATCAAGAAAGAATTTCCTTTCTATCGTTTGCAAAGAATCGCTTCTGTATCTCGATAAATTGTTTATGCACCTGTTCACCCTCCTCTAGGTGCTTATACTAGCTATCTCAATTGGTATCAGAGCTCGTGTGCTCACTTTGTTTGAAGTGTTTTACTTCAGAGTAAAAGATCCATGACTAGTATGTTGGCTCCAGGGCTGGTAGAAGGGCAAAGCAACACGAGACCGCCTTACTTTGATGGAAAGGACTACAACATATGGAAGAACAAGATGAAGGCGTTCTTAAAATCAAAGGATTCTCTGGAATGGAACGTTGTAGAAAAAGGAATTATTCCTAAAGCTGCATCTGTCTCAGAAAGAGGAAAGGACACTGTTGAGTCCAGCGAAATGAGTCAAGAAGAGATAATCAAGAGACAAGCTCTTGATGCAAAAGTAATTTATTCTTTATATTGTGCTTTATCACCTACTGAATATAACAGAATATCTTCTTGTAATACAGCCAAAGAAGTTTGGGATAGATTACACATTACTTATGAAGGAACCGATCGAGTGAAAGAGACTAGAATCAACATTCTTCTCGGTCAATACGAAGCCTTCAGAATGAAACCAGGAGAATCTATAACTGACATGTTCAGTCGTTTTACAGAAATCGTAAATGGTCTTGAAAATCAAGGTCAATTTCTGACCCCATGAAAGTGAACAAGCTACTGCGTGGACTCTCTAAGGATTGGAATCACATAAAGACCTCAATCAGAGAGACCCAAAGAATCATGCCACTGTCGTCGATGAGTTGGTTGGGACCCTTCGGTCTTATGAAGTGGAACGAATCAATGAAGACGAAGATCCTAAAGGTAAGAAATCTATTGCATTAAAATCTAATGATGATTCTGATGTAACCGATTCTGAAGACGACATGGATGATGAAGAACTTGCTCTCATGATAAAAAGATTCAGAAAGCTGAATAGAAAATGAAGAAGATTCAATGTAAAGAAACAAAGTTTTCAAAAGCAATAGACCAAGTCTGCTGAAGATGATGAATCAAACAAAGATATAGTCTGCTTTGAATGTAAGAAAAAGGGACACATCAAACCCAACTGTCCTCTTCTAAGGAAGAAGAAAGGAAAAACTGAAAAATATCGAAAAGCTCTCAAAGCGAAACCACGGAGTGATACGGAGTGCGAAGATAATGATGATGATTATGCCAACATATGTTTAATGGGATAATCGGATTCAGAATCAAACTCCGAGACCGATTCAGATTCAGATAGTGAATTCGAGGTAAGTAACTTCAAAATCCCTATTAAAGTTTCAAAATACATTGATGAATTATGTTTTAGTCTTAAGACTTCTCTTAAAAGAATTTTCGAACTCAAAAAGAAAAATTCTGCTTTAAAACAACAAGAGAATATTTTGGATGAAAAAGTGAAATGCTTAGACCAAGAATGTTTCTTCTCTCAAAGAAAGTAAAGATAATCTTTTAAAAGAAAATGCATTTTTGAAAAATGACATTTCAAATATTTCCAAAAGATTTTCTCTAGGATCTGAAAAACTGGAGAAAATACTTTCTGTTCAAAGACCTTATTTCAATAAATCTGGTTTAGGAATGATTGCTGAAACTATTCCTTTAATCGATTTTCCTAAAGTAAAAGAAAGAATCAAACAAAGACCCACAAGAAATGCTTACAAAAATCATTTTGAAAGGACCTTTGTAAAACCAGTAGGTCGCAATGCTCTTATATGTTCAAAATGCAATAGTGCAGATCATTTTAAGAAAGAATGTCCTATGGTATGGAGACTTGTCAATAAAGTCTGGGCAAAAACCGTATATCAGACTAACTCAAAAGGACCCAAGAAAATATGGGTACCAAAGAAAGCTTGAGTTTCTTTTTAAATGCAAGTCACTATCAAGAAAAAAGTGAAATGGTAACTGGATAGTGGATGCTCGAGACACATGACAGGAATTGCTTCGTAAAGCTTGTTCAAGTGAATGGTGAAAAAGTCTCATTTGGAGGAAACAGCAAAGGAAGAATAGTAGGTTTTGGAACTGTAAAGATTAGGAACCTCACAATAAGCAATGTTTCTTTAGTTGAAGGGCTCAATTACAATCTGCTCAGTGTCAGTCAGCTGTGTGATGCCGGTTTTAGAATAAACTTTCAAGAGGGTATTTGTTCAGGAACTAGAAAAGACTCTACTCAGTCATTCATGGGTTGAAGACATGGAAATATCTACCTCTTGGACTTAAAACCAGATGAGTCGCAATGTCTAATCTCAATCCAAGACGAAGCGAGCTTGTGGCACAAAAAGTTTGGGCATATTAACATGAAGCAGATAGCCAAGATCTTAGCAAAGAAGCTTGTTCGTGGTCTACCCAATTTATCATACCAAAAGTCTGATCTATGTACACCATGTATATTGGGAAAACAGGTAAGAAACTCCTTTAAACCAATAAATCAAGTTTCCACTAACTGTGTACTGCAGCTCTTGCATATGGATCCCTTTGGACCAACAAGAACGCAAAGCATTGGAGGTAAGAAATATTGCCTAGTAATTGTGGATGATTACTCACGATTTACTTGGGTATATTTTTTAGCAAGTAAGTCTGAAACTTTCTCCTACTTTGAAAAATTTGCTAAGAAGGTTCAAAATGAAAAGGCGTATGTTATTTCAAGTATAAAAACAAACCATGGAGGTGAATTTGAAAATCAAGATTTTGCCAAATTTTGTGAAGAATATGGTTTTCAGCATTTGTTCTCTTCTCCATATACTCCAGAGCAAAACGGAGTTGTGGAAAGGAAGAATAGATCTCTTCAAGAAATGGCTAGAACACTCTTAATTGAAAGTAATATCTCTTTACGATTTTGGGCTGAAGCAGTTTCAACATCATGTTATATTATCAATAGAGTTTTTCTAAGACCTATTCTAGAAAAAACCCCTATGAACTATTTAAAGAAAAGAAGCCTATTGTTTCATATTTTCATGTATTTGGATGCAAATGTTTCATACTGAAAAATGCAAATGATCGAGTTGGTAAGTTTGAAGAAAAGTCGATGAAGGCATCTTCCTTGGATATTCAACCACAAGCAAGGCATACAGAGTATACAATAAGAAGACTCAAACAGTGGAAGAATCAATGAATGTCAAATTCCAAGATTCTACACAAAATGAATCCATTCAGACTCATCTCGAAGAGACTGAACCTGCTCCAGACTCTACAAAGTCTAAATCTCAAGAAGCAGCCCAGACTTTGAAGGACCAGCAACAAGTGATTGTTGAAGATTCTAGTGAAGGAAGTAACCATCAATCTGATAAATTAACCAGCAACTGGAAACATAAGTCTAGTCATCCCAAAGATCTTATTATTGGCGACATTAATGAAGGAATTCGCACAAGATCCAAAAGGCGAGAAAAGTCTAGTGCTGTGGCTCTTATTTCTGAAATAGAACCCAAGAGCATAGAAGAAGCTTTATCCGATGAAAGCTGGATTGAAGCTATGCAAGAAGAACTCAGACAATTCAGAATTAATGATGTCTGGGAACTTACTCCAAAACCAAAAGGTAAATCTGTCATTGGAGCTAAATGGGTTTTCAGAAACAAGATGGACGAGAAAGGCAAGGTCGTAAGAAACAAAGCAAGACTCGTGGCCAAGGGATACACACAAGAAGAAGGGATCGACTATGATGAGACTTACGCACCAGTAGCGAGGTTAGAAGCAATTCGTTTATTACTTGCATTTGCTTGTCATAAAAATTTCAGGTTATTCCAAATGGATGTCAAAAGTGCTTTCCTAAATGGATTTATCTATGAGGAAGTTTATGTGGAACAACTACCTAGGTTTGAAGACCCAAGGAAACCAGACTCAGTATTTAGACTCAAAAAGGTCCTATATGGCTTGAAACAAGCACCTCGAGCTTGGTACGACAGATTAAGTAAGTTTTTAATTCGAAATGGTTTTATTAAAGGTAAAGTAGACATTACTCTTTTTATTAAAAGAGAAAGCAAAAGTTTTCTGCTTGTTCAAATATATGTCGATGATATTATTTTTGGATCCTCTAATGAAAGTTTATGCAAAAAATTCTCTAAGACTATGCAGGATGAATTTGAAATGAGCATGATGGGTGAGTTAACCTTCTTTCTTGGACTTCAAATAAAACAATTGGAGGAAGGAACTTTCATTCATCAAGAAAAGTATGCAAATGATCTTGTTAAAAAGTTTGGACTGGGCAATTGCAAAACGGCTGATATACCAATGTCAAGTTCCTTGAAGATAGACAAAGATGAAGGAGGAAAGAAAGTCAATCAAAAGCTATACATGAGTATCATCGAATCACTTCTTTATCTTACTGCTTCTAGACCTGACATTTTGTTTAGTGTTTGCATTTGTGTCATATTTCAATCAGACCCAAAAGAATCTCATTTAAATGCTGCGAAGCGTATTATCAAATATATTTCATCAACTTCAAGCTTTGGTCTCGGTATCCAAAAAGGGAGACTTTACTCTTCTTGGATATTCGACGCGAGACCTTGCTGGATGCGAGTCGATAGAAAGAGCACCTCGGGTACTGTCAACTACTTGGAGAGGGGGACGGTGTCTTGGTTTTCAAGAAAGCAAAGTACAGTAGCCCTCTCTACAGCAGAAGCAGAGTATATAGCTCTCGGAAGTTGTTGTTCGCAAATTATGTGGATAAAACAACAGCTAAGAGATTTTGGAATTGAAGACTCATGCATGAAGATTAATTGAGACAACACCAGTGCTATCAATCTCACAAAAAATCCAATTCTCTACTCAAGAGCAAAGCATATAGAGATTCGACATCACTTTATTAGAGACCATGTTCAAAATGGAGATGTTTCAATCCAATATGTTGATTCAAAGAACCAACTAGCGGATATATTCACAAAGTCTCTGGAGAAAAATCAATTTGAAACCATTCGCTTCAGACTCAACATTTTAAGGTATGAGGAGATCAAAGTCTAAAGACTCTCAAACTCAGACATACAAGACTTTAACGGTAAGTTAGTCTTGGTATGACCGTTAGACTGTAAGTTAGTCTTTCTCTCTCTCGAATCTTATCTTGAAAAGGTACGATTGTCAACCGTGTTTTATTGCTATCTTTAATCGGCGTAATTATTGCATCGTTTCCTTTTCGAAAAAGAACTTATTTTTTAAATGACTATTTTCGCGGAAAAAGGTTAGTTATTTTTAAAAAGGCATCTTTTTACTTTCCTTTGTGACGGTTCGTTTATCTCTCTTTTTAATCGATTGTGCACTGTTGATTCCTCTTCACTTTACTCTCGAAAACCCTAGAAAGCATCGATCTTCCATTCCCGTTTTTCTCACTTGTTTAATCTTCGAAAAAGTTGTTATCTTTCTTGGGAAAGTCAAGCAAGGAATCTTCCAAAAACTGAGAAAGATGTCATCTTCAAGAAAGTCTTCGAGAATCGCAAGTAGGGGACCACGGCGAATGAGTGAGGGGCCTACGCACTTCGATCTTACTGAAGAAGAAGTGTCTCCAGAATAGCGACAGAGCCCACAACATTCTCAGCAGCGTCATTCTCCTCCATCTAGTCCTCAAGGCGTTGATCATCAACAAGAGGAAGAAATCATTGAAGATGCAGATCCAGTAAGAGCTCAAAAGCCCGATTTTATTTATAAGCTGTATCGTGCCTTAAAAGGAACTCGTACTCCCTTGAACTATGTCGATGATTTTCTTAAAGACAAAGGATATGGGAACGAATATATATTTTTGCGAAAAATGGAAAGTTTGGGAATTGCTCGACAAGAGGTGGTTGAGGAAACCCTTGCAAATATTCCAAGTGATCCTCGTGATTGGGGACCGAATCCTGTAGATGGGAATGATGATGACAAATTGTACAGCCAATTTCAACCAAGAATGGGTGTTGCGGTTGAAAGTCAAGGAAAAATGGGAGATTTGTTCAGATCGAAGGAACAAAAGGATTTGTACTCGAAATTGCTGAAGCGTGGGGTAATAAACCCTAGGAGTGTGGATTTTGATTTTCTGGATGCTGTGAATGTGAACTTGAGGGAGAAATTCGGTTATCTTCAACTTGAAACGTTCTGCTCCGACACTACAGAGGCCTATGCTGAACTAACCACATATTTCTATTCAAATCTTAGCTTTTTGGATGCGAATAGATTTTCTTTCAGTGTCAAAGATCAAGACTATGTTGTGGATATGAATATGCTGGCAGATGTGTTAGGAGTTGAGAGAGGAAGATATCAACCAATCAAAGTTTCCATTGCTCGGGCCACACTGGAACTTGTGAAGGATAGGAGAACAGAGGAGAAGATCACCTACCTAAGGATGAGTGCATTCAATATCTTGCTTCACAAGATTGTGATCAATTGCCTCCGACCAAAATCAACCTCCAAGACTGATGTTTCAAGTTCAGAGGCAAAGCTGATGTATGCCATCCTCATTGGGAAAAGGTTTTCTCTCCCTCACACTATCATGTTTCACATGTATAGAGCGATGATGAAGGACAGAGGTCAACTTCCTTATCCAAGCCTTGTGACGAAGTTATTTAGACATCTAAATATTCAGTCTCCGCAAATCTTTTGTGTTTGATCGTGCGATCATATGGTGGTAGGACTGAAGATGGTGACCAAAATGCGTCTGAAGGAACTGAACAAGGAGTTGGAGAAATTCAATGAGAAGACTCCAGTTAAAGCTCATCAAACCTCTTCTTCAAAAAGGAAAGGAAAGGAGCCCTTGGTTACTTCAAAACCAAAAAGAAGAGCTCTTATTGTGGAAGATGAAGAAGATGATGACCTTACCATTTCGGCCATAGCTTTGAGAAAGCTAAGTCGTATTGTTCTAGAGTCAATGGAACAGCGTGAGACAGAAGGAAAGGAAAGAGAAGGCCAAGAGGAAAGAGAAGAAAAGGAGAGAGAAGAAGAAGCAAGAGAAGAAGAAGAGAAAGAAGAAGAAAGAGCAGTTGGCGAAAAAGAAGCAGAGGAGGAAAGACCTGGAAAAGAAAGAAGAGAAGAAGGAGAACCTGAGGAACACTCCTCTCCACCTGTAGGCATGGAAACAGGGGGAGATCAAGAGAAAGGAGGGAAGTCCTCATATCCTGATGTAAGTGAAGGAGTCAGTCGCTCACCTGCAGACCTAGAGGACATTTATGCCTCTCAATTTCCAGAAGAAGGTCATGAAGTTTCATCGCCAAAACTGCGAGATTATTCTGATATGCCATCATCTGCAGAACGTGCTGAAGCCAATACACAGACCGACAGCTCAACCGATTTTCGCAGAATTATGGATATTCTCTTGGAGATGCGCGGTCAAATTTATGCCTTGGGATGCGAGGTTCAAATCTTGCAAAATGTGGGTCAAGTTTCTTCATGTTCATTGAATGATAAAATCCAAGCCCTCTCTGTTCAGATTCAGGCCAATGCCAAGGGTGAGGAAATTGCACAACTGAAGGAAGACTTGAAAAAGCTAGAAGGGATCGTTCAGTCCATGGGAGATTTCCAACTTGTCCGCGTTCCCAAGCAATCTTGACTTCATTCCATTTTCATCTCAACCTTTTTAATACTGACAAAAAGGGGGAGAGATGCAAGAGATTTGAACACTTTGATTTTTAATCGTTTGTTTGACTGTTTGGTTTGTTTGATTTGGATTGATGTTTGACTTTAAATTTTGTGTCTGGATTTGAATTTGGATGATTGCTATTGACTGCTATTGATATCTTATGGATAGCTTTATCATATTCAAGACTAACCTATTTTCTGTGATTGCAGATTCTAGTGTTAGCCATTTATCTCTGTAAGATATGCACATGTGTTTGAGAAATGTTTTGCAGGTCAAAGTTGTCCAAATCTACAGGAAAGTTTTGTCACCATCAAAAAGGGGGAGATTTTTGGAGAAATCTTCTTGAAATGTTTTGAAGCTGACAAAACGTTTCCATCAGTCTAGTCTGAAAGTTTGCAGACTCTACTATTTAAAGTCTGAAAACCTCTGGACAGCCAGACTCAAGACTTAAAGTCTATCCTCATTGACAGTCTCTAATCCGTTGAAGAAAGGTTATCCAGAACTGGATGTTTCGTTAAAGGCATGACCTTATCAACTGGAGAAGATCTCGTGGCTGGAAAAGACATAACGGAATCCTTTGATTAATTGAGATTGACTCGATGATTGAAGATCCGATGATTGACTGAATATTCTTAGAATGTTCTACTTATGGAAACCGAGATCCTTATTGTATGGACGAACATGATTGATGGGCTATCGACACGTTCCTTTAATAGCTCGAATAATCTTCTTAATTGATTCCGTCCAACGGGTAGATTGGAGGAATTCCTTTGGTAAGTGCCAACGGGTATGATGGCATAAAGGAGTATATAAGGAAGACGTTCTAAGTTGTTCAAGATGTGGGCGATAGAAAAATTCCAAAGTCTGAAAGCTTCCTGTTGTTTAAACAATTTCTTTGAGCGAAACATTGTATTCAAAAGAGAGTCTATATTTGTGAGAAACCTTGAGGAGGTGTGGTAGAACATCTACACTGTGGAATCAAGGGAAAGCTGTGGTGTAACTTCTCTTTTGTACATAGTGGAATCCAGCCGGTGGGTTGTCAGTGCGAAAGAGTGGACGTAGGCTTGGAATAAGCCGAACCACTATAAACCCCGTGTTCAATTTTCTCTTCCTTACTCTCTTTACCTTGATCGTATTTCATTTTGTTAATCAAGAAAGAATTTCCTTTCTATCGTTTGCAAAGAATCGCTTCCGTATCTCGATAAATTGTTTATGCACCTATTCACCCCCTCTAGGTGCTTATACTAGCTATCTCACATATGAACTTTTTATTTTCTTAATTAACCACCTCAGCAAAATCAAAAAAAAAAAAAAAAAAATCAATCAACTGAATTTTTTTAATTACAACAATGTAATTTTTTTAATTATAAAAAAACAATAAACTTTTAAAAAGATAGTATTTATAGAGTAGGAGTCGTTCCCTCTATTTTACCTCTCTATTTTTGTGTACGTGACTCCTCTGTTCATTTTTCACCCTCTCCCCATTCTTATTATTATGATGGACAACGATGAGACTTTTCGGATTCTTGAAGAAGAGAAGAATGATGAGATTCAAGAAGAGAGAAAGAGAAACAAAGAACGTAAGCATTACCATCGTGTTGTCCATAAATTTAGAGCTAAGCGTTGCCGTCATCTTGCTCAAAAAAATAGAAATAGCAAAGATGACGGTGATGCGTTGGGAAGGAAGTTGCATGGGAGACACCAAGCAGAGCCACGGATGGAAATGCCTTTGTAACTCAAGTTTTTTTGGAAAGATGAGGCACTAGAACCAATATCAGAATCCCATGAAGAGATAGAGATGAACAAGTTGTGGAGCGAGATGGACATGTTGTCTTAGAGTCGGAGAAGATGGTTCTCCTAGAGAACTTTCTCCCAAACCCTATGTAAATATCAAATATGTGTAATATAGATTTTATTACTATTCTTTGGCTCTTCTTCATTGATATTACGTTTTTTTAATTGGAAATATTTTAGAGTAACATTACTAGAGCATAAATCAAAAAATAACTTTCTTGCAATTATAACCGGTCCTACCAGGACGATGTGCAAGATGCTGCTAGGGATAGCACCAAGTCCAACGCCATTGAGGACGGGGACATCCATAAGGTGATAGCGGCTTCTCTTCTCTAAAACATGCCCTAGAGCCTCAACAAGAAGGACGACAATGGTGATGAACCAATTCCGACCGAAACTTGATCATCCTTGCGAAAGCAAAAGCCCTACAGTGAAACAAGTCATGCTTCTAATTCTAAGTCCAATCGATTTACGTGTGAAATTTACTTCCACCCAAGGACGAGTGGCAACCTATTTCGGATTAAAAGTTGTAGTCACGTGTATTGCATCTATTGCGTTGCTAAGTATGTAGTTTCAAAGCTTGACAATTACGTGACACTTATAGATGGCCTTGTCTCAAGCTGTGGCGGCATTATGAAATTGGAGTATTGTCGGTTGATACTCCCTTCAGAGGTATTCGATTGCTAGGGCATAGCATTATACGAGGCAGGGATTTTAGAGGAAGAAAGATTTTACTGCTGCTCGGCATTGTTGATTTGCAACCAAGGCACAATGGTGGTGATGGAATCAAAGTGTCCGAATTACTGGAGATTGTTTTGTGCACAGTGTAATGTGCCATGGCATGCAATGATAAATATGTTAAAGATGAAATATAAATTGTTGAACAATTTGAATAAATTAAAGATGGAATATAAGCTGTTGGATAGGTTGAATATGTTAAATATTGAATATAAGTTGTTAATAAATTAAAGATGAAATATAAGTTATTGAATAGTTTGAATAGATTAAAGATGGAATGTAAGTTATTAAATATATTGAATATGTTAAAGATGGAATATAAATTGTTAAATAGGTTAAATATGGAATATAAGTTGTTTAATACTTTGAATAGGTTAAAGATAAAAAGTAAGTTGTTGAATATGTTGAATAGATTAAAGATGAAATATAAGCTGTTAAATAGGTTAAAGATGTAATATATGTTGTTAAATAATTTGAATATGTTAAAGATGAAATGTAAACTATTGAATAAGTTGAATATGTTAAAAGGGGAATGTAAATTGTTGTATATGACTAGAATAACAAAAAAAGAGACAGTTTTGTTAGAACCAAACTGTAACATCTTGAAATTCGACCCCATTTCGATAAAGTGAAATGGGCATTTCGTCGGCGTGCCTATGGCCCTTTTTCTCTGAGCTGATCACTCACGAGTTAACTAACCTATTGGGTAAAGCCGTTAAGGGATGTATCAGCTGTAAAATCCCTAAAAGCTACATAATTGGTTGGATTGAGCTAAAATCACGTATGATCGATTTTTAACCACAAAATTGGACTCGATTTCGGGAATCGAATTTTAAGCGCGTCATAATTCTTATTTTTAGGATCCTGTCTCATCGCTCGTCAATTTATTGACGGGTCCGAAATTTCAATAAAGAAATTATCGGAAGAAAATTGAAGACCAAAAGAAAATAGAAAGGAGAAGGAAAAGAGAAAAGGAAAATTGCATAAAGGCATTATGCATTTTATGTTTCCCTTTTCTCTCTCTCCCCCTTTTTCTTTCTCTCCCTTTTTCCTCTCCTTTTTCTCTTTTTCTTTCTTTTCTCTCTCTCTCCTCTCCCCTTTTCCCTCCCCCTCGTGCGATTCCCCCCACCGCCTATTCTCTCTCTCTCTCTTCCCTTTTTGACTGGTCAATGCATATCCTCTCCTCTCTCTTCTTTCTTCCCGCACACGACCGAACTAGCTTCTTCTTCTCCTTCTTTCTTCGCGAGCGAACCAGAACCAGAAGCTGCAGCTCCGTCGCCGCCCGTCCCGCCGCCGCACCGCCGCTCGCACGCCCACAACAGCCGCCCACCCGTGCGCCTGCCGCCGTCTCACCGTCCGCGCGTGCCCAGGCGTTCCTCCCCCGCGCGATCCAGCTCTGCTCAGCTCGGTTCCGCCCTGTTCCGCCCTTGTCCGGCCACCTCCGGCCACCGCCCAGCCCCGCCGGACCTCCCCCGTGTTCCCCTCACCCTCCGCCGACTTTCCCTCGCCGCCCTAGCCGTCGGAGCAGCCCCGACCAGGCCCCGTCCAGCAAACCCGCGAGTGGGTTTCCAGCTGGTTCAAGGCCGTTTCGGGCCGTTTCCAGGCCCCGGATCCGTGAGTCGCTTTGGGAAGAATCGTTCCTCGCGCCGCCGCCGTTGGATTGATCCAATTTGCGCGCGATTTGGTGAGTATTCTCACTAATCCAGGATTAGTTGGCTAATTATGCTTAAGGTTGGTTTAGTTTTAATTAATTATGTTTAGGTTGTTAGATTAGAATAAATTAGCAATTATTAGTCAATTGTGATGCGATTTAGATAAATTGATTGCGCAATTACAAGTAGACGTGGTCTACTAATTATTGGAAGTGCCTCGGGATTTTTCCCAACCCTTGGTGGGCCCCAATTAGGCTTTTCGGGCCTAAGTGGAATTTTTAGTATGTAAATATTAATTTTCAGAATTAAATTAAATAATTATTTATTTTCCGAAAATTCAACTGAGATGGTCTGGAACCGGAAAATTATGCTGATGACCATGGTGAAGTCTGTTTATTTAATCGGGCTTTATTCTGAGCTAAATTGAATTTTTAATATTAATTATTTAATTTTCGAAATTAATTAATTAATTAATTAATTATTTTTCGGAAATTAAGATTTTGATGGCCGACGACCGAAATCTCGTGCTGATCGTCGTGGCGCAGTTCGTTTATTTATTTGAGCTCCACGTTGTATGGAATTGAATAAATTGTGATATTTTAGGATTTACCCTAAATTGATTGGAATTAATTGAGATTGAATTGTTGATTGGTAAATGGCCAAGTATGTTATTCAGTATTTATAATGCTTTGTAGAGTTGATTTAATTATTTGATTGAGAAATCGTTGGGCATTGGTTGTCGGTATAGAAAGTAGATTGGTAATCACTTGAAAGAGGATACGTGGGCTCGGTGAATTGGAATGTCACCTGGAGAATGCACGTGAGTTCAGTGGTTGAATATGTCACCTTGGCGAAAAGGTCGCCTGAGAGAATGCACGTGGCTCGGAGACTCGGTATGTCCTCCTTGAGAATGCATGTGGCTCGGTGACAGAAAGGGCACGTGGCTCGGTGATCTGATGCGTCACTTTGGTAAGCGAGTACCTTAGAGAATGCACGTGGGCCCAACATTCCGGAATGGCATCTAAAAGGGCACGTGGCTCGGTGAATTGATGCATCACTTTGGTGAGATAGCACCTAAGAGAATGCACGTGGGCCCGGGCATCATAAAAAGGACACGTGGCTCGGTGATTTGATGCGTCACCTTGGCAAATGAGTGCCTTAGAGAATGCACGTGGGTCCAGTATTTGAGAATGACATCTAAAAGGGCACGTGGCTCGGTGACTTGATGTACCACCTTGGCGAAGAGGTCGCCTTAGAGAATGCACGTGGGCCCAAGGTTCGAGGCACGTGGACTCGGAGACTTGGAAGGTCGTCCTGGAGAATGCACGTGGCCTAGCTTTTAAATATCCCATAGTGGGGATTGATTCGTATGACATGTAATCGACTGGTTCGATTTGTTTTGAGTAAATTGGTGTTTATTGTGAATTGTACTGACTTGCAGGTGGGATCTGAGGCCAAGGTAAGTCCTCTGCCCTGTGCGTGTTTAGGCAGCCTTTAGTATAATGGTTTACTAATTGGGCTTAGTGGGGTAGAACTCGCTGAGACGTAGTCTCATCCCAGTTTGGGGAAACCATTTTAGGACCCCGCTGAAGAGCTGAGAAGGAGGAATCCAAGAAGGAGACCTCGGAGGCGAATCTTAAGGAGAAAGATTTTTGGAAGAAGAAGACAATCCTGAGAGGGGCCTTGAGTACGGCCCAGTTCGTCTAAGTTTCTGTCTTCTTTTGAGGTCTCCATTTTGATGTGAATAGAGTTTAGAGTAAAAAGTTGTGAAGTGCTCTGGTTTGTGTTTTGTATAAAAGTTTGGTTATAAGTTTCAATATGAAAAATATGGCCCTGCTTTTCTATCCCATCATTTTATTGTCTGGGGATTTTAACTGCTTCTGCATGTGCTTAATAAATGAAAGGGTTGGGGATACATAGTCCTGGGATATCGCATTATAAAATCGACTAAAGTTGAAGGATGTGTGCGTGCTCGAGGATCGGGGCGTGACATCCAGTTTAAGCAGCGTCCTTTTATTTTTAATATTGCTAGGCTCCATTATTACACAACTATAGACAAAATTTTATTTCCTCTCTCCGTTTTGTAATAATAGTTGCCTGCCACAGACGAAATTTTTATTTTCTTAATTAACCACCTTAGAAAAATCCAAAAAAGCAAAAAAGAAAAAATCAACAAACTGAATTTTTTTAATCATAAAAATGTAATTTTTTAATTATAAAAAAGCAATAAACGCTTAAAAAGATAGTATTTACAAAGTGAGAGCCATTTCCTCTATTTTACCCCTCTATTTTTGTATAGGTGTCTCATCTCTTTATTTTTCACCCTCTCCCCATTCTTATTATTATGATGGACAACAATGAGACTTTTCGGATTCTTGAAGAAGAAGAGAAGAATGATGAGATTCAAGAAAAAAGAAAGAGAAACAAAGAATGTAAGCATTGCCATCGTGTTGCTCATAAATTTAGAGGTAAGCGTTGCCGTCGTCTTACTCATAAAATTAAAGATAACAAAGATGACGGTTGTCGCGACCAATTTTTTCGGGTGTGAACCACCTAGAGTTTGGCTAATGGATTGTTAAGCCTAGATTTAACGCAGGCTCTCCCAAGCCCATACCAATTTGCGACTTAGGTTCAAATTTTTAACATGCAATTGATTTTCAATTAGGAGTCGCCACTAATCTATTTTTGGTGGGTCGATTAGAAACACAAGTAAAATAATGGGAGAATTATTTTACTCCTATGAACCAGAGACTATGGGTACGGGGATTTGGTTACGCTAGAATTCTCTAACGCCCTTTCGGTACCTTTTTTTTTTTTTTTTTTTGAAAAATGTTTGGCAAGCAGTTTGGATTGATTTTAAATCTATTTCCCTAACATGTGAGGTGGTCATACAGGTGCACAATCCACCAATTTAACACCCAAATAAACAATAAATAAATTGCAAAAACTTATCTCAAAACAACAAAAGTATTTGCAATGTTAAATTAAAATCCACATCAATAATCCTAGATATGGTTTCTAATTAACACGCAATTTTTTTTTTCACTTAATTAATGAAAATCATGCAATATGCACTGCAATATTAACTAAATGACCTAATTCTAATGACATGTAACTTCTAATTAAATGGGCCTAGCAAAAATACTAAATGACATGCATCTCAATGAATCTAACCCTAATGACATGCATATGATATTTTTTCTTTTTCCTAAAATAATGCATTTTATCCTAAATAATCAAATTAATTTAACCTATGACATTTTTTGTTTTTTTTTTTTTCATGAAATTCGAAATTTGGTGAAATGTGAAAATTACCTAATTAGATTAAGATCCTATTTAATTTATATTAGGAATTAGGTTAAGCCATATCCTAATTTAAACTAAAATATTATCTTAACCAAAATGATCCTAAATTGCAATATATCTAAAAATATACCTAAACTTATAATAAATTAAAAAATTATCTAAATTAAATTAAGTGCAATTTATATCCTAATATGCAATGACGTGCAAAATGTACTCTAACTCTACATGATACATGCATGATGATTTTTTTTTTTTTTTTTTTTTTTTTTTTTTGTAAATTTCGAAACTAATAATTGCCAAATAATTAAACATACAATCCAAGTTAAAAAATGAACTAGCAACCTAAATTAATTGATTTCATTTTTTTATTTTTGAAAATTCGAAATAAAATTCCTATTATGAATGCAAACCCTAAAACTACATTTTTTTTTTTATTTTTTTTAAGAAAACTAACCTAAGTAACACCACAGCAAATAAAGTAATATTGATATCCAAATTGACGAACCATATCTCGCGCATGAGATCGGGTTGGCCAATTTCACATAAATCATGAATCGGATCTCGGGCAGGAGATCGGATTGGCAATTTTTTAAGTAATTGCGAGTCGGATTTCGAGCGCGAAAATCGGACTGACAATCACTAATTTCAAGGCAATTTCATATCATGGAATTTCAATTTCACATTAAAGGAATAATTACACTAAAAAGATAAAATAAAATAGCAAAAATAATAAAAAAAAATAAGATAAAGAAAATACCTAAATTTTCTTTTGCGTTTCTCTTTTTCTTTTCTTTTTTTTTCTAAAAAGAAAAAGAAAAATAAAGCTGGTGGCCGGTCCGGCGAGGGGAGATCATCGGCTAGGGTTCCGGCGAGGGCACCGGGAGCGGCGCGACGGCGGCACAGCAACAGGGGCTTCGGGGATCGGCGCGGCGGCGTCGTGGCACCAGGGGCTTCGGGATCAGCACAGGACGACGTCGGCTCTGGGAGTGGGCGTCGCGGGCAGGGGACCCTGGGCACTGGCAAAGGCGAGGCGGAAGCGATGACAGGGCGGTGCGGCAAGATCGGCGGTCGGCGTCGCGGGTAGGGACGAGGAGACATGGACGGCGTCGGATCTAGGCTGGTTGCTGTTCAGATCTGCAGGTGGCAAGCGGTGTCGAGCTGCGGGCGTCGGGGCGGCATGGCGGCTCTTCGGGACAACGACACAGCGGCATTGGGAAGGTTGGCTTGGCGGCGGCGCGACTCTGGGTCGCCGATGGCTCGGCGGTCGGCGCGGGCAAGCGGGGACGGCACGGGTAGACACCCCCCCACGAGGAAGATGAATAGTCGAGGGGGATTTTCCTTTTTATTTTTTTATTTTTTTCGGTTTTTCTCTCTCTTACCTCACTTTTCACTGTTTGCTTTTTGTGTCTTTTTTCGACAGAAAAGAACTCCCCATGCTCCCACCGTACGCGACTCCTTTTATACACCAAAAAATTGTATCTCCATGGTATATTTCATTGCCAACTTTGCTCGTGCAAAATACTATGGAATATATCATCCCATCACGCGCACTATTTTTTTTTTTTTTTTTTCAATATTTCATTTGAGAATTTCCTTTCTGGTCAAAAATATATCCCTCGATGTATATTTTCTAAATATATGAAAATCCCAACGGAATATGTGAAAAATTTTGCACTCGTCGTCGGTCCAATAAAAAAAAAATGTTCCTAAATTATATGCCATGCGATTTTTTTTTTTTTGGTAAAAATTAACCCTAAAAATTATGCAAAAATTTAGGTGTCAACAGCTGCCCCTCTTTGAAGGTGAGCTCGCAGAGGTTGCCTTCAAAGACAAATTGAGACCTAAATTTGGTAATGCTCATGCAATGAATGATTTTTTGTTGGAACATGAATTCCATTTTTAATGTAATTTATATGATGCATGGAAATGCAAATGATAGATGAACCTACCTGAAATAACTTACCTTCGAGGATGATAGAGTGATTCAAGATAGTTGGTGTTACATGTTTAGGACCCGTACCTTTCTACAGTCGCCTAAAATAGTAACAAGGAGACTACTTTCCTAGGACTCGTACCTTTCTACGGTTGCTTAATACAGCAGCAAGGTTTCCTAGAACCCGTACCTTTCTACGGTCGCCTAGTATGGTAGTGTTTGGTTGTGTCTAGGACCCGTATCTTTCTACAGTCGCCTTGACAAAAGAAAATTGATTTTCCAGGACCCGTACCTTTCTACAATCGCCTGAATAGGGAAATTGCTTTTCCAGGACCCATACCTTTCTACGGTCGCCTGTTAGAGCAATAAATGTTGTCTAGGACCCGTACCTTTCTACGGTCGCCTAAACGGGGATTCGCTTTCAAGGACCCGTACATTTCTACAGTCGCCTAAATAAGGAATCATTTTCCAGGACCCGTACCTTTCTACGGTCGCCTGTTAGAGCAATAAGGTTGTCTAGGACCCGTACCTTTCTACGGTCGCCTGTTAGAGCAATAAGGTTGTCTAGAACCCGTACCTTTTTACTATCGCCTAAACGGGGATTCGCTTTCCAGGACCCGTACCTTTCTACGGTCGCCTGAATAAGGAATCATTTTCTAGGACTCATACCTTTCTACGGTCGCCTGAACTGAGGTAATTGCTTTTCCAGGACCCGTACCTTTCTACGGTCGCCTGTTAGAGCAATAAGGTTGTCTAGGACCCGTACCTTTCTATGGTCGCCTAAACTGAGCTTTTGCTTGGCTAGGAACCAAACCTTTCTTCGGTCGCCTAACGTTGCAGCATAGATTATATGACCAGGACCCGAACCTTTCTTCGATCGCTTTAATTAGATTGAATCTGGAAAAATTTTGGGGGACAACTCAATTGAGTGTTGGTATGCTTAAAAGGGAATACTTGTGCAATGACAAATATTCAAGATATGGATAGAGATATACTTACCTGGTAACATCTCCGATCTTCGGGGATACGTCTCCTGCAAAACATGGTTGTAGGAGAGGCAACATGCATTTGTAATCATAAACATGCATCAATATAATGGAGGTTCATGATGATGGTCCATTAATCTTGCACTACCTAATTTCCATTTTGAACACATGAGTGTCATGAATGTGTCAAATGAGGGATCATTTGGTTTGAAAGGACTTTTTCTCTCATCCTCATTAAAATGGCAATTTC
The DNA here is from genome assembly GCA_014182375.1 of Eucalyptus virginea. Classification (NCBI taxonomy): domain Eukaryota; kingdom Viridiplantae; phylum Streptophyta; class Magnoliopsida; order Myrtales; family Myrtaceae; genus Eucalyptus; species Eucalyptus virginea. The sequence goes on along the minus strand of CM024520.1, from coordinate 4,649,036 downwards.
ATCCTGACCTTTGATGCAGGATTTTGTCAATCACTCTATCTCACCATCGTCATGCCAAACAAGGGTCTGAGCAATCTCGCAAGTGGTACGATCTCACCAATCTGAGAGGTCTTTAAAAGGGACCGTAATGTGGGCTTAGTCAACGGCTTAACAAAGGGGACTCTTTGAGTCGAAGCTTTTTGAAAAATGAATGATATTTCACCATCATCTTGGGGGTTTACAAGTCAAGAAACATGATAAATGAAGTAGAAATTGTCTTACTCGCACTTCTTCAAGCGATGCTTTCAAACGTTTGAACTTTTACGTTAATTCAAGTGGCCTAATCTGAAGAGACTTTGCAAGGGACGTAACATAGGCTAAGTTTATGGGTTGAGAAACGAAATGATGATTAGGCCTAAAAAGTGTTTAGAGGGTCAAAGTTGGTGATCATCTTGACATTTCCATCACTTTTTCAATGTTGAAAATTTTCTTGACATCACAACTTCATTGATTGCAACAACATTTGAGTTTTTTTTTTGTTGGGTACCACCTTGTTGGGGATACGACTCAAGTGTTTGAATTTTCTCTTTGGGGCATTAGCCTTGCTTTTACCAGGCGCACTGCTTTTTCGTGCCCCTCATTCTCATTCATTTTTCTTCACTTCTTTTTCATGGGCATTGGCCTTGCTTTTACCAGGCACACTGCTTTTTTATGTCCCTTAGTTCTATTTCAATTTTTGCGCACAGTACATGCGTAAAGGAATTACACTTTGGATGACACTCGAACTTTCAAGGGTCTTCATCTGTCTTTTGCCTTGCCCCAGTGTGGGGGATGATCACCAACTGGGTTTAATGCGAAACGAATTCATAAGCTCAAGGTGGCTATGCAATGGATAAAGTGTATAGGATAGATAATGAACTACTCTTCATCATTCCAAGGCACTTTAAATTATTGTACAAATTACACCGCGAAAGCAATACTCGAAGATTGATGCAAGTGTGAGTAAAAAAATTCCTACAATTCATTTCAAATCTTGTTCTAGTATGGGACGATCCTTGATAGGGATAATTTTTAAAAAGCTCTTCATGTGTGTGGGCTCAAAGGGCTGAACAATGGATATACTTGTAGTGTTTCGAGTAGCAGAAGAAACTGCTTCTCATCACCTCAGTTGACGTACCTTTTGCGAGATCACCCTTTTTCGTAGGCATGGAATTTTTCCACACAACTCACTGGAGGTTAGTGTATGAAACAATATATGGAACAGGGTTTGCCTTTCATCATTTCAGAGTATCACATTTGACACATTCAATCTACTCACATAATTCATCAAGGAAAACACGCAATATTTGCAACAAATTTACACAATTGAATTTGCAACTTAATGAGGCAATTTATTCAAAACATGACATGGCAAATTCTATCATGGGTAATACTTCTTGACAGCATCTGAATTAACTGGAGTGGAAAACTCACGACCATCCATTTCTGCCAAGATCAAAGCACCGCCATGAAGTACCTTCTTTACCACATATGGGCCACTGTAGTTTGGAGCAAACTTCCCCCTAGGATCTGGAAAAATCGACAACAGCTTCCTTAGAACAAGATCATTTACCTCGAAATGTCTCGGTCGTACCTTCCGATTGAAGGATCTGGCCACTCTCTGCTGATAAGTTTGGCCATGACAAAGAGCCTTTAGTCTTTTCTCATCGATCAAGTTCAACTGTTCAAGTCTTTGCTGCGACCATTCTGACTCAGATAATTCCACTTGGGATAATACTTTCAGGAAATGAATCTCCACTTCCACAAGCAGAAATGCCTCCATGCCATATACCAAAGCAAAAGGAGTTGCCCCGGTAGAAGTACGAATCGATGTTCGGTATGCCATCAATGCGAAGGGTAATCTGTCATGCCAATCTCGATAATTCTCAGCTGTCTTAGCCAAGATCTTCTTAATATTCTTATTGGCCGCTTCAACAGCCCCGTTCATTTGAGGGCGATAAGGGGACGAATTCAGATGCTTGATCTTGAACTCGCTAAACAACTCATCAACAAGCTTGTTGTTCAAATTTGTCTTGTTGTCAGTGATAATTGTTTCAGGGACACCATAGCGAGCAATTATGTCATGTTTAATGAACTTCGCAACATTGCGAGCGGTGACACTTGCAAATGACGTAGCTTCGATCCATTTGGAGAAATAGTCTATGGCCACTAAAATGGATCGATGCCCATTGGAAGCCTTCGGGTTTATTGGGCCGATCACATCAATGCCCCACATTGAGAAGGGCCATGGCTCGGAAAACTGGTGCAGCTCAGTTGGAGGAACATTTATCTTATCACCATGGACTTGGCAACGATAACATCTTCGAACATGCTAAATACAGTCACCCTCTAGTGTGAGCCAATAATAACCTAATCTCATGATCTTCTGAGCCAACATGTGCCTATTCATATGAGGGCCACACACCCCTTTGTGAACTTCTTGTATAATTTGAGTGGCTTCAGCTGCACCCACACACCGTAACAAGACTGAATCATAAGATCTTTTGTACAAATTCTCACCACTGACGAAAAACTTTGAGACCATCTTCATGATGTACTTCCTATCAGCTGGAGTGCTTCCTTCGGGAAATTCCTGCCTTTTAATGTAGCTCATGATATCGTAATACCATGGTTTTCCATCAGGTTCTTCAGTTATGATCATACAGTAAGATGGCTTCGGTAAAACCTCTATCTTCAAAGGCTCAACCTCTAACCCGTCAGTGACTTGCAACATAGGCGACAAAGTCGCGAGTGCATCCGCAAATTGATTATGAGACCTTGGCAAGTATTCAAATGAAATTTCGTCAAACTCCTTTACCAAATCTTCTAAGTACTTGTGGTACGGGAGCAATTTGGCGTCTTTAGTCTTCCATTCACCTACGGTCTGAAGTATGATTAGTGCCGAATCTCCAAATACCATTAACTTGGCCACACCCATCTCGATTGCGGCTTGAAGTCCGAGAATGCAAGCCTCATACTCGGCCACATTGTTAGTGCATGGGAATATCAATTTTGCAGCTACCGGATAGTGTTGTTCATCTGGGGATATCAGAATTGCCCTAGTACCAAAACCAGACAAGTTTATAGCTCCATCAAAGAACATCTTCCATGAGTCTCCATTTACACTCAAGACACGGTCATCAAGGAAACTGTCATCGTCATTAGAGACTCCTGAATTTTCGGCCAATAGATCGGCGATCACTCGACCCTTAACTGACTTTTGTGGCATGAATTGCACATCAAATTTGGAGATCAAAATTTTCCATTTGGCCAACTTACCCACCAAAGCTGGCCGATCAAGTAAATACTTGATGGGGTCGTTCTAAGTTACGAGGAATGTCTGATAATGCAGTGTGTATTGTCGCAATCTATGCAATACCCACACCAATGCCGCACAAGTCTTTTCAACATCAGAATATTTCAGCTCTGATACAGTGAACTTCTTACTTAGATAATAAATGGCTCGTTCTTTTTTATCGATAGGACTTTCCTGAGCCAACATTGCACCCAATGACTCACTATGAATGGTGAGGTAGAGAATCAAGGGATGCCCCGATGATGGTGGGACAAGAACTGGTGGATTCATCAGGTACTGCTTCAATTTGTCGAATGCTTCTCGACACTCATCATCCCAGTTGATTCGTGCATTCTTCTTTAGGAGCTTGAAGAATGGCTTGGCAGTTTCAGAGAGTTGGGAAATGAACCGGGCTATGTAATTTAGTCTTCCCAAGAGGCTCCAAACTTCTTTCACTGTTGATGGAGGTTGCAATTCGCATATGGCCTTAGCCTTGGATGGGTCAATCTCAATCCCCTTACTGCTTACAATGAATTCGAATAATTTACCGGATGTTGCCCCGAACATGCATTTAGTGGGATTTAGCCGAAGCTTGAATTCACGAAGTCGATCAAACAACTTCTTCAGGGTTTCTTCATGGCTTCTTCCGGGCCGAGTCTTTGCAATCATATCATCAACATAGACTTCAATCTCTTGATGCATCATATCATGGAATAGTGTTACCATGGCTCGTTGGTAAGTTGCCCCTGCGTTCTTGAGTCCAAAGGGCATGACCTTGTAATGAAAGGTCCCCCATGGGGTGATAAATGCAGTCTTCTCCTTATCTTCTTCCTTTATTCTTATCTGATTGTACCCGGAAAAACCATCCATAAATGAGAATAATTCAAATCCGGCAATACTATCCACAAGGACATCTATGTGAGGTAGTGGGAAATCATCTTTTGGGCTAGCTTTGTTCAAATCTCGATAGTCAACGTAAACTCGAACTCAACCATCCTTCTTCATCACCAGCACGATATTAGCCACCCATTCAGGGTATTGTGAGACTTCAATGAATCCCACCTTCAGAAGCTTCATCACCTCTTTCCTCTATCTTCTTCGAGAGCTCGGGCTTAGTTCTCTGGAGCCTTTGCTTCTTAGGTGGTACGTCCGAATTAGTAGGCAAGCAATGCTCAACGATCGATGGGTTTAAACCAGGCATGTCAACATAGGTCCATGCAAAGACATCATGGTATTCCTTTAGTAGCTGAATTAGGCGATCGGTCTCGTCTTTGGGGAGATTTGCCCCAATTTTAACTTCCTTGATTTCTTCGGTGTCACCTAAATTAATAGTGACAGTCTGCTCGGATGTGAAAGCCTTGGCTTTTTCATGTTGTTCCCAGATTCGCTGCACCTCAATGGAATCTTCATTCAAGTCGTCGAGGTCATCAATGTCAGCATTTGTTGTATTGGATTGGACCATTTCTGCACTTTTGTATGCCGTAAGATTGCTCCTGAAACATAAAGTAACTAAATTAGAAAGAAAAACAGAGTAATCTATATTTTCTGTTTTTTTTTATATATTTCTTTTAAAAAGCAAAAACATTTTTTTTTTGGAAATATTTTGACACGAGAAAGCATGATGAAGCCCAGGCCTCAAAATTCTCCTTGGATTTTCTTTTTCTTTTATCGGTTGGATATCATCACCGGGCTAGTTTGGTGTACCTCATCATGCCCTCAAAATAAAACTTGTAATTTTATTAATATTCATCAATCAATTACATTTATTGAATGGAAATGCGATTTTCAAGCCCTAAAAAGAAAGCAAAAAAGAAAGAAACAAAAAACAAGTCCTAGAAAGCAATAAAAATTCCCGCGCAGGGGAATGTGAGAAAGCAGTAAATGAGTTATTCTTGTGGGCCAGAGCCCATCTCCTCTAGAGGTCCTTCGTCAATGGTCCCTATGAAGACGTCATCGAAGAGACTAGAGATTCCTTCCAATGCATCTTCGGGGTTTTCCGTCTCCGAGGGTGTCGGATCATCCATGCCACCCCATCCATCTGGGACAATGTTGCGAGGATCAATGTAGAAACTGGGAGGAGCCGAATACTTCACCAAATAGTCGAATTTTCCACTTGGCTGCCCCAGGGTGTCCATTATTTCTGCCTCATCATGCATCATTATCGGAGGATCGGGGAATGTCTCGCGAATGTTCGGGGGTAATGGGTTTTGCCTCCCTCGCCCTTGGTTAGGGGGCAGATTCCGCCATTCCTGTCTTTGTCCTCGAGAACTTTCCCCACCTCTTCCATGGTACCCTAATCCAGCAGCACGGGACCTTTGAGGGGCTTCAATGGGGTTTTAAATGCCCTGGCCATTTCTTCCAAGACCGCTACCAGGAGCGAAACCATTTCCAACCATTACTCCTCCCACCATGAGAGCAGCATTTGAAACTTCAGGAATTGGTGGCGGTGAGTCTCGAGAAGCATGAATAGTGGATACCAACTCAAATGAGTGGTAACTCGATTCGAACTCAAAGTCTAGCTCTACATAGGGGATATCTGTCTCATGATAAATCCGGTGATCTTCTTCACCATAGACAGTGACCAACTTCCCTTTGATTACGAATTTCACAGCTTGATGTAGACTTGACGGTATAGCTCTAGCAGTATGAATCCAGGGACGACCCAGCAGAAAATTAAAGGCAGTAGGGATATCCATTACCTGGAAAGGAACATTGAAAACCACCGGCCCTATCTGCACATCGAGGTGAATCTCCCCAAGTACCTCCTTCTTTGTACCATCAAAAGCTCGAACAGAAGTCTTTGCAGCATGTATCTTGGACGGGTCCACCTTAAAGCGATGAAGAGTGGCCAGTGGACATATGTTCAGGGCGGACCCATTATCAATAAGTACTCGGGACACATGAGAAGCCTTATGCTTGACAGATATATAGAGTGCCTTATTATGCCCTCTACCCTCGAGAGGGAATTCATCATCAGAAAAGGCGATCATGTCCTTAAGAAGGATCGATCCCACAAAATCTTCCGGCTTTTCCGCCTCGACCGTTTCAGGTACATGAATTTCACTTAGCACCTTCATCAGCGACTTTCTATGCACAAGGGATGTAAGCAAGAGTTCGAGCAAAGAAATCTGGGTGGGCATTTTTCGTAACTGTTCGACCACCTTATACTTGCTTGCTTTAATCATGGCCAAAAACTCGTTAGCCTCTTCATCGGTGACAGGTTTCGTGGGTTGAGCATCGGCTTGAGGATAAGTCCGACCAGACCTTGTAACGAGGTCAACATCTAAATCATAGGACCAAGGGACCGCCTTATTGTTGACATACTCATACGGCTGAGGCATCTCAATCATTATCTCATTATCGGATGCATCTTCTAGTGGGGGCATATCCACGAGTGACGAATCTTCTTCTCCCTTACCATCATCGAGAGTAGCCTGCTCTTCCTCCCAATCGATAATGATATGAGAAATAGTGGAAACTATGCAATTGTGGTCAGCATACACAATGATGCCATCATCCACCATTCTGGCAACTCTTTCTTTCATCAATGATGGGGGAATATCCTCATGATATGGATAATATCCAGCTCTCACCAATCAATTGTAGGCATCCTTCACGTGCACCCATGAGTTTCTGATTCGACCGGCCTTAGATTCTAGGATAACATTCACCCTACCTTCATGCTCCGGTAGCGGATTTTTCTAGACATTTGGCTGAGCAGTTTGAAATGAAAAGGCCTTCGTGTCCAAGAGGCTCCGGATCTGGTGCTTGAGGGTGAAACATTCATCAGTCGAATGTCCCAGTTCACCGTTATGATAGTCACACTTCTTTGTCGAGTCGTAACCACGAAGGTTTTCGCGGTTGGGACGTTTTGGTTCACTAGTAAGCAAACCTTTCTTTCAGAGGATTGTTAGCACTTGGGATGAAGACCCAGGGAGAGGAGTGAATTGCCTTCTATTATTTGCTTAGGCAAATGATTGACGGCCAGCGGTTTGTGGTTGTCTTTGATTCGTCTGGATAGCCGGGGCGCGATTGGTACTTTCTTGGCCATAAGCCACATTCACGTCTACAACAGCCTCCTTCTCTTTTTTGGCAGAGAATCTTCTACTCGATGGTTCAGTAAACCATCCTTCCCTTATCCCCATCTCGATTTGTTCCCCCACATGAATAAGCTGATTGAAGTTTTCAACGTACGTGCTGGCCATCCGGATACGGAACTCAGATGGGAGAGTTTTGATAAACAACTTCATCAGCTCCTTGTCAGTAGGCTTGGGGGTGATTTGAGCTGCCAGATTTCGCCATCTAACGGCATACTCTTTGAATGACTCGCTCTTCTTTTTCTCCATCCTCTCAAGATCCTCTCAGGAAGGTGCAATATCCATGTTGAACTTGTATTGTTTGAGAAATGCGTCAGCCACTTCATTCCAGGTGTCGAGAAGGTTCACATTCTTCATGACATACCAATTCAGTGCCGGCCCAATCAAACTCGAATGGAATGATTGGATCATGAGGGGCTCGTTCTTGACATACTGGGCCATACGCACGTGGTACATCTGCAGGTGAGCTTTTGGGCAAGAAGTACCATCGTATTTCTCAAAATCTGGCATTTTGAACTTCTTTGGCATCTTGACTTTCTCGTACACGGACAAGTCGAACGGGAGCGAACTTTGTGACTCTTACAATTGTCTAAACTTTTCTTCCAATTTCGCAAAGCGTTCATCCTGCTCCGTCTTAGGAATGTTGACAAGCTTAACATTTTCCACATTGATCGGGAATGGATCATCTTCCAGCCTGGGCATGTCATCCTCACCCATTTGGGCCTTGTTTGCCGGCTTCGGGACAACTATCTCAGGGAGAGTGGGTGCAGGAGCCGGATTCACTTGGAGGGATTGGATTTGAGTTGTTATAAGCTCCATAGAGGCAGCTAACTGTTGGAGTTGGCCTTCCATAGCGGAGACACGATCACGCATTTTGGTTTGTTCGGCCATTCTAGCTCTTAATTGCGTGATGATGGGCGAACATGACGGATCCGTTATAACCTAATATTGAAGAAATGAACAAAAATAAGTATCTCATATGAAAATACGCCGATCCATGGCAATACTCTAGAAATTTTATTCATCAATGGAGCTTTTGACAAGCCTAGAAATTCGAAATGTCCAAAACAAATGAACTAGGAAAGTAAATGACCCAACTTCCTAAACATTAATCTAAAAATGAAAATAGCAAGATTGATTCAAGCATTTCATTTGGCTTGATCAATATACACTCGGGACACCATTCGGCGCAATCGTTTATTCTCCTCTTGAGCTTTTTCAGCAACTCTTTTGAGGCGTTTATTCTCAGCTCGATTGGTGATCTTCAACGGCGCCTCTGGTATCTTCGGAAGTAACTCCTCAGGAATCTTGTGTTGTTGAATGTACTTAGTCGAGGCATAGTACTTCTTTTCCTTACCTTTCAACTCCTCCTCGGGCCATTTGAGTTTTTATGGACGGCACATGTCCCACATCCATTTGATAGTGAGAATGGAATCTTCATGGCCTCGGCTTCCATCAACAAAACTAACTTGGAGTGGCTCTGCTTGTAACGCCAGGGGAAGCTCTTGCATGACTTGATACTGACGAGTCACTCTAGTCGGATAGTACTCCAATGCTCCGGTGAATCCCAATAGAGGGATTGGGCCAGCTCCTCCACACGAGAGTCTCGCTACCCGAACTTGGAACCGTTTAGCATGCCATAGGAAACCCTTGGAAGTTGGTTTTTTCATGAAAGCTAGCCACCTAGTATAATGATAATCCAGTGCATGTTTTTGGTTGTTCTTAAATCTCATAATAGGGTGATTGGAATTACTAACATCATCTATAGTCATTAGACCACCAAACCCTTTTATATGTGAAAGAAACCAAATTTGCAAAAGTTTAGGAGAGGAATGGAAGGTCTTATCACCACCTCCTTTAAACCGAGTGAGGGAAATGAAAGTTTTAGTTAGAACAGTGTTTACAAAATTCTTTCCTTCCAACACTTGTTTAAATAATTGAGCGATCAAAGGGTTAATAGCATTCTTGCAGTAAGGAAAAATTATAAGCCCAAAGAAAGCTAAAAGGAAAACCCTTCGCATTTGAGATGAAGTGTCTTTCTCAAAACATTCTTTCAAGAAGGATAAAGGACATGTATTGCGATGAGCCTTTAAAACCTTTCTTATATCATCTTCCTTAATTCTCAGAAAATTAGCTAAAGCCATAACATGATCTATTTTGATAGGCGGACTAATCAATTCGGCTTTAAAGGACTTTCTTATGGCAATGCTATACTCTTCCAAGGTAGGAGTGAGCTCATGCTTACCGCCGAAGATAAAGGTAGAGGTCTCGGGGCACCAACAGTGGGCGAGTGCTTGGACGAGGCCACCATGGATGTTGATACGCAGCAATGGAAGCAGTCGACCAATATGTGACTCTACGAACTAACGGCCATTTTGATCTAACTTGTCCAACCAAGCGCTAAGCTCTTCCTTTGGAGGGAGAATAATTCGAATGTCCGGTGTCCCCATTGTATATTGATCAAGACTTAGGACAATCCTAATGCCATGGACCGACAAAATAATGCGATAAAGTAAGTAAATTGCAAAGGCAAAAAATTTAGAGAACTTACTTTACCAATGATGGGCAATCACATAGACATGCGCATGGTAAGTGGCTCGATTTCTAATCTATAAGGCTTATCAAGGTGAAGCCACAAGGATGATCAGACTAGCCACGGGCTTGTGGACTATGTCGGGTCCTCATGACTCCAGCTTGGTCAAAGAGCCAACCCGAGTCGCGGGCATGCGGACCGAGGTGGGTACTCTTGACACCATGAAAGAAATTTCGGGATTGAGATGGGCGACTCGTACCGCAAGCATGCGGTCGGAGTGGCAAACATCTCAATACCATCCTAGATGATCCTATGCGGCCCAGGTCCGGCGGCAGGTTGTGTGTGCAAAAGTGTAGTGTAAATGCAAAGCATGCACAACAATTTATATCAAACAACACTTCGTTCATGAAAATAAACCATACATTCCTACACCTTCCCGCAAAATAAAGGTTAGCAAACACTTTCCCTTATACGTCCCATCCTGCAAAAACATTTAACACCTTAAATGTTAGGGACGTATTTGGAATCCTCGTTGCCAAACAAAAACTCTTTCAAAAGAAAAAAAAAATTGGCCTAAGTCCACTAAGAGTTTTAACTCAAGTCCCCAGCGGAGTTGCCAAGCTGTCGCGATCAATTTTTTTGGGTGTGAACCACCTAGAGTTTGGCTAATGGATTGTTAAGCCTAGACTTAACGCAGGCTCTCCCAAGCCCATACCAATTCGCGACTTAGGTTCAAGTTTTTAACATGCAATTGATTTTCAATTAGGAGTCGCCACTAATCTATTTTTGGTGAGTCGATTAGAAACCCAAGTAAAATAACGGGAGAATTATTTTAATCCTACGAACCAGAGACTATGGGTACGGGGACTTGGTTACGCTAGAATTCTCTAACGCCCTTTCGGTACCTTACTTTTTATTTTGAAAAATGTTTGGCAATCAGTTTGGATTGATTTTAAATCTATTTCCCTAACATGTGAGGTGGTCATACGGGTGCACAATCCACCAATTTAACACCCAAATAAACAATAAATAAATTGCAAAAACTTACCTCAAAGCAACGAAAGCATCTGCAATGTTAAATTAAAATCCACATCAATAATCCTAGATATGGTTTCTAATTAACACGCAATTTTTTTTTTGTTTTCACTTAATTAATGAAAATCATGCAATATGCACTGCAATATTAACTAAATGACCTAATTCTAATGACATGTATTTTCTAATTAAATGGGCCTAGCAAAAATACTAAATGACATGCATCTCAATGAATCTAACCCTAATGACATGCATATGATATTTTTTTCTTTTTCCTAAAATAATGCATTTTATCCTAAACAATCAAACTAATTTAACCTATGACATTTTTTGTATTTTTTTTTCATGAAATTCGAAATTTGGTGAAATGTGAAAATTACCTAATTAGATTAAGATCCTATTTAATTTATATTAGGAATTAGGTTAAGCCATATCCTAATTTAAACTAAAATATTATCTTAACCAAAATGATCCTAAAATGCAATATATCTAAAAAATATACCTAAACTTATAATAAATTAAAAAATTATCTAAATTAAATTAAGTGCAATTTCTATCCTAATATGCAATGACGTGCAAAATGTACCCTAACTCTACATGATACATGCATGATGATTTTTTTTTTTTTTTTTTGTGTTTTTGTTTTCTTTGTTTTCTTTTTTTTTTTTCTAAATTTCGAAACTAATAATTGCCAAATAATTAAACATGCAATCCAAGTAAAAAAATGAACTAGCAACCTAAATAAATTGATTTGATTTTTTTATTTTTGAAAATTCGAAATAAAATTCCTATTATGAATGCAAACCCTAAAACTACATTTTTTTGATTTTTTTTTATTTTAAGAAAACTAACCTAAGTAACACCACAGCAAATAAAGTAATATTGATACCCAAATTGACGAACCATATCTCGCGCATGAGATCGGGTTGGCCAATTTCACATAAATCACGAATCGGATCTCGGGCGGGAGATCGGATTGGCAATTTTTTAAGTAATTGCGAGTCGGATTTCGGGTGCGAAAATCAAACTGACAATCACTAATTTCAAGGCAATTTCATATCATGGAATTTCAATTTCACATTAAAGGAATAATTACACGAAAAAGATAAAATAAAATAGCAAAAATAATAAAACAAAAATAAGATAAAGAAAATACCTAAATTTTCTTTTGCTTTTTCTTTTTTTTTTTTTTTTTTTTCTAAAAAAGAAAAAGAAAAATAAAGCTGGTGGCCGGTCCGACTAGGGTTCCGGCGAGGGCACCGGGAGCGGCGCGACGGCGGCATAGCAATAGGGGCTTCGGGGATCGGCGCGGCGGCGTCGTGGCACTAGGGGATTCGGGATCAGCACAGGACGATGTCGGCTCTAGGAGCGGGCGTCGCTGGCAGGGGACCCTGGGCACCGGCAGAGGCGAGGCGGAAGTGGCGATGGGGCGGTGCGGCAAGATCGGCGGTCGGCGTCGCGAGCAGGGACGAGGAGATAGGGACGGCATCGAATCTAGGCTAGTTGCTGTTCAGATCTGTAGGCGGTGAGCGGCGTCGAGCTGTGGGCGTCGGGGCGGCGTGGCGGCTCTTCGGGACAGCGACGCAGGGGCACGGGGAAGGTTGGCTCGGCGGTGGCGCGACTCTGGGTCGCCGGTGGCTCGGCGGTCGGCGTGGGCAAGCGGGGACGGCACGGGCAGACACCCCCCACGAGGAAGATGAACAGTCGCGGGGGGTTTTCCTTTTTTTTTTTTTTCGGTTTTTCTCTCTCTTACCTCACTTTTCACTGTTTGCTTTTTGTGTCTTTTTTCGACGGAAAAGAACTCCCCATGCTCCCACCGTACGCAACTCCTTTTATACACCAAAAAATTGTATCTCCATGGTATATTTCATTGCCAACTTTGCTCGTGCAAAATACTATGGAATATATCATCCCACCACGCGCAATATTTTTTGTTTTTTTTTCAATATTTCATTTGAGAATTTCCTTTCTGGTCAAAAATACATCCCTCGATGTATATTGCCTAAATATATGAAAATCCCAACGCAATATGTGAAAAATTTTGCACTCGCCGTCGGTCCAATAAAAAAAAAATGTTCCTAAACTATATGCCATGCGATTTTTTTTATTTTTTATTTGGTAAAAATTAACCCTAAAAATTATGCAAAAATTTAGGTGTCAACAACGGTGATGTTGTTGGGAAGGAACTTGCATGGGAGACACCAAGCATGACTGAGCCACGGATGAAAGTGTCTATGCAACTCAAGTTTTTCTAAGAATATAAGGAACTAGAACCTGCATCAGAATCCCGTGAAGAGATGGAGATGGGTAAGTTGTGGAGCAAAATGGAAACTTATCTTAGAATCGGAGAAAATGGTTCTCCTTGAGAACTTTCTCCCAAATCCAAGGTAAATATCAAATATGAGTAATATAGATTTTATTGCAATTATTTGGCTCTTCTGCATTGATATTGCGTTTCTTAGTTTGGAAATATTTTGGAGTAACATTGTTAGGGCATGGATAAAAAAAAAAAAAAAACTCTCTTGCAATTGTAACTGGTCCTACCAGGACGATGTGCGAGATGCTGCTGGGGATAGCACTATGTCCAACGCCTTCGAGGATGAGGACGTCCATAAGGCGATAGCGGCTTCTCTTCTCCAAACCATGCCCTAGAGCCTCAACGAGAAGGACGACGATGGCGATGAACCAATTTCGGCCGAAGCTTTGTCATCCTTGCGAAAGCAAAAGCCCTACAATGAAGTAGGTCATGCTTCTAATTCTAAGTCTAATCGATTTATATGTGAAATTTGCTTCCACCCGAGAACGAGTAGCATCCTATTTCAGATTAAGAGTTGTAGTCATGTGTACTGCATCCATTGCGTTGCTAAGTACGTAGTTTCAAAGCTTAACAATAACATGACACCTATAAATTGCCCTGTCTTGGGCTGTGGCGGCATTATGGAATCGAAGTATTGTCGGTTGATACTCTCTCTAGAGATGTTCGATTGCTGGGGCATAACATTATGCAAGGTAGATATTTTAGAGGAAGAGAGGTTTTACTGCCCGCGTAAGGATTGCTCGGCATTGTTGATCTGTGACCAAGGCGCGATGGTGGTGATGGAATCGGAGTGTCCGAATTGCCGGAGATTGTTTTGTGCATAATGTAACATGCCGTGGTATGCAAGGATAAATATGTTATATTACGGTTGCCGTTCTTGCCATTTTATCAAGTTCCATTACTTGGTCATTAGGATGGTCGGTTAGCTACAGACACTTAAATGAAAGTAACATGTCTTGTCATTTCATATTTTAGATATACCGGCGATGAATGGAGATAAGGCCAGTACATCTTTTTTCCTTTCATAACAAGATATTGTCAAATCACCATTTTGAAAAATGGACACTCCGATTCAAATTCTCTAGCTTTTTCAAGGGCAGTGAGAGGCCTCCGTTGGTACAATAACGAAAACTGGCCCAGCAGGGGTCACTTTACACCTAGGCTGTTTGGTCTCACATGCAGTAAGGAGAAGGGGATTCTCATGGGCACACGTGAATTTTTTCGAGTTACTACAAAATGATTTGCGAATCAATATGTAAACGTGGAAACCGAATTTGACACGCTCTTCATATCAAGCCACCCATGTCAATGCCATCAACCAACGTACCAAAAGCTCATCTATCGAAGTCTTAAGAATTTGAATAGTGACTAGGAGAATCATGTCATCTGCACGTACATAACGTATAAAAGTATAAGTCACACCTCCAAATTATCTTGAGGAGCAATTCAGAATTTCTATTACTCTATGATGTTCGAAGCTTAGTCCTTTTTGGTTCCAAGCATACTTAATTGAAATGTCGCATCAGTGAGCGTGCTATTTAAGTACTACGAAACTTACAAATTGAAAAGGAATTCAACATCTTGGAAGGCTGATAAGAAGGTAAATGCAAATTTAGCCCTTAGTTTCTGGCGAGAACCCTCTGAATCTTCAAGGTCCATGAGGTCTTCAGAATCTTGCTGGTTTTCTTGACTGTATGTTTTTATGAATTCACAAGGAACGCTCTGTACATGAAGACATTTGACCTGCTGATATGTGATAAGACATAGGAATGCAAGCATAAACTAAAGAGGAGGCAAACAAGATGTACATTTATGCTAGTATTTGCTAGTTCGCAGTCTATATTAGCAGTCTAAATGGCTTCATGAGAAAGTCTTTAATCACAACTTGCAATCTGAAAACAAAATACCACAATCATGTGCTCTTAGACTAATAAGCACATGTAATCAATATAGAGACATGCATGGATCTGGTGAATATCCGAGTCACCAATCTTACACTGCAATATGCATCGAACAAACATGAAAAGCTGCACTAGGGGTCCTAGATGGATACATATACAAATAAAGCAAGTAATATTCTCTTCCCTGGCAAAAAGGAAATCTTCTTTTCTTCTTTTCATACCACTGAGGTTGTTGGACTAATTTTTAAGGCCTAGAGTCGAACCACATTTTCTTCATTTCCAATCATAAGTTTGAACCTGCTTGCAATAGCTCTCGTGAGCCAGTTGTTGCAGGGGAGCAATATCCAACTGGTGTTGCTGTGCTGTTGTAGCGAGCTCAGTAATCCCAAGCCTAGGCCCGTTGTAGTACTTAAGCTGGACATTTTGTGTCGCCTCTTCTTCCCTAGCCTAGGCAGCCAGAGAAAGTACCAAGTTAGTCACCGTTTGGAATAAGGGATACCTCCGATTTGAATTCTCTAAGCTTATCAAGGGCAGTGAGAGGCCTCGGGCACGTGGAACCATTAAAAAGCTGCTCAAGAGGGCTCTTGGACATTTAGACTATTTTTCCTAACCTGCACTAAAGAAAAGAAGAATTCTGATAAGACTGTAACTAGGTTAAAAAGGAGAAGCAAATCCAAAAGTAAGTGCACCTTCAATTGATTCATCTGCATTGATTAAAGGAGACATGAATTGCTTTAGTAATATATGGCCTCAAATGACGCTTCCGATGCTCATATCAATCGACCTAAGTGAGGTTCTTACTAGCAGTATCTAGATGGAGACTTTGACCATAAAATTGTCCCTATCAATGAGCTCAAACACGCGGCAACACCTTCGTTCAGACAAGCTTCTCTCATAAACGTGGGCAACCACCAGAGATGTTTTCTGGATAACAAATGTCAAGAGCTGCACCGGCCATGAATTGTCTAGATACCTAAGTCACAATTTGCTGGTTTTTCTGATTGTATCTCTTTATGAATTCACAAGGAACACTCTTGCCCGTGTAGATTTTTGCTAACCAACATATGATGAGGAAAAGAATGAATACAAACAAACAATAAAGAGAAAAGGCAAACAGAATGTAAATATATGCTTATATCTACTGGTTTCAGGAGTTTTATTCAACAGTCTTCACTGGGTAAAAGAAGCGTTCAACCCCAACCTGCAATTTGTAGTCAAAATGTCACAGCACAGTGCTCATAGACTTTGATATTGCACACTATTTTTGAACTCTAATGGTAACACTTCAAGAGTTGCTAACACGATCCTCTCCACCACATCCTCTTAGTCTATGAATAATAGTGATTTTCTTTACACCTAATTAGTATAAAAGAAAAATACATTTATTTATTTATTTTAGAATTGGTAATCTTATGAATCCATGAATTAAAAAAAATGAAATTTTAAAAACATAAATTTACACATTTAGCCGTTAACACTTAAAGGAAAATAACATCTCATGTGATCCCAATGAATAACCAAATCAGTTTGGGAAAACAATGGACTATAGGGCAAGATGAAGATGGAATTTACTCTCTGGATTTTAAATTTCATCACTGCTTGAGGGATAACGTATCTATATAAGCACTTTTATCAAATATATATACATGAGTATAGAGTGAGTCTCTCTCATATTTGAAAACTATCAGGTGACCATGAGTGATGGTATGCTGCATAAATTTCCCCATCCCTTCTAGAACTAGAGCACATCACTTTTGACATTCTTTTGTAATACAAAACCAGGTTTAGTAACCTGGAACCAGGGTGAGTGTTGAACCAGAGATCCTTTCCAAAAAAGGCAATGATAAAAGCGTGACAAGCTAACTAGCTCAGAAAAGAGCACGATTACAAATATAAATGCACTTTTATCTGGTTTCGTCATAACAGAATAGTGGCACAAATTGCGACGTGCGGACCCCTCAAGTGCCATAACTTTGCACAAAGGAACACTTAAATGCCATAACTTATGAAAGGTACACTTAAGTGCCAAAATCGGAGTAAAATGGATCACTTGAGTGCTAATCCAGCCAAAATCCGGCCAAAATGCCTGACGTGGCATTTTTCCAGCGAATCGAGCCCGAAACAACGCCGTTTTGCACATTAACATGGCCAAATAATGCATAAACAGCGTCGTTTTGGGCTGACGTGGTAAAAAAATAATTAAAAAATAATTAAATTAAATTTAAAAATAAAATTAGTTAAAATATTAAAAAATAATAATTTAAAAATTAAATTTAGTTAAAATATTAAAAATTAAAAATGTAAAAATTAAAAGAAATTTAAAAAAAAGGGAAAGGGGGGGAGGCAGCTGAGGGATCAGCCCTTAGCCACTGCCGTCGATGCCCCACCGCCGCCGGGAAGGGCCCGACGACCCCGGCCGACCCTCCCCCCGCCCTCGCCGGCCCTTCCCGGCAGCGGTAGGGCGGCGGCGACGGCAGCGGCTGAGGGTTCATCCCTTAGCTACCTCCCCCCTTTCCTTTTTTTTTTTTAAAAATTTTTAAAATTTTAAATTATTATTTAAAAATATTTTAACTAATTTTATTTTTAAATTAAATTAAATTAAATTATTTTTTATTATTTTTTACCACGTCAGTCCAAAACGATGCCGTTTTTGCATTATTTGGCTATATCAGCGTGCAAAATGGCGTCGTTTTGGGTGTGCTTCTTCGGAAAAATGCCACGTCGGCGTTTTGGCCGAACTTTGGCCAGAGTGGCACTCAATTGATTCGTTTTTCTTCGAATATGGCATTTAAGTGTACCTTTCGTAAGTTATGACACTTAAGTGTCCCTTTGTGCAAAGTTATGGCACTTCAAGCGTTCTTTTGCCCACAAATTGCTTTGAACTAGTATATGGCCTAAAGTGACTTCCAATGTTTCATCATAGTTCAACCTAAACATCATCCTATCAGTGAGCTCAAACATGTAGACATCCCCATCACTCAAGACAAGTTTCGTCGACAAACTTGAACCAACCAATATAGAAGTTCGCTACATTGTAGTGTGGATGGTCCTAATGGTCACCGGCCACAATGTGTCCGAGTCCTTGAGAGTCGCAATTTGTTGGTTTCTTGATAGTATGTCTTTATAAATTTATGCTTTGCCCATAATTACAATTGTACTGTCGATATATGATACAACATGGGATTAAGCATATTATGTGAGAAAAGTCAAACAAGATGTGCATTTATGCTAGTATTTGCTACTTCCAGAGTCTATATTAGAAGTCTAAATGGCTTGGTGAGATGGTCTTTAATCAAAACTTGCAATTTGAAATCAAAATATCACAGTCCTTGAGAGTCTTTTTTTTTTTTTGGTTTGAAACGATGATTGTTATCATTCAAGGCGGACGAAATTTACAACCCATAGAAAGGGTGTCAATACATAGTAAAGTCACTAACTTTGCAAGAGGAATTGTGGGCCAAGAAGGTGAGAGAGAATTTCGTGCTTGGGCCTTAGCGGCCCAATCAGCTGCAACATTAGCTTCTCTTCGGCAGTGTTGAATCCGCAGGTGAGGAAAGGAGAGACGCAACGCAGAAACGTCTTCGACAAAAGCTCGGATCTCCCATGGTGACGAACAGCGATTATTGAGTGTCTCCACAAGAGTTAGATAGTCAGACTCAATAATGAGGTGAGTGTCTTCCTTGCCCTATTCTAGCAAATAAGTGAGGGTGGAAATTAGGGCTTGAGCTTCGCATTGCAGGGCTGAAGACGCACGAACTGTGCTACTAAATCCGTCGATCAAAATACTGGTGTGATCCATGAGGACACACGCGATTGCACCCATGTTGGTATCGGAGGGAAAAGCCCCATCAATATTTGCCTTGAAACTGCCTCGATCCGGTGGAGACCAAAGTCGATTAGGGTTAAGCAGAGCAGATTCTGTACTGGCTGATTGCTGCAAAGAGTTTCTGTACAGCGTTGCTTCAGCAAGGGCCACGTCTACAAGCTGATCAGGAGCGGTTCGCTGCTGTCGAAAAGTGAAATGGTTGCGCGCCTTCCATAAGTGCTAGAGGATAGAGGCGATGATCTCTTTGGAAGGTAAACCCAATTGATTTTCAAAAACTTCCTCAAGCCACGCATCTATTCGATTTATGTTGTAGGCTGAATGATCAATTTGTACTTTGTAGTGAGACCAGATTTTTTATGTCCATGGGCAAAAAAACAGAATGTGTTCAGTGGTTTCAGGTGTGTGCATAGAACATACCTGACATAGAGGGTCCGGTAAGATGTGTCTTCGGAAGAGATTTGCTTTAGTGGGGAGAGCATCATGACACAATGACCATATAAAGACTTTAATCCTAGGGGGGGTCTTGAGATTCCAGATATATCGCCAGAGACGGGCTGATGGCTGGTAAGAGGATGAGGGCAGATTGTTGAGGGTAATGTGATTATCTGAGGATGTGGTAGGTAGATTTAACTAAATATTGACCTGTTTGTGTGCCTGTCCAGATAAGATGATCAGCTGAAGGAGCATGACTTAATGGGATATTAATAATCTCCTCAACGATGTGTTGGTCAAAGTGCTGTTGGAGAAGAGGGATATTCCAAACCTGATCATGAGGGACGATGAAACCAGCAACCAGTTTGGATTCTGCTCTAGGAGCTGGTCCACCAATGATTCCAGAGGTAAGCCATTTATCCTCTCTGATATTTATTTTCTATCCATCACCAACAGACCACTGTAGCTTAGAAAGTATAGCATCTCAACCTAAAAGTAAGCTTTTCCATCCCCAAGAGGAATTAGTTCTATTCCTTGCATGCCAGAAATTGCTAGAATGATAATATAGGCTTTTGAAAATTCTACCCCATAGTAAGGATGGGTTTTGAAAAAGTCTCCAGGCTTGTTTCCCTAAGAGTGCTTTATTGAAGGTTAGTAGATCACGAAAGCCAAGGCCTCCTTCTATCTTCCTCTGTTTTAGTATATCCCATGCTTTCCAATGAATGCCAGTTGTAGTGCTGCGTGTTTGCCACCAAAATTTAGCGATTTTCTGCTCAATGGATTTACATATAGACATTGCGGATTGCGGGAGAGCCTGCACTACCATCTTTAACAAGATTTCCTTTCCTCCTTTAGAAATAAAGTGCTCTTTCCAGCCTTCAAGTTTGGCACTAACACGACCCAAAATCCATGCGAACATATCCTTCTTGGACACACCCCAGTCAGATGGAATACCCAAATACTTGCCTATCTTAGATATAACAGGAACTCTTAACTCTGCAGCAAGGTTTTGTTGTAAAATAAAGGGACAGTTCTTACCACATAATAAACCAGATTTGTTTCTGTTTATAGCTTGGCCCGTAGCAAGACAATACTGATGGAAAATATTGGCTAGATTTTGGCTTTCTAGGGTACTTCCATTCAAGAAAAAGATTGCATCATCCGTAAAAAATAGATGGGAAAGGGTAGGGCAGTACCTATTCAGTTTGATTCCTTTGAGAGTGCCTGAGTGAACAGCTTGATGCATGAGAGTAGATAAGAGGTTGGCTACAAGAATGAACAAATATGGAGATAGTGGATCTCCTTGTCTAAGACCCCTTGTAGGATGGAAGCATTCCAAAAATTTGCCATTAAATTTAACACTGAATGTGGCGGTGGTGACACATTGCATCACCCACCGAACCCATTGAACATGGAAGCCTAGGCTTTTAAGATAGTCCTCTAAAAAATCCCACTCAACCCGATCATAAGCCTTCTGCATGTCTAGCTTTAAAACCGCTTGAAAATGTTTCTTTCTTTTGCTGATTTTTAAATGATGCAGAACTTCTTGCACAACCAAAATATTGTCCTGGATCTGTCTACCCGTGACATAAGCACTCTATTCTGTGGAGATTAATTTTGGGATAAACTGCTTTAAACGGTTTGCCAACACTTTAGAAATGATTTTGTATATGAAATTACATAGACTAATAGGGCGATACTGTTCTAACCTTTCCGGATGTTGAACCTTGGGGATAAGAGTAATGAGAGTTCTATTGAAAGTAGAGGGCATCACTCCTGAACTGAAAAAATTGTTGACCGATATGTATATGTCCTCTTGAATGATATCCAGTGGTTGTGATAGAATAACCCATTAAAACCATCCGGTCCTGGGGCTTTGTTGGCTCCAAGCTGGAAAGTAGCCTGCTTAACTTCCTCTCTAGTAACAAGTGCAGTTAAACTTGCATTCATGTCTGCTGTGATGACCTGGGGACATTGCGTAAGAACAGGCGCGTAATCTCTATAAACAGTTGAGCGATAGAGATTTTGGAAATATGTTTGCATTATGTGCTTAAGCTGAGTAGGATCGCGAATCCAGCTAAGGTGCTCGTCTTTTAACATGCTAATGCGATTTCATTGTCTGCGTTGGATTGTCGTTGTATGAAAAAACTTTGTGTTTTTGTCGCCCTCCCGTAGCCATTGGATCCTCGAATGCATTGCCCAATATGTTTCCTCCCTCTGCCATGTTTTGTGAATTTTGTCTTGTAGGTTAGATACAAGTGCTTTGTCATAGGTAGGACCTGAAGGGGGAAAGCAGCGAATCTTAGACAATGGCCATTGGTTGTTTGGCCATCACCTGATTATTCTAAAACCCTGGCTGCCCAATACTCCTTTGCACTGCTATGACTTTACAACTTGTGCATTCTGGGTGCAAATTTATGGTCTTCCTCTCGAACGATGTACTGAAAATATGATTACAAAAGCTGTCCGACAACTTGGCACGGTTCAGGAGGTGAGAATTGAAGGCAATGATAGTTCTTCAGTTAGATCAGTGAGGGTTAAAGTTGAACTTAATTTAAACAAACCTCTGCAATCTGGTAAACTTATCAGAGTGGATGGGAAACACATATGGATTGACTTTAGATATGAACGCCTATCACATTATTGTTATTCGTGTGGTATCCTTGGCCATTATGCAGTACACTGGTTTTCTTCCCTCTCCACTGCTGCCGGCCACAATTTCCAGCCGTCAACATTTCTGTGGCCACTAATTACTATGGACCACCTGTGGCATCCCAAAATTCAATGACAAGCCATAAGGTGTGTTAAAGTCTTGAATTAGGTGATAAATTTCCTATGGCTTATGCTTTAGCCATTAGTCTTTTTAATTAGATGATTTGTGCGTATGATTGTGAGAATTTAAATTTGATAGATTGATAATCTATGCTTGGCCATAAGATTTATAAATTTAATTTCAATGAACAAAATGTCCCAAGACTTTGGCCAAGATGAAAATTGGAATTTGGAAATAATTATAGGAAAAATTTCAAAAAAAAAAAAAAAAAAAAAGGAAGAAAAGGTTAATTTTTAGGATGGGCCTTAGACCCATTGGCCTAAGCTTGATGGGCCAAGCTAGTGGCCCAAGAGGAGTAGTCGGCCAGCCCATTAGAAGCCCAAGAAGTGGCCGAATGGCCCAACTCCAAGGCCCATGATGCATGCAAGTGTTGTAACAAGTGGCACAAAGAAGGCCATGCATTGGCCATGGTTAAGGCAAAGCAATCATTACAAATGATGAGCTCTAGGGGGGAATAAAAAGAGAGAGTGAGAGGAGAGTGGCCGGATTCTTTTGGCCGAGAGAGAGGGTGAGAGAGAGAGAGAGAATTCGAGAGAGACGGAGAGGCCGAGAGAGGAAGGAGGCGGAGCCGAGGGAGTTGCCGTCCGTCCGCCGTGCGCCGCCGTGTTCGCCGCCCTACGCCGTCGACGACTGGTCTAGAGGCAAGTGGGAGTCCTCTAGCTTCTCTTGCATGCTTGTATGTTGTTTGCATGTTGAATTTTTGAGTGGTAGATGAGAAAAACCGAAGCATGGATGAGTTGTGTGTGAGTAGTGTGACTGTTTTCGTTCGGATCATGTGAGTCAGAAACTTGTTTGAGCTTGCATTTGTGTTTGGAGTCCGATTTTGGCTTAGATTTCTTCATGAAAGTTGTAGCTAACATCTTGTACTATAACATAATAAATTTCATGGAAAATGATGGAGATTTGAGGGGTTAAAGTCCTATTCTACGGAGACCCCAGATCTGTAAAGTTTTTTACTGACCTTTTGCTGGATTCTTGATTGCATGTTGGTTTTTGTTGAAGATCTCACTTCGATGTCTTCATGAAAGTTGTAGGGACACCTTAAACTACAACATACTCAAATTTGAAGATAAATGAACAAGAATAGCCTAGTAAATCGGCTAGATCTTGGAGACGATGATTCTGGTGATGTGTTCCGAGACACCCGAGACTTTAAGGACCTAAATGGTGAAAATAATTTGGTTATTTGACCTAAATCTCTTCATGAAACTTGTAGAGGATATCTTGATGCATAACATATCCAAATTTCAGAGAAAACGAAAGAGAATAGGTAGGTTAAATCTCAATATTTCGGAGATGTGTATTCTGGACGACGCGGTAATGGGTCCAGAAGCTTCGTGAGGTTGAATAAAATAATCTATAAGGAATCTGACTTGGAGTTCTTCATGAAAGTTGTACGAAAATGTCTTGGCTATAACCCAGTAAAATTTCATAATTTTTGGAGGTCATATGGATATTTTAATTGAATTTATTCAGAAACTGTGCATTCTGGTTTAATCCGAGAATAATAGGATGTTTTGGGAAAATTGTGAGATTTAGTAAAAATTCAATTTGGCCATGAATTTTGCAAGTAATTATCATCCTATGGGTTTGTTTAATAATTTCTTGAATTTTGATAATTTTGGGAATTTATTGATATTAAATAAATAAATAAATAAATAAATAAATAAATAAATAAAATAGATTTTTATTTGGCCATGGATTCAATTTAATTTATGTGGCATATGTGTGATAAAGTCTTGGTACATGTATTGAATTGAGATGTATATGTGATAAAGTCTTGGTATGCGTATGACATTGAATTGAGATGCAAGTGTGAATTCCATGCCAAGTATGATTTGTTTGATGCCATGCCAATTGCCATGTTAAATTGAGATAAAGAAATGGTAAATGTGGATAATGGTAAATGAGGAAGTGGTTGTGGTGGAGGATGATGGCCGGAATGTATAGAGATACATTGCCGGATTGCCCTAGGAGGTTCAGGATGCCCGGAATGTGGGGGGCCGGAAGCCCTATTGGAGGTCTTTGCCCGAAGGGAATGCCTCGCGATGCCAGGATATGGGGTGCGGGATGCCCGGCCAGGGAGTGTAAATGCCGGAAGCCCTGTCGGAGGTTTCTGCCCGAAGGGAATGCCTCGTGATGCTAGTTGAGATGCGAGATGCCCGGAATGTGGGGGGCCGGATGCCCGGTGGCCATGGGATGGCTGAATGCCGGAAGCCTCGGAGGTCTTTGCCCGAGGGGATGATGAAATTGATGATTTGAGAAATGGGTGATGTGGTGATCAAAATATGATAAAGATGAAAGATAAAGATGAAAATTAATTGATGATGATATGCATGATGATATGCATGATGATGATGATGATATGACGTGATATGATGATCACCCATGTATGATATGCATGATGATATGCATGATGATGATGATGATATGTGATGTGATATGATGATCACCCATGATATGATATGCATGATGATATGCATGATGATGATGATGATATGTGATGTGATATGATGATCACCCATGGTATGATATGCGTGATGAAATGCATGATGATATGCCTGATGTTGATAGTGATGATGATGATATGTGGTTACACATGAACGATATGACGATGCCATGTTGATGATGACATGTGTGATGTGATGATGTCATGATGAGGATGATATGTATGATATAATGATGCCATGATAATGATGATGATGATGACTATGATATACATGATGATAAGGCATGATGATGCATGATAGTATTGCACATTGCTTCGAGGTAAGTAATGCCTGCAATGCATGTGTGATTTTGTATGATGCATTGAGTTGTTATTGGATTCCTTATCTGCTGAGTGGTTGTACTCACCCCTTTTGGGGACAACATTTCAGATTAGCAGTATGCCGCTTCCTGCCGTCGCGCGGGGTGCATTTTACGGGTTACCGTCCGACGTTGAGGTAGAGTGTGAGGAGTTCAACTGTCCTTCCGTGCCTAGACTCACCTACATACGCGTGCGTTGTTTTATCTCTTACGATATAGGCCTGGCTGGGGGCCCAGTCGTTCAGGAGTTTGTCTCTGTCCACGTTCGCCGCGATGGGGTGATGAGAGGGATGCTGCCGCCGCCACCGCCTAACGCACCGGACTGGGTGTGAGGCCCGAGCGTGATGAGTAGGGGCTGTTTTTTTTTGGGAGTTAGTTATCCGACACACGTGATGGGAGGTTGTGTACACGTGATGTAGAGGGTCGAAGTTCTTTTTTTGAGGTTTTAGGCTGGACATGGCAGAGTCCTAGCTTTTCCTTGTTATGTATCGACCCGAAGAAAAAGAAGTCCCATCTTGAAAAGAATATGTAAATAATGTGTCATCGTTTGTTTATAAAATCCTAATGTTTAGCTGGTGTGTATTGGTATCATGGTTGGTAGGGGGAGAGATGGTGATGCTTTATTTTGCTTCCGCTAATGAGTTGCACTGGGACCGTTTGTTTAAAAAAAAAATACCTATGAATAACGACGCTTCTTCTAAGTATAAGATGCAAGGGTAATAAGGTGTAACTTTGGTGCTTGTGGCGACCGCCAAGGGTTCGGGGTGCTACACCACCGAGCAATTATTCCGATCATTGATGCCAGCCATCGAGAATCATTGCCGACCGCCACTTGTCATCACACGACATTTCTAAATCAATAGCCAGCGCAAATGTAAACTACACACATACATAACCAAAAGAGGGGAATAGGGAGCTGACACAATGAATCCTTATTTGTAGACCTCGCCAGGGAGGAGAGAGAAAAAAAAGATTAATTCTTCTGCCTCATGGACAAAACGGCACTAGAAATCCAAAGATAGAATGAAAGAAGACTCGATGTCAGACGTGGCTCAACAATCAATGAACCTAACTCTAAACATCAATTGGATGAACCCGGCTTTATCACTTCTTTCCAGCAAATTGTTGAACATGTGACGTACAATTTAGAATGTAGGCTCTCGATTGGGATTTAGTGCAACTTTCAGCCTAAACATGGCATATTGGTATCTTACTTAACATGATTTATCATAAAAAAAAATCTCGGTTTGCTTTGTTTTACTCACAGATCTACCGATTAAGCTCAAAATTCAGATTATCAACAAAAACAGGACAAAACAGGGTATGCAGGAGAGAAAATTACCTGGCTAGGAAAGTAGAGCTTCGATTGGCGACGGTGGGGATGGCGATGTCAGAAATGGTTGACAATCAGAATATAGCTCTGGCTTTATGTGATTGGTTCGCGACTGTTTATATCCCAGACCGAATATTTTTTTTTCAATAGCCCCCAAAAACCGAGTGTATATCAGAGATTGACCGGTCGGAAGCTTGAGGTCATCAAAACAAGAAATTTCTCCGGCTACGTATATATCTCTTCTTCTCAGTCGAGTGTGTCTCTTCCTCGAATCTATCTCTCAGTCGGTCAATCTCTGATATATGTCTCTCGATTTTTGGGGGCTATTGAAAAAAAAAATCAGTCTAGGATATAAACAGTCATGAACCAATCACACAAAGCCAGAGCTATATTCTGATTGTCAACCATTTCTGACATCACCATCCCCACCATCGCCAATCGAAGCTCTACTTTCTTGGCTAGGTAATTTTCTCTCTTGCATAACCTGTTTTGCCCTGTTTTTGTTGATGATATGAATTCCGAGTTTAATCGGTAGATCTGTGAGTAAAACAAAGCAAACCGAGATTTTTTTTCATGATAAATCATGTCAAGTAAGATATCAATATGCCATGTTTAGGCTGAAAGTTGCACTAAATCCCAATCGAGAGCCTACATTCTAAACTATACGTCACATGTTCGACAATTTGCTGGAAAGAAGTGATAAAGCCGGGTTCATCTAATCGATGTTTAGAGTTAGGTTAACTAATTGTTGAGCCACGTCTGACACCGAGTTTTCTTTCATTCTATGTTCGGATTTCCAGCGCCGTTTTGTCCATGAGGCAGAAGCATTAATCTTTTTTTTTTTTCTCCCAAGTGAGGTCTACTGATAAGGATTCATTGTGTCAGCTCCATATTCCATTATGCCCTTCTTGAAATTTATGCAACTTTCTTTCCTAAATGAAATGCATATTTAAATTATGCACACAAAAAAATGCATATTTAAATGAATATATGAAATTGAGGTATTTGATTTTGATTTTTTTGCCAACAAATTATTTATGTATCTAGATTGCTCGATAAATGTCATCGCTAAAAATGTATGCACAAATAATAACCACAACCAAATGCGGTCGATATCTTATCTATGGCATGTTAAGAATTTCAAGTCATCGACACAAAAAGCCAACTTAATTATGAAAAGTTCAATTTAGGACTTAATGGGGACGAAAGTGCCTTGAAGAAGGAGGACATCGGAATAAGTTAGAGAGGGTCATGTTTCTATAATACAAGTACATGCTCTTCCGTGATCAATCTAACATGTGATGTCAAATGTAAGCGGTGAGATGTTCAAGTCTTATTTTCTCAAGTTGATTTTTCTCTTAGGGAACATGTTACACAACATCCTCGCATTTTAATTATATACCAATTTGCACATTGAGTTTTAGAAACCTACAATTGATGCCCCAAGTTGCATCTAACCTATGGTCCTATTTATGAATTGGCCATTCTCCCAATTTTACCCTCTCCCACCATTCCAAATCCACCCATGATGAAAAGCCACTTGCCCAAAACCCCAACCCATCCACCCATTCTAGATAAAATTGTTAGGTGTGATAGCGCAATCCCACGATCTCCATAATTAGAGTAAGAACACATATAATTGAGTAAAAAGATTAATGTTATTTTGGAGTCCATTGTTCTCAATGTGGAAAATCGATGATCTAAGCGCAAATGCTTCTCTTTTATTACCTTATGTATCATTGACTCAATAAAACAGCTCACCACCCTTAGCACCTAGTAAATACTCATTTGTGAGGATAATTGTGTGTGTTAGGATTAGAGGAGATATTTGAGTATTTATGGCAGATAATCTGACAAATATGTTGACCAAACCAATTCCTCTGATCAAGTTCAAGCATTGCTTGGATTTGAATGTCTTTTTTGCCATTTGACTTGCTTAGGTGGAGTTGGTGGCATTTTATTCATTGTTTCTTACATTGAGTATGCTTACGTAGGCTTAAGGATGTGCATCATCGATTCCACCATTTTAGGGGTGGCCTTGTATATGGTTACTTTTGGTGTTGAGGGAGAGAGGTCTTGTGGTATTTGGCATAATGTTCTTTTGTAGATTTGATGTCAAGGTTGAAATTTGTTGAGTTTTGACTTTCAAATTAAGAGATAAGGGTATTTTAGATCATGTACCTTTATTTTAGGGATTTCTAAAGGGAGATTATAAAAGAAATGTGTTTAATACACATCTCTAACCCTAGCCTCTATATCATTTCCCGTTTTATTTTTTCTTATCTTCTTGTTGGATATTTAGATTTTGTGACTCATCAAGTGGTTTTAGAGCTTTTTGGATTGTACTCTCATGCTGTTTGTTGAAGATAGTAAAACTGCTCTCTCTCCTCGTGGTTCTTCCTATTTTGGATTTTTGACGTAAATCTCGCTTCTTGTGCTTTTATTCTTTACTACTTGATCTTAGATTGGTGCATCTTTGATTGACATTTTTCTACAACAAATTGGTATTAGAGCAAACGAATTTAAGTCTTTTTGTTTGAGATGGCATCTATTAAATTCGAAGTGGCACTTTTCAATGGCCAAAACAATTTTGGGCTATGGAGGATCAAGATGAAGGTGTTCCTGCGTCAGGAAGGTTTGGTTAGAGTTTTGGATGGAAATTATCCCAACGATATGACTACGATTGAGATAAAAAAGATGGAAGAAAAGGTGCATAGCACCATCCAATTGTTGTTATCCAATAAGGTGCTTTGCGAAGTTGTGGGCGAAGGAACAGTTTCAGGATTGTGGAATAAGTTTGAGAGCTTCTATATGAAGAAATATCTTATGACAAGATTATTCGTGAAGCAACGTCTTTACATGCTAAAGATGCAAAAAGGTACTCCTATCCTAGAATATCTAGATGAATTTAATAGATTATGGATATGGAAAATCTAGATCTGAAGTTAGATGATGAATTGGGCTCTATTTATATCAACAATTTTCTCCTCTCTTCTTGCCAATTCAATTGCCAAACCACATGAATACAAGTGGTTTATCTTTCAAATATACATGTCCTTTTCACATACGATGAAAAGGACAAACTTGAGGAGAACTTATGTTGATTTCTAAATATACATCTTAAGATATACCAATTTAGGATGATAAATTTCAAGAATATGAGCTCAACATTATATTTTACGAGAATTATATCATGATGACTATTACTGACACTAACATTATATTTAGGATGACTATTACCTTTTACCAAAAAACAAAACCTTTTCCCTATCTCATCAAGTGGATTGGTTTACAATCCCATTACTAGTCCAACCAGTTGGACCAGCCAATTTGATCTGATTTTAAAAATAGATACCTTCAATCTAACTAACGTACTTCTAGGCATACAATCCGATGTAAAGGGGGATCCACATGATTTAAATCTAATTTTGCATGGTTTCACTACTAATAATCAATCTTTGTATTGCTAACAAAAGTCAATAGCCTCAAACTCTTTCATGCATAAAGTAATGTCAAGAAAATAACATAGTACTATTTACAGAGTCTAGCACGTATCTCGTTGGGATATGGTTCTCAGCACAATGTTCCCCTAGTAGGATCCACTTTATTTGGTCTTGTGATCGATAGGGTTGCTCAAATTGCAGGCCAATCACTTTCTTATAACATAGCAAATTCTATGTTTTGCTCATAATAATGTAAAGTAGAAAAAACATTCAATCCTTCTTAGCTTTTTTATGTTTGTTTATGCAGCTGATAGTAATTTTCCCTCCTTGGTTAGGAGTTCTCATTGATCAACAAGAAACCATGGATGCATTAGTGAGGGTCTCAATTCTGATAGTTCGAGTTGGAGGTGAAGAATTTACACAAATGGAGGTAGGTTTGTTTTCTGTCATTTAAGTTAGACTTTCTATCATGTTAACATCGAAATAGTTTCTAATAGTGAGGATGTAGAGTTAACAATCCAATTTTTTCGTCCTATTAGAAAGTTGATGCTAACCATAAAATTAGATTAAAAAGCTCTACACACCGTGTAGCCACTAGAGACATTATACAATTTGTTTCAATGTGAGAAGTTCATCATAAGTTGATTATCTCATGATTATTCTGTTCGAATGAATCCATTCATTTTAATTAATTCAGATAGATGTTCATGTTAGGCATACAATTGGTAAATCAAGTTGAGAGAAGTTGTAAACCTAGCATTCATGGTAATATTGTCATGGTATAGTTGGAGGATGTTAGTGTTGGACTCGATCTTGAATTTATAGTTTCCTTTTGCATAAGCTTATTCATTTGTTTGCCTAGTTTGACTTTATTTTATATCGCCATATAATTTTAAAGGCAATTAATAGACAACATTTTGTTTCAACTGATTAAATTGGGATTAAAGATGCAATAACAGATCTGAAAACTTTATTTGGTTGCTTTTTCATTTAAACCCCCTGCCCCTCCTCTCCCAGGCTTTTTTGGTGATATTAGGAAAGGTTTTGCAATCAGGTGAAAGTTTATCAAAATAGTATAGAAGATCTTGATAATTCTTCCATTTGTCTTTTCTTGGTAATGACTTGCACAAAATTAAACTACTCATGGCAGGTGGGAGTGTATCAGTCGTTCAAGCTCTTTTAAAGGAGCTTCCTAGACAATTGCCGGTCTACATGCGAGCTAGAGATATACAACCACGTGTTTATAACCTTATTAAGCAGTTCCTGGTGAAGCGCCATTCGTACTAAAGTTGCTTGAACACCACAATGATAGATAAAGAAAGGCTTATGTTCATGCTCAATTTATGTACAACTGCTATTGAAGGGTTAAAATTCTATAAAGAGCTCTCCTATAGAAAGCTAAAACTAGGAAGGGTAAAAGTGGTCTAAATTGCCTTTATGTTGTTTATGTAAATTGCTAATCATATCACAAGAATCTGAATTATGATTGACAATTCGTTGAATACAAGTATAGCATCCTAGTTGATCCTAAGAAAGAAAATATGAACTTCCATTCTTCGTGCATTTAATGTTACCCTAAGATTGAGTCATAGCTTAGGAAATTGCATTATTGTTACAACATTTTTATGATATTTTTACTCCTTTGGAGTTAGATTTCCCATGGAGAATTTATATCTCTGTTGAGTATGGAGTATGGCTAATCTGGTTTCGTTTGATAAAAGAGAGAGATAGTGAGGACATAGCTATTAATTCTATGCCACAACTCCTTTGTCTTCCCTCTCCAAGAAGTTAAGCAAGTTGTATGTTCTTCTCGTGATCTTTAACTATTTGTACGAACATTCTCGTGCTTGGTCAAAACTTGAGGGACAACAATACTTTAGTCTCATTGAATGAAGTGTTTGAGCTAGGAATCTTCAAGACCGGTGGTTCTTCCTCAAGCAACTACTACGTGGGCATTTGGTTCAGGGATGATCCTTACAGGAAATCATTCTAGGTCGCAAATCGAGATTACCCGCTTCTTGATTCTTCTTTTTGTACTCTCCATCAGGTACGATGGAAACTTGGTGATATCCGATAGAAGGCA
The DNA here is from genome assembly GCA_014182375.1 of Eucalyptus virginea. Classification (NCBI taxonomy): domain Eukaryota; kingdom Viridiplantae; phylum Streptophyta; class Magnoliopsida; order Myrtales; family Myrtaceae; genus Eucalyptus; species Eucalyptus virginea. The sequence goes on along the minus strand of CM024520.1, from coordinate 4,617,082 downwards.
AATTCCGTATTTAGTCAATATTGAGATGTTATCTACTAGTAATAGCACAAGTGCGATATTGCTTGATTCTGGCAATTTTGTTCTAATAGAAGGCAATAGCACAATTTAGGAAAGCTTTTCAATCCATCAGACACGTTCTCACCTAGCATGAAACTTGGGTATTTCGATTTAGGCACTGGTAAGGTAAGGCATGAAACTTGGGTATTTCATGAAACAAGAAACTAGTCCCTCACCATACCCGTGCCTAAATCAAAATACCCAAGTTTAATGCTAGGTGAGAACGTGTATGATGGATAAAAAAAAGCTTTCCCAAACCATGCTATTGCCTTGTATTAGAACAAAATTGCCAAAATCAAGCAATATCACACTTGTGATATTACATATAATAACATCTTAGCATTGACTAAATACGAAATCTGCTATCTATCGGATATCACCAAGTTCCCATCGTACTTGATGGAGAGTACAAAAGAAGAATCAAGAAGCAAGTAATCTCGATTTGCGAACCAAACTGGTTTCTTGTAAAGATCATCCTTGAACCAAATGCCCAGGTAGTAGTTGCTTGAGGAAGACTCACCAGTCTTGAAGATCAATAGCTCAAACACTTCATTCGGTGAGACTAAAGTATTGTTGTCCTCAAGTTCTGACTAGGCACGAGAATGTTCGTAGCCTTGGATAGCTGGAACAAATAGCTAAAGATCATGAGAAGAACATACGACTTGCTTAACTTCTTGGAGAGGGAAGACAAAGGAGTTGTGGCCATCGAAGTGGAAATGTTACCTTGATTGGTTGAAGATGTAAAGCAACCATCTCTTGACATAAATATCATATTAACATCATAACAAAAAAACATAGAGCATTTCTCGAATGTTCTGTACAAATTCCACTCGATCATATAACAAAGCTCTAATAGGTGTGGCTAATAATGAGGATCTAATATAGACACGACAACACTATAACACTTTTAATATTTTTCAAACTTCTTTCACATTGCCATAGGCATAGAACTAATAGCTATGTCCTCACTATTCCTCTATCTTATCAAATGAAATCGAATCTGCCATACTCAATAGAGATATCTAGTTCCCACATGGGTGTTTGAATTGCACACGTGAACTTTTTCTCTCATCCGTTTTGCATCTCCATGCCCATATTTATACCCTCCAACCATGGCCTGAATGTTGATATGTTCTCTCTAGCTTACAATCTCTCTTTGCATTCCTAATTTCATCACGAAATTAAGCTATTGAAGCTTTTTTGCATTTTGAGTTTTTGATTTTTTGCAGTTTTTTAATTTGCATTATCGCTGTCACTGAGAGGGGGAAGGGAGAGATGTTTAAAGAAAGGATCAACAAGAAGAACCCTAAGAACCATCTGCATTTGAAGTGCTTGAATCACATATCTATGTGGTGCTGGTCCGTCTAAAAGTCTATCAACTTCTATTGCAACGTCATCAATTTTGTTCCCATTCGAAGGCTTGGTTGCTTTGACTTCAACGGCGCTTGGTGCATATCATGCTATTGATGTGATAATAAGGCAATTGCACTGTCTTTTGAAATAAGGGTTGAATGAGAAGTGAAGAGCAAAGCTGAATTTTTTCTTTGTAAAAATGTTATTGTCTTGACAAGATTTAGGATATGATTACTGATATTTTTCTCATCCTTATCGTTATTATTTAAAAAATAATAATAATAACAAAAGTGGACTTTAGACCAAGTTCCCTTCTCAAGTCAGACTCAGAGCTCGACTTGAGTATGGCCCAAACATTTAAATCTATTGATTTTTGACTCGGCTCACTCTTCGGCCCACAACATCCTTACTTCAGGATAGGACCATCAAATGGGTGGATCGGATCAGGTTTGGGTCAAGATGAAAATGGTCCACCCATATTGATCCATTTAACTCATTTTGACTCATTTTCATGTAATGTAAATTTGATGACCCATACTTGACCTGATCTATATTCGACTTATACCTGACTCAATCCATATTATAAAAACACATTACTATTTAACTCAATTTAAGTTAATCAACTTTCACCCATTTAATTCACTTTAAGCTCTTCACATATATGTTACTTGAATAAAAAATTCAAATCAAATTTAAAAAGTAAACTAAAGAATAAAAAACTAGTAAATAAAATAAAAAATGTGAAAAACCTTTAAAGCTTATTTCTTATAATATTGTTTTTAGAAAAATGGTATCACTAAAACACTTTAATGCAATACAAATTTAATGGACAATTTTTATAAAAACATATTTTTAAAAAATCTAGTTTTTTATTTTTTATTTTTATTTTTTAAATAATCTATTTTTAATTGTCTTTATTTTATTTATTTGTTAATAATTTTTAATTTTTTTTTCTTCTTTTTATGTTTCCTTCTTCAACTGGCCATTGGCCACAACAATGATTGGTGACCAATCGCAGGCGAGCTCAAACCTTGCCAATCATGGACGATGCCTTGGCAATGAGGCATAGCAAAAGTCTAAGAGTGAGGGTTTGAATAAGAGTAAAGTATGAACGACAAAAAAAAAAAAAAACACCCAAGCTTCACATTTTCTCTTACCCTTTTTTTGTAAAAATCGAAATTAAAGTTAGTTTTTATATTTCATTTTTTCTTCCTCCTTCCTTAGTCGATGGCTGGCACGACAACGGTAGGCGACTAGCCAATCAAGGCTCAAGATCGCTAGTGAGGCTCGAGCTCGCTAAATCTAGCGAGGCTAAGGCCTCATCAGCAATTAGCAAGGATCGAGCCTTGTCAATTTGGCAAGACTAGAGCTCATTGGTGTCGAGCAAGCTTGATCTTGCCCAACGTCGATGAGCTCGATCTTGCCGATCTGGCGAGGCCAAGGCATCGTCCATGATGGGCAAGATCGAGCTCCTCTACGTTGGGCAAGATCAAGCTTGCTCGACACCAATGAGCTCTAGTCTTGCCAAATCGGTAAGGCTCGATCCTTGCTAATTGCTGATGAGGCCTTAGCCTCGCTAGATCTAGCGAGCTCGAGCCTCACTAGATCTAGCGATCTTGAGCCTTGATTGGCTAGTCACCTACCGTTGTCGTGCCAGCCATCGACTAAGGAAGGAGGAAGAAAAAATGAAATATAAAAACTAACTTTAATTTCGATTTTTACAAAAAAAAGGGTAAGAGAAAATGTGAGGCTTGGGTTTTTTTTTTGGTCGGTCATACTCTACTCCTATTCTAACCCTCACTCTTAGACTTTTGCTATACCTCATTGCAGGGCGTGGTAGTCGAAACCCACTCCTGAAACTTAATTCGTCCCCACCTCAATCACCCCTGAGAAGGTGGGAATTTGAACCCCCCACCTCCCCCTTCCAAGTTGGAAATGTGGCAACACTGGGGTTTACCCCAGTGGTTATGTGAGGCTTGGGTTAAAAATAGATTTTTAAATCCAACCCATTTAACTAGTTTTTTCAAAATGTAGGTGATCTATATATGACCCATTTAAATCATAAATGGGTCATATGAGCTTAAGACCAATTTTGACACCTCTACTTCAACCCAACTTAAAACTAGACCTGTCTCATTCTATAATCAGATCTTGATTCCTTTCCTAATTTTTTTCATTTTCCTTCTCAATTTTCAGTTTTTATTTTTTATTGTTTATTTTTTTTTTTATTTCTTTCTCTTCCCTGTATCTTCTTCTTCGGGACTTTTTGGAGAGCGTCTTCACCGAAAGACGTCTTCCCCTCCGAACGAAGTCCTTCTCTACAGAACCATCAATGACGAGCTCGACGAAGACTTCACTACAAAGATTCACACCGCAATCCTTATCAGTCTGACGTCGATACCTAAAGTCGCTGACCATCACCAAATATTCTCCCTCAGCCACTACTCCGGCCGTGACCGAGCTATTCCGATAAAGAAATTTCCAGCTCGAAAATTGCACAAAGCAGCATAGAAAAATCACAAAGGTATACTAAAACAATGGAGAATGAACTGACTTGGCGGCATCAAGCCACGGCCATTGACGGCGACGGAGGTTGAGAACGTCGTCTCCAAACATGTGGGTCCATGGACAGCCCGCGCCGAAGATTTGCAAAAGCGTGGCATAAAACAAAGAGTAAAAACACAGAGTCAGATTTAGTTCCAACAATTAATGAAGTGGACATGAATCAATCTTGAATCTAAACACCATTTTGCACAAAGATTCGCAGCAGTGCAAATATGCAAAAGTTTATCAACATGAGGTGCAGAAATCCCACCACAACACCAGACTCTCGCCGCGAAGCACACGACATAATTAACCACCCGCTCGCAGATGGACGGCATGAGTGCGCCGCCTAGGAGGCTAGTCCTATCTACAAATCAACTCAAAAGGCAATCTTCTGCCAAAATCGCAGCTAACGAAAGCGAGAACATGCAGCATCTGCACAAATAGCGACGCGATCGAGCATATTATAAACCTTCAGCTATTCCCATTTCGAAGAAAAGCACTGCGATTCAACAGGCATCCTAGGCATACTCTAAAACCGCAACATTGTGCACATGAAGCAGCAGCAGCAGCATCACCACAAGCACAAGAACTAGCCAGAGGTGGAGGTGACGGTGATCTTGGACCTGTCGCGAGAGGTGATGACGGAGTCATTGTGGGCGCTGGCTTTGCCGTTGACCTTGATGCGCTCCTGAAGGAACTTCTCGAGGGAGGCGATGTCCATGATCTTGTCCTCCACCCGCTTGGTGCAGTCGATCACGAACGTCGCCCCATCCTTCTTCGCCGCCTTGGTGCTGCCACGGAGAGAGAGAGAGAGAGAGATCCTCCTAAATGGGTGTCGCCCATTTCAAGTACGTGAGGACGTGAGCCACGGCGTTGCGAGGTGGTTATGATAGAAAATTAATTGCACTAATTATTCTTACCAGTTGCCCATCATTCTGAAAACAGTATTGGTGCTCCAAAATGCTCAGGATATATGAACTGGATGAAGGCATCGTGGAGCAAACCAACAAGCTCCATTTTTCAGAATGAAAGAGCAATGAGCTTCATCCTCTTAAGCAAACCGACAGGCAAAAATAAAACATTTTACAAAAATGTTCAACAAATCAGTCCAGAAAAATATAACTAGACAATGGCGAGTCGACACTGGGTGGTGTCACTTCCGGTGCAGGTCTCCATGTCCACCACTTCTCTGTGGAAACGCCTCCAACTCCGAGACCGTTCTCTCATTTCGCCTCCATGTCCACCACTTCCCGTCCCATCTCGGTCGAAATCCTTCAAAGCTGATGGTCCCGCCCGACTCCACAATTCAATATACCCAGTCTCCACGTGGGAACCCTAGACTCCCTCCTCGCTCTCAGCCACGATCTCCTAAAGGCGGTTCCCCTTTTTCGTCATTTACGTGGCTCCTCGCAAGGTTACTCAGGCTCCTGACGTGGGTGTCGCCCATTTCAAGTACGTGAGGACGTGAGCCACGGCGTTGCGAGGTGGTTACCGAAGAGAAAGATTTGAGGACGTGAAGACGTGAATCTCATTTCAAAAGTACCGTTTTCTTTTCTGCGTGTTGCTTTTCCTTTTTTTTTTTTTTTTTTTAAATATAAAATCTTTAGGTTTATAAATTATGACTAACTGCAAAATTTGAAAAATATATGCTAGAAGTAAAAGGGCTACGGACCAACCCCAGCTTTTGGAAAAAAAAAAAAAAAAAAAAAAAAAGAAGGGGAAATTACAGTCAGAATGAGTGTTAAATTATATTTTAAATTTGAGCTCACATACCAAATCAGATTTGAATTGGATAATGTAAGTTAGGATTATTAACTGAATCCTCTTTTAAAATTGTTATCGTGGCATTATCCATGATGGATGTGTAAAATTGTTGATCTTTGAAATGGCACACATATAACAGGGTTTCTTCGGCAAAAATTGTGAGCCACTATAAATTTTCTGTGCCATGAGTTTACCTAAATCGAGTTATTAATTTGGAATTTTTTTTTGTTAGGGCTTAAATTTTTAGGAGTGAAAAATATTCAAGCATGTGAGCAATTATAACTCTAATTCTCCAATTATTAATGGATTATTTGCTATTATCTCTTCCATGGATGTAGATAGCAAACCACATAAATATTTAATGTCCTTTATTATTCTTCATTTATTTTTAGATTCTCTTGAATGCACTTCTTTGCAAGATCATGTTATTTTCACGTTAGTATTTCAACAATGATAAATTATGTAGCAATGTTAGTTGGCGCTTGCAATTATTTTCCATATTTATTTTGTAGTAAACTAATTTAAAATGTTAATAAAGAACGGCAAACGTTTAATTTCTTTAAAAGTTATAGTCTATAAACTATAATTAGGAGTTACGCCTGACTTAACAATTATGATAGACTTTCTAGTCTAACAAATAGCTTTATTATAGAGTTACTTCTATATTTCATGGACTGGTACAAGGAATAAGGACTAGCACGTAATGAATATTTTTGCCCTTTAGCCGTGAAGCATGGATGGATTCCTGATGAATGTCTCTGTCCATGAGTGCTGGAGGAAAGGATCGATTTGTCAAGAAAATAGGTAATGAATCTCTACAAAGCTTTTAAGAATTAGAGGTGAATAATGTAGAAAATATTCGAATGTTTATAAGGGCCATGTCACTAACTAACATGGTGTGTATTTTCTAGTAAATTTATTAAAAATTTAATACTTCCCTTGGCTATCTTCACCAGCGAATCATTGATGACGCGTCTAGACCAACCACCGCCTCCATCGTCTTCGTTGCCGGCTCCATCTCCATCGTTTTCGTCATCAAGGCCATCCATGCACGCCCTATGCATGCCTCGTGCACGTGCTGTTTACATTCCAAATACATTTTCTAGAAGACTTCCAGCAAAAGATTAATGAGAATTTTTCGCTCAGAATTTTGGGCTAGAAGACTTCTAGCACGTGATGTGTCCCCTTTTTTTTTAAAATAAAAATAAAAATTAAAAAATGGAAAGATGGCTTGAAATGGAGACCTTGATTTAGCTGTTAACTTTTAGTGCTAGATTTAGCATAGTTTCAAAGCATACGTATAAATACGAGATATTAATGAATACTCTTGATATAATTTAGTTTTAGTAAATTGATCTTTTGGATGAGAAATTCGATTCACTTTGAATTTAGCTTATAATTTGTCTGACACACTATTAATTTTGCTTCATTAATTTTGCTTTCTTACACTTTACTTTTTTTTAGCCATTCTTACACTTTTGTTTATGGTTGATCAGTGCACTCTCAGGATTTTTTTTTTTATATATATATTTAAGATGTGCTTCTATGGTCAACCAACACAAACGTAAAATTCAATCTTTTGCCATTGAATAATATTTAAAGCAAACCGTGGCAATCGATTTCTAACCTATTGATAAGATCGCACATTAGTCTTAATGTTACTTGTACTTGGTAAATTTATCTATAGTAATGTAAATGATTTTCATATCATTAAAATTAAAAACACGTTATTTTGGTCGCGTTCTTTTTCATTGGTGTAATATCAACAAAAATCAATCAACCGAACCAAATAATGGTTAACCAAAAGAAAGGTATACGGGGCAAACAGAATATTATCTTATATGAGTAATCTATCTAATCAGGAGTGCATAATATTAGCTTAGGTGGAGCCCAGATGGCCACTATTTTTTCAATATAGAATCCATATTTTGTAAGATGTTGATTTCTGTTTACTCTAACAAGAAATTGTATTTTACATAGTTAACAAGTTGAATCAAACAATGAGCTTCCGTCCTTCTGTTTAGCAACAACTATCATTCTCATAAAAAGACTATAGAGATGCAGTGAAGCATATAAAATTAAAAAGGTAGCGAAACGCTCACGCAACCACCTCCCAAATTTTCTAGTATTATAAACGTAAAATATCCAATTATCTAAAAACAAAAAAAATAAATAACTTTTAAGGCCTATTTGTTTATTTCTGTCTCTGTTTCTTGAAACACAAATTTCTGTTCTTTTGTTCCGTGGAACAAAAAAAGAACAGAAACGTGTTTGTTTACATTTTTGTTTCCAGGAACAAAAAATCTATTCTTTTTGAGAAACACTTCCTTTTTCTTCTTATTTTTCTTCTTTTTGGCCGGTTACTGGCCTCGGCCATGGCCGGCGACTGGCCGTCGAGGGCCAACAACCTCACTGGAGTGTCATCGGTCCTCAGCGAGGCTTGGCCTTGCCTTGGCTGAGTGAGCTCAAGCTCGCCCAAATCAGGCGAGGCTGAGCTCGCCTAGCCACTGGCAAGGCTTGGCCTCGCCGAGCCACCGCTAAGTCGTCGTCGCCCAACAGTGGCCCGGTGAGGTTGAGCCTCACTAGTGGCCTCGGTGGTCAGGCGAGGTCATCAGCGAGGCTCGACCTCGTGCAAGCGATGTAGGTTGGCCTCGCCCGGCCCGGCGAGGTTGAGCCTTGTGCTGGCTAGCGACCAGCCAAAAGGAAGAAAAATAAACAAAGAAAAAAAAAAAAGAAGAAAAAGAAAAAAAAAGGAAAAAAAAGGAAAAAAATTAAAAATTAAAAGAAACAAAAAAATTATACAAGTTTACCAAACTTATTTTTGTTTCTAGAATAGAAATTTTTTGTAATTACCAAGTGCGTTTTTATACTTAGAAATTGTTCCATGAAACAAAAAAAAAAAAAAAACCTACTATATTTTTTTAAATTATTCCCGGAACATAAACTTTGACAAATGTGCCCCTAATATCTCAAAATCATTGTCTATTACTGTTTGAATATAGAAATTTTTAAGTTCGCGGACATATGAACTCATCTACATTAAATCTCATACCAAATTAACTTGGGGAAATAGTCTATTCTACAGAGTAACGAGAGTTCAAATAAAAAGAATCTGAGAACTGGAGATTCGGATACGATATTTTGAAAAAGTTACAGAATGAAAGTATAAATATAATTTGATATTCTGGAACATACTTATGCTCCGATCTTTTAAACATACCAGTTTTCTTTTTGGTGTGTTTCATAAGGCGAAGATGCTTTTTAGATAAAAAAAAATTTATACGGACAGATTTTCTAAATGGGAAGAGTAGGTGAGAAGCTTCAAATCAGAATCTCTTATCAGATATCGAAGTGTTTACATTAAATAAGAAAAGATCGAAGACAATAGACAAGAGAAAGAGAGAGAAAATGGAAAAGGCCGATTTGTTTTTTGTTTTTGTTTTTTAGTAATAAAAGTCAGTTCTATTAGTGTTTCAGTGTATTCATATGTGTGGAGGACAATTTAAACGGTGGCTACTTCAAATGACATTTTAGTCTTTTGCGTTCCAGGCCGAACGTTTTCAAGAAGCGCCATCATGATTTCCACTTTAAAAAAGGTAGTCAAAAGACAAATTGACGACCCCACTAGAGAAGTAGATTTTTTGACGTAGATGCACTCATCAATAATTTAAATCGACATCTGTAGACATAAAGGTTATATTACGGTTGCCGTTCTTGCCATTTTATCAAGTTCCATTACTCAGTCATTAGGATGGTCGGTTAGCCACAGACACTTGAACGAAAGTAACATGTCTTGTCATTTCATATTTGAGATGTACCGGCGATGAATGGAGATAAGGCCAGAACATCTTTTTTTTGCTTTCATAACAAGATATTGCCAAATCACCATTTTGAAAAATGGACACTCCAATTCAAATTCTCTAGCTTTTTCAAGTGAGTACAATAACGAAAACCGGCCCAGAAGGGTTCACTTTACATCTAGGCTGTTTGGTCTCACATGCAGTAAGGAGAAGGGGATTCTCATGGGCACACGTGAATTTTTTCTTGTTACTACAAAATGATTCGCGAATCAATGTGTAAACGTGGAAACCGAATTTTACACGCTCTTCATATCAAGCCACCCATGTCAATGCCATCAACCAACGTGCCAAAAGCTCATCTATCGAAGTCTTAAGAATTTGAAAAGTGACTAGGAGAATCATGTCATCTGCACGTCCATAACGTATAAAAGGATAAGTCACACCTCCAAATTATCTTGGGGAGCAATTCAGAATTTCTATTACTCTTTGATGTTCGAAGCTTAGTCCTTTTGGGTTCCAAGCATACTTAATTGAAAAGTCGCATCAGTGAGCGTGCTATTTATGTACTACGAAACTCACAAATTGAAAAGGAATTCAACATCTTGGAAGGCTGATAAGAAGGTAAATGCAAATTTAGCCCTTAGTTTCTGGCGAGAACCCTCTGAAACTTCAAGGTCCATGAGGTCTTCAGAATCTTGCTGGTTTTCTTGACTGTATGGTTTTATGAATTCACAAGGAACGCTCTGTCCATGAAGACATTTGAACTGCCGATATGTGATAAGACATAGGAATGCAAGCATAAACTATAGAGAAGGCAAACAAGATGTATATTTATGCTAGTATTTGCTAGTTCCCATAGTCTATATTAGCAGTCTAAATGGCTTCATGAGGAAGTCTTTAATCACAACTTGCAATCTGAAAACAAAATACCACAATCCTGTGCTCTTAGACTAATAAGCACATGTAATCAATATAGAGACATGCATGAATCCGGTGAATATCTGAGTCGCCAATCTTACACTGCAATATGCATCGAACAAACATGAAAAGCTGCACTAAGGGTCCTAGATGGATACATATACAAATCAAGCAAGTAATATTCTTTACCCTGGCAAAAAGGAAATCTTCTTTTCTTCTTTTCATACCACTGAGGTTGTTGGACTAATTTTTAAGGCCTAGAGTCGAACCACATTTTCTTCATTTCCAATCATAAGTTTGAACCTGCTTGCAATAGCTCTCGTGAGCCAGTTGTTGCAGGGGAGCAATATCCAACTGGTGTTGCTGTGCTGTTGTAGCGAGCTCAGTAATCCCAAGCCTAGGCCCGTTGTAGTACTTAAGCTGGACATTTTGTGTCGCCTCTTCTTCCCTAGCCTAGGCAGCCAGAGAAAGTACCAAGTTAGTCACCGTTTGGAATAAGGGATACCTCCGATTTGAATTCTCTAAGATTATCAAGGGCAGTGAGAGGCCTCGGGCACGTGGAACCATTAAAAAGCTGCTCAAGAGGGCTCTTGGACAATTAGACTATTTTTCCTAACCTGCACTAAAGAAAAGAAGAATTCTGATAAGACTGTAACTAGGTTAGAAAGGAGAAGCATATCCAAAAGTAAGTGCACCTGCAATTGATTCATCTGCATTGATTAAAGGAGACATGAATTGCTTTAGTAATATATGGCCTCAAATGACGCTTCTGATGCTCATATCAATCGACCTAAGTGAGGTTCTTACTAGCAGTATCTAGATGGAGACTTTGACCATAAAATTGTCCCCATCAATGAGCTCAAACACGCGGCAACACCTTTGTTAAGACAAGCTTCTCTCATAAACGTGGGCAACCACCAGAGATGTTTGCTGGATAACAAATGTCAAGAGCTGCACCGGCCATGAATTGTCTAGATACCTAAGTCACAATTTGCTGGTTTTTCTGATTGTATCTCTTTATGAATTCACATGGAACACTCTTGCCCATGTAGATTTTTCCTAACCAACATGTTGTCACGCCCCGATCCTTGGGCACGCACACATTCTTCTACCTGGTCGATTTTATAATGCGATATCCTAGGACTATGTATCACCGACCCTTTCTTTTTATTAAGCACATGCAAAAGTAGTTATGAATTCCCAGACAGTAAATCGATGGGATAGAAAAGCAAGGCCATATTTTTCATATTGAAATTCACAACCATACTTTTATACAGAGCATAACTCAAAGATCTTAACAAAACTATTCACGACTTTCTAATTTCACTCTATTCACATCAAAACAGGATTCCCAAAAGAGGATAGGACCTCAGTCCTCATCTGGTCGTACTCAGGATCCCTTTTTGGATCATCTCCTTCTTCAAGAATCTTTCTTCTCCTTAGGTTTCACTACAGTGTTCTCCTTCTCCAATTCCTCCTCCTCGGGTTCATCTACGGGCCTGAAATGTTGTCGCACAATCGGGATGAGACTATGTCTCCGCAAGTTCTACCCCACTAAGGCCCGATTAGTAAACCATTATACTATAGGTTGCCTAAACACGCACTGGTCAGAGGACTTACCTTAGCCTCAGATTCCACCTGCAAGTCAATACAATTCATAATAGGCACCCACTTACTTAAAACAAATCGAGCCAGTTGATTACATGTCACCCCAAATCATTCTCCACGGTGGAATATCTAGAAGTCAGGCCACGTGCATTCTCCAAGACGACATCCCAAGTCTCCGAGCCACGTGCCTCAACCTTGGGCCCATGTGCATTCTTTAAGCGACCTCTTCGCCAAGGTGGTACATCAAGTCACTAAGCCATGTACCATTTTAGATGCCATTCTCAAATACTGGACCCACGTGAATTCTCTAAGGCACTAGTTCACCAAAGTGACGCATCAGATCACCGAGCCACGTGTCTTGTTTAGATGCCATTCTCAAACATTGGACCCACGTGCATTCTCTAAGGTACTCGTTCACCAAAGTGACGCATCAGATCACCGAGCCACATGTCCTTTTAAATGCCATTCCAAAATGTCGGGCCCACGTACATTCTCTAAGGCACTAGTTTGCTAAAGTGATGCATCAGATCACCGAGCTACGTGCCCTTTTTAGATGCCAATACTTAATCACCGAGCCACGTACCCTTCTCCAAGTGATTTACTTTCTACTGTGATTCCATTATGAGACAACTCCTTTCTCTACAGTTCGCCAATCCACTGTCGATACCCAATTAATTCTCAATCAAATAATCAAATCAATTCAATATGAACATATTCAAAAATTCACAATTTAAATCAATTCCATACAAGATGAAGCTCAATTAAATAAACGAACTATGCCACGACGATCAGAATGAAATTCCAGTCATCGGTCATCTCAACATTAATTTCCGAAAAATAATTAATTAATTAATTAATTTCGAAAAATAATTAATAAATATTAAAAATTCAATTTAGCTCAAAATAAAGCCCAATTAAATAAACGGACTTTACCATGATCACCAGCATAAAATTCCGGTCACTGGCCATACCGGTTGAATTTCGGGAAAAATAAATAAATAATTAATTAATTTCGAAAATTAATAATTAATTACTAAAAATCCAATTTAGGCCCGAATTGCCTAATTGAAGCCCGCTAAGGGTCGGGAAAAATCCTGAGATGCTTTCAATAAATAGTAGACTATGTCTACTTGCTAATTGCACAATCAAAATGTCTAACATGCATCACGATTGTCTAATAATCACTGATCTACTCTAATCTAATCACCTAATTGCACTTAAATAAATCAAATCAACACTTAAGCATAATTAGCAAACTAAGCAGGGATTAGTGAGATTACTCACTAGAATCGCGCGCAAATCGGATCAATCCGATGGGGACGACACGAGAAACGATAAACCCCAAAGTGGGCGTCGGGTTCGGGGCCCGGAAAGGGCCCAAAAGCAAGCCCGAATCTGCTGGAAACCCACTCAGTGGGTTTCTGCCCTTGGCTGGTGAGAGCTAGTCCGGTAGCCAAAACGACGAGGGGAGGCCGATGGAGGGTGAGGGGGACGCAGGGGAGGTCAGTGTTAGGGAAATCCCTTATGATGTTTTGAAGATGACAAAATAAATCAAAGGCTACTAACATGTTTGATGGTTGAGTAATAGACCATGCAGATAATAGAACATGTAAAAGATATTATCACAAAGTAAGAAGACGACCGGTAAGACCGAACGTAACATATGTCCAAAATATATTCAAGATTTCCGGACTTCGTGTCAAAGTCGAAGACTACCAAACTCAAGACTCAAAGTCTGAAGACTGCCAGACTTTAGTGTCAAAGTCTGCTCTACATCAGAAGTCTGCTCACTTTGACAAATTCCAGACTGAACGTGAAGGAAGAACCAGAAGACAGACTCTATGCTGAAGCTGAACCAGAAGACAGACTCTATGTTGAAGCTGAACTAGGTACAGACCTTAAAGCTAAATCTGTTCAGAAGCAGATATGTTCAGACCCAGATTGTAAAGTCTACAGACTCAGACTTTACATTCGGATTCGATGAATCGTAACTCAAGCCCAATCATACAACGGCTAGTGATCTGGTTTGGATTCCACATCAAGATTGATTTGATTGACGATTTGATCTTGAAGACAAGGACTTTCTACACGAAGAAGCTTTACTTATGGAAACCAAGATTTCGTTTGTATGGGCGATCGAAATCAATTTGGGATTTTACCTTTGTCACTCAACGGCTACCAAATCTTCTAGATACAGAGCTGTCCAATGGGTATATTGAAAGACGATTCTCCGGGATACTGTCCAACGGGTAGTTTGGAAGCGGAGGAGTATTTAAGGAGATCATGGACCGATGAGCAAGTAAGAGACAGAACGTAGAATTTATAATTCCAAAGTCTGAGCGACTTTCGATCATATACTTGTCTCTTGAGAGCTTAAACGTTTGTAATCGTGAGAGAAATACCAAGAGAGTGACTTAGTGAGATAGTGTGATCTACTAAGTGTTTGCACTCGAAGTTGTAATCTCTTGTTGATTGCATATTGGAATCCAGCCAAGAAGGCTGTCATTGTGGGAGAGTGGACGTAGGCTTGGATTAAGCCGAACCACTATAAATCTTGTGTTTTTATTCTCTTCCCTAACTCCTTTATTTTGTTCATACTAGCACTCTCAATTGGTATCAGAGCCAAGTGCTCGGTTTATAAAAGTGTTTTTACTTTTGAGCTAAAGATTCTTTATGGCTAGTATGTTGGCACCAGGACTTATGGAAGGGCAAAGCAACACAAGGCCACCATATTTCGATGGAAGAAAATACAAGCAGAATGGCCAGAAAAGAACAATGAAAGAAGATGATGTGCAAAGAAATATATGCTTGACGGCACATTCAGAATTTGAGTCTGACTCAAATATAGACTCAAAATCAAAGTCTGATTCAGAACCAGACTCAGAATCCGATGAGGAAATCAAGGAAATAAAGGAAAAGAAGAAGTTGGTAAGGAATGTTTTTGGGTACATAATTCTCATTATGCTTGAAATTCGATATATCATTGATTGATTCAGATTTTATAATGATGATATTTTTTTATTTGCTTTATTGAAGAAAGAATTGTGTGATTTGTGATTCGAGATTTAATTTGATACGTGTGATCATTTTTGATATCATGCTTAAAGACAAATGAATTTATTTGGTTTGTTTTTATACTCTCAGATTTTATCATATTTTGCCAAATAAAAATCTGTTTTACGTGATATTAATTTATGATGCAAGATATTATTGTGCATAATATTCTTTCTTTTAATACTTTGTTATTATGAATTAAGAAAGAATATTTGTTTATGGAGATTTTATATTTTGCTCTAACGTCATGGAAGGATCGAAATTGATGGATACCAAAAAGGGAAATGAGTTGATTGCAGGAAATTCTTTAAGGGAAGGATGATTGCGAATCTACGCAGATTTTGGTGCAATCAGAAAATATCTCCTGCGACAATTGCAACAATTGTTTCTATTCGCAAATATTGTCATGATCACAGGGGGAGAAAGCAAATCCAAAAGAAAATGAAAAGAATCGTGATCACCTCAAAAAGGCAACAAATTGAGGGGGAGCATTGATCAATTATGGAAAAATCTTTTGGATTGATCATGATTTTATTATGGATGGAAGGAAAGGTAAATGTGTTAGAATCTGTTCTAAAAATCTGGTTAGTGCATCTTTTATTACCTTTTGTCATTAACAAATATTTTATTGATTTTATTATGACAAAAAAGGTACGTGAATTTTATGATGCATCCCTGATTTTTATTGAATATTTGCTGATATATATTATCGAAGTGAGCTATATTGCATATCTTTAATATTCTACTTGCTTTATGAAAGCTGATTTTGGAAATTGTGATTCATGCAAGATATTTGTTATCATTCTCTACGTGAATCCATTATCGCTTTTTGATTATGACAAAAAGGGGGAGAAGATATGAATATGCATATGTGCTGATTGGTTGATATTATTTATTGCATAATATTGAGCTGCGATTATTTTCTATATATTATTATGCTCAATCTATTTGTTATCTTCTGATATCATTTGATTTAAAAGTATGTTTACAAATCTGCATATTCAGAGATTGTTTTGTCATCATCAAAAATGGGGAGATTGTTAGGGAAATCCCTTATGATGTTTTGAAGATGACAAAATAAATCAAAGGCTACTAACATGTTTGATGGTTGAGTAATAGACCATGCAGATAATAGAACATGTAAAAGATATTATCAAAGTAAGAAGACGACCAGAAGACTGAACGTAACATATGTCCAAAATATATTCTGAAGATTTCCAAACTTCTGTGTCAAAGTCTGAAGACTACCAGACTCAAGACTCAAAGTCTGAAGATTGCCAGACTTTAGTGTCAAAGTCTGCTCTACATCAGAAGTCTGCTCACTCTGACAAATTCCAGACTGAACGTGAAGGAAGAACCAGAAGACAGACTCTATGCTGAAGCTGAACCAGAAGACAGACTCTATGTTGAAGCTGAACTGGGTACAGACCTTAAAGCTAAATCTGTTCAGAAGCAGATATGTTCAGACCCAGATTGTAAAGTCTACAGACTCATATTGTAAAGTCTACAGACTCAGACTTTACATTCAGATTCGATGAATCGTAACTCAAGCCCAATCATACAACGGCTAGTGATCTGGTTTGGATTCCACATCAAGATTGATTTGATTGACGATTGGATCTTGAAGACAAGGACTTTCTACACGAAGAAGCTTTACTTATGGAAACCAAGATTTCGTTTGTATGGGCGATCGAAATCAATTTGGGATTTTACCTTTGTCACTCAACGGCTACCAAATCTTCTAGATACAGAGCTGTCCAATGGGTATATTGGAAGACGATTCTCCGGGATACTGTCCAACGGGTAGTTTGGAAGCGGAGGAGTATTTTAGGAGATCATGGACCGATGAGCAAGTAAGAGACAGAGCGTAGAATTTATAATTCCAAAGTCTGAGCGACTTTCGATCATATACTTGTCTCTTGAGAGCTTAAACGTTTGTAATCGTGAGAGAAATACCAAGAGAGTGACTTAGTGAGATAGTGTGATCTACTAAGTGTTTGCACTCGAAGTTGTAATCTCTTGTTGATTGCATATTGGAATCCAGCCAAGAAGGCTGTCATTGTGGGAGAGTGGACGTAGGCTTGGATTAAGCCGAACCACTATAAATTTTGTGTTTTTATTCTCTTCCCTAACTCCTTTATTTTGTTCATACTAGCACTCTCAGTCAGGACGGCAGCCGAGCGGAGCTGGGCGGTGGCTGGAGGTGTCGGATCGAGTTGGACAGAGGCCGAATGGACTGGATGGCGGACGACAGGGACGGTAAGGTGCGAAGGGGGCGGTGGCAGAGTGCGCGACATGCGCGGGCAGGTGTCACGCGAATGGAGGTCCGGCTCCGGTGTGGCGGCGACGGGCAGCTGGCTGCTGCTTCTACTTCGATCCACTTCTATCTTCACACAAACCAGAAAGGAGAAGAAGAAGGGCGGCGATGGCTGAGGGGCGTGAGGGAGAGGCGAAGGCGAGCTGTGAGCGGTGGAGCACGGGCGGTGACGGCGAGCTACCCCGGTCTTCTCCTCTCAGTCCTGCTGTCTCCGCTTCTTCTTCACTAGTTCGCCGGGCGTCATGCGAACAAGGGGAAGGAGAGAAAGCGTCAAGAGAGAGAGAGAAGGAGAGATGAGAGAGAGAGAAGAAGATAAGAAGGTTTGACTAGTCAAAAAGAAAAAGAGAGAGAGAGAAAGAGGCAAAGTGGGAACTGGCAAGAGGGGAAAAGGGGGAATGGTCGGCGTGGGGAGGAGGTTTTCGCACGAAGGGGAGGGGAGGGGAGAGAAGAGAGAGGAAAAGAAAGGGAGAGAAAAAAGAAAATAAAAAGTAATCCAATAGTAAAAAAAATCCTACTATTCAAATTACTTCAATTATTTTCCTTTTCTCTTTTTAATTTCTTTCGGTCTTCAATTTTTCCCCCAATAATTTCTTTCCCGAAATTTCGGACTCGTCAATAAATTGATGGACGATGAGACAGGATCCTAAAAATGAATTGTGACACACTCAAATATTCGATTCCCGAAACCAATTTAAATTTCATGGTTAGAATTGATCAGACGTGATTTTAGTCCAATTCAACCAATTAAGTAGCTTTTAGGGATGTTACTGCAGATACATCTCTTAACGGTTTCACCCAATAGGTTAGTTAACTCATGAGTGATCAGCTTAGAGAAAAAGGACCATAGGCACGTCGACGAAATGCCCATTTTACTTTATCGAAACGAGGTTGAATTTCAAGATGTCACACATATGATGAGGAAAAGAATGAATACAAACAAACAATAAAGAGAAAAGGCAAACGAAATGTAAATATATGCTTATATCTACTGGTTTCAGGAGTTTCATTCAAAAAGTCTTCACTAGGTAAAAGAAGCGTTCAACCCCAACCTGCAATTTGTTGTCAAAATGTCACAGCACAATGCTCATAGACTATGATATTGCACACTATTTTTGAACTCTAAGGGTAACACTTCAAGAGTTGCTAACACTGATCCTCTCCACCACATCCTCTTAATCTATGAATAATAGTGATTTTCTTTACACCTAAATAGTATAAAAGAAAAATACAGTCTTTAATTTTAGAATTGGTAATCTTATGAATCCATTAATTAAAAAAATGAAATTTTAAAAACATAAATTTACACATTTAGCCATTAACACTTAAAGGAAAATAACATCTCATGTGATCCCAATGAATAACCAAATCAATTTGGGAAAACAATGGACTCTAGGGCAAGATGAAGATGGAATTTACTCTCTGGATTTTAAATTTCACCACTGCTTGAGGGATAATGTATCTATATAAGCACTTTTATCAAATATATTTACATGAGTATAGAGTGAGTCTCTCCCATATTTGAAAACTATCAGGTGACCATGAGTGATGGTATGCTGCATAAATTTCCCCATCCCTTCTAGAACTAGAACGTCACTTTTGACATTCTTTTGTAATACGAAACCAGGTTTAGTAACCTCGAACCAGGGCGAGTGCTGAACCAGAGATCCTTTCAAAAAAAGGCAATGATAAAAGCGTGACAAGCTCAAGAGATGCCTAAAATTGAAAATGTGTGCAAGACTCTTTCACAAACATCCATTGTATGGGAGTGGCCAGGCCTAGAAATGCTAAGATCGTAACTAGCTTAGAAAAGAGCACGATTACAAATATAAATGCACTTTTATCCGGTTTCATCAAAACAAAATGGCGGCACAAATTGCTTTCAACTAGTATATGGCCTAAAGTGACTTCCAATGTTTCATCCTAGTTCAACCTAAACATCATCCCTCTCAGTGAGCTCAAACATGCAAACATACCCTTTACTTAAGGCAAGTTTCGTCAAGAAACTCGAACCAACCAACACAAAAGTTTGCTACATCATAGCGTTGATGGTCCTAATGGTCACCTGCGACGATGTGTCCGAGTCGTTGAGAGTCGCAATTTGCTGGTTTTCTTGACTGTATGTCTTTATAAATTCACAAGGAATGCTCTGCCCATGAATACATTTGTACTGTCGATAAATGATAGGAAATGGGATTAAGCATATCATGTGAGAAAGGGCAAACAAGATGTGCATTTATGCTAGTATTTGCTACTTCCAGAGTCTATATTAGAAGTCTAAATGGCTTGATGAGATGGTCTTTAATCACAACTTGCAATTGGAAATCAAAATATCACAATCCTTCAGAGTCGCAATTTGTCGGTTTTCTTCCCTCTCCGCTGCTGCCAGCCACAACTTCCAGCCGTCAACATTTCTCTGGCCACCAATCACTATGGACCACTGGGCAATTATTCCGATCATTGATTCCGACCATCGAGAATCATTGTCGACTGCCACTTGTCATCACACGACATTTCTCAATCAACAGCCAGCGCAAATGTAAACTACACACATACATAACCAAAAGAGGGGATTAAGGAGCTGACATAATGAATCCTCATATGTAGACCTCGCCAGGAAAAAAAAGAAAAAAGAAAAAGATTACTGCTTCTGCCTCGTGGACAAAACGGCGCTGGAAATCCGAACATAAAATGAAGGAAAACTCGGTGTCAGACGTGGCTCAACAATAAGTGAACCTAACTCTAAACATCGATTAGATGAACTTGAATTTATCACTTTTTTTCAACAAATAGTCGAACATGTGACATACAGTTTAGAATGTAAGCTCTCGATTGGGATTTAGTGGAACTTTCAGCCTAAGCATGGCATATTGATATCTTACTTGACATGATTTATCATGAAAAAAAATATCGGTTTGCTTTGTTTTACTCACAAGTCTACCAAATAAGCTCGGAATTCGGATTATCAACAAAAACAGGGCAAAACAGGGTATGAAGGAGAGAAAATTACCTGGCCAAGAAAGTAGAGCTTTGATTGGCGACGGTGGGGACGGCGATGTCAGAAATGGTTGACAATCAGAATATAGCTCTAGCTTTGTGTGATTGGTTCGCGACTGTTCATATCCCAGAACGATTCTTCTTCTTCTTCTTCTACTTCTTCTTCTTCTTTTCTTAGTAGCCCCCAAAAACCGAGAGTGTATATTAGAGATTGACCGGCCAGAAGCTTGAGCTCACCAAAACAAGAAATTCCTCCGGCTGCGTATATATCTCTTCTTCTCAGTCAAGTGTGTATCTTCCTCGACTCTATCTGTCTCAATCGATCCCTCCCGATCTCTATTCTCTCTCCATTGATAACCAACCCCCAAGAACCGATTCTGTTACCGATTATTGACACCAACTAGTAGAGCTACTTGAACTTTTTTTTTTTTGGGGTTTCACATCAGTCCCATGTCGTTCATCACTGCTAGCTAGATCATTGTTTTGCTAAAGAAAAGCGAGCATTCACAGTAAAGAACAACCAAATTGGGCTTATTATTTGTTTGTTTCTTTTTTTCAACAGAAGCGTTCATTATGGACAAGGTGTAGTCTCTACTTAAATATTATATTTGCTACGGTAATTAACTATTAGGTGTAAAATTGATCTTTTTTTTTTGGTCGAATAAGATTTCTTTCATTACTTCGTAGGAACAAAACGAGTACATTTACCCAAGTCCAAACATAAAAGAGATGTAAGACAATGAGAAGGATTAGACAGCCAGTTCGTTGCAAGGAATTCGTCTCGACAAGCCTTTGCAATCCAATTCGCGGCCCGATTTGTTTCTCGCGGACAAACGGCAACGGACACTCCAAGTAAAGAGCCTAGCTTTTGTTGACAATCTGCCACCACCAATTGGACAGCCCATGGAACCTCAGCTCGGCCCAAGATAGCATTTCCTACTGTCGAATTGTCAGTCACGAGCTAAACAGGAACTGCTGTACTTGTTTGACCCAGTACATTGAACTGAAGAACTTCCGTTCGTGTCTTCTCCACGAAGTGCAGCCCTTCCTTTAGAGCTAGGGTTTCCACGACAAGGGCAGACGGAGCAAGGACTTTCTTGGTGAATCCACATTTAATTTCAGCGAGCCTGTTGTCGGTGGTACCACTCCTCCTTTAGCAAACCTTCCCTTCCCTTTCGGTTCTGTGTTGTAGTGCTGAAGCTCCATTTTCTATAGAGTTCAAGATCATAACTGGCTTCCTCCACAATTTTGTGTGGTTTTAGTCTGCTGGATCTAAAAACCCATGCATTTCTTGTTTTCCATATCGACCATAAAAAACCTGCAAGGAGTGCATTTGATTTCCGCTCATTCTAGTGAAGCAAGTTCTCCGAGATCCATTTATCCATCCTTGTAACTTTCTCGACAACTGTATTCAATTTAATGTGAGGATCTAACCATATTCTTTTTGTCCAGGAACATAAGGAGGAGATGCTCGAGAGTTTCTAGGGCATCGTGGCAAATTGGGCAGAGTGGATCAAGTACCATTTTCCTCCCGTAGAGATTTTCTCTTGTTGGCAGCGCATTATTGCATATGCTCCATAGGAAAAACCGAACCTTTGGGTAGTGTTGGGTTTGCCAAATTGTGGTCCATAGAGATGAGGGTGGCTGATATGACAATGACGCTTGGTTAGCCTTAAGTTATTTGTTCTGGGAGCATATTTTGTTGTAGCCACTTTTGACCGAATAGGAGCTCGTATTATTGCCCATCCGCACTAGCCTGTCCATTGATGGATTGGAGCTGAGCGGTATTGAAAAGATCTCATGGATACATTCTCCTCGAATATTTCCTTTAGCTTTGCTACATTCCATTCTTTTTCTTCAGGTACAATCAATTCCTCGACAATCTTTGGCTCATTTAGAGTTGCAGCTCCTCCAATACGGCCTCTGGGTAGTGAAAGATCTTCCCTGATTTTGATCTGCTTACCATCACCCACTAGCCATCTCATCTCCGATTCAATCACTTCCCTTCCTGTTAGCAAATTTTGCCATCCCCATGAGGGGCGAGTACCCTTACCAGCATGCCAAAACTCTCCTTATGGGTAATAAATACCTTTAACAAATTTTGTCCATAGGGAATTTGGAGCCTAAACAACTCACCATGCTTGTCCCAAGCATAGCCTTATTGAAAGCAACTAAGTCTTGAAACCCCAATCCTCCCGTATCCTTCATTGTTCTCAAAGATTCCCAGTTCTTCCAATGAATTCCTTTTTAGTCAACATTTTGTTTACACCAAAAGCACGCAATTCTTTTTTCTATTGCTTTGCAAATAGATATCGGTATCTTGAAAATAGACATTGCATACTGTGGTAGAGCTTGTACAACTGTTTTAATGAGTACCTCTTTCCCTGCTTTAGTCAACAATTTCTCTTTCTTGCCCTCTAGCTTCGAGTTAACCCTTGCTAGGATCCATGCAAACATATGCTTTTTTGATTGCCCCCAGTCAGACGGAATTCCCAAATATTTGCCTGTCTTGTCTATGATAGGGACTCTTAATTGATTTGCCAAGTTCCTCTTTAAAGTTTGTGGACAATTTTGGCTGGAGAAAATACCTAAATTGTTTAAGTTGATGGCCTACCCTGATGCATAACAATACTGGTTTAGGATATTTGCCAGGTTTTGACATTCCATAACCGTTCAGTCTAAGAAGAAGATGGCGTCATCGGCAAATAAGAGATGAGAAATAGTTCGACACCACCTATTTATTTTGATTCCCCTCAAGCTTCCATCTAATATTGCCCTGCTCATTAGTATGGAACTGTCGGATCGACTCCCCATTAATTTTCACACTGAAGGATATCGTGGAAATGCACTGTTTCACACACTGAACCCATTCCTTGCAAAATCCCATTTTCTTCATACACTCACATAAGAAATCTCATTCGACCTGATCATAGGCCTTTTGCATGTCTAATTTAAGAACTGCCTGAACTTTCTTTTTCCTCTTTCAAATGCGAAGTTGATGTAGCATCTCCTGAACTATGAAGATATTGTCCTGTATTTGTCTTCCACTCACAAAAGCACTCTATTCTATCGCAATAATCTTCGGAAGCCATGGCTTAAGACGGTTAGCCATTAGTTTAGAAATAATCTTATAAGTGAAATTACATAAGCTGATGGGCCTGTATTGAGTGATATTTTTTGGATTTGCTACTTTTGGAACGAGAACAATATGTGTCATATTTAGTTTAGGATCGAAGGTACTCATAGTGAAGAAGCTATCGACTATTTGGAATACATCTTGCTGAATGTCAGTCCAATAATGATGATAAAATTGCCCACCAAGCCAATATGGTCCAGGTGCCTTAGTGGCTCCCATTTGAAAAACCGCCTCTTTCACTTCATCCATTTTTACCCTCCTCATCAAGGACTCGTTCATTTCTGCATTGACAAGTTGTGGGCATTAATCTAGGACTGGTTGAAAATTTCTAGGACCTTCAGTGATGTAGAGGGATTGGTAAAATTGGCCAATGTGTTGCTTTAGTGCTTCAGGTTCCAGACACCAATGATCATCATCCATTTTCAGCATTGTGATTCTATTTTGTACCCTCCGATGGACTGTAGTAGCATGAAAATATTTGGAATTTCTATCCCCCCACCTTAGCCAGTTTATGCAGGATCTCATACTCCAATACATTTCTTCCCGCCTCCATAACCATTCAATCCGCTCTTTAATTTGTTGGATTTCCTCCCTGTACTTAGCTCCTTCAGGGCTATTAGTCAACACGGTTAGTCTTCTCTTTAAAAGCTCAATTTGCTTATGTGCGTTAGAAAATTTTGCTTTGCTCCATATTCCCAATGCACTAGCCACCAGTTGTGATTTTTGTACTAAGTCTCCAAGTGTGTTATGGTGATCATTCCATGCTCCTTTAACAATATCCACGCATTCTGGGTCTTCTAACCAATATGCCTCAAATCGAAACTCTTTTTTCCTTCTTATGATATTCGGATATAGATTGAGGATAAGAGGACTATGGTCAGAGCCTATTGCTGGCAAAGCAACAGCCTCTGCATTTGGAAACTCCACTCTCCATTCTATGTTGCATAACACCCGATCTAGGCGTTCTCTTACCAAATTTTCCCCAACTCTGTTGTTCGATCATGTATAGGCACAACCCTTGCATTCAATATCCATTAATGCACATTCATTCAGCATCTCTTGAAAAGCCACCATTTGATAATGATCCATCCTTCGTCTTCCATCCTTTTCCCAGTAATTAAGAACCTCGTCGAAATCCCCCATGCAAATCCATGGTAGGGAATTGATATGGTGGATTGCTCGAAGTTTCTGTTGGAGAAATCGCTCTAGAAGATTTTGAAGCTGACAAAACGTTTCCATCAGTTTAGTCTGGATATTTGCGTCTAAAGACTTTCTGACCACCAGACTCAGTTCTCAAGACTCAAGATTCAAGACTCAAGCCTTAAGACTCAAATTTATTCTCATTGACAGTCTATCTGATCCAGTGTCGAAGGAAATCCAAATCTGAGGATTATGATTAAGGATTTCATCCTTATCTCTGGAGAAGATCTTTTGGCTGGATAAATTCAACGGATTCTTTGATTCGTATCTAGATCAATTGAAGATCCGATAATCGACGAAGTATTCTTGGAAGGTTCTATTCATGGAAACCAAGATCCTGGTTGTATGGGCGAACAGGATTGATTGGGCTATCGTCAGATTCCTTTAATAGCTCGAATGATCTTTTTGATTGATTCCGTCCAACGGGTAGATTGGAGGAATTCCTTTGGTAAGTGCCAACGGGTATGATGGCATAAAGGAGTATAAAAGGAAGACGTTCTAGTTGTTTTTAGTAGTGTGATCGATAGAGAAATTCCAGAGTCTGAAGCACCTTGATTATTAGTCGATACAGTTTGAGCGAATTTGTATACACAGAGAGTGTCTATACTTGGTGATACCTTGAGTGAGTAGTTCATCTACACCCAGAAATCAAGGAAGATCAACGCTGTAACATCTCTTTGTTCATAGTGGAATCCAGCCGATTGGCTGTCAGTGCAGAAGAGTGGACGTAGGCTTGAATCAAGCCGAACCACTATAAACCTCGCGTTTGATTCTCTCTTTCATTCACTGAGTCTTACGATCAATTGTTATTGGTTGCATTTACTTAACTGTCTAAGTATTGCGCGTCTATCAAAGAAAAATCGTTTATATACCTATTCACCCCCCTCTAGGTACTAGCACTAGCTATATCAATTGGTATCAGAGCCTGTGTTCTTACTTTATTTGAAGTGTTTTACTTCAGAGTAAAAGATCCATGGCTAGTATCTTCGGCACCAAAATGGGCGATGGAAGGGCAAAGCAATACCAGACCTCCCTACTTTGATGGAAAGGATTACAACATCCGGAAGAACAAGATGAAAGCCTTTCTACGATCAAAGGATCCTCCGGAATGGGACGTTGTGGAAAAAGGGATCACTCCTACCGCTGCACCCGTTTTCGAAAGAGGAAAAGAAACAATTGAGACCAAAGTGGAATGACTCGGGAAGAAATCAATAAGAGACAAGCACTCGATGCAAAAGCAATTTACTCTTTATATTGTGCTTTGTCACCAACTCGAATATAACAGAATATCTTCTTGTGTTACAGAAAAGAAGTATGGGACAGATTACACATCACCTATGAAGGAACAGTCGAGTGAAGGAGACAGAATCAACATTCTCCTTGGTCAATATGAATCCTTCAAAATGAAACCAGGAGAACCTATAACCGACATGTTTAGTCGTTTACGAGATATTGTCAATGGTCTTGAGAACCAAGGACAAAAGATCTCTCGACCCCATGAAAGTGAACAAGCTTCTGCGTGGACTCTCCAAGGATTGGAATCACATAAAGACTTCAATTAGAGAGACACAAAGAATCATGCCACTGTCTGTTGATGAGCTGGTTGGAACCCTTCAGTCTTATGAAGTGGAAAGAATTAATGAAGACGAAGATCCAAGAGGTAAGAAATCCATTGCATTAAAATCAAATGATGATTCTGATGATGCAGATTTCGAAGATGATCCGGACGATGAGGAGCTTGCTCTTATGATAAGAAGATTCGAAAACTGAATAGGAAAGGAAGAAGGTTCAACTCCAAGAAACAAAGTTTTCAAAGACAGCAATCCAAGTCTGTTGATGATGAGGAACCAAACAAGGATGTAGTTTGTTTCGAATGCAAGAAAAAGGGACACATAAGACCCAACTGTCCTCTTCTGAAGAAGAAGAAAGGAAAAGCTGAAAAGTTTCGAAAAGCACTCAAAGCCGAAACTTGGAGTGATACGAGTGCGAAGAAAGTGATGATGAATATGCAAATCGGTCGATGGCACAATCGGACTCGCACCAGATTCTGGATCGAGACTCATGACGGTGAATTTGAGGTAAGTGATTTTAAAATTCTGTCAAAGTCTCTAAATATATTGATGAACTGTGTTTTAATCTTAAGACTTCTCTCAAAAGAGTTTCCGAACTGAAAAAGGAAAACTTAGCTTTAAAACAAAAAGGAAACATTTTAGAAGAAAGAATCAAAAGTTTAGACTTGAATGTTTCGACTCTTAAAGAAAAAGAAGATAACCTCTTAAAAGAAAATACTTTTCTAAAATCTGACTTATCAAATATTTCAAGGAAATTTTCTATTGGATCTGAAAAACTTGAAAAAGTTCTTTCAGTTCAAAGACCTTACTTCAATAAGTCCGGTCTAGGTATGACAGCAGAAACAATTCCCTTGATTGATTTTCCTAAAGTAAAAGAAAGAATTAAGCAAAGACCTTCAAGAGAAGCTTATAAAAATCATTTCAAAAAGGTTTTTGTAAAGTCTGTAGGTCGAAATGCTCTCAGGTGTTCTAAATGCAAAAGTCTAGATCATTTTGAAAAAGAATGTCCTATGGTTTGGAAACCTGTTAAGAAAACTTGGGCTAGTACTGTTTATATTACTAACACTAATGGACCCAAGAAAATTTGGGTACCAAAGAAAGTTTGAGACTCTCTTCTGAATGCAGGTCTCCGTCAAGAAAAAGGTAAAATGGTATCTTGACAGTGGATGTTCAAGACATATGACAGGAGACTCAAATTGCTTCATAAAGCTTGTTCAAGTAAATGGTGGAAAAGTCTCATTTGGAGGAAACAAAGAAAGGAAGAATTGTGGGTTTTGGAACTGTGAAAATTGGAAATCTCACAATAAGCAATGTTTCTCTAGTGGAAGGACTCAATTACAATCTTCTCAAAGATCGTCAACTATGTGATACTGGTTTCAAGATCTTCTTTCAAGAAGGAATATGTTCCGGAATCAGTAAAGATTCTACTCAGTCTTTCTTGGGTAGAAGGCATGGAAATATCTATCTTCTAGATGTGAAACCAGAAGATTCGCAATGCTTCATTTCAATTCAAGACGAAGCAAGTCTCAGGGTACGTAAAAGCTTGGGCATATTAATGTGAAGCAATTAGCCAAAATCTCATCAAAGCAGCTTGTTCGTGGTCTACCCAAATTGCCTTATCAAAAGATTGAACTGTGTACTCCTTGCATTCTGGGAAAGCAGGTAAAGAATTCATACAAGTCTATAAATCATGTTTCAACTAATCATGTACTGTAGTTACTTCATATGGATCTCTTCGGACCAACCAGAACCCAGAGTATTGGAGGTAAGAAATATTGCTTAGTAATCGTGGATGATTATTCTCGCTTTACTTGGGTGTTCTTCTTAGCAAGTAAATCTGAAACCTTTTCGTATTTCGAAAAATTTGCTAAAAAGGTTCAAAATGAAAAAGGATGTGTTATTTCAAGCATAAGAACAGATCATGGTGGTGAATTTGAAAATCAAGATTTTACAAAATTCTGTGATGAATCTGGCTTTAAGCACATGTTCTCTTCTCCATATACTCCTCAGCAAAATGGAGTTGTGGAAAGGAAGAACAGATCTCTTCAAGAAATGGCAAGAACTCTTTTAATCGAAAGCAAAATTCCTTCTCGATTTTGGGCTGAAGCTGTTTCAACATCTTGCTATATCATTAATAGAGTCTTTTTAAGACCTATTTTAAAGAAAACCCCCTATGAATTATTCAAAGGTAAGAAGCCTATTTTTTCATATTTTCATTTATTCGGATGCAAATGTTTTATACTGAAAAATGCAAAAGATCATGTTGGTAAGTTTGATGAAAGATCAGATGAAGGTATCTTCATTGGATATTCGTCATCAAGCAAAGCCTATAGAGTCTTTAACAAGAAAAGTCAGACTGTGGAGGAGTCAATGAACGTGAAATTTCAAGACTCTACGCAAGATGAATCCAGTCAGACTCAGAATGAAGAGTCTGAACCTGCTCCAGACCCTCAAAAGATTTCAACTCAAGAAGCTTCTCAGACTCTGGAAGATCAGCATCAAGCTACTCGTGAAGACTCAGATAAAGAAAGAGATCTTCCACCAGTCAAATCAACTAGCAACTGGAAGCATAAGTCCAGTCATCCCAAAGATCTAATTATTGGCGAACTTAATGAAGGAATTCGCACCAGATCCAAAAGGCGTGAAGAGTCTAGTGCCGTAGCTCTCATCTCTGAAATAGAACCAAAGAGCATAGAAGAAGCTTTGTCTGACGAAAGCTGGATTGAAGCTATGCAAGATGAGCTCAGACAGTTTAACATTAATGATGTCTGGGAATTGACATCTAAACCTAAAGGTAAAACTGTTATTGGTGCCAAATGGGTGTTTAGAAACAAGATGAATGAGAAAGGAAAAATCGTACGAAACAAGGCCAGACTCGTAGCCAAAGGATACACGCAAGAAGAAGGGATAGACTATGATGAGACTTACGCACAAAGTAGCAAGGTTAGAAGCTATTCGATTATTGCTTGCTTTTGCTTGTTATAAAGATTTCAGGTTATTCCAAATGGACGTCAAAAGTGCCTTCCTAAATGGATTTATCCGTGAAGAAGTCTATGTGGAACAACCACCTGGGTTTGAAGACCCAAAGAAGCCAGACTCAGTCTTTAGACTGAAAAAGGCACTGTATGGTTTGAAGCAAGCACCTCGAGCTTGGTACGACAGGCTAAGTAAGTTTTTATTAAAGAATGGTTTTGCCAAAGATAAAGTTGATACTACTTTATTTATCAAAAAGGAAAACAAAAGTTTTTTACTTGTCCAAATATATGTAGATGATATTATTTTTGGATCTTCAAATGAAAGTCTATGCAAGAAATTCTCTAAGTCTATGCAGGATGAATTTGAAATGAGTATGATGGGAGAATTAACATTCTTTCTTGGTCTTCAAGTAAAGCAATTGAAGGAAGGAACTTTCATCTGTCAAGAAAAATATGCTAATGATCTTGTTAAAAGGTTTGGATTGGAAAATTGCAAAAAGACTGATATACCAATGTCAAGTTCGTTGAAAATAGACAAAGATGAAGAAGGGAAGAAAGTTGATCAAAAGCTGTACAGAAGCATCATCGGTTCACTTCTTTATCTTACTGCCTCTAGACTTGACATTTTGTTGAGTGTTTGCATCTCGTGTTAGGTTTCAATCGGATCCTAGAGAATCTCATCTCAAGGCTGCAAAATGTGTTATTAAATACGTTGCCTCGTCTTCAAGCATCGGTCTATGGTATCCTAAGGAGGGAGACTTCAATCTTCTGGGATATTCAGACGCTGATCTGGCCGGTTGCAGAGTCGATAGAAAGAGTACTTCGGGAACCTGCCAATTGCTTGGAAGCGGGGACAGAGTGTCTTGGTTTTCAAGGAAACAGAGCACCGTAGCCCTCTCTACAACAAATGTGGCGAGTATGTAGCTCTTAGAAGCCTGCTGTTCGCAAATTCTATGGATAAAACAACAACTACAAGACTTTGGGATTGAAGACTCATGCACGTAAATCGATGTGACAACACCGCAATCAATCTCACCAAAAATCCAATCCTTCATTCAAGAGCAAAGCATATAGAGATTCGACATCATTTCATTAGAGATCATATTCAAAATGGAGAAATCTCAATTCAATTTGTTGATTCGAAAAGTCAACTAGCGGATATATTCACAAAGCCATTGGAGAAAAATCAATTCGATTTTATCCGTAACAGACTCAACATTTTGAAGCTTGAAGAAGCTAAAGTCTGAAGAATCTACATCAATCAGACTCTAATCTTCAGACTGTGAATTCTCAGACTCAGACCTTCATTGTATAGACTGTAAGTTTCTTTTATCTCGAAAAGGTACGATCATTCATTCAGTTATAATTGATTGATACCATCTTTAATTTCCGTAAATAAAAAATTGGAAACATGCCTTTTCAAAAGGGGATAATCTCTTTTAAAATGGCAGTTATTATTTTTAAAAAGAAAGACGTCTGTTCACTTTTCTTCGTATCGATTGCTCTTTCCTTTTCAAAACTGAGTTATATATACATAGTTTTCTCGTTTTACTCGATTCTCAAAACCCTAAAAGGCATTCTTCTCTCAACCCTATTTTCTACTTCGTATTCATACTCGAGAAAGTTGTCATTTTTCCTTGGGAAAGCGAGTGAAGGAATCTTCCATTGACAAGAAAAGATGTCTTCTTCGAGAAAGTCGTCAAGGATAGCTAGCAGGGGTCCACAGAGAATGAAGGAGGGACCTACGCACTTTGATCTCACCGAGGAAGATGATTTGTGGAGACAGCAACAGAGTCCTGTTCCCTCTCCTCCTCATCACTCTCCATCTACCCCACAAGATGCGGGTCATCATCAGGAGGAAGTCATTCTAGAGGACGTTGAACCAGTAAGAGCACAAAAACCCTCTTTTATTTACATGCTCTATCGGGCGTTGAAAGCTTCTGGTTCTCCTCTGAATTATATAGACAGTTTCCTTAGAGATAAGAATTATGGGAATGAGTATAGATTTTTGAAGCGAATGGAGGAATTGGGAATTGCTCCCAAAGGAAAGGCTGAAGAGGCACTTGCGAACATTCCAAGTGACCCTCGTGTTTCAGGACCGATTCCCAATGAGGGGAACGAAGATGATAAAATGTTTAGTGATTTTCAACCGAGAATGGGAATTGCTGCGAAGGTGAAGGGAAAGAAGATGGAGTTGTTTAAATCGAAGGAACAGGAAAACCTGTTCTTCAGACTATTAAAACGAGGGGTAATAAACCCCAGGAGTGTTGATTTTGATTTCCTGGATGCTATTAATCTGAACTTAAGGGAAAAGTTCGAACTGCTTCAACTTGAACAGTTTTGCACCGATACCACTGATGGTTATGCGCACTTGACTGCATACTTCTATTCGAATCTCAGTTTTCTAGATGCGAATAGAATATCATTCAGTGTTCGAGATCAGGAGTATGTAATAGATGTGGACATGTTAGCGGACATCATTGGTGTTGAACGAGGACGTTATCAACCAATCAAAGTCTCGATTGCTCGTGCTCCTCTGGAGCTTGTCAAAAACAGAGATACAGAGGCAAAAATTTCCTACTCGAAGATGAGTGCCATCAATATTGTCCTGCACAAAATTGTGATCAATTGCATCAAGCCAAAGTCTACATCAAAGACTGATGTATCCAATTTGGAAGCAAAATTGATGTACGCAATCAACTCAGGGAAGAAGTTCTCTCTGCCTCATACTATTCTCTTCCATATGTACAGAGCAATGTCAAAGAACAAGGGACAATTGCCTTACCCAAATCTTGTGACCAAGATCTTCAGACACATGAATATTGAACCGCCACTCACTCTCTGTGTTCGACCGTGCGACAAAATGGTGGTAGGTTTGAATATGTTGACGAAGATGCGTCTGAAAGAACTTAGCAAGGAAATGGCAAAGTTCAAAGTGAAAACTCCGCTCTCTTCTGCATCAAAGAGAAAAGGGAAGGAGCCCATTGGTGCTCAATCCAAAAAGAGAAGATCTCTCATCTTGGAGGATGAAGAAGAAGATGAAGATCTTACTATTCCGGCACTGGTAAGGACTAGACGTTATGTACCCCGATCAACAGAACTTCAGTCAAAGCAAAGAGAAGATGAAGAGAAGCGAGAAAAGGATATAGAAGATGAAGAAGAAGAAGAGCAGCGAGAGAAAGAGATAGAAGCTGAAGAAGAAGAGGAGCAGAGAAAAGAAGAAAAAGAAGCTGAAGAAGTAGAAGAAGAGAAAGAAAAGTCTGCTGAATCTGGAGAGAAGGAATCTGAAGAGCATGATCATCACTCTTCCCATCTTGATGTCTTAGAGACAGGGGGAGTTGGCGAGCAAGATGTCTTAGAGACAGGGGGAGTTGGGGAGAAAGAAAAGTCCTCACCTCATGCTGCTCCAAAAGAGTTTCAGGCTTCTCAAATGCCTGAAGAAGAACATGATACTTCATCAAATCTGCAAGGTTATACAGAAGCGCCATCATCTGCATTCACTCCGTCTGAGAAAGTAAATTTTAGTGTGCAGACAGACAA
The DNA here is from genome assembly GCA_014182375.1 of Eucalyptus virginea. Lineage (NCBI taxonomy): Eukaryota > Viridiplantae > Streptophyta > Magnoliopsida > Myrtales > Myrtaceae > Eucalyptus > Eucalyptus virginea. The sequence continues at coordinate 4,584,248 of CM024520.1, read as the reverse complement.
TTCCGCAGATTTTCATCGTATTCTTGATGTTCTTCTGGAAATGCGGGGCCAAATCTATGCTCTGGACTATGAGATTCAAACCATCAAAAATGCTGGACAAGCATCTTCTATTTCCCTGGAAGACAGAATGAAAGACCTCGCTCTGCAAATTCAAGCCAATGCCAAAGGAGAGGAGGTAGCTCAATTAAGGGAAGATTTGAAGAGGCTCGAAGGTTTAGTACAGTCCATGGGAGATATCCAGATCGTGCGCATTCCCAAGCAGACCTGACTCTTTTCTCACCTTTTTACTGATGACAAAAAGGGGGAGAAGAAATTTGAACCATCTTTTTCTTGATTCTAAATTTGTTTTTGTGGATTGTGAGTTTTTAAGTATGTTTTGAGTACGACTAGTGTGAACTTGAATATGGACTGAATTTGGCTGTGGATTGTGATGCTTGACTGTTGACATTTATATCGAGTGTTGTTATATGGTATTACTCATGAAAGTCTAACCAATTTTCTGTGGATGCGAGTCCGGTTGTTTTATTAATCTTTATGAGATAGCCATATTGCTTGAGAAATGTTTTGCGGAGTTTCTACCATAAACACGTCCTCTTTTGAAAATCAGTAGATGCGTGTAGAAAGGATACTCTCATCAGGGTTCCATAAGTAGGGTCCCTACAAATAATATCAATCAACTCCTCTGAGTACTCCTGTACCTCCACCTTTAATTCCTCATCCCACATTGCTATTAGTCCCCTTGCTATGCCAATTGGATTAATGATAAACGACTCCTTGAACTTAAGTTGCTGTCTAACTTTGTCCACCATTGTTTTCCTATTCTTCGTCTCCATAAGGAACACCAAGTCGGGTCTATCAAGAGCCACAAGGGCTCGGAGATGCTGGTACATCAGGGCAGACCCCAATCCCTGACAATTCCAGCTCAAAACTTTCATTTATCCCCCGGTGGCTTATTAGGGCTAGCCATCAAAGCCCATTCATGCGCTCCCTCATCCACTTGGATAGGTGTTTCGAGAAGTAGAGTCTCATCAATCGTGTTTGCATCCATCCCCTGTAAATTGTAACTCTTAGCCCTCTTCATTTTGTTGCTCACCAGGGGAATATGGCCCTTCTTACTCTTTTTGTGTACTATAGCTATGCTGTCAAGCATTGTTTCTGCCCATGATGAATCTGAGAGAAGAAGTAGAGAGCCTTTGTCTCTTTTGCCTTTCACTACCGTAGCCTCACTAGCTATACCTTTCCCTTTTAACTTGAGTAATTCTGGGGGTTGAGCTTCCATAGGATACTCCAATTGCATCTCATAGTTCTCATTATTGGTCAGGACCTCCATGGTACTAGTTGGTGGAGTTTTCGCAAATGTTTCTTGTTCCTCACAAGGTATCTCTTCCCCATAATACATTTTCTAGAAAGGTTTATTTTCCTTAGCTTCCGCTTTTAGTCAATATCTGAAATTTCCAGCTACTTCCTCCCCCGGCCTTGGTTCCTCGTAAGGGATTTCCTCACAGTTTATGGTATAATGGCCTATTTGTGCACATGAATAGCAATAATAAGGAAGCCTCTCATACTTAAAGTCAACACATATTTGATCATCATCGAAATTCACCAATGCTCCTGGCCATAGGGGGCATGATAAGTCTAACATCACATGCGCTCTTCCTACCTTACACAGGCTGCCATCTTTATCATCTATTTTTAGTTCCACCACCTTTCCTATCTTCTCGACCACCTCCATCATCATCTTTTCAGTAATTCGAATTATCAAAATTCCCAACACTTACACCCAGAATGCACAATGAGTAAAAACATGATGATGGATAGGTACCTTTGGTTGTAGTTTCTATAGAATGAGCAGGTTCCTCGAGAAACACCAAGGGCTAGCATCCAAGACTCTTTTCAAGTCAGCTTCCTCTCTGAAAGTGAATGAGAACAAGCCCAATTGCACTAACTCACACACTACGTTTTCAGTCTTCCATGCCTTCTTCATTGTGGATAAAAAGGCTGGAAGTTTACATTTGGTCTGGAAAAGAGTTTCCCAAGTAATATGAGATTACATGCTTTCCATTTATCCTCTGACCACATTTGCCCCATTCTTCTACATAATGCAGCCAACTGCGCTCTTTAACTGATTCATTCTCCATTTCTAACTCTTCCTTACAAGTTCGAATTCGGGACATCCTCCAAAGCTTACCTAGGAAAGGAATCAATTTGAAACCCACTAATACCTATTGCTGGAGCGGAAGAAGCATGGATGAAGGGAGCTCTAAACAGATGCCGTCTCTATTTCACTAGCATTTCTTTGCCTAGAAATCGGAATAAATCCATTCTCGCAAGAAGCTTTATGTATTAGGAGGTAGAAAGATGATGGTAGGACTGTTGCTACAAGAGGAAAGATTTCATTGTAAAAATAGATTCGTAGGGTGTAGTGGTATGTGTTCAGGTTAAGGGATTTTGATTGGCAGGTGGATAGTGTTGGAGAAATCTTCTTGAAGTGTTTTGAAGCTGACAAAACGTTTCCATCAGTCTAGTCTGAAGGTTTGCAGACTCTGCTATTTAAAGTCTGAAGACCTCTGGACAGCCAGACTCAAGACTCAAAGTCTATCCTCATTGACAGTCTCTAATCCATTGAAGAAAGGTTATCAAGAACTGGATGTTTCGTTAAGGGCATGACCTTATCAATTGGAGAAGATCTCGTGGCTGGAAAAGACATAACGGAATCCTTTGATTGATCGAGATTGACCCGATGATTGAAGATCCGATGATTGACTGAATATTCTTGGAAGGTTCTACTTATGGAAACCGAGATCCTGATTGTATGGGCGAACGGGATTGATGGGCTATCGACACGTTCCTTTAATAGCTCGAATAATCTTCTTAATTGATTCCGTCTAACGGGTAGATTGGAGGAATTCCTTTGGTAAGTGCCAACGGGTATGATGGCATAAAGGAGTATATAAGGAAGACGTTCTAAGTTGTTCAAGGTGTTCGCGATAGAAAAATTCCAAAGTCTGAAAGTTTCTTGTTGTTTAGACAATTTCTTTGAGCGAAACATTGTATTCAAAAGAGAGTCTATATTTGTAAGAAACCTTGAGGAGGTGTGGTAGAACATCTACACTGTGGAATCAAGGGAAAGCTGTGGTGTAATTTCTCTTTTGTTCATAGTGGAATCCAGCCGGTGGGCTGTCAGTGCGGAAGAGTGGACGTAGGCTTAGAATAAGCCGAACCACTATAAACCCTGTGTTCAATTTTCTCTTCCTTACTCTCTTTACCTTGATCGTATTTCATTTTGTTAATCAAGAAAGAATTTCCCTTCTATCGTTTGCCAAGAATCGCTTCCGTATCTCGATAAATTGTTTATGCACCTATTCACCCCCCTCTAGGTGCTTATACTAGCTATCTCAATTAGTATCAAAGCTCGTGTGCTCACTTTGTTTGAAGTGTTTTACTTCAGAGTAAAAGATCCATGGCTAGTATGTTGGTTCCAGGGCTGGTAGAAGGGCAAAGCAACACGAGACCACCTTACTTTGATGGAAATGACTACAACATATGGAAGAACAAGATGAAGGCGTTCTTAAGATCAAAGGATCCTCTGGAATGGGACGTTGTAGAAAAAGGAATCATTCCTAAAGCTGCATCTGTCTCAGAAAGAGGAAATGACACTGTTGAGTCCAGCGAAATGAGTCAGGAGGAGATAATCAAGAGACAAGCTCTTGATGCAAAAGCAATTTATTCTTTATATTGTGCTTTATCACCTACTGAATATAACATAATATCTTCTTGTGATATAGCCAAAGAAGTCTGGGATAGATTACACATTACTTATGAAGGAACCGATCGAGTGAAAGAGACTAGAATCAACATTCTTCTCGGTCAATACGAAGCCTTCAGAATGAAACCAGGAGAATCTATAACTGACATGTTTAGTCGTTTTACAGAAATCGTGAATGGTCTTGAAAATCAAGGTCGACCAATTTCTGATCCCATGAAAGTGAACAAGCCACTGCGTGGACTCTCCAAAGATTGGAATCACATAAAGACCTCAATCAGAGAGACCCAAAGAATCATGCCATTTTATGTCGATGAGTTGGTTGGGACCCTTCAGTCTTATAAAGTGGAACGAATCAATGAAGACGAAGATCCTAAAGGTAAGAAATCTATTGCATTAAAATCTAATGATGATTCTGATGTAACAGATTCTGAAGACGACATGGATGATGAAGAACTTGCTCTCATAATAAGAAGATTCAGAAAGCTAAATAGAAAAGGAAGAAGATTCAATGCAAAGAAACAAAGTTTTCAAAAGCAACAGACCAAGTCTGCTGAAGATGATGAATCAAACAAAGATATAGTCTGCTTTGAATGTAAGAAAAAGTGACACATCAAACCCAATTGTCCTCTTCTAAGGAAGAAGAAAGGAAAAATTGAAAAATATCGAAAAGCTCTTAAAGCAGAAACCTGGAGTGATATGGAGTGCGAAAATAGTGATGATGATTATGCCAACATATGTCTAATGGCACAATCGGATTCAGAATCAAACTCCGAGAACGATTCAGATTTAGAAAGTGAATTCGAGGTAAGTAACTTCAAAATCCCTATTAAAGTTTCAAAATACATTGATGAATTATGTTTTAGTCTTAAGACTTCTCTTAAAAGAATTTCCGAACTCAAAAAAGGAAAATTTTGCTTTAAAACAACAAGAGAATGTTTTGGAAGAAAAAGTGAAATGCTTAGACCATAATGTTTCTTCTCTCAAAGAAAGTAAAGATAATCTTTTAAAAGAAAATGCATTTTTGAAAAATAACATTTCAAATATTTCCAAAAGATTTTCTCTAGGATCTCAAAACTGGAAAAAATACTTTCTGTTCAAAGACCTTATTTCAATAAATCTGGTTTAGGAATGACTGCTGAAACTATTCCTTTAATCGATTTTCCCAAAGTAAAAGAAAGAATCAAACAAAGACCCACAAGAAATGCTTACAAAAATCATTTTGAAAGGACCTTTGTAAAACCAGTAGGTCGTAATGCTCTTAGATGTTCAAAATGCAATAGTGCAGATCATTTTGAGAAAGAATGTCATATGGTATGGAGACCTGTGAATAAAGTCTGGGCAAAAACCGTATATCAGACTAACTCAAAAGGACCCAAGAAAATATGGGTACCAAAGAAAGCTTGAGTCTCTTTTTAAATGCAGGTCATTATCAAGAAAAAGGTGAAATGGTACCTGGATAGTGGATACTCGAGACACATGACAAGAGATTCAAATTGCTTCATAAAGCTTGTTCAAGTGAATGGTGGAAAAGTCTCATTTGGAAGAAACAGCAAAGGAAAAATAGTAGGCTTTGGAACTGTAAAGATTGGGAACCTCACAATAAGCAATGTTTCTTTAGTTGAAGGGCTCAATTACAATTTGCTCAGTGTCAGTCAGCTGTGTGATGCCGGTTTTAGAATCAACTTTCAAGAGGGTATTTGTTCAGGAACCAGTAAAGACTCTACTTAGTCATTCATGGGTCGAAGACATGGAAATATCTACCTCTTGGACTTAAAACCAGATGAGTCGCAATGTCTAATCTCAATCCAAGACGAAGCAAGTTTGTGGCACAAAAAGCTTAGGCATATTAACATGAAGCAGATAGCCAAGATCTCAGCAAAGAAGCTTGTTCGTGGTCTACCCAATTTATCATACCAAAAGTCTGATCTATGTACACCATGTATATTGGGAAAACAGGTAAGAAACTCCTTTAAATCAATAAATCAAGTTTCCACTAACCGTGTACTGCAGCTCTTGCATATGGATCTCTTTGGACCAACAAGAACGCAGAGCATTGGAGGTAAGAAATATTGCCTAGTAATTGTGGATGATTACTCACGATTTACTTGGGTATATTTCTTAGCAAGTAAGTCTGAAACTTTCTCTTACTTTGAAAAATTTGCTAAGATGGTTCAAAATGAAAAGGGGTATGTTATTTCAAGTATAAAAACAGACCATGGAGGTGAATTTGAAAATCAAGATTTTGCCAAATTTTGTGAAGAATCTGGTTTTCAGCATTTGTTCTCTTCTCCATATACTCCGAGCAAAACGGAGTTGTGAAAAGGAAGAATAGATCTCTTCAAGAAATGGCTAGAACTCTCTTAATTGAAAATAATATCTCTTTACGATTTTGGGCTGAAGCAGTTTCAACATCATGTTATATTATCAATAGAGTTTTTCTAAGACCTATTCTAGAAAAAACCCCTATGAACTATTTAAAGAAAAGAAGCCTATTGTTTCATATTTTCATGTATTTGGATGCAAATGTTTCATACTGAAAAATGCAAATGATCGAGTTGGTAAGTTTGAAGAAAAGTCAGATGAAGGCATCTTCCTTGGATATTCAACCACAAGCAAGGCATACAGAGTCTACAATAAGAAGACTCAAACAGTGGAAGAATCAATGAATGTCAAATTCCAAGATTCTACTCAAAATGAATCCATTCAGACTCATCTCGAAGAGACTGAACCTGCTCCAGACTCTACAAAGTTTAAATCTCAAGAAGCAGCTAAGACTTTGAAGGACCAGCAACAAGTGATTGTTGAAGATTCTAGTGAAGGAAGTAACCATCAATCTGATACATTAACCAGCAACTGGAAACATAAGTCCAGTCATCCCAAAGATCTTATTATTGGCGACATCAATGAAGGAATTCGCACAAGATCCAAAAGGCGAGAAGAGTCTAGTCTTTGTGGCTCTTATTTCGAAAAGAACCCAAGAGCATAGAAGAAGCTTTATCCGATGAAAGCTGGATTGAAGCTATGCAAGAAGAACTCAGACAATTCAGAATTAATGATGTCTGGGAACTGACTCCAAAACCAAAAGGTAAATCTATCATTGGAGCTAAATGGGTTTTCAGAAACAAGATGGACGAAAAAGGCAAGGTCGTAAGAAACAAAGCAAGACTCGTGGCCAAGGGATACACACAAGAAGAAGGGATCGACTATGACGAGACTTATGCACCAGTAGCGAGTGTTTGCATTTGTGCCAGATTTCAATCAGACCCAAAAGAATCTCATTTAAATGCTGCGAAGCGTATTATCAAATATATTTCATCAACTTCAAGATTTGGTCTCTGGTATCCAAAAAGGGGAGACTTTACTCTTCTTGGATATTCAGATGCAGACCTTGCTGGATGCAGAGTCGATAGAAAGAGCACCTCGGGTACCTGTCAACTTCTGGGAGGCAGGACAGTGTCTTGGTTTTCAAGAAAGCAAAGTACAGTAGCTCTCTCTACAGCAGAAGTAGAGTATATAGCTCTCGGAAGTTGTTGTTCGCAAATTCTGTGGATAAAACAACAGCTAAGAGACTTTGGAATTGAAGACTCATGCACGGAGATTAATTGCGACAACACCAGCGCTATCAATCTCACAAAAAATCCAATTCTCCACTCAAGAGTAAAGCATATAGAGATTCGACATCACTTTATTAGAGACCATGTTCAAAATGGAGATGTTTCAATTCAATATGTTGATTCAAAGAACCAAGCGGCGGATATATTCACAAAGCCTCTGGAGAAAAATCAATTTGAAACCATTCGCTCCAGACTCAACATTTTAAGGTATGAGGAGATCAAAGTCTAAAGACTCTCAGACTCAGACATACAAGACTTTAACTATAAGTTAGTCTTGGTACAATCGTCAGACTGTGAGTTAGTCTTTCTCTCTCTCGAATTTTATCTTGAAAATGTACGATTGTCAACCGTGTTTTATTGCTATCTTTAATCGGCGTAATTATTGCATCGTTTCCTTTTCGAAAAAGAAGTTATTTTTTGAAATGAATATTTTCACGGAAAAAGGTTAGTTATTTTAAAAATGCATCTTTTTACCTTCCTTTGTGACGGTTCGTTTATCTCTCTTTTTAACCGATCGTGCTCTGTTAATTCCTCTTCACTTTACTCTTGAAAACCCTAGAAAGCATCGATCTTCCATTCCCGTTTTTCTCCCTTGTTTAATCTTCGAAAAAGTTGTCATCTTTCTTGGGAAAGTCAAGTAAGGAATCTTCCAAAAACTGAGAAAGATGTCATCTTCAAGAAAGTCTTCGAGAATTGCAAGTAGGGGACCACGGCGAATGAGTGAGGGGCCTACGCACTTCGATCTTACTGAAGAAGAAGTGTCTCCAGAACAGCGACAGAGCCCACAACATTCTCAGCAGCGTCATTCTCCTCCATCTAGTCCTCAAGGCGTTAATCATCAACAAGAGGAAGAAATCATTGAGGATGCAGATCCTGTAAGAGCTCAAAAGCCCGCTTTTATTTATAAGCTGTATCGTGCTTTAAAAGGAACTCGTACTCCCTTGAACTATGTCGATGATTTTCTTAAAGACAAAGGATATGGGAACGAATATATCTTTTTGCGAAAAATGGAAAGTTTGGGAATTGCTCAACAAGGGGTGGCTGAGGAAACCCTTGCAAATATCCCAAGTGATCCTCGTAATTGGGGACCGAATCCTGTAGATGGGAATGATGATGACAAATTGTACAGCCAATTTCAACCGAGAATGGGTGTTGCGGTTAAAAGTTGAGGAAAAAAGGGAGATTTGTTCAGATCGAAGGAACAAAAGGATTTGTACGCGAAATTGCTGAAGCGTGGAGTAATAAACCCTAGGAGTGTGGATTTTGATTTTCTGGATGCTGTAAATGTGAACTTGAGGGAGAAGTTCGGTTATCTTCAACTTGAAACGTTCTGCTTCGACACTACGGAGGCCTATGCTGAACTAACTGCATATTTCTATTCAAATCTTAGCTTTTTGGATGCGAATAGATTTTCCTTTAGTGTCAAAGATCAAGACTATGTTATGGATATGAATATGCTGGCAGATGTGTTAGGAGTTGAAAGAGGAAGATATCAACCGATTAAAGTTTCCATTGCTCGGGCCACATTGGAACTTGTGAAGGATAGGAGAACAGAGGAGAAGATCACCTACCTAAGGATGAGTACATTCAATATCTTGCTTCACAAGATTGTGATCAATTGCCTCCGACCAAAATCAACCTCCAAGACTGATGTTTTAAGTTCAGAGGCAAAGCTAATGTATGCCATCCTCACTGGGAAAAGGTTTTCTCTCCCTCACACTATCATGTTCCACATGTATAGAGCGATGATGAAGGACAGAGGTCAACTCCCTTACCCAAGCCTTGTGACGAAGTTATTCAGACATCTGAATATTCAGCCTCCGTAAATCTTTTGTGTTCGATCGTGCGATCATATGGTGGTAGGACTGAAGATGGTGACCAAAATGCGTCTGAAGGAACTGAACAAGGAGTTGGAAAAATTCAAGGAGAAGACTCCAGTTAGAGCTCATCAAACCTCTTCTTCAAAAAGGAAAGGAAAGGAGCCCTTGGTTGCTTCAAAAACGAAAAGAAGAGCTCTTATTGTGGAAGATGAAGAAAATGATGACCTTACCATTTCGGCCATAGCTTTGAAAAAGCTAAGTCGTACTGTTCCAGAGTCAATGGAACAACGTGAGACAGAAGGAAATGAAAGAGAAGGCCAAGAGGAAAGAGAAGGTCAAGAAAAGGAGAGAGAAGAAGAAGCAAGAGAAGAAGAAGAGAAAGAAGAAGAAAGAGCAGTCGGCGAAAAAGAAGCAGAGGAGGAAAGACCTGGAAAAGAAAGAAGACAAGAAGGAGAACCTGAGGAACACTCTTCTCCACCTGTAGGCATGGAAACAGGGGGAGATCAAGAGAAAGAAGGGAAGTCCTCATATTCTGATGCAAGTGAAGGAGTCAGTCGCTCACCTGCTGACCTAGAGGAAGTTTATGCCTCTCAATTTCTAGAAGAAGGTTATGAAGTTTCATCGCCAAACCTGCGAGATTATTCTGATATGCCATCATCTGCAGAACGTGCTGAAGCCAGTACGCAGACCGACAGCTCAGCCGATTTTCGCAGAATTATCGATATTCTCTTGGAGATGCGCGGTCAAATTTATGCCTTGGGATGCGAGGTTCAAAACTTGCAAAATGCAGGTCAAGTTTCTTCATGTTCATTGAATGATAAAATCCAAGCCCTCTCTGTTCAGATTCAAGCCAATGCAAAGGGTGAGGAAATTGCACAACTGAAGGAAGACTTGAAAAGGCTGGAAGGGATCGTTCAGTCCATGGGAGATTTCCAGCTTGTCCGCGTTCCCAAGCAATCTTGACTTCATTACATTTTCATCTCAACCTTTTTAATGCTGACAAAAAGGGGGAGAGATGCAAGAGATTTGAACACTTTGATTTTTAATCCTTTGACTGTTTGGTTTGTTTGATTTGGATTGATGTTTGACTTTAAATTTTGTGTCTGGATTTGAATTTGGATGATTGCTATTGACTGCTATTGATATCTTATGGATAGCTTTATCATATTCAAGACTAACCTATTTTCTGTGGTTGCAGATTTTAGTGTTAGCCATTTATCTCTATAAGATATGCACATGTGTTTGAGATATGTTTTGCAGGTCAAAGTTGTCCAAATCTACAGGAAAGTTTTGTCACCATCAAAAATGGGGAGATTGTTGGAGAAATCTTCTTGAAGTGTTTTGAAATTGACAAAACGTTTCCATCAGTCTAGTCTGAAGGTTTGCAGACTCTGCTATTTAAAGTTTGAAGACCTCTGGACAGCCAGACTCAAGACTCAAAGTCTATCCTCATTGACAGTCTCTAATCCGTTGAAGAAAGGTTATCCAGAACTGGATGTTTCGTTAAGGGCATGACCTTATCAATCGGAGAAGATCTCGTGGCTGGAAAAGACATAACGGAATCCTTTGATTGATCGAGATTGACCCGATGATTGAAGATCCGATGATTGACTGAATATTCTTGGAAGGTTCTACTTATGGAAACCGAGATCCTGATTGTATGGGCGAACATGATTGATGGGCTATCGACACGTTCCTTTAATAGCTCGAATAATCTTCTTAATTGATTCCGTCCAACGGGTAGATTGGAGGAATTCCTTTGGTAAGTGCCAACGGGTATGATGGCATAAATGAGTATATAAGGAAGACGTTCTAAGTTGTTCAAGGTGTGCGCGATAGAAAAATTCCAAAGTCTGAAAGCTTCCTGTTGTTTAGACAATTTCTTTGAGCGAAACATTGTATTCAAAAGAGAGTCTATATTTGTAAGAAACCTTGAGGAGGTGTGGTAGAACATCTACACTGTGGAATCAAGCGAAAGCTGTGGTGTAATTTCTCTTTTGTTCATAGTGGAATCCAGCCGGTGGGCTATCAGTGCGGAAGAGTGGACGTAGGCTTGGAATAAGCCAAACCACTATAAACCCCGTGTTCAATTTTCTCTTCCTTACTCTCTTTACCTTGATCGTATTTCATTTTGTTAATCAAGAAAGAATTTCCCTTCTATCGTTTGCCAAGAATCGCTTCCGTATCTCGATAAATTGTTTATGCACCTAGTCACCCCCCTCTAGGTGCTTATACTAGCTATCTCAAATAGAATCCATTTAAGCTGGGAGATTTAGGGCTTGGAATACACTATCGCCATGGATAGAGATGAAACTCTTCCGAGGAAGAGAGGGACTCTTACAGGAAGAGAATATTCTAGGCATATGCTGAATCGGTGTAAAATTGATTAACAGACTAAAAAATCTGACAAGATACAACGATACTCTTGCGCATGGAAGTTAACTTCATCTCTTATGCCAATCTCGAGCATTGCTGGCATTTGCAGAAAAGCATTGATGACTACTATCTCCAGTTTAACAGCAAATCATGCCCACACAAGAAGCATTATTTATTGCAACTAAAATCTGACTTCATCCATTCGTTATACCTAATGATGGTGGTTAATGCAGGACAAACTTTTAGCGATGATTAGTAGGTTGAATTAAGGCACACAAATGTGTGTGAGGGGACTCCTCTATTTCTTTTTTCCAAGAATTAGCGGTAGGTTAATTTGATTTTAATCACTGTGAGTAATGGACTTCCTCTAGAATTCATAATTACTCTGGAGAAAGAAATGACATTTATGAGGAAAATTATAGGAGGGTTGTCCTTGATTATTTACTTGATTCTTTCTTGAGAATCCAATGTTATTTTCCTTTGAATTGGGAATAAGATCTAACCCTTTAATAATTCTTTGCATTCCTTAATCTTCATCCTCAAACATCGTTGGATTACAAGAAAGCAATTCACGGCAATGATAGGTTAACAAATTCCCATATGTATGGACCGCATGAACATACAACTTGCTTTCCTTCTTCCATTTCATTCATTTCATGGATATGAATCTCAGAAAAAAGACTGATTACAGAAGGCATCATAATGTCAATATAATAAACTGGTTATAAGTTGATTTATTTCAATGCGGAAGATTTCCATTTCTCGTTGGAATTGCAATCCGACACATCCTCTTGGGGCCTCCACAATGCAATGAATATTGGTGATGATTGAATCAAGATATGATTGTAATTCGATGTACACACGTGTGTATATAACGATGAACAAGCAAGTTGTTGAAAGGATTAGAGTTTCTACTGTCACGCCCCGATCCTCGGGCACGCACACATTCTTCTCACTTGGTCGATTTTATAATGTGATATCCCAGGACTATGTATCGCCGACCCTTTCATTTATTAAGCACATGCGGAAGCGGTTAAAATCCACAGACAATAAAACGATGGGACAGAAAAGCAGGGCCATATTTTTCATATTGAAACTTATAACCAAACTTTTATACAAAACACAAATTAAAATACTTCACAACTTTTTACTCTATCTCTATTCACATCAAAATGGAGATCTCAAAAGAAGATGTAATCTCAATCCATCCGGGCCGTACTCAAGGCCTCTCTCGAGATTATCTTCTTCTTCCAAAAATCATTCTCCTCAGATTTCACCTCCGAGTTCTCCTTCTCAGACTTCTCCTCCTCAGCTACTCATCGGAGTCCTGAAATGTTTTCCCCAAACCGGGATGAGACTACGTCTCAGCAAGTTCTACCTCACTAAGGCTTGATTAGTAAACTATTATACTATAGGCTGCCTAAACACGCACAGGGCAGAGGACTTACCTTGGCCTCAGATCTCATTTGCAAGTCAGTACAATTCACAATAAGCACCAATTTACTCTAAACAAATCGAACCAGTCGATTACATGTCACATAAATCATTCTCCACGGAGGAGTATCTAAAAGCTAGGCCACGTGCATTCTCTAGGACGACATTCCAAGTCTCCGAGCCACATGCCTCGAACCTTGGGCCCACGTGCATTCTCTAAGGCAACATCTTCGCCAAGGCGGTACATCAAGTCACCGAGCCACGTGCCCTTTTAGATGCTATTCTCAAAAACTGGACCCGCGTGCATTCTTTAAGGCACTAATTCACCAAAGTAACGCATCAGATCACCGAGCCATGTGTCAATTTAGATGCCGTTCTCAAACACTGGACCCACGTGCATTCTCTAAGGTACTCGCTTACCAAAGTGACGCATCATATCACCAAGCCACGTGTCCTTTTTATGATGCCTAGGCCGACGTGCGTTCTCTTAGGTGCTATCTCACCAAAGTGATGCATCAATTCACCGAGCCACGTGCATTCTCCAGGAGGACATACCAAGTCTCCGAGCCACGTGCATTCTCTCAGGCGACCTCTTCGCCAAGATGACATATTCAACCACTGAACTCACGTGCATTCTCCAAATGATATTCCAATTCACCGAGCCCACGTGTTTTCTTTCAAGTGATTGCCAATCTACTTTCAATACCGACAACCAATGCCCAACGATTTCTCAATCAAATAATTAAATTAACTCAACAAAGCATTATAAATGCTGAATAACATACTTGGCCATTTACCAATCAACAATTCAATCTCAATCAATTCCAATCAATTTAGGGTAAATCCCTAAAATATCACAATTTATTTAATTCTATGCAACGTGGAGCTCAAATAAATAAACGGACTGCGCCACGACAATCAGCACGAGATTTCGGTCGTCGGCCATTAAAATCTTAATTTCCGAAAAATAAATAAATAATTAATTAATTTCGAAAATTAATTAATAATTATTAAAAATTCAATTTAGCACAAAATAAAGCCCAATTAAATAAACAGACTTCACCACAGTCATCAGCATAATATTCCGGTCCCGGGCCATCTCAGTTGAATTTTTGGAAAATAAATAATTATTTAATTTAATTCCGAAAATTAATATTTAAATACTTAAAAATTCCACCTAGGCCCGAAAAGCCTAATTGAAGCCCACGAAGGGTCGGGAAAAATCCTGAGACACTTCCAATAAATAGTAGACCACATCTACTTGCTAATTACGCAATCAATTTGTCTAATTCATATCACAATTGACTAATAAACACTAATCCATACTAATCTAACCACCTAAACTTAATTAATTAAAACTAAACCACCCTTAAGCATAATTAGCCAACTAATCATGGATTAATGAGATTACTCACCGGAATCGCGCGCAAATCGAATCAATCCGACGGGGCAATGCGAGGAACAAAACTTCCCAAAGCACGGCTTGGGTTCGGGGCCTAGAAACGGCCCAAAAGCGGGCCTAAAGCCGCTGGAAACCCACTGTGGGTTGTTGTTCTTGGCTGGCTGGAGCTAGTCCGGCGGCCAAAACAACGAGGCGGGGCCGGCGGAGGGCGAGGGGAACGCCGGGGAGGTCCGGCGGGGTCGAACGGCGGCCGGAGGTGGCCGGACGAGGGCTGGACAGAGGCGGGGCAGCAGCTGGATCGTGCGGGGGAGCACGCTTGGGCGCGAGGGACTGCCGGCGGAACGCGCGGCGTGCGCGGGCGGTCCGGCTCCGGTGCGGCGGCGATGGCGAGCTGCTTTGGTCTTCAACGCCGGTGGCTGCTGCTCCTGTTCTTCTTCAGCTTCTGGTTCGCACGAAGGAGAAGAAGAAAAGGGGGGCAGGGGGGCTTCGGTCACGTGGGGATGGGGGAAAAGAGAGAGAAGAGAGAGAAGAGGGAGAAGATAAGGCTTGACCGGTCAAAAGGGAAGAGAGAGAGATAAGTCGGTGGGGGAAAGGCTGTCCGCACAAAGGGGAGGAAAAGGGGAGAGAAGAGAGAGAGAGAAAAGAGAGAAAAAGAGAGGAAAAGAGAGAGAGAGGGAGAGAGAGAAATAAAATAAAAATACTACAATTATTCCTATTTTATTTTCTTTTCTCTTTCCCTTTTTATTTTCTTTTGGTCTTCAATTTTTCCTCCGATAATTTTTTTCTTGAAATTTCGGACTCGTCAATAAATTGACGAACGATGAGACAATGTCCTAAAAAAAAGAATTATGACGCGCTTAAAATTCGATTCCCGAAATCGAGTTCAATTTCGTGGTTAAAAATCGATCAGACGTGATTTTAGCCAAATCCAACTAATTAGGTAGCTTTTAGAGATTTTACTGCAGATACATCCCTTAACGGCTTCACCCAATAGGTTAGATAACTCATGAATGATCAGCTCAGAGAAAAAGGGCCATAGACACGTCGATGAAATGCCCATTTCACTTTATCGAAATGGGGTCGAATTTCAGGATGTCACATCTACAATCCATGAAAAGTTCATATACACTCGTAACTCAACTAAACCAACAAATGTCACTTTAGACATTTATCAAACTATCTCAACTCATACCCAAAATTCAACTATCAAAATTCCCTATTGATATCGTTCATGTCCTATGAGTTGCTAGCCAAAGAACCTAGCAAGTATTTGAATGAATGTGCTGAGCAATAATCTCCGCTCATGTTAAATCCCAAACAATGCCATGATAGATGAAACAAAAACAAAGCATATTAAAAGAGCAACTGTATTTAGGAAAGTGAGGTTCTCACATGTTAACATTCCATACAGTATAACCCGTGTAAATACCATTACACCCTTCTTGAAATTTATGCAACTTTCTTTCCTAAATGAAATGCATATTTAAATTCCGCACCAACAAAATGCATATTTAAATGAATATACGAAATTGAGGTATCTTATTTTAATTTTTTTGCCAAGAAATTATTTATGTATCTAGATTGCTTGATAAATGTCATCATTAAAAACATATACACAAATAATAACCACAACCAAATGCAGTCAACATCTTGTCTATGGCATGTTAAGAATTTCAAGTCATCAACACAAAAAGCCAAATTAATTATGAAAAGTTCAATTTAGGACTTAATGGGGGCGGAAGTGCCTTGAAGAAGGATGACATTGGAATAAGTTAGAGAGGGTCATGTTCCTATAATACAAGTACATGCTCTTTTGTGATCAATCTGACATGTGATGTCAAATGTAAGCGGTGAGACGTTCAAGTCTCAATATAGGACTAATGTTCTTTTGTAGATTTAATGTATATGTTGAAATTGTTGATTTTTGACTTTCAAATTAAGAGATAAGGGTATTTTAGATCATTTACCTTTATTTTAGGGATTTCTAAAGGGAGATTATAAAAGAAATGTGTTTAATACACATCTCGAACCCTAGCCTCTATATCATTTCCTGTTTTATTTTTTCTTATCTTCTTGTTGGATATTTATATTTTGTGGCTCATCAAGTGGTTTTAGAGCTTTTTGGATTGTACTCTCGTGCTGTTTGTTGAAGATAGTAAAATTTCTCTCTCTCCTCGTGGTTCTTCTTGTTTTGGATTTTTGACGTAAGTCTTGCTTCTTGTGTAATTTTGATTCTTTCATTCTTTGCTACTTGTTCTTAGATTGGTGCATCTTTGATCGACATTTTTCTGCAACAAATTGGTATTAGAGCGAAGGAATTTACGTCTTTTTGTTTGAGATGGCATCTATTACGTTCAAAGTGGCACTTTTCAATGGCCAAAACAATTTTGGGCTATGGAGGATCAAGATGAAGGCAATCCTGTGTCAGGAAGGTTCGGTTAGAGTTTTGGATGGAAATTATCCCGGCGATATGACTACGATTGAGATCAAGAAGATGGAAGAAAAGGCGCATAGCACCATCCAATTGTTGTTATCCATTAAGGTGCTTTGCGAAGTTGCAGGTGAAAGAACAATTTCAAGATTGTGGAATAAGCTTGAGAGCTTCTATATGAAGAAATATCTTATGACAAGATTATTTGTGAAGTAGTGTCTTTACATGCTAAAGATGCAAAAAGGTACTCCTATCCTAGAATATCTAGATGAATTTAATAAAATCATTATGGATATGGAAAATCTAGATCTGAAGTTAGATGAAGAATCGGGCTCTATTAATATCAACAATTTTCTCCTCTCTTCTTGCCAATTCAATTGCCAAACCACATGAATACAAGTGGTTTATCTTTTAAATATACATGTCCTTTTCACATATGATGAAAAGGACAAACTTGAGGACAACTTATGTTGATTTCTAAATATACATCTTAAGATATACCAATTTAGGACAACAAATTTCAAGAATATGAACTCAAAATTATATTTTACAGGAATTATATCAAGATGACTACTACTGACACTAATATGTAATAATGCTTGAACTACACATCTGTTCTAAATGACAGTCTCTTAAATTTTTCAACAATATATTACTTGCCCAGTAAAAAATAGCTGTTCGGATCCAAAAAGATGTAATGTGTTTTAACGATTTATATGCCTATGCTGGGAATGTTTTTGAGGTATCAAGTGAGTAGGATTTCAGAAGCCGAAAGCATTTTAAAGGATCAGTCACTGTCCAATTAGATGTATAGAAATCTAAGTTGCAAATTTAGGGTTTTAATTAACTTGAAACCTATTTGTCTCACTATTTATATTAGCAATTTTCTCCTTTAATATAATAACAATTCTAATGAGATTCTTGACCTTTGTTGTAAAGAATAAAATGCGCATGGGATTTCTAGAATTGAGTCCTCAGGAGAAGATGAATACTAAAGAACAATTCTAGACATAGGAAGATTTATCTAGTAAAATTTTTATTGTGATTATTAGATTCCAAATAAGTACTCAAATGAGTTACTGATTAAACATAACACTCATGGAATTCTACATTGTTACCTCTAAAACTTTGGCTTCTCATCCTTTAGTGGTAAAAGTTGCATATATGGAGATGGCCGCAAAACTAGGTCGATGAACGCTATCCCCACATCAATCCCTTGTTCAAGGGAAATGTGAGTCCAAATCGACCCCCCAAATGGCGGCTACCCTAGTATTGGTCCCCTATTGAGTAAGAATGGTGGGGATATTGGTCCCCCGTCGAGTAGGAATGGCAAGGATAAAACGATCTAGTGGCGGTGGTAGTGGATGAGGTGGTTCTGTTTAATGGTGCTCCAGACTTTTGTCTTTTTTTCTTTTTTCTTTTTATCAAAAAAATTCATTTGGTTCTTTTGTTTTTTTGGTTGAAAAGGTCGTTTGGTTCGAAAAAAGTAGTAATGAGCTTCTGAGGGAGCTGTTGATTCGTATGAATCCTATGTTTCAGTATAAAGTTTCGTAATAGTCTGTTCCTAGTATTTATGTAGACAGATATAATTGCCATTAATTTTTTTGAGAAGTTGGCTTTTTCGCCTGAAGCTCCCCACGGTTAAAATTGCTATTGAGGTCTTTCCCTTACTTTCTATTCCTTGTTTTGCATGTTTTATTTTAGTGGTGGGGTGAATGATGAACTATGGAGATTAATCTATGGGTTTTGTACGACTACGAGGACTATATTTCGAGATCTTGTATTCCAACATCATCTCAACCCCTCAAATGAGGAGACGAGTGACATCTATTGCCAAGTTAAAAGCCACACTCTATTCTTCAAGAAGTTGGACGCTGGGCTGTTTGTTTTTGAAGGAAACTAATTTCAAAATTCTAAACTCGAACTATTGAGTAACATCAAATTGCATACAAAAAAAGGCCATAAATACTTTGTATCACCGATTGAAAAGTACATCATGCAACAGAACGTATCTTATTTTCCATGAATTAAATGC
This sequence comes from Eucalyptus virginea, assembly GCA_014182375.1. Classification (NCBI taxonomy): domain Eukaryota; kingdom Viridiplantae; phylum Streptophyta; class Magnoliopsida; order Myrtales; family Myrtaceae; genus Eucalyptus; species Eucalyptus virginea. The sequence continues at coordinate 4,565,370 of CM024520.1, read as the reverse complement.
ACTTATTGCATCGTCATGAGAGAGATTGAGTGGAAATAATTTTCTTCACAAGAAGAGAGCCTTTTCATTCTTCTTTTTTTCCTTTAGGATACACAATCCTATACTTTACACACTAAGAGAAAAAAAGATGTTATTTTCTCTTTTTAAGAAGTAACCCTCAAAATAACACCTAGGTGGTTATTTTCTTTAAATTGTGGGTGCGGGCTCTTTTGAGTTATGGGCTAGGTTAGCCCAACATGGGCGGCCTAATAACAATAAAACCCATTATCTCCCACTCGGCCACGATGGGCTAAATATAACCCTCTCTTCTTTGCAATATTCATACTAGTAAATAATTCGTGCGACTAGCATACTATGAGTGGACACTGGCTTTTTTCATTAGCTTGTGACTCGAGTAATACTAAGGATCAATATACCTATATTAGACAAACAATCAATGGTATTCGACAAAAACTATTAGTGGTATGATAAACCAAAAATGAACTTACCCGAAATTCCCCATTATGCACATGGATACATGCGTATTCATACCAAAAGTGAACTTGGCAAGTTCAAAGTCCGCAACCCGGAATCAAAATGTCAGCTTTCATAACAATAACTTGAATTCAATAAACAACTTATTGATATTACCATGTCTTCGCACCTTAGCATCAAAATCGGAGTCCAAAAGAATATTAGAGGACTTGATGTCGCAATGAATAACTTTGACGCTAAGGTATGATGACATGATAATATCAATCGGTTGTTTATTGAATTCAAGTTATTGTTATGAAAGCTAACATTTTGATTTTAGGTCGCGGACTTTGGACTCGCCAAGTTCACTTTGGGTATAGATATGCATGAATCCACGCACATAATGGAGACATTCTGGTAAGTTCATTTTCGGTTTGTCGTACCACTGACGGTTTTTATCTACTACCATTGATGGTTAGTCAAATGTAGGTACATGGATCCTGAGTATTACTCGAGTGGCAAGCTAATGGAAAAGGACGATGTCTACTCATTCAACGTGGTCTTGGCAGAGCTACTCATGGAATGAAAAGTGTGACATCCAGATTTTTCAACCCTGTGTTCTACTGAATAAATCGAGCATTTCATTGATGCGCTTATAGGGTTATGCTCAGAGCCGATCACTCTCGAGATAACTAGACTATTTGGGGAAATTATTAATGAATTTTAAGGCAATAGACTTGAGAACTCGATTAGAAATCGGCTTCTCAACCATGTCCATCTTTAGAGGCCATTACGGCACAGTTAAAAATCGATTTGAAATCAGAGATAGACTGATTCGACAGAGATGTGTGGCTAATCATGGGTGACCCCACTAAATTAGAAAATTCTCATCGACCAGCCCTAGATTGATTTTCTTATTGTTTTGGTACCCTGTGTCCGCAATTGGATCCTCAAGATTTTCACGACAATCGAGAGTCGCCATTGAGTCGAATGGGTTCATAGTGGTTCGAAGAAAATCAACTACGGGTCATTTGCCTTAAAAACTTTTGAAAACTACCCGATAGTCTAGGTCACACTAAAAACGCGTCGAATGAAAATTAACCGCCAATTCGAGTCCGATTTCAAAAATTGAAGTTTTGGCCATGTCACAATAAATTCTAGGAGTATCAATTTAGTCTAAGAAGATTTCTTTGACAACTGACACTTTTTGGGAAAAAAGTCGTCGCTGGGTCGTGTTTGGTACAGAAAATGCTGAAGATGGTTTTTTAATTAAAAATTGAAATGCATGGTGGATTTTTTGGAGTGAGGAAAAGTGCAGAGACGATCAATGAGTGATCAATTGAATTTGTGAGAATCAATTGAGAAGAAATCAAGAGGAATTTGGAACCAATTGAAGCCATCTCTCTCAAATTCGTAACCCCCTTTCGCCAAAGAAAATTGGGACCATTTGGAGAGTTGTGAGAGGTCTTTGGTGTGGCTAATGAAGGCCAAGGGTTAATCTTGGCTCAGAATGAACCTTGGAGATATTTCTTGTGGAAAAATTGGCATTGGTGGAGCCCAACTCTCACTTATCTCTATCTCCTTTCCCTCACACCCCCACAACCGGATAGCCTCTCTCTCCCCTTTTCGTTTCGTGCGACATTCCCAGCTGAAGAAGACGAAGCTGCTTGCTGAAGACCCCCGCTGCCGGCTGCACGTCACTGCTGCCACCTACCAACGTATTGGCTTGCTTCGGTCAACAAGAGCAACAAGCGAAGCCGTTGGTTGACCGCTTGAAGCCCACTCCTCCGTCCGCCAGCGAAGCCTGCTCCACGCCCGCAGCAACGAAGACCGAAGCCCACGATTCCACTGAGTTCGGTCTCTTCTTCGGTCAACTCCAGCACGTTGTTGACCACCGAATCTCCCCTGCAGCAGCGACTGATTTTTCTCTGCCATCTCCATCGCTTCTGCCAGCCATCTTCGTTTGTTTCCTTGGTCAACAACTCACTCCACCGAATCCCAATCCCACCGAGAAGCCTCACGTCCGTGGACTTCAGCAATTTGAAGACCCCAGCGAAGCCACGTTGCGTCTTCTTCCCACGTCAATCAACGTCAGCAACTCTTCACCGCTTCTTGAAGATCCCAGCGAAGCCGAAGCAACCGTCGACGTTGCTCCTTCCTCCTGCTGGCGTCAGTCCACGCTCGAACAAGCAGCCCATCGAACAGCCAACTTCCAGTTGCAGTTTGTTCAGCCCATTTGGGCCACAAGCCAGCCCAATCGAATTTCACCAGCAACAGCCCATCAGCAGAATTTTATTGAGGCCCATCTCCTGCAGTCTTCAAGCCCAGTCCAGTCCAAGTGAATTAATTGGTCAAGCCCAGTTACGCAAAGCCCGTTTAGTTCAGTCCAGTTTCAGCGGGCCCAAGCCCAAGAGCAAGCCCATTCCAGTGCAAGAACAAATCTCAATTGGGCTGAGATTTGTTGGGCCCAAGTTTAAGGCCCGGTCCAAGCCCACCGGTGTCGTCGAAAGCCCGATTTCAGCCACCGTCGCGTCACCATCGCGGTGATTCGGTCTCCGCTTTTACCAAGTGAGTTTTGCTCACTAATCCCTTATTAGTCGGTAAATTATACTTAGGGATTGATTAGATTTAATTACGTGCAATTAGGTGGATAGATTAGATTAGAGTAATTAAATTAGAGATTTATTGATGCATGTTAGGTGATTGGATAGTGTAGATAGCAAGGAAATAGGTCCTGGTATTTATTGAGCAAGTCTCGGTAATTTTCCGGGTTCATATCGGCTTCCAATTAGGCTATAACAGGCCTAAGTTGGATTTTTTTGCATATATTTAATATTTTTCGTAATTATTTAATTAATTATTTATTTTCCGGAAATTAGGCTGGGATAGCCGACGACCGAAATTTTGTGCTGATCCAATGGTGCTTTCTGTTTATTTATTCGAGTATCAAATTGTGAAATTTTAGTGAAATTGGTGAATATGAGAATTTATCCCAAAATTGGGAAAATGTCGGTGCTTGAAGGGAAAGTAACTGTGTGAGGTTGTGAGTTGGATTAAAGATTGCCAAGTGGGGCCGTGATGCCACCAAGTCTAGAAAATTTGCTAGGTGGGGTCGTGATTCCACTAAATCTAAATTTGCTGAGTGGGGCCGTGATTTAAATCTAATTTCACATGGTTTATTACTAATAATCAATCTGTGTATTGCTAACTGAAGTCAACAGCCTCAAGCTCTTTCATGCATAAAGTAATATCAAGAAAATAGCATAGTACTATTTAGAGAGTCTAGCACATATCTCATTGGGATATGGTTCTTAGCACAATGTTCCTCTAGTAGGATCCACTTTATTTGGTCTTGTGATAAATGGGGTTGCTCAAATTGCAGGCCAATCACTTTCTTATAACATAGCAAAATCTATGTTTTGCTCATAATAATGTAAAGTAGAAAAAAACATTCAATCTTTATTAGCTTTTTTATGTTTCTTTATGCAGCTGATAGTAATTTTCCCTCCTTGTTTAGGATGGAGTTCTCACTGATCCACAAGAAACCATAAATGCATTAGTGAGGGTCTCAATTTTGATAGTTTGAGTTGGAGGTGCAGAATTTACACAAATGGAGGTAGGTTTGTTTTTCTGTCATTTAAGTTAGACTTTCTATTGTGTTAACATCGAAATAGTATCTAATAGTGAGGATGTAGAGAACTTAACAATCCAATTATTTTGGATTAAAAAGCTCTACACATCGTGTAGCCACTAGAGACATTATACAATCTGTTCCAATGTAAGAAGTTCATCATAAGTTGATTTTCTCATGATTTTTCTGTTCGAATGAATCCATTCATTTTAATTAATTGAGATAGATGTTCATATTAGGCATACAATTGGTAAATCAAGTTGAGAGAAGTTGTAAACCTAGCATTCATGGTAATATTGTCATGGTATAGTTGGAGGATGTTAGTGTTGGACTCGATCTTGAATTTATAGTTTCCTTTTGCATAAGCTTTATTCATTTGTTTACCCAGTTTGACTTTATCTTATATCGCCATATAATCTTAAAGCCAATTAATAGACAACATTTTGTTTCAACTGATTAAATTGGGATTAGAGAGGCAATATCAAATCCGAAAACTTTATTTGGTTGCTTCTTTGTTTTAACCCCCTACCCCTCCTCCTCCCAGGCTTTTTTGGTGATTTTAGGAAAGGTTTTGCAATCGGGTGAAAGTTTATCAAAATAGTATAGAAGATCTTGATAATTCTTCCATTTGTCTTTTCTTGGTAGTAACTTTTACAAAATTAAACTACTCATGGCAGGTGGGAGTGTATCGGTCGTTTAAGCTCTTTTAAAGGAGCTTCCTAGGCATTGCAAGTCTACATGTGAGCTACAGATATACAACCATGCATTTACACCCTTTTTAAGCATTTCTTGGCGAAGTGCCATTTGTATCAAAGTTGCTTGAACACCACAAAGATAGAAAAAGAAAGGCTTATGTTCATGCTCAATTTGTGTACAACTGCTATTGAAGGGTTAAAATTCTATAAAGAGCTCTCCTATAGAAAGCTAAAACTAGGAAGGGTAGAATTGGTCTAAATTGCCTTTACGTTGTTTATGTAAATTGCTAATCATATCGCAAGAATGTGAATTATGATTGACAATTCGTTGAATACAAGTATCGCGTCCTAGTTGCTCCTAAGAAAGAAAATATGGAACTTCCATTCTTCGTGCAATTAATGTTACCCTAAGATTGAGTCATAGCTAAGGAAATTGCATTCTTGTTACACAATTTTTATGATATTTTTACTCTCTTCTTTGGAGTTAGATATCCCTTGGAGCATTTATATCTCTATTAAGTATGGCTAATCTAGTTTTGTTTGATAAAGGAGAGAGATAGTGAGGACATAGCTACTAATTCTATGCCTATGGCAATGCAAAAGAAGTTTGATAAATATTAGAAGGGTTATAGTGTTGTCTTGCTACGCTTGTTAGAGCTTTGCTATTTGAAATTGGACATAGATGATCATGTGAAATTTGTACGGATTATTCAAGAAAGTCTCTATATGCTTTTGATGAACATGTGACCTCTATGTCGAGAGATTATCGCTTTATATCTTCAACCAATTGAGGTAACATTTTAATTGAGGACATTTTTGAGAACATTGGGAACAATCTTGATGAGTATAATGTGTTCAAAAGTAAACACTATGCCTTGCAATCTACAATGTCACAATTGGATTTGTATTTGAAGGAAAATAGGCTTGATATTTAAAAAATGAAAAAACCTTATTGTAATGTTCTTGATTATTTGAAGCTAATTCACATCGGTATCTTGAGTTGTCTTCTCACTTACGTTGCCCGTGAGTCAGCCTTTAGCATTGAAGGGTGCATTTTAAATAAATATCATAGTTCTCTTTCCCGTGAAATTGTGCACTAGAGATTGATTATTTGGAGTTCCGCATGAGGAAGATTTAGAAGACAAGACCCTCATTTATAGGTTTTTTACGCTCTTTGTTTTATTTACTAATTTTATATTTTTAATTTGATGTGAAGTTTTTATTCATAGAATAAATACACGCAAAGAGCTTAAAGTGGGTTTAAAGGGTAAGTAAGGGTTTTTCTAAGTTAGGTTAAATATTAATACGTTCTAATAATATGAGTCGGATGTGTGTTGAGTTGGATTAGGTATTGGTTTTCAAATTTACACTGTATGGAAATGTGCCAAAACGGATTAAATAGATCGATATGAGTCGAACCATTTTCGTTCTAATCCAAACTTGACCCAACACTAACTTCCCTAGAAAAGGGGTATAGATCTTCAATTTCTCCACAGCTAGTAGTGTCAATGGCAAGAATATGCACTCTTCTAAGCGCAAAGGCTTCCAAACCCCATCCTAAAAAGACCAAATTTCAATCATTATTCCACTGACAGCACTCCCAATTTGCATCATTCCATCTTCAGTAATATAACTAGCTTCCCAAACCAATGCATCAAAAAAGAACAGCTCCAGCTTTGTCCAGCACATTTTATCCTTCAACAACTTTTGGCACAAAGGCCTCCTTTATATCATCCTATCTCTGGCTAGTGGGAGAGATGGTCCTTAGCCACCGCAAAACGCCTTACTCATGTATCGACTTTCCTTGAAACTAATGCCATGGATGGGGCTAAGGCAACCGTATCTAATTTTATAACTAAAACTCCCAAGGGATGGTAAAAAACAGTAATGATGGATTTCTGTTTCCCACCAAACTTCCATCCCTCCTCCTTTAAGTTACATTATGCAATTAGGCTAATCAACCTTTGGAAACAAACAACGCAACTAGTGAGCCATAAGGATCACTTATTCAGTTTTGCCTTGATTCTGATCAATTCTGTTTCCTTTTTTGCAATATTTACCGATATCTAATGTGGTATAAATATGGATGTAATTTCCTTCGTATTAATATAACTTCATGTTTTTCTTTTGCTTCTCCAGTAAAAAGCCCTAAGTCTCGGCAGTGATCAAAAAATTGCATCCGTAGTTTATATGAAACCAGTGAAAGATGTTTGCAAATGAAAGCCATCTTATGATAGAAATTTAATTGCACTAATTATTCTTACCAGTTGTCCATCATTCTGAAAACAGTATTGGTGTTCCAAAATGCTCAGGATATATGAACTGGATGAAGGCATCGTGGAGCAAACCAACAAGCTCCATTTTTCAGAATGAAAGAGCAATGAGCTTCATCCTGTTAAGCAAACCGACAGGCAAAAATAAAAAATTTTACAAAAAAGTTAAACAAATCAGTCCAGAAAAATATAACTAGACTTATGACCATCATAATAAGCTACCTGCTCAGTCCAAAATTAGGCACTTGGAGAGCGAAATTTTCTAACTTCTGTTGAGCTGACATTGGCGATCAATTCTTATATTCTAAATATTCTTCGAACAGTGGAGGGAGAGGATTCAAGGTCGGCTTTTCAGCATCCTGGCAGTGAATTACGAACCTCAAATTTAAAATTCAAACCAAAACCAACACAAAGAGAAACAAAAAGTAGGAAGTAATGTATGCCAAATTTTTAACACATAAACAGGTAGTATCTTCTGAGTTACCCTCTTTCAACATTTGCACGTCCGATCCCTTCTTCGGAAAACCTGATGGTTTTCTTTACTGTTCTTTTGTTCCCTTGCCGGATGATCTCTGCAGGCCCTTCTTCTTCCACATATTCCCAATCATCACCATCGTCCCGGTTATGCTCCTCGTCGTCAACCTGTCAATCGACCTTTTAAAAAGGAATGCCAATGTTTTCTGTGCAAAAGCTATTCGACTGCCCCGAACCTGCGTGAGATTTTGGAGCGACATCAGGCAAAGGAAGGAAGCAAGGAGCTTCACCACCGCGTCGCTCCATACAAAGGCGCACTACCACCTCCGATCGCCTCCCTCTCTCTCTCTATCATCAGCTAGCTCGAGAGACAATGGCGAGTGTCACTTCCGGTGCAGGCCTCCATGTCCACCACTTCTCTGTGGAACCGCCTCCAGGAGCAGATCTCTACCGGGAATATCCTTCTTCCTCTTTCTTCGAGATCCAACTCGGAGACCGTGCTCTCATTTCGCCTCCCCTCCCCGTCCCAACTTGGTCGAAATTTTTCGAAGCTGATGATCACAAACGTCGCCCCCCTCTTCTTCGCCGCCTTGGTGCCGCCACAGAGAGAGAGAGAGATCTCCTCCTCGCTCTCAGCCACGATCTCCTAAATGCGTGTCGCCCATTTCAAGTACGTGAGGACGTGAGCCACGGCGTTGCGAGGTGGTTACCGAAGAGAAAGGGATTCGATAAAGATTTGAGGACGTGAAGACGTGAATCTCATTTCAAAAGTACCGTTTTCTTTTCTGCGTGTTGCTTTTCCTTTTTTTTTTTTTAAATATAAAATCTTTAGGTTTATAAATTATGACTAACTGCAAAATTTGAAAAATATATGCTAGAAGTAAAAGGGCTACGGACCAACCCAAGCGTTTGAAAAAAAAAAAAAAAAAAAAGAAGGGGAAATTACTGTCAGAATGAGTGTTAAATTATATTTTGAATTTGAGCTTACATACCAAATCGGATTTGAATTGGATATTGTAAGTTAGGATTATTAACTAAATCCTTTTTTAAAATTGTTATCGTGGCATTATCCATTGATGGACGTGTAAAATTGTTGATCTTTGAAATGGGTTTCTTCAGCAAAAATTGTGAGCCACTATAAATTTTTTGTGCCATGAGTTTACACTAAACCGAGTTATTAATTTGGAATTTTTTTTTTGTTAGGGCTTAAAATTTTAGGAGTGAAAAATATTCAAGCATGTGAGCAATTATTACTCTAATTCTCCAATTATTAATGGATTATTTGCTATTATCTCTTCCATGGATGTAGATAGTGAACCACATAAATATTTAATGTCCTTTATTATTCTTCTTTTATTTTCAGATTCTCTTGCATTGACTTCTTTGCAAGATCATGTCGTTTTCACGTTACTATTTCAACAATGAGAAATTATGTAGCAATGTTAGTTGGCACTTGCAATTATTTTCCATATTTATTTTGTAGTAAACTAATTTAAAATGTTAATAAAGAACGGCAAACGTTTAATTTCTTTGAAAGTTCTAGTCTAGAAACTATAATTGGGAGTTACGCCTGACTTAACAATTATGATAGACTTTCTAGTCTAACAAATAGCTTTATTATAGAGTTACTTCTAGATTTCATGGACTGGTACGAGGAATAAGGACTAGCACGTAATAAATATTTTTGCCCTTTAGCCGTGAAGCATGGATGGATTCCTAATGAATGTCTCTGTCCATGAGTGCTGGAGGAAAGGATCGATTTGTCAAGAAAATAGGTAATGAATCTCTACAAAGCTTTTAAGAATTAGAGGTGAATAATATAGAAAATATCAACTGTTTATAAGGGCCATATCACTAACTAACATGGTGTGTATTTTTTAGTAAATTCATTAAAAATTTAATACTTATCACGCCTATCCTCTTTTCTATATCTCTTCCTCCTTCATCCAGCCACCGCCCTGCCCCAAGCTCCGCACTTCTCTTGGCTATCTTCACCAGCAAATCATCGATCACGCGTCTAGGCCAACCACCGCCTCCATCGTCTTCGTTGCCGGCTCCATCTCCATCGTTTTCGTCATCAACGCCATCCATGCACGCCCTATGCATGCCTCGTGCACGTGCTGTTTACATTCCAAATACATTTTCCAGCAAAAGATTAATGAGAATTTTCCACTCAGAATTTTGGGCTAGAAGACTTCTAGCACGTGTTGTGTCCCGCTTTTTTTTTAAAAAAAAATTAAAATTAAAAAAATGGAAAGATGGCTTGAAATAGAGACCTTGATTAAGCTGTTAACTTTTAGTGCTAGATTTAGCTTAGTTATAAAGCATACGTATAAATAAGAGATATTAATGAATACTTTTGATATAATTTAGTTTTAGTAAATTGATCTTTTGGATGAGAAATTTGATTCACTTTGAATTTAGCTTATAATTTGTCCGACACTTTATTAATTTTGCTTTGTTAATTTTGCTTTCTTACACTTTACTTTTTTTTTTTAGCCATTCTTACACTTTTGTTTATGGTATTGAATATTAACTAAATCTAATACTAGATCGAACAATCTAATCAAGACCAATTTTTCTAACTATTTTTCCATTTTTGATTTTTTTATCCTTTTATTATTATTGTTTATTTGTTATTATTTCTCCTTCTACGCACAGACGCTGTCAACATGATCGAATTATAATTTCTCCTTATTTCTGTTTTTGCTATTTTGCTATTTTATTTTATTTATTCTGATAAAAGGGGACACAGGCTGGGTCCCTGGGTCCACAGGTGTGGTCAAACATGGAACTCACAAGGACGCGGGTAAGGCTTTTGGGCCTGATTCACGTGTGGAATAAGATGTGAACTTAACAAGCCCAAGAAACAAATATAAAATGGGCTCAAGCCTACACTAAGCCCATTTTCTATTATCTTTACTAAACACATTTTTATCAGTTTCCCTCTCTTTTATTTTTTATTTTACACATCTTTCTTATTTTCATTTCTTTCCTCTGGACACCTTGTGTTTGTCTTCTTCAACGTTTCGTTGTTCCCAGAATCTAACATATCAAATTCATTCATAAATTCTAAGCAAAAGCTAAAAAAATTAACATTCAACTAACCACCGACTTCCTTGGAAAATACGAGATTTAGTGCCTCTTATCCAGCCACCAGCCACCATCCATCTTCAACCTCCACAAGACAACCATCTCCGTTCACTAGTCTTTTCGACAATGATGCCTCAATATTGCAGAAGATAGGCCGGATGCAAAGAACTAACAAGGCAAATTCAAGTACTTAATGACATTATCAGAGATAATCACGCAGAAAATATAAGGACACGGAGCAAAAAGGAATAACTAAGATAATACATGCAGAAACACTCTCAAGGTAATAAAAAATTGAAGACAAGTTGATACAAATATGATTTTTACATTTCATCAAACATCTTGTGTGTGGTTCAGTCGTTGAGTCTACAAGCAAGTTTTGAAGCAAAATTCCTTTCAAACTATCACAACGATGTTAAAGTGAACTTAAATTATCAACTTAGTTTATGATATAGGATTGATGTCATTTGTGATTCTTATGAAGATGATGATATGGCTTGTACTATCCTATGCTATACATGTGCAAGCGGATTCATTGAAGTCTATCTTAAATATTTTGGAAGCTGAATCAGATGGACACAAATGTACTATACCCATTTATGTACCCATTTGCTATCTCTTTCATCAAATATCGACACGTCTAATTTGTTTTGGACCTCAAGATGTCCGATTAGTTCCCACCAAGAACTTTAGCCCTACATTTTTTTTTGCTTGACGACTCTCTCTCACTAGTGAGATCCAGCCACCAGCTCACCCCTGCCGTCGCAACCGCCTCCAGACCGGGCTTTGCGAAAATGATCACCAAAGCCCGTGGGATGAAGTCATCATGCCATCAGCCACCAACCCCTTGATTGGCTCGGTTAGCTAAATGTTTTGCACGTACAGTTCGGTTGGAACCCCTTTATCAAATTGGATCAAAAGACAATCCAGCCAAAAACCAATTCAAATTGGAGTAAAATGAAGAATCGGGCTTTTACTTTTAGTAAAGATTTTAGAAAAGCGAGGTGTCTGACAAAATAAAACTAATGAATTTATTGAAATGTAGTCACTTTTTTTCCAATGATTTGGGGATTTTTATTTGGATTTCGTCAAAAATAATTATTAGGACTTTCAATTTTTTATCAGGTCGGGCAAATTTTCTATTGGGATGGGACAGTTTTTGTCACGTCTGCAAATACTGATCGTGTTTCGGTAATTTTGAAAGGTTGAGATCTATTTTAGGTTATTATTCCTTTTTCTTTTTCTTTTGGCCATTTCTTCTTTTCACATTGCTATGCAATTGAGCAGCAAGGCCACTGTGTCTGCCTCGCCACCAGCGATACGGCATCCTTCTCTCCCTCCGCCATCGATGTGAGGTTATCATTTCTTATTGAGGCCTTCCACCTTCCAAGGTTGAGGCTAGCGACCATGGCAAATGAGTCAAACAATTGTAGATCTAATATCTTTGACGTCAATTTGTGGTTGTGATACGAGATTAAGATTAAATGATGTGTTCCCCCTAATCCAAGGTTGAAGGTTGACACATTATAGAGATAAGATATTCAACCTAGAGGGAGGGAGAGAGAGAGAGAGAGAGAGAGAGAGAGAGAGATGGGCGTTGGGAGGGATGGTTAATCTTTCAGAAGGCATTGAAAAAGAAAAACAAAAATGCAAAGTATACTCAGCTGTGTTGCTTAATGTGAGTCCACAATTCGATTGTTGATTGGTCTATCATTTACAGTTAATTAACTTACGATGTAAATCTACTCTCTAAAATTTAGAAAAATGGCAGTTCGAACAACTATTTATAATATTTGCTTACACTCGATTTGAGCGGTCCAATTTGGTTAGCACCGACATACATATTATAGTGATATTAAGAAAAAAGAAAGTGACAATTTCATCTAAAGAAGATTTACTAAGGATCTCAATTTTATTTATTTATTTATTGTACGCTAAACCCTGCCAAAGATCGCCACAAATTGGGATGAAGAATTGCTTCTTTTTGGAAAGAAGTATGTATAGTCCGTTTTCTTTCTTGCTCATTTGCACATGCGCGCTGGAAGAAAATGATATATTAAGTAATCCTAGGATTGAAACATTGACATTGTTTAATTGAATGACTGAAAATAATAGCTCTGACTGCAATTACGAAGCCCAAATCAACTGCCAATAAATTAACGTTTCATTTTTTGGTTAATCTTTTGGATAATCATCTAGGCTTACGGCATAGTATTTTCTTTTAGTTGAATTTTGTTTGTCTTTGTCCAAAAAATAATACAGCAAAATTGTTGCTCGTTCTTTGCCAGAGCTGAGCTGAGTAAACATGGGGCAGATTCTATATCCTAAGGTCATACATGATATGTTAATTACATGCCCAGAAGCATAAGTAACAAGAAGTTGTCTTTGGAACACCTGTCTGACCTTTTCAATTCTTTCTTATGCACGAGCCAAACATTTAAAATTTACAAAACCCAATCTTCCAACTCCAGAAACAGAATAACATTGAAATTCTAAACGAATAACGTAAGAGGAATCCATTTGCTTTTATCGACAAGAATTATTTGAGTTTCAAGCCCTCAACAAGAATTATTTTCTGCAGCTTTATCATAGTGTCGGTTTCTTGAGCCTAGAGCTTCATACAAAAATGCAACAATGTGAAATCTAGGCAAAGTCACCAACACCAGTTCAGGTCTAAGATGGCAATTCAGCAATGAAACATGGTCATTCTTAACTTTGGTGTGGAAATTTGCAATACCTTAAATCAATTTCTTACCTTGCTTTTGAGGAAGATAAGATGAGATGGAATCAAATCCTTGCATGCATTAATATACATGTGATCAATAAATGCATTATATGGCATAGACTGCATCATGTAAGATTGCATGTCAATCTCAGACATGTAATAATCTACAAGTTGCAAAAAGAGAAAGAAAATAGATGATCAAGTTGCACTATTTCTCAAGAGTTAGGTTTAATGGAAAAATGAACCGACATAGTGCTCAAAAGCCTAATGGTAACATATGCTTGAGCATTTTTTTATACATGCATATCTTTAGAGATCATTCGAATATCATGTGTTCATGTCGACAGTTATTATAGCTCCATCCTATGACTCTTGTGTTTTCAAGGAGAAAATAAAGCAATATGAAAGTATGCATTTCTCACCATGCCTAACAAAAATAACAATTGTTTGTGGTGAAGTTACAAGTGAAAAATTGGTGGTAGTAGAAAAGGTAGCTCCCTAATAGAGAAATATATCCTAACATAATTTTTTATTAACGATTAGGAAACATCATGAAATACAATACGAATAAGTGAGTCATGATAAAAGGCGATGATAAGATGACAATGAAGCAAACCACCATAGACAAAATAAATAAATAAATTCTCACTAAGATTGCATCAAAACAATAAAGAGGGACAAATCCCTCCAGTGAGTTTGTCACGACCAATTTTTCGGGTGTGAACCACCTAAGGTTTGGCTAATGGATTGTTAAGCTTAGACTTAACTCGGGCTCTCCCAAGCCCATACCAATTCATGACTTTCGATTCAAGTTCTTAACATGCAAACTTTTTAATTAGGAGTCGCCACTAATCTATTTTTGGTGGGTCGATTAGAAACTAAGTAAAGTAACGGGAGATCTACTTTACTCCTACGAACCAGAGATTTATAAGTTCGGGGACTTGGTTACGCTAGATTTCTCTAACGCCTTTCGGTACCTTTCTCTTTTATTTTAAAAAAAAAATGTTTGGCAGGTAGCTTGGATTGATTTTAAATCTATTTCCCTAACATGTGAGGTGACCATGCGAGTACACAAACCACCAATTTAACACCCAAATAAACAATGAATAAATTGCAAAACTTAAAACGAAAGCACCTGCATTGTTAGATCAGAATTCACATAACAGTCCTAGATATGATATCTAATTAACACGCAATTTTTTTTGTTTGCTTTCACTTATTTAATGAAAATCATGCAGTATGCAATGCAATATAACTAAATGACCTAATTCTAATGTCATGCAATTTCTAATTAAGTGGACCTAATAACAATTTCTAAATGACGTGCATTTCATGAATCTAATCCTATATGACATTTACATGACATTTTTTTTTCTAAAAATGCAATCTATCCTAGAAAATGGAGCTAATTTATTCTAAGACTTTTTTTTTTTTTTTTTTTGTATTTTTTCATGAAACTCGGAATTAGATAAAATGTGAAAATTATCTAATTAGATTAAGATTCTATTCAATTTGTATAGGAATTAGGTTGAACCAAATCCTGATTTAAACTAAAATATTATCTTAACCCAAATAATCCTAAAATGCAATCTATATAAAAAAATACCCAAACTTATATTAAACTAAATGCAATTTTACCCTAATATGTAATGACGTACAAAATATGCCCTAATTCTACATGACATATGCATGATGATTTTTTTTTTTCCTTTTTCCTCTTTTTTTTTTTTTTTTTAAATTTCGAAATTAATAATTGCCAAATAATTAAACATGGAATCCAAATTAAGAAAGAACCAGCAACCTAAATTAATTGATTTGATTTTTGATTTTTAAAATTTGAAATAAAATCCCCATTCTAAATATGCAAACCCTAGAATAAGAAACAAATCTAACTCTAGCCTACATTTTTTTGAATTTTTTTAAGAGAATAAAATTAACTTAAACGGCACGACAGCAAATCAGAGCAAGATATCCAAATTGACGAACCGTATCTCGGGCGGGAGATCGGGTTGGCCAATTTTACATAAATCGCGAATCGAATCTCGAGCGGGAGATCAGATTGGCGATTTTTTCGTGCGATTGCGAGTCGTATTTCGAGCGTGAAATCGAACTGTCAATCATATGCACGTTGTGAAATTGGGAAAATTTCCCAATTTAGAAGGCTACTCGAGTTCACAAATATCTCAGCATATCGAGAATTTCAATAATGTGCATCAACGAATATATATAAGAAAACATAATTTTCAGAAATCAAAATAGACAAAAATTTTACCTATTCCGAATATTGGCTTCCATATTTGGACTTCAAACAGTTACTCGCAACGCAATATGGTAATGCTCGGCGAGACTCATAGCTCGGACTTGGATATCGGGACCGGATTTTGGTGGCGCTCGGTTAGCTGTGAGGACGGGAGCGCTCGCCAAGAGGACCCACGGCAAAGGATCTCCGCGGTTGTTGTCGTGATGGGATCCCGAACGGGCTCTATGAGACCTGAAGACGGCTTGAACAACAAACAGTGAGTGTGGCAAGCGACACCACATGATCGGCGGCGGCAAGGACGACACATCGTCTCGAGGTGAATCACCTCAGGATGGTCGCGGGCTCCGTGGCCTCAGTTCAACTCAGCTTCTTGTGGTGCACGTTCAAGGAGAACCTGGAAAATCTACAAGAAAATTGTCAGGCGCGGCTGAGCAACGTGTACGCGTCAGAAAGAGATGGACCAGCATTGCAAAATTGTCCGAATTTGCTACAAACTGTGGAGATTGCAACTTTTGCTATGGTTCAGCAATATATATTTTTTCTCCATCATTCCTTTTGATTTCCAAGTATCGCCAAGTGGACCTTAATGGGAGCCACGAAATCTGATTGTCGTGGGCTTTCTTTTCAAGTAATCCAACGAGGTCTTCTCGGTCGTCTTCGTTGGTGCTGGAGGCTCCTTGGCGAGTGATCGTCGTCGAAGATCGTACCTTGGCCGGACAGCAAATCGACAAGGGGCCTCAGAACAGCTGGGATGGGAATGACTCATCGTGGTGGCTTTGACGCAGCAGCGATGGCAAGGTGGAGAGCCATACGATGGCTTGGCCGAGAGAACCCTCCTCTCTCTTTCTGCCGTGTGTCTCTCAAGTGAGCTCTGAGATTATGACTGCCGATCCCCACCGTGGAGAACGTGAGTTCTCTTTCTTTGTGACCGCGTATTTCTCTTGTCCGGCCCCTAAACCCTACGCATTTAACCTATTTATAGGCCACGAGTTAGAGTTTTAATTTTTCCAAATCCATATCCACGAAAATTCCTTTCTTCGAACGCAATATTTGTTTTTGATATAATTCAGGATTGCAAGAGGATTCTTCTTAAATTTGAAATCTCGCACAAATAAATATGTAAAATCTCTCCGAGGATACGGGCTTGGGCCGATTTGTTCTCTTCGTGAGCTTAGCCCAACTCATCAAATTAAAATTCCGAACAATCAAATTCGAGCCCATCTGTCACCAACCTAATGTAAATGCAAATTAAAAAATAAAGCACTTAAAACTATATGCTATGCAATTAGTTAATTTTTTTTTTCAGGGATAAAATTAACCCCTATTTTTTTAACGCGATGAATGACTAAACGGGCCGCCAAAATTTAGGTGTCAACAGAGTTTAATGTATGTGTTCTTTACCAACCATTTTGCTCCATCTATCATGAATCCCACATAGCACATGTCGTAAACTTTTTTTTATGTAAGCTATCTATAAACAAAACAGGGCACAACTTAAATTGTCCTTCTAGTCATAGCACTCGCAATACCACGGTATATTAAGACACTCAAGTGAATGCTCTAATAGCACATGCATGGGTGACATGATTTCTAACAATTTGGAAATCCCTCATTAGTTTAGCTGACCATGACTCATGAAACGATACTTAGGAACATAAGTTTACATAGCAATATTTAGGGTTCTGGAAGACACCCATCTCATCCCCTTGGGAATATGTAAAGACTATTACTTCGGCCATAGGAAGTAGTCTACATCATTCTTAGTTAATTGATTGGATGTATCACTATATTTTAATCTCAAAAGCAGTTGAATCAAATGTTAGTAAGTGTCTAACAATATTCTTGAAAATAAACAGAAAGAGCCATGACCTTGTTCACACTACCAAGACGAGTATTCTCCTTGATCCACTACAATATCAACAATACTAGAATCTAACTAGAAGAACTAGCATATAATGGTCACTTCTGGACAACTAAATTGTGCAATTCCTTTTACTTTTGGAAGCAATAAATATTCTCAATAGTAGCAAGTAGCTCATATTTCACTATTAAACAAAATATGTGAGAAACAATACGTTGGTAAATATGACACGCTAAATTGCCCATCCCCCACACACAATTGACTAGGTAAAATGGATTATGGAAAATGCAGGCACTACCATTCGATTTTGAGACTTTCACGAGTTCACGTCTCTTCTAGTGGGGCCCACGTCAGGGGTCAAGAAACTTCCACGTCGGCACGTTGAGTTCCTCCGTACGAAGTGGGGGGACCGTCGGATCTTCTTTTGCTAGGAGTTTCAAGATCGCAACGGCTTCCAGCCTCCAACGTGTAAGCCGGAATGCAACCGCCGTTGCACCGGGCCCCACCCACTCCATGGAGAGGCGCCGGCTAAACTGTATTCTCCCTTCCAAGGCCTTCGATATCGTTATCATAAAAAATGGCAATAACTTACCTTCTCTTCTGACACAATTTTTCAGCTTCGGTTTTTAAATTTTTTTAATTCTTTTAATTCTTTTAGCCATATTCTTTTTTGGCCTTTGATTTAGGACATATGCACGTTACCCGAAATTCTATATTTCTTTTCCTAAAATGACATTAACTACCTTCTTTTTTGGCTCGCAATGCAAGCACCAAATGATAGGTGCGGCAGTCACTAGAGAGAAACACTAGTGATGCTCCTTCCATTTTCACCCAAATCCAAATTTATCTTCAATCCTAATTGCGTATATTATGAGTTTCAACAATTCGTGGAGTTGGGTATAGTAGATGCCAATTAGATCATCTTTATTTATCGACTTGTTTTTAATTATTACATTGCATCTTTTACATATTGTTTAAGATCTTATCTACATTAGAGCATTCTAGCCGAACTCTTCTATACAAATTCATTTTTGAAAGCTATTGCTAATATTCCAATGATTTCTGCTATTTTATTAACTTTTATCTTTTAAAAAATACATGTATTTGGTTCTTAGAGATCTTTTCATCTTTTGGTACGTATTGATATTTATATACTTATCTGCTTTGAAGCAAAAACTTTGTGTCCCTCATTGTCAATATTCAATTGTCTTTGATTCTCTTGGGGAGGAAAAAAAATGGAGTACATTACAAACGGAGAGGGTGGAAGAGTGGAGGGAGGTGATTGCTGTAGTGCGGGTATTGACGGTGATGATCGATGGAGTGCACTAGCAGCCGAGGAATGAGGAAAAAGGACGAGAAATAAAAAGGAAAAAAAAAAAGAAAAACGGAGAAAAAAGTTGATTTCACTAACTTGAAAAAATAAAAATAAAACTCTACTAGCTTTGAAGATTGATTTTAAGGTGTGTTGGTTTCAAAAGATTGAAATAGTGAATCAAACCGGTCGAGTTTGGAAAATTTTATTCTTAGGTAAAACAACAAATACTAATAAAAAATAAAAGTTGTATAATCTCACTACGAAAAAATATGTTTGTCGAACGGTTATGTTGGTATTTGTTCATGTTGAAGACCATGATTTTGATTCTCTATAAGGGCAAAAAATATATATATTTTTTGAAAAGGCTTAAGAACCGGTTCAATTTGGGAACCGGATTAGTTGAAATGATTTCAGTGTTGGAACTAGGAACTAAATGGTCCTAGGCCAGTTCTAGGTTCACAAAACCAAGAATTGAACATTTTCTTCTTAAAATCGACCTTAAACCGATTGGTCTAGATCGGCTGAATCCAGTTCTTGTACCAAACTTGGTGCTCACCCCTACCATCAGCATAACATTTTTTTTTCCTCAGCCAACACTCATCCTGCAATCCATGTAAAAAGAAAAAAAAAAGGCATGTGACATGATGCTACACTTAACATATAAGAACACATCAAGCCAATTTCTTAAAGTTTCAAACAAAAATGGAGGATGATATTGAACAATGAGAGAATTTCCAGTGATTATAGATTGTTATTAACCAAAAGAAAGTTTCTTATGTTCAACATATATTACTTCATTTAGATGGATATGCTAGATGATATCACCTTTCTCTCTTGCTCAACTTCTGTGATTGATGGGGCATATTTACATAGACCCAAAACAATGGAATATCTAGCCAACCAGTCATTTTTTGGAAACTAAGATGGGCTCCAAACGTACAAAACTCTCTAAAAAAAAGATGGACCGAACACATAGTATGCAACACATAGAAATTGATTAAGAGAGATATTTCAATGATTGATGTACCATTTTCTAGTTATAATAATTCTACTATATTTCATTTCTTAATTTTAATCAAAGGAAATACAAAATCACGCTAAATATATCTTTATACATATATATGCACCTTCTAGTTACAAAAAATAAGAATTGTATATTTTGCACAATGTGATATCTAAAGGCATAATTTTCTGGTTTTCTAATTGTTTGGACATTTTACTTTGATCGTTTTAAACTTCAAGGCCTGAACTATAGGTTTTTAATAGAGAAAATACTATATATAATCCTCCCCTTTTAGTTCATCGCTACTTTCCCTCCTTTAGTTCTAAAAATGCCATTATGTATTAGAGATAAAACCTTGTGCATAAAGTGACTAAATTGCCCTCCAAGCACGTCCTATCTCTCAAAACCAACCACACTTAGTACCCAAATGTTCACTAGGCCTAATCCATTCACGAACCCTGAGTTTACCGAATGGGGTCATGCTCAAGCACTACATGTGAGGACTTGATCGGCCTCACTTGGATCAGACTTTCGAAAGTTGCACTCTTGACTAACCAAACAAGATTGTGGTCATTTTAGGAGCGTGTGTATTTATGAATCATTCAATATAACCTCATGTATTTGAAGTGCAATATAGAGATATTGCATTTCCTGAGAAAGAATTTAGTTAGGCCAATCTTCCAGCAGCATCTGCACATGGAAATGGACTCAACCTCCTAAACATTTTGAAGCTAGAACTAAAATGATTATCACGAGGCATATGTGCAAAGCAAATAGCTTGTGTAGAAGAAGCCGCACAAACCATTTTGAGACACCTGTGACTGGAATTGGAGCTTGTTACAAGGACTGAGCACATGCACTCTTCTATGGGCTTGGGGCTTATCTCCTTCCTTTTGCTTCATTTCCATTTGCGGATCAAACAGAGACTCACATCAAGATTCCATACTTAGTAGAAAAATAAGCTTACTGTGAAATTCCATCTTCTTCTCTAGACATATGAATTTTGATTTGCCATATGGGTTTTTCCCATATTGTGTTAGGATTTTTGCAGCTAAATAACCGATTAAAAGCTATATTACAATTAAAAGTTATCTATATTAGTACCGTTTGTACCACATAGGCCACCAACATCCACGTTAATAATATTTGACCAAAATTAGCCTGAATGACTGAATTGACTCTAGGTCACAAGATTTATGACCAAATTGGTACAAGTGCAATAAGTTTAACACATTTCTAAAGCTTTTTCCTAAAGGTATATTGAGATGTTACATCTTCTTTTTGATAGTCAACGAAACAATAATTATTGATGAACATGAGACACATGGCAAAGCCCTATCAGGTTGCCTATACCAAGCATAGATGTGAAGCAAGATGCAGACGTGGCGGGCATAGAAGTAAACACTATCCATTTTGTGCAAGAAAATAGTTAAAAAATTTATAAATCTATTATACTTTTACCAATTTAGTCTCAAATTTTTTTAATTTTGTCAATTAAGTTCTAAATGATGGAAAATGCATATGCACTTAGTCGAATCATGCTGGCCTTATTCTACAAGGTATAACACTCGTACGTCAGACTACGCAAATGAAGTTTTTCTCAATGCTTCGTTGGATCCGCTACAAATTAAAGAATTTATCTTCCAAGGCCTTTTTTATTTGATAAATTCTTAACGGTACGATGCACCTGCTAATGAAGGGTTTTACAAATGTATGGTGTCGACACTTGGCACCTAATGAATTGGATTAGCCACAGTAAAAGTTTAATTTTCTTATGCTCTTTACTTTGTCTCTTTCATTCTTTTTTTCCTTTTTTTAATAGACATTCGTCCTTTTCAAATCGATTTATATTTGCCAGAACAATGCCCTTTTGTGCTATAGCCGCTAGCCAAGTTTTCGTTATTTAGAGGAAATGACATGCGTTACTTCTTCATTAGTTTTCTTACATGCACAATTTCAAGCATAAAGCTGACCTTTTCTTTTTAACTTTTCATCTCATTTAATTGTTTGGTGATCTTTTTAGAAAGCTCCATAGGATCAAGATTTGCGGGTGACGGATCAATCCTCACGACCCAGAGCACTTAATAAAAGATACAATAAAGGAAAAAAAAAAAAAAAACTTGATTTAATCGGAAACAGAGGAAAGAATGTTAGAAAAGTTTATGAAAGAATGCGTTGAGTTGATCATTATGACAAGATTTAGTGAGTATCCTAAAAACTTTAACATGAAAACCATACTCACATCAGAACATGAGTTTTCAATTTCAACCAGTTATATTGTATCGATAGGGTGTTACAAAATCGCACGTTGATTCCAAAAAAATAACGCTCACAAACAATTCACCAGACATAATATAGTAATAAAAGAACAGAATCAGATGAACACGCCAAAAAATTTGTTATCGAAGTTCACCCAAACCTGGGCTATGTCTCCGCGCAGAGGCACTCTGCGAATCCACTAGATTTCGGAAAAAGTTGGAATACAACGACAATCTTCTTTCAAGATCAGAGCACAAAGAGATTGAGAACCCTCATCAAGAAAAAAACTCACTTTTTTCTTCTCTCTTTTTCTTGCTTCTCTATTTCCTTTTTTAGCATCTTGACAGCTAGGGTTTTTGCCATCGCTAATATAAAGGTATCACTTTTAACCTAAAAGCAAATATTATAGAAAAGACAAAAAAAGCCCGTAAAAACAAATATTTGGCTTCATCTATACAATCTCCCACTTAAAGACAAATATACCCAAGCACCAAGCAACTTTGCATCCATCTTCAAAAAATAGTAGTTAAAAAACTTGTGCCTCTGCGATACTCCTCATCAATCAACATGGAGTAATACCAATGGTAGTAGTACAGAAAATATGCTTCTCTCTGTCTACCTTGGTCATCATGTCAGCTGGATTCTTCGAGCCATCAATCTTCTGTAGCTTTAACTCATTATCTTTCAATGCTGACCTGATAAAGTGATAACGCTTCTTGATATGTCTAGTCCTTGAGTGATAAGCTGCATTCTTTGCTAAGTGCACTGCATTTTGACTATCACTCCACAGTGTACTGACTGGTTGTTTTCGATGTAACTCATCCATATAATCTTGTAACCACATGATTTCCTTGGAGGCTTCTGTGATCGCCACGTATTCTGCTTCTGTTGTCAATAAAGACACTACTTTTTGTAGTTGAGATACCCAACTCACTGCCGTACCTGCAACTGTAAAGACATATCCAATGGTACTCTTACCACTATCTCGATCACCCGAATGATCTGCATCTACATAACCTTGCAACTCTAGAGATGTACCACCATAACAAAGTGAGTAATTGGAAGTACCTACTAGATATCTCAATATCCATTTAATGGCATTCCAATGCTCTCTACTTGGGTTCTGCATATATCGACTCACAACTCCCACTACTTGTGCAATTTCTGGTCTCGTGCTCACCATGGCATACATCAAACTCCCCATTGCTGATGCATATGGAACTACCGCCATCTCATCTTTCAAAGCTTGAGTGCTTGGACACATATCCTTAGAAAGTTTGAAGTGATTCGCTAGAGGAGTTGCAACCGGTTTTGCCTTGTCCATGTTAAATCTCTTTAACACTTTGTTCACATAGTTTTCCTGTGACAACCATAATTTCTTATTTTTATTGTCCTTGATAATTTTCATGCCTAAAATATTCTTGGCCTCTCCCAAGTCTTTCATAGCAAATTGTGATGATAATATCTTCTTCACTTCTACGATTCTCTTCATATTGGAACTAGCCACCAGCATGTCATCCACATATAAAAAGAGATACACAATGTCACCATCATCATATTTGTAAAAATAAACACAGTGATCAGACTCACAATGTGCAAATCCTTTTTCTTGCATAAAACCATCAAATTTTAAGTACCATTGCCGCGAAACTTGTTTCAAGCCATACAAGCTTTTCTTCAAGCGACATACCATGTGCTCCTTACCTTTGACTTCAAAACTCTTAGATTGTGCCATGTATAATTCTTCATCTAAGTCACCGTGTAAATATATTGTTTTTACGTCTAACTGCTCAAGATGAAGATCCTACACTACAACTATACTCAGCAGAACTCTAATTGATGTCATTTTCACTACAGGTGAAAATATCTTGGAGTAGTCGATCCCTTCTTTTTGAGAAAAGCCCTTAACTACAAGTCTCGCCTTATATCTAATACTACCGTCTGCTTCATTCTTAATCCTGTACACCCATTTGTTTAATAAAACTTTTTTACCTATGGGCAACTTGGTCAACTCCCAAGTTTTGTTATGAAGTAACGAGCTCATCTTGTCTTTCATAGCATACTCCCACTGCAAGTGAGACGTGTCTGCCTTTGCCTCATTGTAAGTCTTCGGTTCTCCTGAATCTATATATAAGACATGGCTCAAAACAGTATTAGCTGATGGATCAAAAATTACCTTTGGTTTTCTCACACGTGTAGACCTCCTCAAGACAGGTACTTCAGGGTCATTCATTTGCTCCAAATCACTACGTTCCTCTTGAACTATCTCTTCACTGATAATAGGCTCATCTTGAACCTCTCTTTCAAGTGAACTTCGATCTACTAGAAACATCTTCATGGGCATTGTGTCTAATTCAACATATTTGGTTGTACTACATTCTCATGCTCTGTTTGACAATCCTTATACATCTTTTTTTCATGCAATACCACATTACGACTGCGGATGACTTTGTTATTCTCATAATCTCAAAGTCTATAGCCATACTCGTCACCACCGTATCCGATAAAGACGCACTTCTGGGACTTAGCATCAAGCTTTTTTCTATCCTCACTGTCAATCAAAGTATATGCAATACAACCAAACACCTTTTAGATGCGAATAATTAATCTTTTTACCTGACCACCGTTCTTGTGGTATTTCTCCATCAACGCACTAGATGAACTTCTGTTGATAAGATAAACAACTACATCAACTGTGGCAGCCCATAAGTGTAGCGGGAGACCTGCGTGTAGTCTCATGCATCTCGCACGTTCTAGAATAGTCTTGTTCATCCTTTCAGCTACACCGTTCTCTTGAGGAGTTCTAGGAACAATCTTTAACCCGTGTATGCCTTCTCGACTCAAATAATCTGCAAATTCTTTACTTGTGTATTCACCACCATTATCAGATTTCAGAACTTTAATCTAATAACCTGTTTCTTTTTCTACCATGGTCTTCCACATCCTGAACATCCCAAATACTTCTGACTTTTCTCTAAGAGCATAGACCCAAGTCTTCCTTGTTGCATCATCAATGAATGTGACAAAATATCTCTTACCACCATAAGAGAGTTCCTGAGCAGGTCCCCATACATCAGTATGAACCAACTCCAGCTTCTGGCCTTTATTTTGTCATCCATTCAATTGAAAACTAACAGCTTTCTGCTTTCCATAAATACAACTCTCACAAAAATCTAACTCAACTTTTTTGTAAACCCGAAAGTAATTTCCTCGAGTGTAACTGCTTTACACATTTTTCACCAAGATGTCCCAAATGATAATGCCAAATAGTAGATAAATTACCTGTAGCCATTGTATTTGCAATCATATCACTGATATTGTCTCCTTGGAGAAGGTAAAGTGTACCCGTACGCTTTCCCTTTGCTACTACTCTTGCTCATGAGGTTATCTTCCACTCTCCGCATCCAAAGGTTATTACCAAACCTTCTTGATCAAGTTTACTGGTTGAAATCAGATTTTTCCTTAATTCGGAATATGCCTAGTTTCACGCGAAACTAGACGTCCTCCACCTGAGATGTTCACAATCACGGTTCCTTTCCCAACAATGGGACACATGTGGCCGTT
This sequence comes from Eucalyptus virginea, assembly GCA_014182375.1. Classification (NCBI taxonomy): domain Eukaryota; kingdom Viridiplantae; phylum Streptophyta; class Magnoliopsida; order Myrtales; family Myrtaceae; genus Eucalyptus; species Eucalyptus virginea. Next base: position 4,539,764 of record CM024520.1, on the reverse strand, counting down.
TCCCACAACCACTTGTCCAAAATCTCCATTGGCATAATCATCAAATATGTCTCTTTGCGAGGTGCAATGAAAAGAAGCACCAGAATCAATAAACCATTTGTCTGTTGTCAAGTCAAACCCTAGCAGACAAACACAAGTTATCTATCTAGCAAAGATTCATTGCTAACTACATTAGCTCCTTGATTCTCATCTTTCTGCTTTTTTTTTTTAGGCTTCACACTAAAACCTCCGGTGTCCGGTTTTGTGACAAAACCAACACTCATCTTTTGTAACCTGTCTCTTACCCCTTGATTGTGATCTGCCACGCCCGCTGAAATTTCCTCTACTTTTACTTCTTCCACGGTTTTTCACTGCGAGTGCCGTTGAAGATGTAAATGCAGAATAATTATCTCCACCTGAGACTTTCCTTCGCATCTCTTCATCCATGATACTACTCACAGTATCATCAAGAGTTAAATCATCCTTCATGGTGCTCGAAATTCCCTGCACTGCGGTATTGTAACTTTCTGGAAGAGAACATAAAAATAATAAAGCTTGAAGCTTCATGTCTAAATTTATGCCTGCAGATTCCAATTGACCCGTGACCTGCGTGAAACTATTAATATGCTCTGCCACAAAACCTTTATCAGATAACTTCATATTAACTAGTTTCTTCAGCAAAAATACCTAATTTGATGTGGACGGCTTCTCAAAAATATTCGTTAGAATATCCATGACTTCTTTTGTAGTTTTTGCTTTCGCGATGTGGTACCCTATCTTTTTCGTCAACCCTAGACGAATCGCACCTAATGCCTTTCGATCAATAATTTTCCATCCAGATTCTGCTATCGGATCCACTTCCGCCATCTCGGGTTTCCAACCCTCAAGTGGTGCATAGAGATCTTTTTGATAAAGATAATCCTCTATTTGTAGTTTCCACCATCCGAAATCCTCTCCATTGAACTTATTGATTCTGATTTTATCTTTTGCCATTATGTTTGCTTTCAATCAAACGTCACCGAAAAACCCTCGATGTTCTCGATTAGCTAACCCAGGCTCTGATACCAGTTGTTACGAAATCGCACGTCAATTCCAGAAAAATAACGCTTGCAAACAATTCACCAAACAAACTATAGTAATAAAAGAACATAATCAGATGAACATGCCAGAAAATTTGTTATCGAAGTTCACCCAAACCTGGGCTACATCTCCACGCAGAGGCACTCTGTGAATCCACTAGACTTCGGAAAAATTTGGAATACAACGACGATCTTCTCTCAAAATCAGGGTACAAAGAGATTGAGAACCCTCATCAAGAAAAAACTCACTTTTTTCTTCTCTCTTTTTCTCGCTTCTCTATTTCCTTTTTCAGCGTTTTGACGGCTAGGGTTTTTGCCATCGCTAATATAAAGGTATCACTTTTAACCTAAAAGCAAATCTGATAGAAAAGACAAAAAAGCCCATAAAAACAAATATTTCGCTTCATCTATAACATAGGGGACACAATTCTACAAGATTATTACTCTACAATCCTGGCGAGGCTTCTCTGCGATTGCCATGTGACGAGTGCTCATCGGTCCCTGAATCTATTTTTTAAATTTTGAGTGAACGCAATTGAATTCATGTCCAATCTATTTCGTACAACAACCAAAGAGGGAGCAAGAAAGAGTGAATGTTTGGCATGAAAAGAAACTCCGCAGACAAAAAGCCTACTTGCTCCACAGATAAAACCCTAAGTTGTCTTGTGATTCTAAGGTCTCGAGGCATCTTATAACGTGCCTTTTGGTTAGTATAGCTGGAGAGAGATACAAAGTTTAAGAGGTATTATCACCTTGGAAAGCGGGAATTCAAAGAAATTAGTTGCCACATTAAAAAAAAAAAAATCAGAGGATAATTTAACTCTCTAAAATATCAAAATTCGGCCGCATAATCTATTACACAATTATAGAAAAATTACAAAAGGCACACACCAAATATTCATGCCAACATCTAAATTTTAGCACCAACCATCATGCATTCAGAAAATAAAAAGGAAAGGCCTCAAAGATTAAATTATCATTCGACCATTGATAAAAAAAAAAAAAAAAAAAAAAAACAAATGGTATCTCTTTCACATATATAAATTAGAAATATTATAGCTTACGGATAGTGAAACCTAATTTTTTTTTTCCCAAAGTCTGCCTCACATTAAAAAGAAAATCATTATGAAAATTAAAAAAAAAAAAAAAAAAAAAAATGGGCGCATGAGACAAAGATGAATAGGCACGTGCTTGGCTTGAGTTTGAGTTAAACGACGCTCAGAGTCCAGCATTTCCAAGGAAATGAGAGTGGTCCATCCTTGTTTAAGATTTATGCTTAGTGTCGACACTATGTTGCATTACCGTTTGGATGAGCTTATGTCTCCCCAAAGTGCACATACATTAGCTCGAATTGGGATGTTTATGACTCATTTTTAGTCCGTAGCATTGTCCTCATATAATTCAAGTAACAATTTTGGTCATAATACTGTTATATCACCTGCCCGTCGTCTCGAATCCATGGTGGGTTAGCCTATGCCTCATCAGGGTAATTGCGTCTTAGATGTCTAAATGCCCATTGTCCAAGCTATGCAATGCTCGGACAGTGAGCATTCAAACTCTTTAGGCCAGCCTCGGTTGGTCTGGCCATTTAGGAGTTGAATTCGTGCTCGAAAACAGGCTGAACACCATAGTCTAGATCATTTGAATGTCATATAGCAGGCCTCCAATCGAGCTTTGGGCCTTGTAATGAGCTCTTGGTGGTCTCGGAGCATCCCTTATGCCTTGTTGGGAGCACATAGCAGAAGTCCAATATCTTCATTTAAGGAGATTGCTTAAAAAGAGCCTAAGTCCGAGCTCGTTAATATATGCGATTGGACCCATCTTCACTCAAAAACTTAAGGGAATGAGTTATGGGCTAATTAGGATATAATAAATGCTATACATCATATCAATTCTCTAATGTGGGATTTCTCTAACATAACAAACTCACACATGTATCTAAACAATCCCCCTACACATGTGAGCTTAATGTTAGCGCTACTCCCCCTTAATTTATGTATCCTTCTATATCAATTTTTCTATAGGTTTGCGTTGTTACACCACAATATCCACTTGCCCGGAAATCTCAACTGTAGGCTCTGATACCATTTGTTAGGAATGCACAACAAAAGTCTAAGACTGCTAAGAGGGAGCCAAAATCTGAGCCCGTCAACATATTCAGTTAGACCCACATTCATTTAAAAGTTTAAGGGTGTGTTTGTTTCATTGAAAGTATTTTACTAGAAAGTGTTTTCCGGATTTTCAGCCGTTTGGTTCTCTAAAAAAGATTTGGTCAACGGAAAAGACTTTTTGGTCAACACAAATATTATGTATTATTTTAGGAAAACAAATTCCTCTGCCTCAGAAGCTGAAAACACTTTCCCTTTTCATCTTTTTCCCTCTGACCTTTCACTTTTCCTCTCCAGACTCTTTTGCTTAGAACACCGCTCTCTCCCTTCGCTCTTTTGCTCGTCTTTCTTCTTCTACTCTTCTTCAACAACGCGCATCTTCTTCGCCATTGAAGGTCCAGATCTTCTTCTTCATCATTGAAGGTCTGGCGCTTCTTCAACAACGCTCAACATAGATCCAGGTTCTCTCTCCTCTCCAATTTGAGAATAATCTCAGAATTATTTTGATCGATGCTTTATTGAGCTAATGTTGATTCTCTGCATTTTAGTTGTTTGATTCACATTTCCGTTCATCTTCTTCAAGCAATTAAAGTGAAACGCCCTCAAAGCCCCTCTCTCTCGATCCTCTGCGTATTCCATAATCTTCTGCCCCGCTAATCGGCGCCGGAATCCACCGCTTACCTTGCCACATCTAGTGCTCTTCGGATCATCATGTTCTCATGCGATTGAGCTTCAAATCCGTGTGCTCCATCAATGGACTCGAGTTTATTGAACCAATAGATTCCTTCAAACCTTCTACAACTTGGAGCCTTGGAGCTTTCATTTTTCATTGAGCGTGGAAGTTCAGTACATTCTTCCATTACACATGTGGAAGAGAAACTGAGAGCTTTGTTGTTGTTAGCATGAACATCGGTCATGCTTGAGATTATATTAGTAACTTTTGATTCAATCTTGATGATCTCATACTGATTGGGTTGCGGTTCTCACTATCTTGTTGTTTCCTTGTGCCATTTAATCGAATGCACATCAAATGTTTGGTCTCACACATCACATCTCATCATCATCATGCATCATCATCATGCATTTAATTTCCATTTTTATCTTTAGATTTGATCACCACATCACCCATTCTCAATTATCATCCATTCGGGCAAAGACCTCCGACAGGGTTCCCAGCATTTAGCCTCCCAGGCCACCGGGCTTCCGGCCCCCACATTCCGGGCATCTCGCATCTCAACTAGCATCACGGGGAGGCATCTCGCACCCCAATCCCGGTGTCGCGAGGCATTCCCTTCGGGCAGAAACCTCCGACAGGGCTTCCGGCCCCCCACATTCCGGGCATCCTGAAACTCCCAGGGAATTCTGGCAATGCATCTCTGTACATTCCAGCCTCATCCTCCACCACAACCTCTTACTCACATATCACTCTTCCATATACATCACCCTTTTAATCTCGTTATTACATGGCATATGATTCACACATGCATCACAATTCATGATCATCCATACACCAATGTCATATAACAAAACATAATAAATTCAATAGAATTCATGGCCAATAAAATAATCCATTTTTTATTTTATTTTATTTTTATTATTATTTTTATTTATTTTCATAAATAAATATTACATTTAATATTTATGATTTTCCCAAAATCATAATATTCAAAAATCATTAAACAAACCAATAGGATGACAATTCCATACAAAATTCATGGCCAAATTGAATTTCACATAATTTCACAATTTCCACAAAATAGCACATGATATTCGGATAATGGCCAGATTGCACAGTTTCCAAATAAATTCGATTAAAATACTCATATGGCCTCCAAAAATTACGAAATTTTACAAGGTGATAGCCAAGACATTTTCGTACAACTTTCATGAAGAACTCCAAGTCAGATTCTTTTTATAATAATTTATACATACTCATGAAGCTTCTGGAATCTCTACCGCATCATCCAGAATACACATCTTCGAAATATTAAGATTTCACCCATCTATTCTCTTTCATTTCCTCTGAAATGCCCAAGTAGATTAGTCAGTGAAAACTTTACAGATCTGGGGTCTCCGTAGAATAGGACTTTGACCCCTCATATCTCCATCCTTTTCCACGAAATTTTATTATGTTGTAGTTCAAGATGTTATTTGTACCCTATTGTCTCCAAATTTGTGGCGGTCTTATATAGATTGCAATGGGGAGACTCATGTCAAATTGATAGATGACATAAGATATTTGTAAAGATACTTGAAGGATCTTAAATCTTAGCTATTATAGATAAAAATACATCTGCATGGGACAAAGCAATTAAGTTCTTCCTGGGTCTTTTCTAGAGACAATGTTATTTGGTATCAATCAAACAGATTCGACAATCAGTTACAAACGAATAGGTTTCGGTAAATGGGTTTTCCTTTTGTTCTAATGCTAATAAATCTCCTCTTATGAGATGCTATCCATTTATTTTGAATGATCCGTTTTCATGCTTGATAATGCCACTCTAGGAGTCTGTAGCTTCCTTTTGTGATTGTCCTTTCTTCCGGCTTTAATTTTTCTTTCATGTTATCTTTTCTATTGTGTTTCTTCTCCAGCATCTGATCTTAAGAAGGAGCAATTAGAGCAACTAGTGATACGGTTGATATTGGATCAAGTGTTGGTAAGAACTTAGATTCTCCTGACCTTTTTAACTATTTTTGTGATTTTTCTGCCGTATTATTGTTAGTTTGTCTGGGGTGAGAATGAGTACTTGGATCTTCATCTGTGGTGGATGCAAGAGAAATTCTTAATCACTCTTGCCAAATAACGGTCTTTTGATGTGGTTAATTTTCACATGGGTGAAGACATAACTGAATTTTAATTTTTTCCTAAATCTTTTTAGAAATGTAAATAAGATGTTACACCTGTGTGATTTCCTCATTCTAAAGTTCCTTTCTTTTTCCTGTGAAGAGCTTCCTTGATATATACATCTGCTAGTCAAATGTTCAAACTCTCTTGATGAGTTCTAAGTCTTGTTTTGATTGTGTAGAAAAAAGAATATCAGCATACAACTCGTGCTACAAATGCTTACGTGACACTTGGACCATTGACAAAGCAAGTTTTGCAAGGTACAAAGATTCTTTCTTCACAGCATGTGTCACTCGTTAGTTTTATTAACATCTTATTCACCTGTGTTCTAAATACTAGTAAGTGAGGATTGCAATGGCTAGGATGCTCTTGTTTCTAGAATATCTGCATTTGGCATGCCTAATTTTATTATGAAGTTCCCTTAGAGGCAATACCCTTGAGGTTTATCTTTCAGGGATTTTTCACTTGTTGATTTTTCAATCCGTTTAATAGATTATGAATATCTTCACATATTTCTTGTGAAATCAAAACTAGTAGTATCTTGTGCATCATGCACACATGTTTCAAAACTTGTAGTATGAAGAATTCTTCTTCTAGTTCTTGAGATTTATGTAACCTACGATTATTTTTTCTTGCAGGTGACGCCTGTTGAGATTGCTTATCCTTGATTAAATTGTTTCTTTGCTTAAGATAATGTGAATGTGGTCACTTGGAGTAGTCACTTGTCCATTGTTGATAGCACTAAAATTTAAGTAGTTGTGTGACATAAGATTGGTGTTTTAATCTCATCTTCCTACAATGGATATGTCTTGACATATCTCAAGAAGTGGAGCAGCATATTTTGCAAAATCCATCAATGTGCCTCTATTGCTAAGCAAGTCAGTGGCTGGTTTACATGTTCCTTCGAGAGTTTATTATGTTATTGCTAATGTTGCTGCACTAGCCTTCTTAATCGTTTTAATTTTTTTTTTTTTAATGTTTGCTATTGGGTTTACCCTTAAGATAAAACATCTGTCATAATAGGCTAAGAAAATTCTTATTTTTGCTTGTAGATGGAAAATAATAATGTTAATGGAGCAATAATGGGTGCAGCTGCGTCAATAATGGCAGCTAGTATGTTAGTAATGGAGGATGAAGCTTTTCGTAGTCAGATACCTAGAGCGCCACGGGGGAAAGAGATTTTGAGAGAGAGTTATTCATTAATCGCATTTTACATTCGGGAGATACTAATTGTGTCAATCAAATACATATGAGACAACAAGTTTTCTTTGAATTGTGTAGAGTCCTTAGGTCAAATAATTTTTTACACAAAACAGTAAATGTGTTAATTAAAGAGCAATTGCTGGTCTTTTGCCATATTTTAGGGCATAATATGAGGTTGAGAGTAATAGGGTCAAGATTCAATAGGTCCATTGAGACTATTCATTGACACGCTATTGTTAGTATTAATTTATTTATTTTTGGTACTATGATTTTTTTTTTTTTTTACACAACTCAAATTGTTAGATTTTAGGCAAACTTTTTTTCCCTATTAATTCAAGCAAATTACAGTGTTTTTTCTTTTACAATTATAAGGAGTGAATATGATAGAAAGAGCCCAATTGCCTGTGCAGACACAATGAATGTCCTTTCTTTTATCTAGATGCGTGCGTGCGTTACACAGAGAGAGAGAGAGAGAGAGAGAGAGAGAGAGAGAGAGAGATTTAAATAACAAAAAGAAAGGTTAACCTGGAGATGCGCTCTTGAGAAGAGGAGAGGATAAGACTGTTGAAGCTGAGCCATAAATTTCCGACTCTCTAGGTCAACCTGGAGATGCGCTCTTCTTGAAACCAACTCAGGATGGAGCCATGAATTTCCGAGAGACTCTCTCTCTACCAACATGCGTTGCTCTCTCTCTCTTTCTCTCTACCATTTTTGCATTTACCATTTTTTCAGCTCGGAGCTATTCTAAATTCGAAACTCGAGAAATCCTACGTTGGACTCGCGTCTAGCAGAAAAAAATGTGGTCCCCATTGGCCGTCGTCACTTTTTATGAGAAATCCTGCATTGGACTCGCGCCACGCAAGTCCACCCTAGAGAAACCTAGTGAGGTGAGGGACCTCGTCAATTATAGTTGACAATTCTCGGCAAATTGGATTTGTACCAATTTTGAAAATGCTAATTGGTTTTCCTCTTTTTGCTATTTTCTTAACAGAACCTTGAATCCCATATTCTTTTTCTTTTGTAAAATTTTTCGTTTTCAATTTTTGTTTTTCCTTTTTTTTATCTGCCATCCTACCTGTAATCATTTTAATCGTGGGCATTTCAACAACGGCAACGTGGTAAGCTTTAAAGAAGAAGAGATAAATTTTGAAAAAAATAAATAATAATAATTGAAAAGTTATCATTCTTGTTTCTCGGCTTTGAGCCAATTGTTACCCTTTCTTATGCTCCTGAAGGAGGACTCTTGTTCTATCCCCAGTCGTTGTAGCTTTTCGTTAAAGCTCGAGGTCTTTGTGCCATTTCATGGACTAGAGTGTTGTCGTCAACTCATACTCCCATCACCATCTTCTTCAATTCGAGGTTTCTGGATGTGGAGTGATTTCCTCGTTCGTGGATTAAAAAACATTGTAGCTGAGACGGTAAGTGCCGGCTGAAGGAAAAGCGCTTGTCCCTATCAATCTGAGCATCGCAATACCCAAAGGAAACATAATGCTCGGATACGTGATGTGTGACTTCTTTACCTCGAAACATTCTCTCGGTACCTTGTTTTGGATAATTGACGATGGCTAAATCGAATGTTATTCCCCCAAGCGCCATTGGGTATTGAGAGAATGTTTCGAGGTAAAGAAGTCACACATCACGTATCCGAGCATTATGTTTCCTTTGGGTATTGCGATGCTCAGATCGGTAGGGACAAGCGCCTTTCCTCTAGCTGGCACTTATCGTCTCAGCTGCAACATTTTTTAATCCACAAACGAGGAAATCACTCCACATTCAGAAACCTCGAGCTGAAGAAGATGGTGATGGGGGTATGAGTTGATGACAACACTTGAGTCCATGAAATGGCGCAAAAACCTCGAGCTTTAACGGAAAGCTGGAACGACCGGATATAGAACAAGAATCCTCCTTCACGAGCATAAGAAAGGGGAACAATTGGCTTAAAGCCGAGAAACAAGAATGATAACTTTTCAATTATTATTATTTATTTTTTTCAAAATTTATCTCTTCTTCTTTAAAGCTTACCACATTGTCGTTATCGAAACGCCCATGATTAAAATGATTACAGGTAGGATGGCAGATAAAAAAAGGAAAAAAAAAATTGAAAACGAAAGAATTGTACAAAAGAAAAAGAAGATGGGATTCAAGGTTCTGTTAAGAAAATAGCAAAAAGAGGAAAACCTATTAGCATTTTCAAAATTGGTACAACTCCAATTTGCCAAAAATTGTCAACTATAATCGACGAGGTCTTCTTCATCAAGTATATGATCGGCTAGTTCATTTTAAAAAGAGTTTAATATGAAACTTGGGTATTTCGATTTGGGCACTGGTAAGGTGAGGGACCAGTTCCTTGTTTCGTGAAATACCCAAGTTTCATGCCTTACCTTACTAGTGCCTAAATCGAAATCCCAAGTTTCATGCCAAGTGAGAACGTGTCTGATGGATAAAAAAAGCTTTCCCAAACCGTGCTATTGCCTTCTATAGAACAAAATTGCCAGAATCCAGCAATATCGCACTTGTGCTATTACTAGTCGATAACATCTCAGCATTGACTAAATATGGAATCTGCTTTCTATCTAATATCACCAAGTTCTCATCGTACCTGATGGAGAGTACAAAAGAAGAATCAAGAAGCGGGTAATCTCGATTTGCGACCCCAAACTGGTTTCTTGTAAGGATCATCCCTGAACCAAATGCCCAGGTAATAGCTGCTTGAGGAAGACCCACCAGTCTTGAAGATTCCTAGCTCAAACACTTCATTCGATGAGACTAAAGTATTGTTGTCCCTCAAGTTCTGACGAGGCATGAGAATGTTTGTAGCCTCGGATAGCTTAAACAAATAGCTAAAGATCATGAGAAGAACATATGACTTGCTTAACTTATTGGAGAGGGAAGACAAAGGAGTTGTGGCCATCGAAGTGGAAATGTTACCTTGATTGGTTGAAGATGTAAAGCAACCATCTCTTGACATAAAGGTCATATATTCATCAGAAAAAAAAAAAATAGAGCATTTCTCTAATGTTCTGTACAAATTCCACTTGATCATATAACAAAGCTCTAATAGGTGTGGCTAATAATGAGAATCTAATATAGACACGACAACACTATAACACTTCTAATATTTTTCAAACTTCTTTCACATTGCCATAGGCATAGAACTAATAGCTATGTCCTCACTATTCCTCTATTTTATCAAATGAAATCGGATCTACCATACTCAATGGAGATATCTAATTCCCACATGGGTGTTTGAATTGCACACGTGAACTTTTTCTCTCCTCCATTTTGCATCTCCATGCCCATATTTATACCCTCCAACCATGGCCTGAATGCTGATATGTTCTCTCTAGCTTACAATCTCTCTTTGCATTCCTAAATTCATCACGAAATTAAGCTATTGAAGCTTTTTTCGCATTTCGAGTTTTTGATTTCTTGTAGTTTTTAATTTGCATTGTCGTTGTCACATAGAGGGGGAAGGGAGAGATGTTTAAAGAAAGGATCAGCAAGAACCCTAAGAATCCTCAGCATTTGAAGTGCTTGAATCACATATCGACATGGTGCTGGTTCGTCAAAGAGTCTGTCAACTTCTATTGCAACGTCCTCAATTTTGTTCCCATTCAAAGGCTCGGTTCCTTTGACTTCAACGACGCTTGGTGCGTATCATGCTATTGATGTGATAATAAGGCAATTGCACTGTCTTTTGAAACAAGGGTTGAATGAGAAGTGAAGAGCAAAGCTGCATTTTTTCTTTGTAAAAATGTTATTGTCTTGACAAGATTTAGGATATGATTACTGATATTTTTCTCATCCTTATCATTATTATTTAAAAAAAAATTAATTACCAAAAGTGGACTTTAGATTGGGTTCCCTTCTCAAGTCAAACTCAAAGCTTGACTCGAGTATGGCCCAAACATTTAAATCTATTGATTTTTAACTCAGCTCAGTGTCCGGCCCACAACACCCTTACTTCAGTCTAGGACCATCAAATGGGTGGATCGGATCGGGTTTGAGTCGAGTAAAAAAAGGTCCGACCCATATTGACCCATTTAACTCATTTTGATCAATTTGCATGTAGTGTAAATTTGATGACCCGTGTTCGACTTATACCTAACTCAACCCATATTATCGAAACACATTACTATTTAACTCAATTTAAGTTAATCAACTTTCACCCATTTAATTCACTTTAAGCTCTTCACATATATGTTACTTGAATAAAAACTTCAAATCAAATTTAAAATGTAAACTAAAGAAAAAAATAGTAAATAAAATAAAAAATGTGAAAAACCTTTAAAGCTTATTTCTTATAATACTTTTTTTTTTTTTTAGAAAAATGGTATTGCTAAAACACTTTAATGCAATACAAATTTAATGGACAATTTTTATAATTTTTATAAAAATTATTTATAAAAAATATATTTTTTATTTTTTATTTTTAAATAATCTATTTTTAAATTGTCTTTAGTTTATTTTTTAAAAAATATTTTTTAATTTTTTTCTTCTTTTTATGTTTCCTTCTTCAACTGGCCACCAGCCACAACAATGATTAGCAATCGGCTGCAGGCAAGCTCGAGCCTCGCCAATCATCGACGATGCCTTGGCCTCACCAAATCGGCGAGATCAAGCTTGCCGGCGTCGAGCTATCTCGAGCTTGCTTGACACCGGTGAGCTCTAGTCTTGCCAAATCGGCAAGGCTCAATCCTCACCGGTTGTTATTGAGGCCTCTTATTGAGGTCTCAGCCTCACCAAATCTAGCGAAGTAGCCTTACCTGAAGAAGACCGCAATTGGAAGTTTCCACTTGCTTCCCGCTGCCTTTGGATTATGCCCATGAGGCATCCCGTCAAGAATGATACCTTCAGCAACGCGAATATCGGAGTTCTCGGCTCCGTCCAAATTACCAAGCCTAGACATGTCGGCCCAGCGGTGGCACTATTGGTGCAGCAAATATCAATGTTATTGGATATATGCATGATGAATTCTGAGGTACATATTGTGGAATTAATTCTAAATATTACCTATATGAGATATTGATTAAAATAAATGCTAAAAGACGTGGACCTACTAAGGGACGTGGTATTCCATTTATTAATATTCCTAACTAATGCAATCTTCATCAGACGGCCTTAAGTATATTTTTTTCCTTATCCTTGTTAATGAACTCTACGCATGAGATTTGATTATTAATTAAGATTATCTATGTAATGTAATTTTAAAAGTTATATGTATTGCATGATATGAAACTAATTACCTTTAAATGTACCTGCAATCTGGATTATTGTATTGACATTTTTTGTTTTGGTTTTGCTTAATGAAAACTATGATTTATCCTAACTTTCTATGAGCTTCAAAAATCAATAGCATTACACTAACTTTGAAAGCCCTGAAATTTAAATTATGGACGTGCCCTAATGACGTAATAGGTAACATATAACATTAATGAAATTCATGGAGCTTCTAAACATATGTCGTCCACGTTATTGGATATTACTAATTCAAAATATGTTTAGAAGCTCCATGAATTTCATTAATGTTATATGTTACCTATTACGTCATTAGGGCACGTCCATAATTTAAATTTCAGGGCTTTCAAAGTTAGTGTAATGCTATTGATTTTTGAAGTTCATAGAAAGTTAGGATAAATCATAGTTTTCATTAAGCAAAACCAAAACAAAAAATGTCAATACAATAATCCAGATTGCATGTATATTTAAAGGTAATTAGTTTCATATCATGCAATACATATCACTTTTAAAATTACATTACATAGATAATCTTAATTAATAATCGAATCTCATGCGTAGAGTTCATTAACAAGGATAAGGAAAAAAAAAAATATACTTAAGGCCGTCTGATGAAGATTGCATTAGTTAGGAATATTAATAAATGGAATACCACGTCCCTTAGTAGGTCCACGTCTTTTAGCATTTATTTTAATCAATATCTCATATAGGTAATATTTAGAATTAATTCCGCAATATGTACCTCAGAATTCATCATGCATATATCCGATAACATCGATATTTGCTGCACCAATAGTGCCACCGCTGGGCCGACATGTCTAGGCTTGGTAATTTGGACGGAGCCGAGAACTCTGATATTCGCATTGCTGAAGGTATCATTCCTGACGGGATGCCTCATGGCCATCCAAAGGCAGCGGGAAGCAAGTGGAAACTTCCAATTGTGGTCTTCTTCAAGTAAGGCTACTTCGCTAGATTTGGTGAGGCTGAGACCTCAATAAGAGGCCTCAATAACAACCGGTGAGGATTGAGCCTTGCCGATTTGGCAAGACTAGAGCTCACCGGTGTCAAGCAAGCTCGAAATAGCTCAACGCCGGCAAGCTTGATCTCGCCGATTTGGTGAGGCCAAGGCATAAAATCAATTTAAAAATAGATTATTTAAAAAATAAAAATAAAATTATATTTTTTAAAAATAATTTTTTATAAAAATTATAAAATTGTCCATTAAATTTGTATTGCATTAAAGTGTTTTAGCAATACCATTTTTCTAAAAAAAGTATTATAAGAAATAAGCTTTAAAGGTTTTTCACATTTTTTTATTTTATTTACTATTTTTTTCTTTAGTTTACATTTTAAATTTGATTTGAAGTTTTTATTCAAGTAACATATATGTGAAGAGCTTAAAGTGAATTAAATGGGTGAAAGTTGATTAACTTAAATTGAGTTAAATAGTAATGTGTTTCGATAATATGGATTGAGTTAGGTATAAGTCGAACACGGGTCATCAAATTTACACTACATGAAAATTGATCAAAATGAGTTAAATGGGTCAATATGGGTCGGACCTTTTTTTACTCGACTCAAACCCGATCCGATCCACCCATTTGATGGTCCTAGACTGAAGTAAGGGTGTTGTGGGCCGGACACTGAGCTGAGTTAAAAATCAATAGATTTAAACGTTTGGGCCATACTCGAGTCAAGCTTTGAGTTTGACTTGAGAAGGGAACCCAATCTAAAGTCCACTTTTGGTAATTAATTTTTTTTAAAATAATAATGATAAGGAGGAGAAAAATATCAGTAATCATATCCTAAATCTTGTCAAGACAATAACATTTTTACAAAGAAAAAATGCAGCTTTGCTCTTCACTTCTCATTCAATCCTTGTTTCAAAAGACAGTGCAATTGCCTTATTATCACATCAATAGCATGATACGCACCAAGCGAAGTCAAAGGAACCGAGCCTTTGAATGGGAACAAAATTGAGGACGTTGCAATAGAAGTTGACAGACTCTTTGACGGACCAGCACCATGTCGATATGTGATTCAAGCACTTCAAATGCTGAGGATTCTTAGGGTTCTTCTTGCTGATCCTTTCTTTAAACATCTCTCCCTTCCCCCTCTCTGTGACAATGACAATGCTAATTAAAAACTACAAAAAATCAAAAACTCGAAATGCGAAAAAAGCTTCAATAGCTTAATTTCGTGATGAATTTAGGAATGCAAAGAGAGATTGTAAGCTAGAGAGAACATATCAGCATTTAGGCCATGGTTGGAGGGTATAAATATGGGCATAAAGATGCAAAACGGAGGAGAGAAAAAGTTCACGTGTGCAATTCAAACACCCATGTGGGAATTTAATGCATATCAAGCTCGAGCCTCGCAAATCATCCATGATGCCTTGGCCTCACCAAATCGGCGAGATCAAGCTTGCCGGCGTCGAGCTATCTCGAGCTTGCTTGACACCGGTGAGCTCTAGTCTTGCCAAATCGGCAAGGCTCAATCCTCACCGGTTTTTATTGAGGCCTCTTATTGAGGTCTCAGCCTCACCAAATCTAGCGAGCTTGAGCATTGCTTGGCCAGTCACCTGCCGTTGTCGTGCCAGCCATCAACTAAGGAAGGAGGAAGAAAAAATGAAAGAAAAGGAAAAATAAATTATAAAAAACTAACTTTAATTTCGATTTTTACACACAAAGAAAAAAAACATTTTGGGGTACGAGAAAATGTGAGGCTTGGGTTAAAAATAGATTTTTAAATCCAACCCATTTACGACTCATTTAACTAGTTTTTTCAAAATGTAAGTCGTCTATACATGACCCATTTATGATTAAATCATAAATGGGTCATATATGGACTTAAGACTGATTTTGACACCTTTACTTCAGCCCGACTTATAAATAGACCCGACTCCTTATTATAATCGGATTTTGATTTCTTTCCTAATTTTTTTCATTTTCCCTTTCAATTTTCAGTTTTTTATTTCTTTCTCTTCCCTGCATCTCCTTCTTCGAGACTTTTTGGAGAGCGTCTTTCGGTGCTTCACCGAAAGACGTCTTCCCCTCCGAACGAAGTCCTTCTCTACAGAACCATCAATGACGAGCTCGACGAAGACTTCACTACACAGATTCACACCGCAATCCTTATCAGTCTGACATCGATACCTGAAGTCGCTGACCGTCACTAAATATTCTCCCTCAGCCAATACTCTGGCCATGACCGAGCTATTCCGATAAAGAAATTTCCAGCTCGAAAATTTCACAAAGCAGCATAGAAAACGCACAAAGGTATACTAAAACAGTGGAGAATGAACTGACTTGGCAGCATCAAGCCACGGCCATTGCCGGCGACGGAGGTTGAGAACATCGACTCCAAACATGTGGGTCCATGGACAGCCCGCGCCGAAGATTTGCAAAAGCGTGGCATAAAACAAAGAGTAAAAACACAGAGTCAGATTTAGTTCCAACAATTAATGAAGTGGACATGAATCAATCTTGAATTTAAACACATGCTGTAAGCTAGACCATTTTGCACAAAGATTCGCAGCAGTGCAAATATGCAAAAGTTTATCAACATGAGGTGCAGAAATCCCACCACAACACCAGACTCTCGCCGCGAAGCACACGACATAATTAACCACCCGCTCGCAGATGGACGGCATGAGTGCGCCGCCTAGGAGGCTAGTCCTATCTACAAATCAACTCAAAAGGCAATCTTCTGCCAAAATCGCAGCTAACGAAAGCGAGAACATGCAGCATCTGCACAAATAGCGACGCGATCGAGCATATTATAAACCTTCAGCTATTCCCATTTCGAAGAAAAGCACTGCGATTCAACAGGCATCCTAGGCATACTCTAAAACCGCAACATTGTGCACATGAAGCAGCAGCAGCAGCATCACCACAAGCACAAGAACTAGCCGGAGGTGGAGGTGACGGTGATCTTGGACCTGTCGTGAGAGGTGATGACGGAGTCGTTGTGGGCGCCGGCTTTGCCGTTGACCTTGATGCGCTCCTGAAGGAACTTCTCGAGGGAGGCGATGTCCATGATCTTGTCCTCCACCCGCTTGGTGCAGTCGATCACGAACGTCGCCCCATCCTTCTTCGCCGCCTTGGTGCCGCCACCACAGAGAGAGAGAGAGAGAGAGAGATCTCCTCCTAAATGGGTGTCGCCCATTTCAAGTACGTGAGGACGTGAGCCACGGCGTTGCGAGGTGGTTATGATAGAAATTTAATTGCACTAATTATTCTTACCAGTTGCCCATCATTCTGAAAACAGTATTGGTGCTCCAAAATGCTCAGGATATATGAACTGGATGAAGGCATCGTGGAGCAAACCAACAAGCTCCATTTTTCAGAATGAAAGAGCAATGAGCTTCATCCTGTTAAGCAAACCGACAGGCAAAAATAAAACATTTTACAAAAAAGTTCAACAAATCAGTCCAGAAAAATATAACTAGACAATGGCGAGTCGATACTGGGTGGTGTCACTTCCGGTGCAGGTCTCCATGTCCACCACTTCTCTGTGGAAACGCCTCCAGGAGCAGATCTCTACCGGGTATATCCTCCTTCTTCTTTCTTCGAGATCCAACTCCGAGACCGTTCTCTCATTTCGCCTCCCCTCCCCGTCCCATCTTGGTCGAAATCCTTCGAAGCTGATGGTCCCGCCCGACTCCACAATTCAATATACCCAGTCTCCACGTGGGAACCCTAGACTCCCTCCTCGCTCTCAGCCACGATCTCCTAAAGGCGGTTCCCCTTTTTCGTCATTTACGTGGCTCCTCGCAAGGTTACTCAGGCTCCTGACGTGGGTGTCGCCCATTTCAAGTACGTGAGGACGTGAGCCACGGCGTTGCGAGGTGGTTACCGAAGAGAAAGGGATTCGATAAAGATTTGAGGACGTGAAGACGTGAATCTCATTTCAAAAGTACCGTTTTCTTTTCTGCGTGTTGCTTTTCCTAAATTTTTTTTTTAAAAAAATATAAAATTTTTAGGTTTATAAATTATGACTAACTGCAAAATTTGAAAAATATATGCTAGAAGTAAAAGGGCTACGGACTAACCCAAGCATTTGGAAAAAAAAAAGAGGGGGGGGGGGGGGAATTCAGAATGAGTGTTGAATGATATTTCGAATTTGAGCTCACGTACCAAATCAGATTTGAATTAGATAATGTAAATTAGGATTATTAACTGAATCCTCTTTTAAAATTGTTATCGTGGCATTATCCATTGATAGACGTGTAAAATTGTTGATCATTGAAATGGCACACATATAACAGGGTTTCTTCGGCAAAAATTGTGAGCCACTATGAATTTTTCATGCCATGAGTTTACACTAAACCGAGTTATTAATTTGGAATTTTTTTTTTGTTAGGGCTTAAATTTTTAGGAGTGAAAAATATTCAAGCATGTGAGCAATTATAACTCTAATTCTCCAATTATTAATGGATTATTTGCTATTATCTCTTCCATGGATGTAGATAGCAAATGACATAAATATTTAATGTCCTTTATTATTCTTCATTTATTTTCAGATTCTTTTGCATTGACTTCTTTGCAAGATCATGTTGTTCTCACGTTAGTATTTCAACAATGAGAAATTATGTAGCAATGTTAGTTGGCGCTTGCAATTATTTTCCATATTTATTTTGTAGTAAACTAATTTAAAATGTTAATAAAGAACGGCAAACGTTTAATCTTTTTAAAAGTTCTAGTCTAGAAACTATAATTGGGAGTTACGCCTGACTTAACAATTATGATAGACTTTATAGTCTAACAAATAACTTTATTATAGAGTTACTTCTAGATTTCATGGACTGGTACAAGGAATAAGGACTAGCACGTAATGAATATTTTTGCCCTTTAGCCGTGAAGCATGGATGGATTCCTGATGAATGTCTCTGTCCATGAGTGCTGGAGGAAAGGATCGATTTGTCAAGAAAATAGGTAATGAATCTCTACAAAGCTTTTAAGAATTAGAGGTGAATAATGTAGAAAATATTCGACTGTTTATAAGGGCCATGTCACTAACTAACATGGTGTGTATTTTCTAGTAAATTTATTAAAAATTTAATACTTCCCTTGGCTATCTTCACCAGCGAATCATTGATGACGCGTCTAGACCAACCACCGCCTCCATCGTCTTCGTTGCCGGCTCCATCTCCATCGTTTTCGTCATCAAGGCCATCCATGCACGCCCTATGCATGCCTCGTGCACGTGCTGTTTACATTCCAAATACATTTTCTAGAAGACTTCCAGCAAAAGATTAATGAGAATTTTCCGCTCAGAATTTTGGGCTAGAAGACTTCTAGCACGTGATGTGTCCCCTTTTTTTTAAAATAAAAATAAAAATTAAAAGATGGAAAGATGGCTTGAAATGGAGACCTTGATTAAGCTGTTAACTTTTAGTGCTAGATTTAGCATAGTTTCAAAGCATACGTATAAATACGAGATATTAATGAATACTTTTGATATAATTTAGTTTTAGTAAATTGATCTTTTGGATGAGAAATTTGATTCACTTTGAATTTAGCTTATAATTTGTCTGACACTTTATTAATTTTGCTTCATTAATTTTGCTTTCTTACACTTTACTTTTTTTTAGCCATTCTTACACTTTTGTTTATGGTTGATCAGTGCACTCTCGGGATTTTTTTTTTTATATATATATTTAAGATGTGCTTCTATTGTCAACCAACGCAAACGTAAAATTCAATCTTTTGCCATTGAATAATATTTAAAGCAAACCGTGGCAATCGATTTCTAACCTATTGATAAGATCGCACATTAGTCTTAATGTTACTTGTACTTGGTAAATTTATCTATAGTAATGTAAATGATTTTCATATCATTAAAATTAAAAACATGTTATTTTGGTCGCGTTCTTTTTCATTGGTGTAATATCAACAAAAATCAATCAACCGAACCAAATAATGGTTAACCAAAAGAAAGGTATACGGGGCAAACAGAATATTATCTTATATGAGTAATCTATCTAATCAGGAGTGCATAATATTAGCTTAGGTGGAGCCCAGATGGCCACTATTTTTTCAATATAGAATCCATATTTTGTAAGATGTTGATTTCTCTTTACTCTAACAAGAAATTGTATTTTACATAGTTAACAAGTTGAATCAAACAATGAGCTTCCGTCCTTCTGTTTAGCAACAACTATCATTCTCATAAAAAGACTATAGAGATGCAGTGAAGCATATAAAATTAAAAAGGTAGCGAAACGCTCACGCAACCATCTCCCAAATTTTCTAGTATTATAAACGTAAAATATCCAATTATCTAAAAACAAAAAAATAAATAACTTTTAAGGCCTGTTTGTTTATTTCTGTCTCTGTTTCTTGAAACACAAATTTCTGTTCTTTTGTTCCGTGGAACAAAAAAAAAGAAAAAGAACAGAACAAAAAATCTATTTTTTTACATTTTTTTGAACAGATTTCCCAGAACAAAAGTAGAAAAAAATCTATTCTTTTTGAGAAACACTTCCTTTTTCTTCTCATTTTTCTTCTTTTTTTTTTTTTCTTCTTTTTGGCCGGTTACTGGCCTCGGCCATGGCCGGCGACCGGCCGTCGAGGGCCAACAACCTCACTGGAGTGTCATCGGTCCTCGGCGAGGCTTGGCCTTGCCTTGGCTGAGTGAGCTCAAGCTCGCCCAGATCAGGCGAGGCCGAGCTCGCCTAGCCACCGGCAAGGCTTGGCCTCGCCGAGCCACCGCCAAGTCGGCGTCGCCCAACAGTGGCCCGGTGAGGCTGAGCCTCACTAGTGGCCTCGGTGGTCAGGCGAGGTCATCGGCGAGGCTCGACCTCGTGCAAGCGATGTAGGTTGGCCTCGCCCTGGCCTGGCGAGGTTGAGCCTTGTGCTGGCTGGCGACCAGCCAAAAGGAAGAAAGAATAAACAAAGAAAAAAAAAAAAAGAAAGAAGAAAAAAAAAGGAAAAAATATTAAAAATATTAAAAATTAAAAGAAACAAAAAAATTATACAAGTTTACCAAACTTATTTCTGTTTCTGGAGTAGAAATTTTTTGTAATTACCAAGTGCGTTTTTATACTTAGAAATTGTTCCCTGAAACAAAAAAAAAAAACTATATTTTTTTTAAAAATTATTCCCCGGAACATAAACTTTGACAAATGTGCCCCTAATATCTCAAAATCATTGTCTATTACTGTTTGAATAAAGAAATTTTTAAGTTCGCGGACATATGAACTCATCTACATTAAATCTCATACCAAATTAACTTGGGGAAACAGTCTCTTCTACGGAGTAACGAGAGTTCAAATAAAAAGAATCTGAGAACTGGAGATTCGGATACGATATTTTGAAAAAGTTACAGAATGAAAGTATAAATATAATTTGATATTCTGGAACATACTTATGCTCCGGTCTTTTAAACATATCAGTTTTCTTTTTGGTGTGTTTCATAAGGCGAAGATGCTTTTTAGATAAAAAAATTTATACGGACAGATTTTCTAAATGGGAAGAGTAGGTGAGAAGCTTCAAATCAGAATCTCTTATCAGATATCGAAGTGTTTACATTAAATAAGAAGAGATCGAAGACAATAGACAAGAGAAAGAGAGAGAAAATGGAAAAGGCCGATTTGTTTTTTGTTTTTGTTTTTTGGTAATAAAAGTCAGTTCTATTAGTGTTTCAGTGTATGCATATGTGTGGAGGACAATTTAAACGGTGGCTACTTCAAATGACATTTTAGTCTTTTGCGTTCCAGGCCGAACGTTTTCAAGAAGCGCCATCATGATTTCCACTTTAAAAAAGGTAGTCAAAAGACAAATTGACGACCCCACTAGAGAAGTAGATTTTTTGACGTAGATGCACTCATCAATAATTTAAATCGACATCTGTAGACATAAAGGTTATATTACGGTTGCCGTTCTTGCCATTTTATCAAGTTCCATTACTCAGTCATTAGGATGGTCGGTTAGCCACAGACACTTAAACGAAAGTAACATGTCTTGTCATTTCATATTTGAGATATACCGGCGATGAATGGAGATAAGGCCAGAACATCTTTTTTTTGCTTTCATAACAAGATATTGCCAAATCACCATTTTGAAAAATGGACACTCCAATTCAAATTCTCTAGCTTTTTCAAGTGAGTACAATAACGAAAACCGGCCCAGAAGGGTTCACTTTACATCTAGGCTGTTTGGTCTCACATGCAGTAAGGAGAAGGGGATTCTCATGGGCACACGTGAATTTTTTCTTGTTACTACAAAATGATTCGCGAATCAATGTAAACGTGGAAACCGAATTTTA
This sequence comes from Eucalyptus virginea, assembly GCA_014182375.1. NCBI lineage: Eukaryota > Viridiplantae > Streptophyta > Magnoliopsida > Myrtales > Myrtaceae > Eucalyptus > Eucalyptus virginea. Next base: position 4,518,042 of record CM024520.1, on the reverse strand, counting down.
CACGCTCTTCATATCAAGCCACCCATGTCAATGCCATCAACCAACGTGCCAAAAGCTCATCTATCGAAGTCTTAAGAATTTGAAAAGTGACTAGGAGAATCATGTCATCTGCACGTCCATAACGTATAATAGGATAAGTCACACCTCCAAATTATCTTGGGGAGCAATTCAGAATTTCTATTACTCTTTGATGTTCGAAGCTTAGTCCTTTTTGGTTCCAAGCATACTTAATTGAAAAGTCGCATCAGTGAGCGTGCTATTTAAGTACTACGAAACTCACAAATTGAAAAGGAATTCAACATCTTGGAAGGCTGATAAGAAGGTAAATGCAAATTTAGCCCTTAGTTTCTGGCGAGAATAAGTCACACCTCCAAATTATCTTGGGGAGCAATTCAGAATTTCTATTACTCTTTGATGTTCGAAGCTTAGTCCTTTTTGGTTCCAAGCATACTTAATTGAAAAGTCGCATCAGTGAGACCCTCTGAATCTTCAAGGTCTGAATCTTCAAGGTCTCCCGAATCTTCATGAGGTCTTCAGAATCTTGCTGGTTTTCTTGACTGTAAGTTTTTATGAATTCACAAGGAACGCTCTGTCCATGAAGACATTTGAACTGCCGATATGTGATAAGACATAGGAATGCAAGCATAAACTAAAGAGAAGGCAAACAAAATGTACATTTATGCTAGTATTTACTAGTTCCCATAGTCTATATTAGCAGTCTAAATGGCTTAATGAGGAAGTCTTTAATCACAACTTGCAATCTGAAAACAAAATACCACAATCCTGTGCTCTTAGACTAATAAGCACATGTAATCAATATAGAGACATGCATGAATCTGGTGAATATCTGAGTCGCCAATCTTACACTGCAATATGCATCGAACAAACATGAAAAGCTGCACTAAGGGTCCTAGATGGATACATATACAAATCAAGCAAGTAATATTCTTTACCCTGGCAAAAAGGAAATCTTCTTTTCTTCTTTTCATACCACTGAGGTTGTTGGACTAATTTTTAAGGCCTAGAGTCGAACCACATTTTCTTCATTTCCAATCATAAGTTTGAACCTGCTTGCAATAGCTCTCGTGAGCCAGTTGTTGCAGGGGAGCAATATCCAACTGGTGTTGCTGTGCTGTTGTAGCGAGCTCAGTAATCCCAAGCCTAGGCCCGTTGTAGTACTTAAGCTGGACATTTTGTGTCGCCTCTTCTTCCCTAGCCTAGGCAGCCAGAGAAAGTACCAAGTTAGTCACCGTTTGGAATAAGGGATACCTCCGATTTGAATTCTCTAAGCTTATCAAGGGCAGTGAGAGGCCTCGGGCACGTGGAACCATTAAAAAGCTGCTCAAGAGGGCTCTTGGACAATTAGACTATTTTTCCTAACCTGCACTAAAGAAAAGAAGAATTCTGATAAGACTGTAACTAGGTTAGAAAGGAGAAGCAAATCCAAAAGTAAGTGCACCTTCAATTGATTCATCTGCATTGATTAAAGGAGACATGAATTGCTTTAGTAATATATGGCCTCAAATGACGCTTCCGATGCTCATATCAATCGACCTAAGTGAGGTTCTTACTAGCAGTATCTAGATGGAGACTTTGACCATAAAATTGTCCCTATCAATGAGCTCAAACACGCGGCAACACCTTTGTTCAGACAAGCTTCTCTCATAAACGTGGGCAACCACCAGAGATGTTTGCTGGATAACAAATGTCAAGAGCTGCACCGGCCATGAATTGTCTAGATACCTAAGTCACAATTTGCTGGTTTTTCTGATTGTATCTCTTTATGAATTCACATGGAACACTCTTGCCCATGTAGATTTTTGCTAACCAATATATTGTCACGCCCCGATCCTCGGGCACGCACACATCCTTCTACTTGGTCGATTTTATAATGCGATATCCCAGGACTATGTATCGCCGACCCTTTCTTTTTATTAAGTACATGCGGAAGTAGTTATGAATCCCCAGACAGTAAATCGATGAGATAGAAAAGCAAGGCCATATTTTTCATATTGAAATTCATAACCATACTTTTATATAGAGCATAACTCAAAGATTTTCACAAAACTATTCACGACTTTCTAATTTCACTCTATTCACATCAAAACAAGATTCCCAAAAGAGGATGGGACCTCAGTCCTCATCCGGTCGTACTTAGGATCCCTTTTTGGATCATCTCCTTCTTCAAGAATCTTTCTTCTCCTCAGGTTTCACTTCAGTGTTCTCCTTCTCCGATTCCTCCTCCTCGGGTTCATCTACGAGCCTGAAATGTTGTCCCACAACCGGGATGAGACTACGTCTCAGCAAGTTCTACCCCACTAAGGCCCGATTAGTAAACCATTATTACTATAGGTTGCCTAAACACGCACAGGTCAAGGGACTTACCTTGGCCTCAGATTTCACCTGCAAGTCAGTACAATTCATAATAGGCACCCACCTACTTAAAACAAATCGAGCTAGTCGATTACATGTCACCCCAAATCATTCTCCACGGTGGAATATCTAGAAGTCAAGCCACGTGCATTCTCCAAGACGACATCCCAAGTCTTCGAGCCACGTGCCTCAACCTTGGGCCCACGTGCATTCTGTAAGGCGACCTCTTCGCCAAGGTGGTACATCAAGTCACCAAACCACATGCCATTTTAGATGCTATTCTCAAATACTGGACCCACGTGCATTCTCTAAGGTACTAGTTCACCAAAGTGACGCATCTGATCACCGAACCACGTGTCATTTTTAGATGCCATTCTCAAACACTGGACCACGTGCATTCTCTAGGGTACTCATTCACCAAAGTGACGCATCGGATCACCGAGCCACGTGTCCTTTTAGAGGCCATTCCAAAATGTCGGGCTCACATGCATTCTCTAAGGCACTAGTTCGCCAAAGTGACGCATCAAATCACCGAGTCACGTGCCCTTTTTAGATGCCAATACTTAATCACCGAGCCACATATCCTTCTCCAGGTGATTTACTTTCTACTGTGATTCCATTATGAGACAACTCCTTTCTCTACAGTTCGCCAATCCACTGTCGATACCCAATTAATTCTCAATCAAATAATCAAATCAATTCAATATGAACATATTCAAAAATTCACAATTTAAATCAATTCCATACAAAATGAAGCTCAATTAAATAAACGAACTATGCCACGACGATCAGAATGAAATTCCAGTCATCGGTCATCTCAACGTTAATTTCCGAAAAATAATTAAATAATTAATTAATTCCGAAAAATAATTAATAAATATTAAAAATTCAATTTAGCTCAAAATAAAGCCCAATTAAATAAACGGACTTCACCATGATCACCAGCATAAAATTCTGGTCACCGGCCATCCCGGTTGAATTTCGGGAAAAATAAATAATTAATTAATTAATTTCGAAAATTAATAATTAATTACTAAAAATCCAATTTAGGCTCGAATTGCCTAATTAAAGCCCGCTAAGGGTCGGGAAAAATCCCGAGATGCTTTCAATAAATAGTAGACTATGTCTACTTGCTAATTGCACAATCAAAATGTCTAACATGCATCACGATTGTTTAATAATCACTGATCTACTCTAATCTAATCACCTAATTGCACTTAAATAAATCAAATCAACACTTAAGCATAATTAGCAAACTAAGCAGGGATTAGTGAGATTACTCACCGGAATCGCGCGCAAATCGGATCAATCCGATGGGGACGACACGAGAACGATAAACCCCAAAGTGGGCCTCGGGTTCGGGGCTCGGAAAGGGCCCAAAAGCGAGCCCGAAGCTGCTGGAAACCCACTCGGTGGGTTTTTGCCCTTGGCTGGCGGGAGCTAGTCCGGTAGCCAAAACGGCGAGGGGAGGCCGATGGAGGGTGAGGGGGACGCAGGGGAGGTCGGGACGGCAGCCGGGCGGAGCTGGGCGGTGGCTGGAGGCGTCGGATCGAGTTGGACAGAGGCCGAATGGACTGGATGGCGGACGACAGGGACGGCAGGGCGCGAAGGGGGCGGTGGCGGAGTGCGCGGCATGCGCAGGCGGGTGTCACGCGAATGGAGGTCCGGCTCCGGTGTGGCGGCGATGGGCGGCTGGCTGCTGCTTCTACTTCGGTCCACTTCTATCTTCACACAAACCAGAAAGGAGAAGAAGAAGGGCGGCGATGGCTGAGGGGCGTGAGGGAGAGGCGAAGGCGAGCGGTGAGCGGTGGAGCACGGGCGGCGACGGCGAGCTACCCCGGTCTTCTCCTCTCAGTGCTGTTGTCTCCGCTTCTTCTTCACTAGTTCGCCGGGCGTCATGCGAACAAGGGGAAGGAGAGAAAGCGTCAAGAGAGAGAGAGAGAAGGAGAGATGAGAGAGAGAGAAGAAGATAAGAAGGTTTGACTAGTCAAAAAGAAAAAGAGAGAGAGAGAAAGAGGCAAAGTGGGAACTGGCAAGAGGGAAAAAGGGGGAATGGTCGGCGTGGGGAGGAGGTTTTCGCACAAAGGGGAGGGGAGAGGAGAGAAGAGAGAGAAAAAGAAAGGGAGAGAAAAAAGAAAATAAAAAGTAATCCAATAGTAAAAAAAATCCTACTATTCAAATTACTTCAATTATTTTCCTTTTCTCTTTTTAATTTCTTTCGGTCTTCAATTTTTCCCCCGATAATTTCTTTCCCGAAATTTCGGACTCGTCAATAAATTGACAAACGATAAGACAGGATCCTAAAAATGAATTGTGACACGCTCGAATATTCGATTCCCGAAACCAATTTAAATTTCATGGTTAGAATCGATCAGACGTGATTTTAGTTCAATATAACCAATTAAGTAGCTTTTAGGGATTTTACTGCAGATACATCCCTTAACGGTTTCACCCAATAGGTTAGTTAACTCATGAGTGATCAGCTCAGAGAAAAAGGACCATAGGCACGTCGACGAAATGCCCATTTCACTTTATCGAAACGGGGTTGAATTTCAGGATGTCACACATATGATGAGGAAAAGAATGAATACAAACAAACAATAAGGAGAAAAGGCAAACGAAATGTAAATATATGCTTATATCTACTGGTTTCAGGAGTTTCATTCAACAGTCTTCACTGGGTAAAAGAAGCGTTCAACCCCAACCTGCAATTTGTTGTCAAAATGTCACAGCACAATGCTCATAGACTATGATATTGCACACTATTTTTGAACTCTAAGGGTAACACTTCAAGAGTTGCTAACACTGATCCTCTCCACCACATCCTCTTAATCTATGAATAATAGTGATTTTCTTTACACCTAATTAGTATAAAAGAAAAATACAATCTTTTATTTTAGAATTGGTAATCTTATGAATCCATGAATTAAAAAAATGAAATTTTAAAAACATAAATTTACACATTTAGCCATTAACACTTAAAGGAAAATAACATCTCATGTGATCCCAATGAATAACCAAATCAATTTGGGAAAACAATGGACTCTAGGGCAAGATGAAGATGGAATTTACTCTCTGGATTTTAAATTTCACCACTGCTTGAGGGATAATGTATCTATATAAGCACTTTTATCAAATATATTTACATGAGTATAGAGTGAGTCTCTCCCATATTTGAAAACTATCGGGTGACCATGAGTGATGGTATGCTGCATAAATTTCCCCATCCCTTCTAGAACTAGAACGTCACTTTTGACATTCTTTTGTAATACAAAACCAGGTTTAGTAACCTCGAACCAGGGCGAGTGCTGAACCAGAGATCCTTTAAAAAAAAAAGGCAATGATAAAAGCGTGACAAGCTCAAGAGATGCCTAAAATTGAAAATGTGTGCAAGACTCTTTCACAAACATCCATTGTATGGGAGTGGCCAGGCCTAGAAATGCTAAGATCGTAACTAGCTTAGAAAAGAGCACGATTACAAATATAAATGCACTTTTATCCGGTTTCATCACAACAAAATGGCGGCACAAATTGCTTTCAACTAGTATATGGCCTAAAGTGACTTCCAATGTTTCATCCTAGTTCAACCTAAACATCATCCCTCTCAGTGAGCTCAAACATGCAAACATACCCTTTACTTAAGGCAAGTTTCGTCAAGAAACTCGAACCAACCAACACAAAAGTTTGCTACATCGTAGCGTTGATGGTCCTAATGGTCACCTGCGACAATGTGTCCGAGTCGTTGAGAGTCGCAATTTGCTGGTTTTCTTGACTGTATGTCTTTATAAATTCACAAGGAATGCTCTGCCCATGAATACATTTGTACTGTCGATAAATGATAGGAAATGGGATTAAGCATATCATGTGAGAAAAGGCAAACAAGATGTGCATTTATGCTAGTATTTGCTACTTCCAGAGTCTATATTAGAAGTCTAAATGGCTTGATGAGATGGTCTTTAATCACAACTTGCAATCGGAAATCAAAATATCACAATCCTTCAGAGTCGCAATTTGCCGGTTTTCTTCCCTCTCCGCTGCTGCCAGCCACAACTTCCGGCCGTCAACATTTCTCTGGCCACCAATCACTATGGACCACTGGGCAATTATTCCGATCATTGATTCCGGCCATCGAGAATCATTGCCGACCGCCACTTGTCATCACACGACATTTCTCAATCAACAGCTAACGCAAATGTAAACTACACACATACATAACAAAAAGAGGGGAATAAGGAGCTGACATAATGAATCCTCATCTGTAGACTTCGCTGGTAAAAAAAAGAAAAAAGAAAAAGATTACTGCTTCTGCCTCATGGACAAGACGGCGCTGGAAATCCGAACATAAAATGAAGGAAAACTCGGTGTCAGACGTGGCTCAACAATAAGTGAACCTAACTCTAAACATCAATTAGATGAACCCGAATTTATCACTTTTTTTCCAACAAATAGTCGAACATGTGACATACAGTTTAGAATGTAGGCTCTCGATTGGGATTTAGTGCAACTTTCAGCCTAAACATGGCATATTGATATCTTACTTGACATGATTTATCATGAAAAAAAATCTCGGTTTGCTTTGTTTCACTCACAAGTCTACCGATTAAGCTCGGAATTCAGATTATCAACAGAAACAAGGCAAAACAGGGTATGAAGGAGAGAAAATTACCTGGCCAGGAAAGTAGTGCTTTGATTAGCAACGGTGGGGACGGTGATGTCAGAAATGGTTGACAATCAGAATATAGCTCTGGCTTTGTGTGATTGGTTCGCGACTATTCATATCCCAGAACGAATCTTCTTCTTCTTCTTATTTTCTCAATAGCCCCCAAAAACCGAGAGTGTATATTAGAGATTGACCGGCCGGAAGCTTGAGCTCACCAAAACAAGAAATTCCTCCGGCTGCGTATATATCTCTTCTTCTCAGTCAAGTGTGTATCTTCCTCGACTCTATCTGTCTCAATCGATCCCTCCCGATCTCTGTTCTCTCTCCATTGATAATCAACCCCCAAGAACCGATTCTGTTACCGATAATTGACGCCAACTGGTAGAGCTACTTGAAATTTTTTCTTTTTTTCTTTTTTTTGGGTTTCACATTAGTCCCATGTCGTTCATCACTGCTAGCTAGATCATTGTTTTGCTAAAGAAAAGCGAGCATCCACAGTAAAGAACAGCCAAATTGGGCTTATTATTTGTTTGTTTCTTTTTTTCAACCGAAGCGTTCATTATGGACAAGGTGTAGTCTCTACTTAAATATTATATTTGCTGCGGTAATTAACTATTAGGTGTAAAATTGATTTTTTTTTTGGTCGAATAAGATTTCTTTCATTACTTCGTAGGAACAAAGTGAGGACATTTACCCAAGTCCAAACATAAAAGAGATGTAAGACAGTGAGAAGGATTAGACAGCCAGTTCATTGCAAGGGAATAGTCTCGACAAGCCTTTGCGATCTAATCCGCGGCCCGATTTGTTTCTCGCGGACAAACGGCAACGGACACTCCAAGTAAAGAGCCCAGCTTTTGTTGACAATCTGCCACCACCGACTGGACAGCCCATGGAACTTCAGCCCGGCCCAAGATAGCATTTCCTGTTGTCGAATTGTCAGTCACGAGCTGAACAGGAACTGCTGTACTTGTTTGACCCAGTACATTGAACTGAAGAATTTTCGTGCGTGTCTTCTCCACGAAGTGCAGCCCTTCCTTTAGAGCTAGGGTTTCCACGACAAGGGCAGACAGAGCAAGGACTTTCTTGGTGAATCCACCCACAAGATGCCCACGATGGTCTCTGCAAATCCCAACAACCGCTCCCTATTTTGAGGCGCAACACCAAGACCCATCCACATTTAATTTCAGCGAGCCTGTTGTCGGTGGTACCACTCCTCCTTTAGCAAACCTTCCCTTCCCTTTTGGTTCTGTGTTGTAGTGCTGAAGCTCCATTTTCTATAGAGTTCAAGATCATAACTGGCTTCCTCCACAATTTTGTGTGGTTTTAGTCTGCTGGATCTAAAAACCCATGCATTTCTTGCTTTCCATATCTACCATAAAATACTTGCAAGGAGTGCATTTGATTTCCGCTCATTCTAGTGAAGCAAGTTCTCCGAGATCCATTTATCCATCCTTGTGACTTTCTCGACAACTGTATTCAATTTAATGCGAGGATCTAACCATATCCTTTTCGTCCAGGAACATAAGAGGAGGAGATGCTCGAGAGTTTTTAGGGCATCGTGGAAAATTGGGCATAGTGGATCAGGTACCATTTTCCTCCCGTAGAGATTTTCTCTTGTCGGCAGCGCATTATTACATACGCTCCATAGGAAAAATCGAACCTTTGGCTAGTGTTGGGTTTGCCAAATTGTGGTCCATAGAGATTAGGGTGGCTGATATGATGATGACGCTTGGTTAGCCTTAAGTTTTTTGTTCTGGGAGCATATTTTGTTGTAGCCACTTTTGACCAAATAGGAGCTTGTATTATTGCCCATCCACACTAGCCTATCCATTAATGGATTGGAGCTGAGCGGTATTGAAAGGATCTCATGGATAACATTCTCGTCGAACATTTCCTTTAGCTTTGCTACATTCCATTCTTTTTCTTCGAGTACAATCAATTCCTCGACAATCTTCGGCTCATTTAGAGTTGCAGCTCCTCCAATACGGCCTCTGGGTAGCCAAACATCTTGCTTGATTCTGCCATCACCCACCGGCCATCTCATCTCTGATTCAATCACTTCCCTTCTTATCAGCAAACTTTGCCATTCCCATGAGGGGCGAGTACCCTTACCAGCATGCCAAACCTCTCCTTGTGGGTAATAAATACCTTTAACAATTTTTGTCCATAGGGAATTTGGAGCTTGAACAAGTCGCCATGCTTGTCTCCCAAGCATAGTCTTATTGAAAGCAACTAAGTCTCGAAACCCCAATCCTCTTGTATCCTTCCTTGTTCTCAAAGATTCCCAGTTCTTCCAATGAATTCCTTTTCGGTCAACATTTTGTTTCCACCAAAAGCATGCAATTCTTTTTTCTATTGCTTTGCAAATAGATATCGGTATCTTGAAAATAGACATTGCATACTGTGGTAGAGCTTGTACAACTGTTTTAATGAGTACCTCTTTTCCTGCTTTAGTCAACAATTTCTCTTTTCAGCCCTCTAGCTTCGAGTTAACCCTTGCTAGGATCCATGCAAACATATGCTTTTTTGATTGCCCCCAGTCAGACGGAATTCCCAAATATTTGCCTGTCTTGTCTATGATAGGGACTCTTAATTGATTTGCCAAGTTCCTCTTTAAAGTTTGTAAACAATTTTGGTTGGAGAAAATACCTGAATTGTTTAAGTTGATGGCCTGCCCTGATGCATAACAATACTGGTTTAGGATATTTGCCAAGTTTTGACATTCCAAAACCATTCAGTCTAAGAAGAAGATGGCGTCATCATCAAATAACATATGAGAAATAGTTAGACACCACCTATTTATTTTGATTCCCCTCAAGCTTCTATCTAATATTGCCCTGCTCATTAGTATGGATAGCACATTTGCCATGATAATAAATAAGTAAGGCGAAAGTGGTTCTCCCTGTCTTATGCCTCGGGATGGATGGAACTGTCGCATCGACTCCTCATTAATTTTCACACTAAAGGATATCGTGGAAATGCACAGTTTCACGCACTAAACCCATTCCTTGCAAAATCCCATTTTCTTCATACACTCACATAAGAAATCCCATTCAACCCGATCATAGGCCTTTTGCATGTCTAATTTAAGAACTGCCTGAACTTTCTTTTTCCTCTTTCAAATGCGAAGTTGATGTAGCATCTCCTGAACTATGAAGATGTTGTTCTGTATTTGTCTTCCACTCACAAAAGCACTCTATTCTATCGCAATAATCTTCGGAAGCCATGGCTAAAGACGGTTAGCCATTACTTTAGAAATAACCTTATAAGTGAAATTACATAAACTGATGGGCCTGTATTGAGTGATATTTTCTGGATTTGCTACTTTTGGAACGAGAACAATATGTGTCATATTTAGTTTAGGATCGAAGGTACCCGTAGTGAAGAAGCTATCAACCATTTGGAATGCATCTTGCTGAATGTCAATCCAATAATGATGATAAAATTGGCCGCCAAGCAAATCTGGTCCAGGTGCCTTAGTGGCTCCCATTTGAAAAATCGCCTCTTTCACTTCATCCATTGTTACCCTCCTCATTAAGGACTCGTTCATTTCCGCATTGACAAGTTGTGGGCATTGATCTAGGACTGGTTGAAAATTTCTAGGACCTTCAGTAGTGTAGAGGGATTGGTAAAATTGGCCAATGTGTTGCTTTAGTGCTTCAAGTTCCTGACGCCAATGATCATCATCCATTTTCAGCATTGTGATTCTATTTCGTACCCTCCGCTGGACCGTAGTAGCATGAAAATATTGGAATTTCTATCCCCCCACCTTAGCTAGTTTATGCAGGATCTCATACTCCAATACATTTCTTTCTACCTCCATAACCGTTCAATCCGCTCTTTAATTTGTTGGATTTCCTCCCTGTACTTAGCTCCTTCAGGCCTATTAGTCAACACGGTTCGTCTTCTCTTTAAAAGCTCAATTTGCTTATGTGCGTTAGAGAATTTTGCTTTGCTTCATATTCCCAATGCACCAGCCACCTGTTGTGATTTTTGTACTAAGCCTCCAAGTGTATTATGGTGATCATTCCATGCTCCTTTAACAATATCCATGCATTCTGGGTCTTCTAACCAATATGCCTCAGATCGAAACTCTTTTTTCCTTCTTATGATATTCGGATATAGATTGAGGATAAGAGGACTATGGTCAGAGGCTATCGCTGGCAAAGCAACAGCCTCTGCATTTGGAAACTCCACTCTCCATTCTATGTTGCATAACACCCTATCTAGGCGTTCTCTTACCAGATTTTCCCCAACTCTGTTGTTCGACCATGTATAGGCACAACCCTTGCTTTCAATATCCATTAATGCACATTCATTTAGCATCTCTCGAAAAGCCACCATTTGATAATGATCCATCCCTCGTCTTCCATCCTTTTCCCAGTAATTAAGAACCTCGTTGAAATCCCCCATGCAAATCCATGGTAGGGAATTGATATGGTGGATTGCTCGAAGTTTCTGCCATAAACACGTCCTCTTTTGGAAATCAGTAGATGCGTGTAGAAAGGATACTCTCATCAGGGTTCCATAAGTAGGGTCCCTGCAAATAATATCAATCAGCTCCTCTGAAGTACTCTTGTACCTCCACCTTTAATTCCTCATCCCACATTGCTATTAGTCCCCCTGCTGTGCCAATTGGATCAATGATAAATGACTCCTTGAACTTATGTTGCTGTCTAACTTTGTCCACCACTATTTTCCTATTCTTCGTCTCCATAAGGAACACCAAGTTGGGTCTATCAAGAGTCACAAGGGCTCAGAGATGCTGGAACGTCGGGCAGACCCCAATCCCCGATGGTTCCAACTCAAAACTTTCATTAATCCCCGGTGGCTTATTAGGGCAAGCCACCAAAGCCCATTCATGTGCTCCCTCATCCACTTGGATAGGTGTTTCGAGAAGTAGAGTCTCATCAATCGTGTTTGCATCCATCCCTTGTAAATTGTAACTCTTGGCCCTCTTCATTTTTTTGCTGCTTCATGTATGTCATTATGCAAATATCATTGTTCAAATCATAGACATAGGAAGTCCCGGGGAATATGGCCCTTCTTACTCTTTTTGTGTATTGTAGCTGTGCTGTCAAGCATTGTTTCTGCCCATGATGAATCCGAGAGAAGAAGTAGAGAGCCTTTGTCTCTTTTGCCTTTCACTACCGTAGACTCACTGGCTATACCTTTCCCTTTTAACTTGAGTAATTCTGAGGGTTGAGCTTCCATAGGATACCCCAATTACATCTCATTAGTTCTCATTATTGGTTGGGACCTCTATAGTACCAGCCAGTGGAGTTTCCGCAACCGTTTCTTGTTCCTCACAAGGTATCTCTTCCCCATAATACATTTTCCAGAAAGGACTATTTTCCTTAGCTTCCGCTTTCAGCCAATATTTGAAATTTCCAGCTACTTCCTCCCCTGGCCTTGGTTCCTCGTAAGGGATTTCCTCACAGTTTGTGGTATAATGGCCCATTCGGCCACATGAATAGCAATAATAAGGAAGCCTCTCATACTTAAAGTCAACCCATATTTGATCATCATCGAAATTCACCAATGCTCCTGGCCATAGGGGGCGTGATAAGTCTAACATCACACGCGCTCTTCCTACCTTACACAGGCTGCCATCTTTACTGTCTATTTTTAGTTCCACCACCTTTCCTATCTTCCCGACCACCTCCATCATCGTCTTTTTAGTAATTCGAATTATCGGAATTCCCAACACTTGCACCTAGAATGCACAATGAATAAAAACATGATGGTGGATAGGTACCTTTGGTTGTAGTTTCTATAGAATGAGCAAGTTCCTTAAGAAACACCAAGGGCTAGCATCCAAGACTCTTTTCAAGTCAGCTTCCTCTCTAAAAGTGAACGAGAACAGGCCCGATTGCACTAAATCACACACTACGTTTTCAGTCTTCCATGCCTTCTTCATTGTGGATAAAAAGGCCTAGAAGTTTACATTTGGCCTAGAAAAGAGTTTCCCAAGTAGTATGAGATTACATGCTTTCCATTTATCCTCTGGAATTTCTTCAAACACGTTGGCTACGAAATCCTCTAACCACATTTGCCCCATTCTTCTACATAATGCAGCCAACCTGCGCTCTTTAACTGATTCATTCTCCATTTTTAACTCTTCTTTACAGGTTCAAATTCGGGACATCCTCCAAAACTTACCTAGGAAAGGAATCAATTCGAAACCCACTAATACCTATTGCTGGAGCGGAAGAAGCATGGATGAAGGGAGCTCTAAACAGATGCCGTCTCTATTTCACTAGCATTTCTTTGCCCAGAAACCGGAATAAATCCATTCTCGCAAGAAGCTTTATGTATTGGGAGGTAGAAAGATGATGGTAGGACCGTTGCTACAAGAGGCAAGATTTCATTGTAAAGATGGATTCATAGGGTGTAGTGGTATGTGTTCAGGTTAATGGATTTTGATTGGCAGGTGGATAGAATCCATTTAGGCTGGGAGATTTAGGGCTTGGAATACACTATCGCCATGGATAGAGATGAAACTCTTCCGAGGAAGAGAGGGACTCTTACAGGAATAGAGTATTCTAGGCATATGCTGAATCAGTGTAAAATTGATTAACAGACTAAAAAATCTGACAAGATACGATGATACTCTTGCGCATGGAAGTTAACTTCATCTCTTATGCCAATCTCGAGCATTGCTTGCATTTGCAGAAAAGCATTGATGACTATCGTCTTCAGTTGAGCAGCAAATCATGCCCACACAAGAAGCATTATCTATTGCAACTAAAATCTGACTTCATCCATTCGTTATACCTGATGATGGTGGTTAATGCAGGACAAACTTTTAGCGATAATTAGTAGGATAATTTGAATTAAGGCACACAAATGTGTGTGAGGGGACTCCTCTATTTCTCTTTTCCAAGAATTAGCGGTAGGTTAATTTGATTTTAATCATTGTGAGTAATGGACTTCCTCTAGAATTCATAATTACTCGGAGAAAGAAATGACATTTATGAGGAAAATTATAGGAGGGTTGTCCTTGATTATTCCCTTGATTCTTTCTTGAGAATCCAATGTTATTTTCCTTTGAATTGGGAATAAGATCTAGCCCTTTAATAATTCTTTGCATTCCTTAATCTTCATCCTCAAACATCGTTGGATTACAAGAAAGCAAGTTTGAGGCAATGATAGGTTAACAAATTCCCAAATGTATGGACCGCATGAACATACAACTTGCTTTCCTTCTTCCATTTCATTCATTCCATGGATATGAATCTCAGAAAAAAGACTGATTATAGAAGGCATCATAATGTCAATATAACAAACTGGTTATAAGTTGATTTATTTCAATGCAGAAGATTTCCATTTCTCGTTGGAATTGCAATCCAACACATCCTCTTGGGGCCTCCACAATGCAATGAATATTGGTGATGATTGAATCAAGATATGATTGTAATTCGATGTACACACATGTGTATATAACGATGAACAAGCAAGTTGTTTAAAGGATTAGAGTTTCTACAATCCATCAAAAGTTCATATACACTGGTAACTCAACTAAACCAACAAATATCACTTTAGACATTTATCAAACTATCTCAACTCATACCAAAAATTCAACTACTAAAATTCCATGTCGATATCGTTCATGTCCTATGAGTTGCTAGCCAAAGAACCTAGCAAGTATTTGAATGAATGGGCTGAGCAATAATCTCCGCTCATGTTAAATTCCAAACAATGCCATGATAGATGAAACCAAAGCAAAGCATATTAAAAGAGCAACTGTATTTAGGAAAGTGAGGTTCTCACATGTTAACATTCCATACGGTATAACCCGTGTAAATACCATTATGCCCTTCTTGAAATTTATGCAACTTTCTTTCCTAAATGAAATGCATATTTAAATTCCGCACCAACAAAATGCATATTTAAATGAATATATGAAATTGAGGTATCTGATTTTAATTTTTTTGCCAAGAAATTATTTATGTATCTAGATTGCTTGATAAATGTCATCGTTAAAAACGTATACACAAATAATAACCACAACCAAATGCAGTCGACATCTTGTCTATGGCATGTTAAGAATTTCAAGTCATCAACACAAAAAGCCAACTTAATTATGAAAATTTCAATTTAGGACATAATGGGGGCGAAAGTGCCTTGAAGAAGGATGACACTGGAATAAGTTAGAGAGGGTCATGTTCCTATAATACAAGTACATGCTCTTTCGTGATCAATCTGACATGTGATGTCAAATGTAATCGATGAGACGTTCAAGTCTCAATTTAGGACTTAATGTTCTTTTGTAGATTTAATGTCAATGTCGAAATTGTTGAATTTTGACTTTCAAATTAAGAGATAAGGGTATTTTAGATCATTTACCTTTATTTTAGGGATTTCTAAAGGGAGATTATAAAAGAAATGTGTTTAATACACATCTCTAACCCTAGCCTCTCTATCATTTCTTGTTTTATTTTTTCTTATCTTCTTGTTGGATATTTATATTTTGTGGCTCATCAAGTGGTTTTAGAGCTTTTTGGATTGTACTCTCGTGCTACTTGTTAAAGATAGTAAAACGGCTCTCTCTCCTCGTGGTTCTTCCTGTTTTGGATTTTTGACGTAAGTCTTGCTTCTCGTGTAATTTTGATTCTTTCATTCTTTGCTACTTGTTCTTAGATTGGTGCATCTTTGATCGACATTTTTCTGCAACAAATTGGTATTAGAGCGAAGGAATTTACGTCTTTTTGTTTGAGATGGCATCTATTAAGTTCGAGGTGGCACTTTTCAATGGCCAAAACAATTTTGGGCTATGGAGGATCAAGATAAAGGCATTCTTGTGTCGGAAGGTTCGGTTAGAATTTTGGATGGAAATTATCCTGACAATATGACTACGATTGAGATCAAGAAGATGGAAGAAAAGGCGCATAGCACCATCCAATTGTTATTATCCATTAAGGTGATTTGCGAAGTTACAGGTGAAGGAACAGTTTCAGGATTGTGGAATAAGCTTGAGAGCTTCTATATGAATAAATATCTTATGACAAGATTATTTGTGAAGTAGCGTCTTTACAAGCTAAAGATGCAAAAAGGTACTCCTATCCTAGAATATCTAGATGGATTTAATAAAATCATTATGGATATGGAAAATCTAGATCTGAAGTTAGATGATGAATCGGGCTCTATTTATATCAACAATTTTCTCCTCTCTTCTTGCCAATTCAATTGCCAAACCACATGAATACAAGTGGTTTATCTTTTAAATATACATGTCCTTTTCACATACGATGAAAAGGACAAACTTGAGGACAACTTATGTTGATTTCTAAATATACATCTTAAGATATACCAATTTAGGACGACAAATTTCAAGAATATGAGCTCAAAATTATATTTTACAAGAATTATATCGGGATGACTAGTACCGACACTAATATGTAATAGTGCTTGAACTACACATTCGTTCTAAATGACAGTCTCCTAAATTTTTCAAGTCCAAAAAGATGTAATGTGTTTTAACGATTTATATGCCTATGCTGGGAATGTTTTTGAGGTATCAAGTGAGTAGGATTTCAGAAGCCGAAAGCATTTTAAAGGATCGATCCTTTGTCCAATTAGATGTATAGAAATCTAAGTTGCAAATTTAGGGTTTTAATTAACTTGAAACCTATTTGTCTCACTATTTATATTAGCAGTTTTCTCCTTTAATATAATAACAATTCTAATGAGATTCTTGACCTTTGTTGTAAAGAATAAAATGCGCATGGGATTTCTAGAATTGAGTCCTCGGGAGAAGATGAATACTAAAGAACAATTCTAGACATAGGAAGATTTATCTAGTAAAATTTTTACTGTGTTTATTAGATTCCAAATAAGTACTCAAATGAG